>CM077078.1:7832904-8457822 GCA_039513925.1 Platanthera zijinensis | reverse complement strand
AAATGAGGCGTATTGTGAACTTAAATTAGGGCCCGGTTTGGATTTAACGGTATGGAAGCAATTACGATCAATTCTCTCTCGTCTTATTCTCTTTTTCCCTCCCTCTCTCTCTAACTCACGGCAAAGAATCCGGAGTTGCCCTAGCCGCAACCCGCACGGTTCCGTCTTCCGCTCGACATTGCTCGCCGGCTTTCCGCCATTGCTCCTCCGCCAACCACAAGGGCTCAAGGGAAGGCCCATAACACATTTATACATATATGATGCTATTATAAGCAGCCATTGGCTCTGCATGAAATTGTTTGATTTTTTTGTTGTTCATCTAATATTACTATGCGCCTGTGATAGTTATTGTGTAGTAAGATTCTGTTTCAAGTTCTACTAGTTTCTTAATGCATCATCGCATAATTTATAAGTAGCTTCTAGTTACCAAGTTATGAATAATTGCATATTTTGCTGAGTTTCTTATTTATCTTGGCACTGAAAATCGACCTTTATTAAATTTTATTTCATGCTTTGCATAACGTATTGACCTAGCCATGAACGTTAACTGGCCACGGGAATGGGTCTGGTTCGAGATAAACTTTGCAGTCCAATCACAAGCTCTTCATAGCATACTAAAAAGACTATTCCATCAATTTCACTGTACTTTTTTTTCAGTTAAAGATCTTCCTATATTTTTTCGTTGCTTGGCTCGGAAATATCATTAAAGTTCTTCAATTTTTTATAGGCTGTTATTTTTGTTGATATTCTGGGCAGATATTATTTTGGGAATACTGCCCTTTGCGAGGGAGTTGCTTCGGCATGGTACGAAGGTTAAGCTCTTACCCTCTATATTTGTGTTAGTGGTGCAATGAAAATTGCCCTTTTATTTCTTCATTCGATACACGCACGGCATGTATGGCTGTGTTTATTTCGGTATAATCTCCTTAAAATTGCAGGTTTTCTTAAATTATTTGCAACTTGCGGGCTTTCTTAAAATATTTGCAACTTGCTTTGAATAATTGCAGGTGGTTCTAGCTGCTAATGACTTGCCCTCAATCAACGATGTGACTTACCCGGAATTGCTTGAGATTATTAATAAGGTAAAAACAAAATTTTCTTTGACTTTTGTCATTGCTCAACTGAAATCGTGTGGACTCTGAGCAGTCTTATTTGCACATAATCAGCTGAAGGATGAAAAGGGCCAGCTTGTTGGCGTGGATGCATCAAACCTCCTAGTTGTTAATTCTGGAAATGATTTGCCGGTACTCCAGTTTTTACCGTGTTTCATATATTCCAGCTGTTATGACTTGGATTGATGCAAGTAATAACATTCATCTGAATTTTCAGGTTATTGATCTTTCAAGTGTGTCGCCCGATCTGGCATATGTGGCTAGTGATGCTGACCTGGTTGTGTTGGAGGGAATGGTATACTTTTGGTGAATAATATGACCATAAAAATTTGTAATTCTACGCTGATCCTCTTCGTGGATTCTCGCATTCCCCGTTTTACATGCAGGGGCGGGCAATAGAGACAAATCTTTATGCTCAAATGAAATGTGATTCAATCAAAGTTGGAATGGTACTGGTGATTTTTTCATGTTTTTTGTACTATGAACTCTGTAGTTTAGTTTAAGGTTTAAATATCATATGATTGATTTGATTACTTGGTAAAAAAGCTTTATGTTGATGGCAGGTGAAACATCCAGAGGTGGCTCAGTTCTTGGGAGGGAGGCTCTATGATTGTGTGTTTAAATACAGCGAGGTTGTGAGTTATTGAGGCGTGATTCATGGCATTTTACGCGGATTCTTCGTGCCGACACTTCCGGTTAGACAAAAAATGCTTATTCAGTGTGATTTTTATACTAGGTCCCAATATACTGTAGGCACATTAATTGAGATATAATTTTGGAGAGCATTGATTTATTACAACATTTTATTAAGCAACTAGCTCGATAAATTTGCTGAAACGCCTCATCCTCTCTTGTACTGACAATATTAATTATTGGTTTTCATGTCATGTGGATCCATGTATTTTTTAATTCTCCCCTTGCATTGTTTTTACAAAATTCATACTTAGGTTGATTGCTGGGAAAAACGTAAGCTTTGTTATTATTATTATTATTATCATTATTTTTACGTTCAAGCGATGGTTGTCATGTTGGTTCTGCAATGACTAAACCTTCACAAGTTTTGTGCTGTTTTCCCAATTTATGCTTCTTTTCTTTAGTTTGTGTAGAGCATATCATCAAGAATGAAAAAGCAACAACTTTATTTTAGAAAGGGAAATGTCAATCACAGGTGTCATCAATCTATTAGTTCTCCCAAAGCTGTAAAAATAAGGGCAAGGAAAGGAACGGAGCTGCAGGTGAAACCATATCAAGGCCTTTACTGGTTGGCATCCTTTTTGGTTGGGTAGGAAGCCATCTTATTAATGCCACAAAGTCCTTCAGCCTTCCCCGTGCCCCTCTTCATCCTTATGTAACCCTTCTCTCCCCATTTGGAGCCCCATGAGTTCTTAACAATGACGTAATCTTGGCCCTTGCTCGATCCATATCCGACGGCTGTAACTCCATGATCCAGCTCGGCGCCACAGGGTCCGTCAAAGACCCCCTGTCATCATCGTCAACAATTATAAAGTTGATGAAACAAAAAATACTTAAATCATTCCCTGCTTTACATGTTTATGGCGCCTTAGAACCTAATCATCCACCCTAAAGAAAATTGGTGATAGGTAGAAGGGTTCAGGAGATTCCAGCATGACAGTGTGAGCCAATTCGGTGTTATGATTATCACGTTGTGGGACATCTTCTGCCCGCTGCTACTTTTGGTTTGCCTTTTGGAGCGACAAGGCAAAACAACGGCATCCGTGATTGCTTAGTGCATGAAGCAACATGCCACTGTTGTTTCAATGTTGTGTAAGTTGTTCTGCGACCAATCATTGTTCCGTTGAAGCCACAAGGGCTAACCAAATATCATGTTAAAACTTAGGTTGGACCTAAAATCAGTTGGCAATAAGTAGAGGGCCCTAGATATATAATAAGTGCGCAGTGCTGCACTGAGTTTCTCAATGTGACTTCACATTGTCACCGGATAATTTGAGAGCGAGCAGATGAGCTTAATCTGCTCTAACATCATGTTTTAGTACTGGTATAGACCTGCTAGTAATCAAATCTTACCCCAGTATAGAATTGGAAATCTCTGCCTGATCCTTCAATGGCGACACTCACTGGCTGGTGGGCCAATGCCTTCAAAAATCTGACTTCGTCGTTCTCTGGCACATCTTCATATCCAGAAATGGTCACTGTTTGTAGCCCTCCCTGCACCCAGGAAGAAATTAAACACAACAAATTTAAACTGGAAAGTGGATATACAAATTTTTTTTAAGGCTCTATTCCAGAGAGCAGCAGCAGTTGTGAACACCGCATGGATAGTTGTGATTGCTGTTTTTGCTACGTCGGTTTCACACGGCCGCCGCCCGGACGCCACAGTTGCCTTAAACAAAATCTTAGCGTGTTTGTTCAGCAGATCACCCTTTGTCCGTCACATGTTCCTTCCTCCATTAGATAGGGGTAATCTTCCTCGGTGTGGAGCCCTCCGCTTGATATTATATACTGAAAGCCATAGTCCATCAACCCTCCACTGCAACCGCTGTTGTAAGGCTTGTCGCAGTCTATCAGCTCCTGCTCCGATAGCGAAGCCAGGGTTCCCGTCGTTATCTGGTTGATTCCCTCCACCGCCGCGACCGTCGAGAATGCCCAACAACTACCTGCAACCAATCTCCGTTATCTGTAAAATGAGCTTTAATACCGTAATAAAGTTACGCCGACGAAGAAGAAGAAGATGGTGACCGCGGAGTTAATATTACATGACTGCTAATTCAGATTAGAGTTTCAGTATGTTCTTATAAGCCAAGTCTATATAGTGATGATTTCCTTTTCTCCTTGTGTATGAATCTATTTGAGGAATTTGTTGACATGAATGATTAAGGATCATTACCGCAAGCTCCTTGGTTCTTCACAGGCGCGACGGCTCCCTTCTTCCTCCAGTCCACAGATTTCGGCAAATCCACAGCATCTTCATACATGAAACGGCCGCTTCTATCATTGGAACCGATCGATCCGAGCCTCCTGGTCGAGCCAGCCTTCAGACCGAGATACATGCCCTTGAACTCATCGTGACTCAGGTCGGCGAACTCGTTCAGCCCAAGCCAGTAGCTGGTCCTGTTCTTGTTGGTCGCCTCGATATGCCTCAAGTTATCCTTGAAGAGTTCAAATCTCTTCACCATCTCCTTGAAGGTGGCGTACGACTTGTTGTGGTCGGCGATCCATGATTCGAAGAGATCGATCAGGCGATCATGGGTGGCGAGATCCTCCTCATCGTATCCCACGATGGAGAACTCGCTGGGAATCGCGGAGCAGGAGAAGACGAGGAGGGAGAGGACGAGGAGGGAGAGATTCATGGCTGTGTAGGAACTACTCTTATCTAATGGCGGTGCCGTTCTCCTCATCATAATATATAGATATTCATTGATCAGAGCAATTGCATGTTGCTTATAAGAAAAGCCTTTTGATGGGTAGGCTTGAAGATTGGTTCATCATGAGGATTTGGCTTGAAGCATGTCTATCTGCGCATTTATCCTTAAGGGAAGGGACTCAATGTAATTATACAAGTGACTTAATAATAAAATAGATAGGCAAGAGAAGTAGCCGGTTGTAATTATTATGCTAATATTACTCCATCATCAAATTAATCTGCCTGGTTCAATAATTTTTTTTTATCATTATTATCTATAAATCTTGTCTGTAAAATATAATGATAATTTAAAATAGAATATTACGAACTATACAAGTATAAAAGTGGTAGAAAATAAAATTTAATAAAATCATTATTCAAAATAAAAATATAAAACTAAATTAGACAAATAAATGAGTCAGAGTGACTGAAATGAAGTATTATATGACAAAAAAACAGGTTACGATTAAATATGCTTTATACTTTAGCCTTACACCGGACGAGCGAGAACATTGTTTTGGTAGGATAACATGCGCAGATAGATTATTTTTGATCGAATCCAATAATGATTACAACCATTAGGCTCTGTTTGACTCCGACGGCAGCTGGAAGGGAGACAAACGTCACCGAAGCTTTGGACTGAATGTAGGAGGTGCGGCTGGGAATGGCGGGAAAAAGCGGAAAACAGATGTCTCCATGAATGATGGTGGCGTTCGCATGGGAACTCAGACGCCCTCCCTCCCATATTAGGGGCCCCAATAATGGGCTGTGGGTCTGTTTGCTAATGTTACCAAATTAACCACTGGATCACCCATTGATAATTTAAAAGTTATTTAAGGTTAAAAGTTATTTAAGGCTCCGTTTGGCATGGTGGCGGTGGTTGTAAACGCATGAGTTAAACAGAGCCAAACAGAGCTCCTTTTCATTTTCTAGAAAACGCCACCGCACATAGTAAACCGTTTGGAATGTCTACCGGTGGGAAAAGCTATCACCAAAAACTCCTTTTTCTCCTCTATTTGAAAAGTCATTAGCCTCCTACTTTTCAACTTTTCGAAAAGTAATTTCTCATCCCGATACACAGTTGATGCTATGAAAGCATTTTACTCCTCTGGATCTAGTTCGACAACACTGAGAAAACACTAGTCTTTCTCTAGATGAATATTTCGCTCGGGCGCAATTTTTTCGCCCTGACGCGAATTTTTTGCCCGGACGCGAAATTTTTTGCCCGGGCGCGAAATTTTTCGCCCGTGCGCGAATTTTTCTCCCTGGCGCGAATTTTTCGCTCGGGCGTGAGATTTTTGTCGGGGCGCGAATTTTTTGCCCGGTCACGAATTTTTCGCCCAGGCGTGAATTTTTCGCCCGGGCGCGGAATTTTTCGGTCGGGCGCGAAATTTTTCGCCCGGGTGACATTCTTTCGCCCTTACACGAATTTTTCACCCGGGCGCAAATTTTTTCACCCGGGCGCAAATTTTTTTTCCCGGCGCGAATATTTCGCCCGGGCGCGAATTTTTTGTCGGGGCACGAATTTTTGGCTCGGTCGCGAATTTTTCGCCCGCGTCGAATTTTTCGCCCGGACGCGAATATTTCGTCCGGGTGCGAATTTTTCGCCCGGGCGACATTCTTTCGCCCGAGCGCGAATTTTTCGCCTGAGCGACATTCTTTCGCCCAGGCGTGAATTTTTCGCCCGGGCAACATTCTTTCGCCCAGGCGCGAATTTTTCCCCCCGGCGCAAATTTTTTCACCCGGGCGTGAATTTTTTCTCCCGACGCGATTTTTTCGCCCAGGCGCTGTTTTTTCGCCCGGGAGCACTTTTTTCTCCGGGGGCGGTTTTTTCGCCCCGGAGCGATTCTTTTCCTCCGGACGTTGTTTTTTCGCTCGAGCGCAGTTTTTTCGCCCGATCATAATTTTTTTACCCGTGCACGATTTTTTCGCCCGGGAGCGAAATTATCGCCCGGGCGCGATTTTTTCGCCCGGGGGCGGTTTTTACGCCCGGGGGTGGTTTTTTCGCCCGGGCGCAATTTTTTTCGCCCGAATGCGGTTTTTTCGCCCGGGCTCGATTTTTTTCTCGTGGGCGCGATTTTTTTGATCAAGAGCTGTTTTTCGCTCGGGCACTATTTTTTTCGCCCGAAAGTGAATTTTTTGCCTCGACGTGATTTTTTGCCCGCTCGTGGTTTTTTTGCCCGGTCGTGTATTTTTTTTGCTTGTAAGCTATTTTTTCCGCTCGAATGCAATTTTTTTTCACTTTCGAGCAAAAATATCGCGTCCGTGCGAAAAATTCTCGTCCATGCAAAAAATTCGCGTCCGGGCGAAATTTTCCCGCCTAGTCGAAAAATTAGTGCCCGTCCGAAAAATTCGCCCCCGTCCGAAAAATATGCCGTCATCCGAAAAATTCGTGCTCGTCCAGAAAATTCGCGCCCGTTCAAAAATTTCGTGTCCGTCCGAAAAATTGGCACCCGGCCGAATAATTGGGGCCCGACCGAAAATATAGGGCTCGGCCGAAAAATTGGCGCCCATGCGAAAATATCGCATCCGGGCGAAAAATTCATGCCCGGGCGAGAAAAACCACCACCCGGCGAAAAATTCGCTCCCGGGCGAAAAAAATTTACCCGGCGAAATAATTACGTCTTTTCCCCCGACCGCGCATTTTTAATAAAAAAAGTTACCGCAACGGAGATTTGTCAAACGGTTTATAAAGTGTTTCTCCTTTTTAAAAAGCTCTGCAAAAAAAGTTCATCCAAACAGTTCTCCTTTTCTAATAGAAATTTTTCAAAAGCACCTTTTTCTACCATCCTTTTGCCACCACTCCTTCTCCTTTCTGAAAGCCCTCCCAAATAGGCCCGAAGTTTCTTAGGTGGGCAAAAATGAATGATAATTTAACCCTCATAATCATGACCGTCACCACCGTGCCAAACAGAGCCAGAGTTTTTTTTTATTATAAAACTATGTGTTTTGTACATATACAAAATTTAAAATATCGTTAACATTACCGACATGGAATTGGTTAAGTAAAGGTACATGTGATGTGATGTATCAAGATGTTCTCCGATTTCACTAATCATATTTTTTTTTGTTGTTTTAATAAAAAAATTATGCACTTTTAGATAATGTGAGAATCAATCATCATTATAAAATGAATCTTTATTTGGGATCCAAAATAAGGAAAATCTCAATCCGCCTGTGAATGGGGTTGGTTGCATATCAATCTTAGGAGTTGTTGCGGACTAACTCGACACTTCTAAACAGGCATAGATTGCGACTGTTTTAGCCCGGGAGCGGTCGAGCGTGCAATCAGTCACATAGTAAGAAGTGCATAAGGCGATTTTTTCGTGAAAAAATCCCTTAACCGGGTAAAAAACCACGTGACTAGATCTGTGTCGTGTTGATTTTTTTGAAGTGAAAGTGGCGGCCTGGGCGAACTGTCCGCGCGGACTGGGCAAACATTAGTGGTGGCCTGGGCGGTCTGACCATGCGGACTGGACGGACAGGATATGCGAATAGACAGGTCAGCCAGTGGTTCTGCAATCAACTTGTTCCCATGATGTAACCAAGCGGATAGATTTGGTATCCGCAGGAGCTGCGAACTCATCTGGAGTTCGCCGAGTCCGGCATGTTGCGGACTCTTCTGGAGCTCACAAGTTCGGCATCTTGCTTTGGAGTAGTTTGGTGGAGCGGTTTGGTGTAACCATGGAGTTCGCCAGTTAGTGCGGACTGGTGTTGAGTACTTCAGGTTGTTCGAACTGGTTCTTGAGTTCGCCGGTTTGGAGTCCGCGCTATGGACTCTTGGTGGTGTGGACTTGGTCTGTTTTTAAACAAGTCCGGTTGTGCTCAGTCCGCGAGTTCGCGGTTGGCACGTACTGCTTTTCTATCCACCGCGCTCGGCAGCTTGGCATAGTTGCGGGCTCAGAGGGTGCGGACTGGAGTTGTGTTCGCAGGATGTTGTGGGCTGGTGGTGGTATCCCCAATGTCCGCGGGTATAGTGGACTGATCAAGTCCTGGCGACAAGGCAGACTGGTTTCGTCTCCGCGCTGTGCGGATATGCCTTGTGCTCGTCGCGAGATAGGCGGTGTTTCTATTGGCTAGGGCGGTGACCACACTCCCTTCGCGCCTATAAATAGGACCTCCTATCACATCAACAGTACAACCGAATGAACAATAAGTGAGCTCAGGTGATTATTGCAGACAGATTTTTGTATCCGCGCGGTTTGAGAAGTTGATCGGTTTTTTGCTGCGCAGATTGTGCGGATAACGTTGAAAAGCTAGGGACTTGGTTCTGACTTTGATCAGGGATCAGTGCGAACTTTGCGGATATAATCGGCGGTTAGCAGCAGATCGCGGCTTGCGACCAAGCAGTCTTCTCTTTGGCAATCTTTCCCAGTTCAATAAACTGTCTGCTTCTGGTGGTCGGTTCAATTCGACAGCAGCTGTTCGCGGCTAATCTGGCGGCTAGGCAAACTCGCGGTTAGACGGCTTGCAAATTTTTGACAGAGTTCTTCAGCATTGGAATAACAGGGTGTCCGCGCAGTTAGGTTGCAGTCTGGCGACCTGACTGTTTCAGCGAAATCCATAGTGCAACTCGGCAGAGTCGGCAGACACCTTTTTCTATATGCGCGGCTAGTTTTTGCCTTATTGTTTTTTGCTTCCATCGGATACTTTGGCGAATTATGTCTCGCCATATATGTCTTGCACTGTAAAGATTTTTGATAGTACAAGATTTACCTGCTCTCCTTGTTTGCATCTGGTTTACTTGAATTGGTTTGATTGAGTGTTCATGCAACCTGGTTTCCCGTTTTCCGCGTTTCACAAATTTTTACATGTCGGTCAACTTCTACTATCAACTTAGGTTACAACTTGTTTGTAGAATTAAGGGCGACAGATCGCTACGCGTTACACTTTGGAGATGAGGAATCTTTGGCGCTCGGCGGGCAACAGGCAGCACCGCACATGTTTAGTTTTTACAATCTTGGTGCGTGGACGGGCGCGGAACGCGCGGAGTGAGGTTTGAGCAAGCTTTCTGGAAGCTGACAGCGAACGAGGCTTTCTTCCTATAATGGGCAGAGCGTCTTCTTCGCGGTGATGATGCGGACTTTTCCGAGTTTCTAGTGGAGCGACGGTGGCACACAGAAGGATTCTGGTGGAGGGACGATGGATCGTTAGAGAATTCTAGTGTAGGAACGGTGACTCGTTGGAGAATTCTGGTGGAGGAACAGTGACTCGTTGGAGAATTCTAGTGGAGGAACGATGGCTCGCAGCTGCGGGGAAGGAGCGGTCGGGTACCGCCGCCCCTTGCGGGCGGAGCCCGCAGCCACGGCAAGCGGCCGTGGGGAGGAGGCACCGTGCACGACTCTGGTGAGGCCAGTCGGGCGCGAGCCGTCCAGCGGTGCCGGCGGTTACTCGAAAGGTGGACGAAGTGGGATTGGTGTGCGGGAGATCGCGTGTGGCGATCGCGTGTGCGGTGATCAATCCAAGGATCCCACTAAATTAGTGGAAATAAGGGGGGAGTGGGCTAATGGCACCACAATTTTTTATAAAAGGAGTATCATTCCTATTCCTATGGAGAGTATATTTTCTATGATCAGTTTACAATTATATGTATATTTATAATTTGACCCACTAACAATGAGTGCACCGACACAAATTAGAATTGTGCGCCCTTCCTTGTCAACGGCAAAGGGCTCCCTTTTTTTTTATGGAGAAATATGCTTAACCTTTGGGTATTTCTTAACCTTGCGTAATAAATCAAAGGCTCCGCATTAATTAGGAGAAAGTGCTATGTTTTGCAAGCAATAAGATGAAAAAAACTTGTAAACAAAGAGATTAAGGAATAGAGCATAGATAAAATCTGTGATCAATATCCTAAGAAAGTTGCGCCATTTTTTGTCACGACTTTGAATCGATGTTCACTTCTCCAAGATATAATATTGGACTAGATTTTGAAATTTTTGATGTGCACAAACACCAAAAGGATATAATATGCCAGAACTTACACTTGATAAAGAAAACAAAAGGAGTGAAAATTACTAGAATATGAATAGTGACTGAAAAGGTACATAAAACACCATAAAATTTTCATGGAATACTGTTGCAATTATTATTTTATTAGTAAATTTCTAACAATTTTATCATTGTGCATTAGAAAAAATTAAGGTGATTGTTATTAGCAACGCAGTTTTGGCTAATCGTACCGCACATTCTTCTAATTTTTCGTGACTTTTAGAAATACGTCTTGTACATGTATTTTTAGGAAAAGTGTTCAACACGAAAGTTATAGATCTCGACGAGATCTAACACTTTTGTGTTGAACACTTTTCCTAAAAATGGTACACGACGTACTTTGAAAATACATTCAGATTTTGCACCTTTTAGAAATACGTCTTGTACATGCATTTTTAGGAAAAATGTTCAACACGAAAGTTGTACAACTTTCGTGTTGAACACTTTTTCTAAAAATGCATGTACAAAACGTATTTTCAAATGCACAATTAATTAGGAGAAAGTGCGGTACAACTATCCAAAACTTTGATACTAATATTAATCACCAAAATTAAAATATAATATTTAAGTAATACCTTAAGACCAGGGATTTTATACATCTCATATGAGTTTTTTCTTGAGTCAAAGAGAGGACTTATGAAAATTTATGGTCTAATGGCACTTTGGTAATTTTACTAGCTTGTATGGTTCAATAATGCAAAACAGCTGAAGCATCAAGGACTGAAAAACTTTTATGTGGGAATTATTTTTTTTAGAAAAAAAAGTATATTCTTTGAGAGTAATTTAAAACTTTATTTTTAAAAAAAATAAATCTGCATTAATTATTAACCTGAGCTTTGAAGATTTTCATCAACATATAAAGTGTGAATGAATGATTCTCAAATTCCATGATGTTTAAAGATTTTTTAAATTGGGTATATATTCTATGAATATTCTAATCCTTTGGATATTTTGGTAGTTTCACAAAGTTGGGACCATAAGCATGAGGTTTGATGATTAATTAATCTCACAAAGTTGAGTAATATCTATAGATGACAATTGATCCAAAGTTTGATGAATTCTAATATTGGCTGAGAATTATGTTTTGGTTTAGGGTTGGCTTGGCTTGGATCTGAATCCGAGTCCAAACCGGATCTCGATATGATAAGGCGACTCAATCCAATTACTTAACCTAGCAGCCCTTCCTCTCGATTCAATCCCGATATAGGCGAATTTAGGAGGACTCCAATGCTCGGCGCACGCGATCAAGGATCGGTGACAGATATGTCAGCTTCGGTCAAGAGATCGGACGGAGCAACACAGTGGCGATGTGCAGATTGTGCGAGCAGGACTGGCGGCGGGGCTTCGATGTTCGCATGAGGCGCTGGAGGACTGCTCGCGGGTTGTTGCTACGGTTGGCGATCGTAGTAGGAACTGTGGGTGAGTGCTCGAGTAGTGCGCGTGCGCGAGACAGAGCTTGCTGTGCAGGGCTACAACAGGTGTGGCAAGGCCGTGTCAAGCCTTTGTTTGCCTCTCAAGTAGTGGTCGAGGGTTGGACCTCCACGGATTGTGGAAATTAAGCCAATTCAATTTATCAACGGGTGGATGTGTTCGATTCCACCCGTGATATTTTGACTTTATCGAGATATGTATTTTTCCTTCTTGAGAATGATATAAAATTGCGTGGTTGATTATGTTTCTCGGTGGGATTACCGATTGTATGTCGCTCATTTTGCATCTCTCGGTGTGATTCTCGATTCCCTAAAAATTATAGAGAGGGAAAATGATGGGTTGAATATCAAAACTACTACTCATGACCGAAAGCTTATTAAGGCTTTGTTTGTTTCCGCTGGAGGAGACGGGGCGGGAGGAGACGACCCGGCGGGAGGAAACGGAGGCGGGAGGCGGCGGATCCAAAAGCCTCCGTTTTCGCCGTTTTCCTTGGCGCGGCGAGTCCAGACGCGGCAAACGCCGTCGTGCGGCATTTGGTTACCCGCCGTGCGGCGGCGTTTGCCGCAAACGGCGGGTCCAAACGCCGCGCCAAACAGGGCCTAAAGATTTCCCAGTATTACTTTACACTTTTGTGTTCATAAGACTCGAGCTTCATTTTACTACTCACTTCTCTTAGTTCTAGCATGACGTTTATGCCTGTTTCTTGGAGCATTTATTTAATCATGTTAAGATAATTTCCTCCTAAGTGTGAAAGAGGTTAGCCAACTTTGATCATACTTTTCAAGCATGTGTTTCATGACAAGTATGAAAAGGGTTAGCCGTCTTTGACTTGGAATTCAACATGTGCTCTTAAAGGAAGCTTCTAGGAAATTGTCCAAAGGAAGTTTCATGACATGTGTTTTTGACCAAGGGAAGTTTCATGGAAGCTTCATCCACATGCCATCTACCACACCTACCTCCTTGATTTTGGCCCTATAAATATGGATGAAGGAGGAGGGGTAAGACATCCACTTCTCTCCAAACTCAAGCATTGAAAGATATCTAGAGAGGCCTTTGCGGCAATCGTCTTAGTTTGGGAGAGCTTTCAGACGTTGTTGTACGACGTTGACAAGGAGTACTTCGCCTACACGGATTGGATCTGGAGCAGATATTGGCAAGGATTCGAAGAGGCATCTTGGAGAGGATTTGTGTAATCTGTCTCATCCGCCGGTCGGTAACTTGCAATTTTTCTGTTACTATTTATTGTATTGTGTAGTGTGAAGCTGGTGAAGATCCTTTGTGGATCGGTGGAGGAAAAGCCTGTAATCCGTGCGTGTGTTTTTCACACACTTTTAGTGGAGGCTTTTCGGGTTGGACTCCGATCGTCCCGTGGTTTTTCACCCAATTGGGTTTTCCACGTTAAAATCTCTGTGTGCTTTTATTCTTTTTGCATTGTGTTATTTTGTTGCGATGGCATACCGCTCAACGCGGTCGCGCAGGTTGCTCGCTTAAAATTTAAAACAGGTGCTCTGGTCGGGATTGATTGCTCGTATTCCCAACAAGTGGTATCAGAGGGAGGTTCATTATCAGAGCAATTATCGGGCTGACCTGTCTGAGATTTGAGACGAGCCGATTGAATATTTCAGGTTAGTGATCGGGTGCGGTAGGTGACGACCATTGGTCCGCTCCCTGTCCTCTTTGATTACTTTCCGTGGAATAGTCGGCTCAAAGAACTGAGGTCAGTCCGATCAGTGACAGAGCACGATGGAGTCTACTTCAGGTTCAGGGTCCGAGCAAATGGTGAAACTGAACGGTGCCAACTACCACCAGTGGCACTTATTGATGGAGGATCTTATCTATGTAAAGGGTTGGCATGCTCCTATCTTTGAGGAAATGCCTAAAGATTCGGATCCGGCTAAATGGAAGGTGGAACATCGGAAGCTATGTGGGTTTATCAGACGGTTCGTGGAGCCGAACGTCTACAACCATGTGGCTAGCATCAATGATGCAAAGGATCTGTGGAAGACTCTCGAGACCTTGTATGCCAAGAGCACGGGCATAAACAAGTTATATTTGCTGAAGAAGCTTGGTGAGTTCAGATACCGGGAGGGCTCACCTATTTTGGATCATGTCAACGAGTTCCAGGGGATTATTGATCGTCTGACTGCCATGAAGGTGACCTTTGAAGATGAGGTGAATGCATTGTGGCTACTCAAGTCACTTCCAGACTCTTGGGAGATGGTCAGAGTTTCTCTGATCAATTCTTCCCCCCAGGGGATTGTTTCCATGGAGATCGCCAAGAGCGGGATCTTGAATGAGGAGGTGAGACGAAAGTCTCAGGGGACTTCAGGCTCTTCTTCACGAGCTGACGTTCTCTTTACTGAGACCAGGGGGAGAGGAAGGAGTAAGAGCCGAGGAAGGAAGGAGGACAGGAGTCAGAGTAGGGGCAAGTCGAAGTCACGTTATCAGAACGTGGAATGCCACTACTGCCATAAGAAGGGGCACATCAAGAAATTATGTTATTCGTGGAAGAACGATCAGAAGAAGAATGGGATTACCACTGAGGGCAAAGATGAGGGTCACACGGCAGCCACCGTTTCGATTGAGGAGGACGACGTCATTATTGTTGGCGATGACGTCACGGCTGCACTCTCGTGTGACGATCGATGCTGGATCGTTGACTCTGGAGCTTCTGCACATGTCTCCCACAACAGGGAGCTATTTGCCACTTACACCACTCATGACTGTGGGGTGTTAAGGATGGGCAATGGGGATACGTCCAAGGTACTTGGGCGTGGAGACATGCACTTGAAGACGAGTACTGGAGCCCTACTAGTTCTGAGGGATGTGCGACATGTGCCAGACATCCGCTTTAATCTGATATCTGTTGGCAGACTTGGAGATGAAGGACACCTGAGTGTCTTTGGAGGAGATTTCTGGAAGCTGATCCGGGGATCACTTGTGATGGCCAGGGGTTACAGAGATTCTGGCTTGTACTACATGGAGGGGAGGCCTGAAGCTACTCAGGCCAACTCCGTCAGGGATGAGACATCCACTTCCTTATGGCACAGGAGGCTGGCACACATTAGCCAGAAGGGATTGGGATGCCTGGCGAAGAAGAAGTTGATCAGTGACATTTCTGATGTTCACTTGGAGAGGTGTGACCACTGCATGGCTGGGAAACAAAACCGGGTCTCATTCCACAGCCACACATCCACTAGGAGATCGGAGCCATTGGAGCTTGTTCACACTGATGTGTGCGGACCACTGAAGGTCCAGACTAGAGGAGGAGCATCATACTTCGTCACTTTCATTGACGACCATTCGAGGAAGCTTTGGGTCTATGCCATCAAGACCAAAGATCAGGTACTCGATACTTTCAGGAGATTCCACGCTGAGGTGGAGAGACAGTCTGGGAAAAGACTGAAGTGCATTAGGTCCGACAATGGGGGAGAGTATATTGGTCCATTTGACGAGTACTGCAGGGACCATGGCATTCGTCATGAGAAGACCCCTCCCAAGACGCCACAGCTGAATGGCGTAGCTGAGAGGATGAATCGGACACTGATGGAGAGGATTCGATGCATGCTATCTGAGTCGAAGCTGCCAGGGATGTTCTGGGGCGAGGCTCTTCTCACTACAGCGCATGTCATCAACCTCTCGCCGAGTTCAGCTTTGCAGGAGGATGTTCCTGATAGGGTCTGGTATGGGAAAGACCCTTCTTACAGTCACTTGCGAGTATTTGGCTGCAAAGCCTTTGTGCACGTCCCTAGGGACGAGAGATCGAAGCTGGATTCGAAGACCCGGCAGTGTATTTTCTTGGGGTACGGCTATAGTGGAGAGTTTGGGTACAGGTTCTTTGATCCAGTTGAGAAGAAGCTTGTACGTAGCCGTGATGCTGTGTTCTGTGAGGATCAGACTATTGTTGATCCTAAGGGGACAGTTGAATTAGAGGTTGACTCTCGCACTGCTGCAGAGTCACCTATGGTTGGAGCTGATGATGCTGAGGAGACTGCCGAGCCCGCGCCTGCACATGGAGTTGATATACTTCCGGATCATGATATCACCACTGATGGTGATCCAGGAGTCGCTGAGGACATTATTGATGATGTGCCTGCACCGGCCCTGAGCCGGCCTTACGGAGGTCAGATCGGGCCAGGCACCCGCCCGCTAGATATTCCGCATCAGAATTCGTCTTGCTGACTGATGCGGGGGAGCCTGAGAGTTATGATGAGGCTGTGGAGAGTACCGAGAAGCGTCAGTGGATGGATGCTATGCAGGATGAGATGCAGTCACTGCAGAAGAACCACACTTATGACCTGGTGAGATTGCCTAAGGGCAAGAAGGCCTTGAAGAATCGATGGATCTTCAGGGTGAAGCAGGGAGATTCCTCCACACCTCCCAGATACAAGGCCAGGCTGGTGGTGAAGGGTTTTGGACAGCGACAGGGTGTAGACTTCGATGAGATCTTCTCACCTGTGGTGAAGATGTCATCTATTCGTGTCGTCCTTGGCCTCGCTTCGAGGCTAGATTTGGAGGTTGAGCAGATGGATGTCAAGACCGCCTTTCTGCATGGCGATCTTGAGGAGGAGCTTTACATGGAGCAGCCTGAGGGCTTTAGTGTCAGAGGGAAGGAAGGTCTTGTGTGTCGCTTGCAGAAGAGTTTATATGGCCTAAAGCAGGCCCCGCGACAATGGTATAGGAAGTTTGATTCCTTTATGGGGGAGATCGACTTCAGGAGGACCACCCTTGACCACTGCGTGTTCATCAAGCAGTATGCTTCAGAGGACTTCATCATTCTACTGTTGTACGTGGACGATATGTTGATCGTCGGGAGGAACACTGCTCGCATTGCTGAGTTGAAGCGACAGTTGAGTTCCACTTTTGAGATGAAGGATCTGGGTGCTGCGAAGACCATTTTAGGGATGCACATTCGCAGAGACAGGGGAGCCAGACTACTTTGGTTATCCCAGGAGCGGTACATCCGCAAAGTACTGCAGAGGTTTGATATGGATCAGGCAAAGAAGGTGAGCGTGCCGCTTGCAGCTCACTTCAGGCTTACCGCTGATCAGTGCCCCAGCACACCCGAGGAGATCGAGGCGATGCAGAAGGTTCCGTATGCATCTGCAGTTGGGAGCCTCATGTATGCGATGGTGTGTACACGTCCGGATATTGCGCATGCTGTTGGGACAGTTAGTAGATTCCTCTCCAATCCTGGGAGAGAGCATTGGAGCGCAGTGAAGTGGATTCTGAGATACTTGCAGGGGACGTCAGATTTGACGTTGAGATTTGGAGACAGTGAGCCAGAGCTGTTGGGCTACACTGATGCTGACATGGCTGGAGATGTGGATTCTAGGAGATCAACATCAGGGTACATGATTCTGTTTGCAGGGGGAGCTGTCTCGTGGGCGTCGAGACTGCAGAAGTGCGTTGCACTATCCACCACGGAGGCCGAGTTCATTGCGGTTACTGAGGCTGGGAAGGAGTTGCTTTGGATGAAGAGATTCATCAAGGAGCTTGGATTCACTCAGGACCGATACACACTCCTGTGTGACAGTCAGAGCGCTATTCACCTGGGGAAGAACCCCACGTTTCACTCGAGGTCGAAGCACATCGACACTCGGTATCATTGGATACGAGATGTCCTGGAGCAGAAAGAGCTTGATCTTCAGAAGGTGCACACTGATGACAATGGGGCAGACATGCTGACCAAGACCGTACCAAGGGGGAAGTTCGAGCATTGCGTTAGGATCGCCGGCATGGCGGTTCTCTCCACATAAAGCAAAGGGGAGAATAAGTTGTTGGGTACAGTTCCCGTCCTTTGTGGAAAAAGCTGTTGAGTTCGAGTCTCATTAACTTGAGTTTGGTGTTGCTGATCGAAAGTGGAGACATATTGATGGAGGACATGGAGGGAGACAAATTAAAGACTCTGGGGAAGATTGTCAGAATGACAGGATTTCTTCACTTAGTCGAAAAGGGGGAGATTTGTTAAGATAATTTCCTCCTAAGTGTGAAAGAGGTTAGCCAACTTTGATCATACTTTTCAAGCATGTGTTTCATGACAAGTATGAAAAGGGTTAGCCGTCTTTGACTTGGAATTCAACATGTGCTCTTAAAGGAAGCTTCTAGGAAATTGTCCAAAGGAAGTTTCATGACATGTGTTTTTGACCAAGGGAAGTTTCATGGAAGCTTCATCCACATGCCATCTACCACACCTACCTCCTTGATTTTGGCCCTATAAATATAGATGAAGGAGGAGGGGTAAGACATCCACTTCTCTCCAAACTCAAGCATTGAAAGATATCTAGAGAGGCCTTTGCGGCAATCGTCTTAGTTTGGGAGAGCTTTCAGACGTTGTTGTACGACGTTGACAAGGAGTACTTCGCCTACACGGATTGGATCTGGAGCAGATATTGGCAAGGATTCGAAGAGGCATCTTGGAGAGGATTTGTGTAATCTGTCTCATCCGCCGGTCGGTAACTTGCAATTTTTCTGTTACTATTTATTGTATTGTGTAGTGTGAAGCTGGTGAAGATCCTTTGTGGATCGGTGGAGGAAAAGCCTGTAATCCGTGCGTGTGTTTTTCACACACTTTTAGTGGAGGCTTTTCGGGTTGGACTCCGATCGTCCCGTGGTTTTTCACCCAATTGGGTTTTCCACGTTAAAATCTCTGTGTGCTTTTATTCTTTTTGCATTGTGTTATTTTGTTGCGATGGCATACCGCTCAACGCGGTCGCGCAGGTTGCTCGCTTAAAATTTAAAACAGGTGCTCTGGTCGGGATTGATTGCTCGTATTCCCAACAAATCACACTGTTGGATGTCAATCTCCTATAACTTTTGCTATGAATTCTTGATTATAATTGGTGAAATAGATTTTGTTGATGTAGTATCATCAGCCTTAGAAGGGTTAATTCAATAGAGAGGGGCTTTTTATTAGAACCTCCCCTCAAAGTTTCCAAAATTAAAGTTTGCATCCTTCCATCTTTTAAAATTATAAAAATCTCTCCCATGAGTTTTTATTTCATAACAATCATGCAAAAGAATGCCCTCAAAATTCCCATGCAGTCATTTACATTGATGGGTTCTCTCAACCCCACAAAGCTAGTCAGTTTGAGCTTGAACCCGAGTTCAAGCTCAAACTATATAGTTATCAAGCACGATAATTAAAGATTAAGCTCGAGTTGCTCATGAACTCTGCTGATATGAGTCCTGTTTTCTATATATGTATTATTTTAAAAAATTAAGAAAACCATGAGTTGACACAAACAATTTAGGCTCCATTTGGCCGTAAACAAATGGGTTAAACCGTCATTCGTTAAGGATCGCAGAACAAACATCATCCGTTTGAACATAAAAGTGGATGACGTTCCTTAAGTGGGCGTTAACGAATGACAATTTAACCCGTGTTCATGACTGCCACACCGGGGGTAGAGTCAAACTTGAGTTGAGTTTTTTCTAGCCAATGAGCCACCTGGTCTCAACTCAACTACCAGCCGCATGCCTAGGATCATCCCCCTGTACATCTACTTTCACCAGGACCAAGTTTATTAAAAATAAATTCATGTATAAATTAAGAGCTTCAAAATACCCTTGTCATCTTTGTAGTAAATACTAAATAGTAAATGTACAGACAATATTACATAACAAATATTAAACATTAACACCTACAAATCGTATAACATTTAGCATGTGATGAGGCCGCAACTTAACTAAGGTTGCGTTTGGCACGGTTTATCATAGCTTATTTATTTTGGTGAAGTTGGACAAAAACGTCATTGTCATAGAATGTACGTTTGATATACCAAGAAAAAATAGTTTGGGGCATAAAATTTTGGTATATCAAACCTCCTTAACTATTTACTAATTTTGCTCATTTGAGCTTCAGAAATTGAATATTTTTTGTTTAAAAAAATTAAAGTAGAAATATAAACTACAAATATCAGATCAGCGAAAAAAAAACAGAACATTTGAGAGGAAGATGTGGTTGATTTTTGTACTAAATGACACGCCGTGATATTCTAGAAAGAAACCTACAAATATATAATTACTAACCATCTTCCGGACTAATAAATATTAAATACACAAATGTAATGATTTTAAAGAAAAATATATTGCACTCCGAAACAAATAAATGAGAAAATTACAGATTCGCACCCCCCTCCCTCAGAGAGGCAGAGAGTCAGTTCAGAGCTGGCCGCTGGCGTTCCCATCATCAAAATTCTGAGCGTAGCTGATGGAATCGTACCTGAACCGGGCGTTCGTCGTCGGCAGCCCCTGCGACGCCGGAACGATTTTCCTAATCTCGGAGCGGATCTTGTGAAAGAGGTGGCGCAGTGTGCCCTTGCTGTGGCAGCCGAGCATCGCCGCCTCCTCCTCGTTCATCTCCAGGTCACGGGCGAAGACCGGTTTCTTCGACAGCAGCCATGCCCAGCTCCAATCCCACCAGCGCCGGATCGTCCCCCGGGAGAATTGATCCTCGGCGAACTCGGGCGCCGATTTGGAGCGGCGAAGTGCGGCCCAGGAGCAGGCGGCTGAGGAGGAGAAGGGCTGGATCTTGACGGAGAAGGAGGAGATGATTCTCCGCCGGAGGCCGATTAGGTGGGTGGTGCCGCCGTTAGGGGATTGGGAGATCGGAAGGTCGTCCTTCATCGGAGCGGAAGGGATCGGACTTCTTTTCTGGATATTGTCGAGGAAAGATCTCATGGCCGCCGGGCTTCAATTCGAGCTAGAATCCGGCCTGCTGTTAATTAGCAGATCTTCTTCTTCTTCTTCTTCCTCCTCGCTGACTGCAGCTGGGGGGCGGGGGGGAGGGAGAGAGATCTGAGGAGGGAATTTGGTTGGCGGGTCTTATTATTAGCTATGAGACAGCCTGGTTAGGAGCGTTCGTGGGGTGGAATCGGAGGGTGTAGGACCATACTGCTTGCTATTCCTATTGAGGGAGGACCCTCGCGCATGTTGGATCGGGAATTCCCGTCAAAAATTCGATTATCCGACATTGGGTTTTATTTGCGGTCTGATGCTAGATTGGATGGGCAGAAATTCACCTATATGATTCTCTTTTTATGGTTTTCTGGAAAGATAGGGTGGTAAATGCACCGAGATGAAATTTGTGTTGTGAAATGATGTCGCTTCGTTCTGATCATCTGGATCATCAATTTTAGCGAAATGATGGAAGTGCCTCCTCGGGCGGTCCGGGTAGCTCGGGCAGGGTGCCCGACAGTCGGGGCGGCCGGAAGCGGCAGAGGCGCGCTGCGCCTGTGCTTGGGTTGGCTATGCTCGCGTGCGCTTCTCCTTGAGCGGGATTTTGGGCTCCTTTGGCCGCGCACGGTCCTTGCGCGCAGCTCGCTCGAATGAGTTGACTTTCTTAAGTGATTTGGTTGAAGTATTGGCAGTTAGCCTTAGCTTTGGCTATCCGTCCGAGAAGGCTCCATCGAACGGTGCGGTTAGCCTTTACAAACCGCGCTAACCGTCAGCCTTCTTGCGAGCCTAAGAACCTGAAAGCTTTAAGCGGACTGTGCGGTCTCACAATCAAGATCACAACAGTCGCGGTTAGACAAGGCTAACCGTCTGGTTACTCCTTTAGGGTGTTTGCTGAACCAGACCGCGGGAAGCATGGATAGAAGCCGAAACCAGATATCTGTCATCCCTATCCGTCAATCCGCGGCGGACTCTACTGTTTGCCCAAATCAGATCGCTCATCTCCAGTTCACTCCAACTTCAACAATTTCAACATCAATATTCATAAAATTATTTCTATGAATAAAAATTATTTTAATAATTAAATTTAAGAGGTTTTATGTGGGTCAAGACTCAAGGCTGAAGTATTGATCATGTGCCTCCACTACATGCGACTTTATTCTGCTTTAAAATAAAAAATATTATATGAGCTCATCAAAGTACAGAGCACTCCTCATAGAGTAAGGTGATTGTTATTAGCAATGCACTTTTGGATATTCGCACTTTTTTTACTCTTAATTTTCTGCGCCTTTTGAAAATACTCATTGTACATGCATTTTTAGGAAAAGTGTTCAACACGAAAGTTGTAGATCTCGACGAGATCTACAACTTTCGTGTTGAACACTTTTCCTAAAAATGCATGTATAAAGCGTATTTCTAGAAATACACTCAGATTTCGCGCCTTTTGAAAATACTTCTTGTACATGCATTTTTAGGAAAAGTGTTCAACACGAAAGTTGTAGATCTCGACGAGATCTACAACTTTCGTGTTGAACACTTTTCCTAAAAATGCATGTACAAGGAGTATTTTCAAAAGGCGCGGAAAATTAAGAGTAAAAAAAGTGCGAATATCCAAAAGTGCAGTGCTAATAACAGTCACCTAGAGTAATGAGTAGTAGTGAAGTTGGCTTGAATTCGGTTTTTGAGGTACGATTTCGATTTTTGTATAGTTATTGTTGAGATATATTTATATACGTGTTAATGGGCTCCTTAACGGGTCGGTTAGGATCCGATAGGAATCCAAACCCGTAGTCGGGGATTTAGGGTTTCGCCTATAAATACCCTAGCTAGGGGCAACGAGGAGACCATTCCAAACTTGATGGTCACGCGGATGCTTCGAGCACTCTAACATTCTCGAAGTTTTTCCTCTTGCCCTAACTCCCGCTCCCGTTCCTGTGACCTAGCCGCCTGGATCCCGGTCGCCGCTTCCGATTCCGAAGGAAAAGGGAAGCCCGCTGCTCGCGAAGAAGAAGAAAAAAAGGCCGCCGCTTTTTCGCGCCGCCCTCGATCGGATCCTGCCGCTGCCGATCCCGCCGCTTCCGATCGGTTTGGAGGAAGGAATCTTAGCCGTCGTCGGATCTGGAAGCCGTCGCCGGGAACGGGCCGCACCTCTCGATCGAAAGATAGCATTGATTTCTCCTGTGCTAGATTCGATCAGAAGACTTACTCCGGTCGCCGATCCCGATCGCGAAGGAGAAGGAGATCCCCGTCGTGCTCCTGGCTCGCGAAACTCTGCCGCCGATCAGGAAGACGATCGGAAAGCCTTGTTTTTTTTTCTCCGCGTTCCTGTGTGGAATCCCGATCTCCGCCGCATGCAAAGTTTTGCTGATCGTTCACGAAGGTGCTGCTGTGGCCGATCGGGGTAGAGGAGAAGGACCCTTTTTGACTGTTCTGTAAAGTTTTGCTGTGGCCGATTGGGAAGAAATTTTTTTTCTCATCACCTAAGTGGAGGTTTTTCCAACAAAGTTTGCTTCTAGTCAAAGATCTAGCTGAAATTTCTTCATAAGCAGTGATCTTCTCAGCTCTTCAGGGTTGCTTCTGTGATTGTGTTTCAATCGAAGCAGGAGCAAAACAAATTTTCTTGGATTGGATCCGAAGAACTCATCGTCTCCGCGGCTCAGGTGATTTCTTTCTAGTTATTCTGCTCGCTTTTTTTTCTGTCTGCAAGTAGAATTACGCGTAGTGGAAAGGAACACACAATGTTCAAGGCGATCAATCACTCTTCTCCTGTGCCGATGATCAAATTGGAGAAGTTCTCCAACGCCGAGTTCAGTGCCTGGAAGCGCAACACTCAGTTCGGCATGAAGTACCTGAACATCTTCTACACAGTGCAGACCGTCTTTGAAGATTTCAAAGGAAGCGAAGATGAAGATCAATGGGTCAACGACGAGGACTTCTGCAGAGACTACATCTTGAATTGCCTCTCCAACAGGCTTGCAGAGACGTACGGCAAAATGCAAAGGGCCAAAGAGATCTGGGAAGCCCTAGAGGAGCAGTTTAAGGAGGAGGAGAATATGTCCAAGACACACCTGGTGGACAAGTTCATGGCTTTCACCTTCACTGAGGAAAGGGAAATCCTGCCACAGGTTGTCGAGTTTGAAAATCTGGTGGACAAGCTCAACAGTGAGAACATCTCTCTGCCAGATGGATTCGTTGCAGGGGCAATTATTTTCAAGTTGCCCTCGGCCTGGTATTCCTTCAAGACTGAGATGTACCGGAAGAAGACGCAGGTGAGTCTTAAAGACCTCAAGCGTTTCATCTGCATTGAGGATGAGAACCGGACTAGGCACGCCATAGAGACGATCAGCAAGCAGTCCTCTACTGCTAACATGATCACGCATCCTAAGCGAAAGCCTAAGCCTGGGAAGACTCGCCCACCGACCAGTGCACCCGCAGTTGCTGCCACCAGCAAACAGATAAAGAAGAAATTCAAAGGCAAGTGCTACAACTACAATAAGTGAGGTCACTGCGCTTCCGAGTGCCGTCAGCCCAAACGGGGCGACACCAGCACACCAAGGACTGAAAATCAAGCCAACATGGTTTTTCAGACTGCTCCTACTGACTTTGTTGCCATGGTCGGTAACGGGACGGCCAGTTCAGAGTGGTGGCTCGACTCAGGTGCTACCTGCCACGTCTGCAACAATCCAAAGCTTCTGGAGGATGCAAAAGAGGTGAAAGAGACTGTTACTGTTGCGAATGGAGCTGTAGCTGACGTGCTGAAGGTCGGCAATGCTACCCTGACTCTCTCCTCAGGTAAGACTCTTACTTTGAAAAATATTAAATTTATACCGACATTAGCTGCTAATTTAGTTTCGATTAGTCTGTTGTGCGATGCGGGTATGTCTTTTAACATTAGTGGTGGTCGGGTAACCCTAATGGTTTACTCACATTATTTTGGTTGCGCCTATGTCGTTAATGGGATGTATAGGCTGAGTCTAGCACACGAAGTAGTAAATCAGGTTAGCTCAAATCTGATAGATCCTAAGACTTTACATGTAAGACTAGGACACGTCAATTATAGAAAACTACTCCTGCTAGCTAGAACTCATAACATACCCCTCGACACAAAAACCAAATTTGAAAAATGTGAAATTTGTGCGCAAACTAAGATAACTAGAACACCTTTTAGTCAGGTTTCTATGAGCACACAATTGCTAGAGTTAATACATTCTGATATTTGTGACTACAAAAGTTTTGTCACACGAGGAGGTCGGAAGTATCTGATAACTTTTATCGACGACTACTCTAGATTCAGTCACATTTATCTTCTTAAAACCAAAGATGAAGCTTTTAAAAAATTTTGTATATTCAAAAATAGGGTTGAAAATCAACTTGACATGAAAATTAAAAGGCTAAGGAGTGATAGAGGAGGCGAATACGTCTCGGGGGAGTTCAGAGACTTTCTTGCTAGCAATGGCATAATTCCTGAAACGACTGCCCCGTATTCACCACAATCCAACGGTATCGCTGAGCAGAAAAATAGGACTTTAACAGAGATGTTGAATTCCATGTTGCTGACTGCCGGCATGCCTGCGGCCTATTGGGGTGAAGCCGTCCTCACGTCAAATCACATTCTTAATAAAGTTCCCCATGCTAAGTTGACTAAGACACCCTACGAGCTTTGGATTAAGAGGCCTCCTAGATTTGACAATCTTAAGACCTGGGGCTGTATCGCTTATGTTAGGATACCAGACTCTAGAAGAGCAAAGATTGGACCTAGGACTAATACCTGCGTCTACCTAGGATGTGCAGATGATAGTGCTGCAGATAGATTTCTGGATCTCTCCACAAATACTGTAATAGAATCTAGAGACGCTGTTTTCTTTGAGGATAAGTTCCTTAAGGACAAGAACCTGACTCTGCCAGGTCTGCCAGCCACTAGTACTGAGCCTTTAGTTGAGCCAGGACAACGTAACTCTGACACTGAGCCTGTAGACACGATTGGTTTAGATACCAGAAGGCTATCTAGTAGAGAGAAAATGCCCAAAAGCTTCGGTACAGACTTCGTGACTTACCAAGTTGAAGCTGATCCATCCACCTATAAGGAAGCGATGCGATCTAGAGACTCTCTATTATGGAAAGAATCCATAGACGAAGAGATGAACTCTCTTATGCAGAACAACACATGGACTCTGGTCGATTTGCCCAAAGGGGCCAAAACCATTGGTAATAAGTGGGTTCTGAGGAAGAAGCTAAATCCTGATGGGAGTATCGCAAAATACAAAGCATGTCTAGTTGCCAAAGGCTTCACTCAAGTGAGTGGTGTAGACTACTTTGATATATACTCACCTGTATGTCACTATGCGACAATTAGGATTCTTCTCGCACTAGCATCTATTGAACACTACACTGTTCATCAGATGGATGTCAAGACTGCATTTCTCAATGGAGATTTGACTGAGGAGATCTACATGCACCAGCCTGAAGGGTTCGTCATAGAAGGTCTACAAACTAAGGTTTGTAAGTTGATTAAGTCACTATACGGATTGAAACAAGCACCTAAAATGTGGCATGAAAAATTTGACACCTGTGTAAAAGGCTTGGGTTTCAAATCCAGTCTATCAGATAAATGTCTGTACGTAAGAACAAGTGCTAATAAAGTAGCCATCATATGCTTGTACGTTGATGACATGCTAATTCTCGGCACTGATCAGTCTGAAGTGAAAGACGTGAAAGTTGCCTTGACGACACAATTTAGCTTGAAAGACCTAGGTGAGGTGAAAACCATCCTAGGAATGGAAGTGAACTTCACAAAAAAGGGTATTACCCTGAGTCAGAGTCACTATATTAGGAATCTACTGGAAAAGTGGGGTTATGATAAAAGCAAAAAGGCTGAGACTCCATACGATTATAACAATAGACTGAAACCGAATGAAGGTTCAGCTATTAGACAGTTGGATTATTCCAAACTCATAGGAAGTCTCATGTACGCTACTACCTGCACTAGACCTGACATAGCCTTTACGGTCGGCATGTTGAGTAGATTCACCAGTAACCCTGGGAAGGACCACTAGGACGCCTTAGAAAGGCTAATGAGATACTTAAAGTATACTGAGAAGTATTCTTTATGTTACAGTGGGCATCCTCCAGTGCTTGAAGGGTATTCCGACGCATCTTGGTGCTCGGAAATAGCTGATTGTCGATCCACTAGTGGTTTTGTGTTTACACTAGGAGGAACTGCAGTAGCTTGGAAGTCTAAGAGGCAAACGTGCATTGCACTATCCTCTATGGAATCAGAACTTTATGCTCTCGCTTTAGCTGGAGAAAAAGCAGAGTGGATAAGAGATCTGATATTGGACATTCCAATGATGAGTCTACAAATGAATTCTATTTCGATTTATTGCGACAATCAATCCACAAAGACCATTGCTACAAATACGTTGTTCAATGGAAAGCGAAGGCAACTAAGGATGAAACAGGCCTGGTTGACCTATCTCACCAGTCAGGGGATAATCTCCCTATTGGACGTAAGATCAAAAGATAATGTAGCAGATGTCCTTACTAAGGGCTTATGTAAGATTCTCACATCTAAAACATCGGGGGAGATGGAATTAACGTCCATTTAGGAGGACTTAATACCTAGCTTATGTTTTAAATTTAAGAACCGTTGTCTGCTTACATTCAAGCATCTACGTTGAGCACACTAAAGTATTTCAGATGTTATCTGATGAAAGCTAGAGGTGAGATAATTGCCAGTCATTCCAAACTTGATGACTTACGTAATTATTTTTTGCCAAAGGCTGAATTGGGTATCATTCCAAAAAGGAGTACTGAGGTTGCTGATATGTGCCCTGATATTATGATTATTAGTTATATCATTCCAAACTTGATGATATAATAGTCACAGCTTGTTGTATCATTCCAAACTTGATGATATAGCACAATTGTGGAACGTTAATAATAATCTTAATAATCGAAGGAACATGGTTTGATTATATGAAATCAATTAATCTAATTTTGTGTAAATTAGATAGAGATGCTGGTTTGGGACTCTTTCCTCCCAGTTAGAGTATTAAGTTCACCCGCTGTTAGAACTAATCACTTTATTTCTGCAAGTGTTTGAATTCATAGAGATTTGTCTCATGACATTCTTGTTGTAATTGTTTGCAGGCAATATGGAGATTGGAGGAGAGACAGTTGATTTTGACCCAGATGATGATGATCTGCTGTTCGCCTAGATCAATTATCAGTTTGAGCTTTCCAGTTTCTTGCTTTATTTCATGTTTGGAACATTTGGTTTGAGTTTAACATTTTGTTATCTAAAACTCATATTTATAATTCTGGAAAATCTTTTTTGTTTTGGTCATTATAAACTATTGAATAAGTAGTCCATTTTCTTTGCTAACACTTATATACAATATAGGAGGAGATTGTTGAGGTATATTTATATACGTGTTAATGGGCTCCTTAACGGGTCGGTTAGGATCCGATAGGAATCCAAACCCGTAGTCGGGGATTTTGGGTTTCGCCTATAAATACTCTAGCTAGGGGCAACGAGGAGACCATTCCAAACTTGATGGTCACGCGGATGCTTCGAGCACTCTAACAGTTATATAATGCATTTTTAATTTTCTCCTACTATCAACGACGACAAGAACAGAGAACGCAATGGCACGATGCGATTTCTTTCTCTAGACGATGGACAAAGGCCTCAGTCGTGTGGGCTTCTCCTTCTCTAGGGTTAGGGAATGCGCAGTTTCAGCCTATAAGAAATGAGAAATATAATATTCACGAACTCAAGCTATTGAGCCTTCAGGAACTTGCTTCACGATCCAGCAGTGAAGAAATCCTTCTTAGTCTCGATTGGCAGAGACGGCGGTGACGGGAGGAAGAGCGGGCTGCGCTAGAAATTCGCGAATTGGCAGTGGGCTTTCACTTCCCTTTGCGATCGATCAGCGAGGGTGGTTTTCTTCCTTGCGATCGAAGTTGCGGAAATACCTCGGCCCAAAAATTGCGAAAACGCGAGCAGCACACCAACCTTCTTCCTTTTCGATCGACCGCCGGACGGGGGTTTTACGAGAGTGCGGCGGCGGGATTTTATCCTCTTGCTCTTTCAGGTGGCGGGACAGGAGACTGCCAGAGCGGCGAGAATGATTTCTCCTCTTCCCGATCAGAGCAGGTGGCGGCCACAAATTTTCTTCGGATTGCAGCAACGGAAAGGTTCTAGACGGCCAAAAAATTCAGAAAAACGAGTGCACGGGATTTTATCCGTCCCAATCGAACATCGGCGGCACAATTCCTTCTTCACGATTGAAAAGAAAAGAAAAGTGCGATGATTTCCTTCTGGCCACGGGGTTATTTCTCATCGGAGAAATTCTCCTTTTGGGATCGAACATCGGCGGCAAACTTCCAGAAAAACGAGAGTGACGGGGATTCGAGCGGCTAGGGCTTCACTTCGAGATTGTTAGGTCGCTCGAAGCATCCCAGGTGATAGTCAAAGTGGAACTACCTTCCCGTTGCCCCCAGTTTGAGCTTTATAAGCAAACCTTAGGTTTAATACGAATATCAGATATCCCGGTATATATCCGAACCAGACACGTTAAGCCTCTGAACTCATTATGTACCCAAATATACATTAACAAAGTTCAATTATGACGGTGCTGTTCGGCCATCCATCGGTGCTTGGGTTCGGGCGTGGCAACGGCGAGATAATGATAACCGAGGCACTTGTCTTGCTTTGTCTACTCGACGATATTCTCCATTATTCTCAGAGTCGAAACGCATAGCTGCGCATAGAAGCTGATAGTGATAGGGATGGGCCGGGGTAGACTCGGCTATCTCTATGGGTTGGTTCGGTGCATATTACTGTGGAAGGTGGTAGTGCAAATATATGTACTCTGAAGCTATGAACCGGCTCCTCTAAGATCTGGTTCATACAGCCGTAATCGTTTGATTGGTGAAAATAAGTCCTCTAAGCGAAACCTTAACTTGAAGAAAATTGCGTAAATGTTGAGACTGAGGAATAATTCAAACATTCAATTCATTGACATGTAAACTTAATGCTTTATTTCTTAAATTTTGCAAAAGAAAAATAAAAAAGAAAAACTACGTGAGCGAGCGGAGCGGCTATGATTGCTTGAGAGATGGGAAAGTGAATAATCTAATTGCTGCTACTATAATAAATGCTCAAAAAAACGCATGTGCTGCTTTCTCATGTTATTTAGGACCAATTTCAAAACTATGAATCATAACGAATTAATTAGGCTTAATTATCAAACTCAGATCATAAGAGAGTGCAGTTGAATGATTCATGTGCATCACCCCATAAAGTAAAAGTGCGTGCAGTTGGAATGATGGCACTAGACTGACAGGCTCCCTTTGGCTTGGTCGTGGCCGTCATAAATTTGGGGGTTAAATTGTCATTCGTTAAGGCTCCCCGAAAGAACTTTATTGACGTTTATGTTCAAACAGATGATGTTTGTTAGGTGATCCTTAACGAATGACGGTTTAACCCATGAGTTTATGATCACCACCATCGTGCCAAACATGTCTAAGAGTCTGTTTGATGGCGGTTGTGAAAACAATTAAAATATAATAGAACTGCGATGAAAACAATTAGTAATTATATTTATTGTACAGTCATGAACATGAAAACAATTCTATTCATTTATCTGACTTCAAAATTTTAAATAAAATATATAATGTTTTTAGGCCTCATGCATCCACTTGATAATAAAGAAACTGGATTCTCATATTACATTTCACCTTGTCCAACCAATTGCATAACATGACTTCAAAATCAAACCAAAAAAGTTAAGTGCTTGAGTAAGAAATTGGGACTGCTGCGCGCAATGTCTCAATGGATCAAGATGCATGAGTGCAATGGTTCTAAAGATATTTAGCAGAGTATATTTATGCTGAAACATAATTGTTTGCCATTGTTTTCTCAAGTTAGTTTATTTGTTCAAAAAAAAATTTATTGCTATCAAATTGTTATCCCTTTGTAATTGCAAGCTTCAATGCCATGCCTCTGAGGGGACAATCTTCTAGGTCATTCCCACCCCTGCGCTAGGTGGTGCCTTGGAACTAATGTCAATATTACTCAATAGCTTTAGCTCGAACAATTTGTGCTTTCAAAAATGTTATGTGTTAAAGATTACTGAACCACAAATATACATGACATTCTTTGAAATTATCGATATATTTGCAAGAAAGAGACTATAAAGACATGCCATATATAGTAAATAATCAGAGACATTATATATTCATATGATTTTACTTTATTGGATCCACATTTTAAACATTAATTCTTTGTGAAATAGGGTGTTGGAGTGTTGGGAATGTGAGCGAATAAATCTCGACCATGACACCTGTTGCAATTCGAGCAAGCGCAACACCACAAAAACAATGCAGAAAATAATAAAGCACACAGAGAATTTTTACGTGGAAAACCCAACTTGGGCGAAAAACCACGGGACGATCGGAGTCCAACCCGGAAAGCCTTCACTAAAAATATGTGAAAAACACACGCACGGATTACAGACTTTCCCTCCACTGATCCACACAGGATCTCCACTCCTCCACTACAAACACGATCCACAAAGGATCTACACCACTTCTCTTCCAAAAACACACAGTCACTAGTTTGACAAAAGAGAAATACAAGAACAAAGTTGAGGAGTCGTTACCCGGACGGATTGAACAATCCGTCCCAACGTCAAGAATGACGTTCACCAAAACACGAAGGAGGATGGCTAAACAAAGCCCCTTCCAACTCCGCATTCAACCTCCAAGCCACGAACGAGTCCGGCAACAAAACCGGCCGGCAACAAAATCTGGACAGCGGTGACGGCAACACGGCGGCGGTGGCGTCTTCACACGACGGCGGCGGCAGCCCTTCCTTCACACAGCAACGGCGGCGGTAGCCCCTCACGCACAGCAGCGGCGTCGGCTTGGATCCGCACAGGAAAGGCGGCGGAAAATCCTCCTTCACAGACAAAGGCAGCCTGGCAACATGGGGCTCGGCCTCCTCTCCTCCAGCGGCGGCCTGGACAGAACGGCGGCAGCGGCATCGCTCCTTCTCCGCGATCGGCGACGCGAGACAGGGGCGGCGGTTCTCCTTCAGCGAGAGGCAACGAGAGAGAGAGAGAGAGAGGCACGAAGAGATAGGAGCCGAGGGGGAAAAGATGAACCAGGCCTAGGGCTTTTATTATTTGTTTTTTTATATCATCTAATAATAATAACCCCCCCCCCCCCCCAAAAAAAAAACCGGTCCAGAAAACCTGAAAGAAAAGAGAGGCAGAAAAAATAAGGTTGCAACCTGCTTTTCCGAGGTTACAACCTTTCTGCCAGAATTTAATAATTTCAGAAAATTTGCCCTTTTAATTTCCTTGCGTGCCCGGGGGTAGAATCACGAGCCGCACCTAGCGCGCCCGGTGGTTTTTACCGACTCGGATGAGAACCACTCCCAATAAATCTCCCCCTTCACATCGAGGCGGAAGAAACCGCCATCCCGACGATTCTAATGCAATGCTCGAACTTCCCCCTTGGCACGACCTTGGTCAGCATGTCTGCCCCGTTATAATCAGTGTGCACCTTCTGAAGATCAAGCTCCTTCTTATCCAAGATATCTCGTATCCAATGATATCGAGTGTCGATGTGCTTCGACCTTGAGTGAAATGTGGGATTCTTCCCCAAGTGAATAACGCTCTGACTGTCACACAGGAGTGCGTATCGGTCCTGAGTGAAACCAAGCTTTTTGATGAACCTCTTCATCCAAAGCAGCTCCTTCCCAGCCTCGGTAACCGCAATGAACTCAGCCTCTGTGGTAGACAACGCAACGCAATTCTGCAATCTCGACGCCCACGAGACGGCTCCCCCTGCAAATAGAATCATGTATCCGGACGTCGACCTCCTGGAATCCACATCTCCAGCCATGTCAGCATCAGTGTAGCCCAGCAGCTCTGGCTCACTATCTCCAAATCGAAATCTACTGACGGTCCCAACAATATGCGCAATATTCGGACGTGTACACACCATCGCATACATGAGGCTCCCAACTGCAGATGCATACGGAACCTTCTGCATCGCCTCGATCTCCTCGGATGTGTTGGGGCACTGATCAGCGGTAAGCCTGAAGTGAGCTGCAAGCGGCACACTCACCTTCTTCGCCTGATCCATATAAAATATCTGCAACACCTTGCGGATGTACCGCTCCTGTGAAAACCAAAGCAATCTGGCTCCCCTGTCTCGGCGAATGTGCATACCCAGAATTGTTCTCGCAGCGCCCAGATCCTTCATCTCAAAGGTGGAACTCAACTGTCGCTTCAACTCAGCAATGCGAGCAGTGTTCCTCCCGACGATCAGCATATCGTCCACATACAACAGCAGAATGATGAAATTACCTGGAGCATACTCCTTGAAGAACACGCAGTGGTTAAGGGTGGTCCTCTTGAAGCCGATCTCCCCCATGAAAGAGTCAAACTTCCTATACCATTGCCGCGGGGCCTGCTTCAGGCCATATAAACTCTTCTGCAAGCGGCACACCAAACCTTCCTTTCCTTTAACACTGAAACCCTCAGGCTACTCCATGTATAGCTCCTCCTCAAGATCGCCATGCAGAAAGGCGGTCTTGACATCCATCTGCTCTATCTCCAAGTCTTGTCTTGCAGCAAGGCCAAGAACAACATGAATAGATGACATCTTCACCACAGGAGAGAAGATCTCATCAAAGTCAACACCTTGTCGCTGTCCAAAACCCTTCACTACCAGCCTGGCCTTGTATCTGGGAGGTGTGGAGGAATCTCCCTGCTTCACCCTGAAGATCCATCGATTCTTCAAGGCCTTCTTGCCCTTAGGCAATCTCACAAGGTCATAAGTGTGGTTCTTCTGCAGCGACTGCATCTCCTCCTGCATAGCAACCATCCACTGACTCTTCTCGGTGCTCTCCACAGCCTCATCATAACTCTCAGGCTCCCCCGCATCAGTCAGCAATATGAACTCTGATGTAGAATATCTAACGGGCGGGTGCCTGTCCTGATCTGACCTCCGCAAGGTCGGATCAGGTGCCGGTGCAAGCACATCCTCAGCAATGTCCTCAACAACTCCTGGTTCACCATCAGTGGTGATATCATGATCCGAAAGTATATCAACTCCCTGTGCAGGCTCGGGCTCGACAGTCTCCTCAGCATCGTCAGCTCCAACCATAGGTGACTCTGCAGCAGTGCGAGAGTCGACCTCCAACTCAACAGTCCCCTCAGGATCACCAACAGTCTGATCCTCACAGAACACAGCATCACGGATACGTACAAGCTTCTTCTCAACTGGATCAAAGAACTTGTACCCAAACTCTCCACTGTAGCCGTACCCCAAGAAAATACACTGCCGGGTCTTCGAATCCAACTTCGATCTCTCGTCCCTAGGGACGTGCACAAAGGCTTTGCAGCCAAATACCCGCAAGTGACTGTAGGATGGGTCTTTCCCATACCAGACCCTATCAGGAACATCCTCCTACAAAGCTGAACTCGGAGAGAGATTGATGATATGCGCTGCAGTAAGAAGAGCCTCTCCCCAGAACATCCCTGGCAGCTTCGACTCAGATAGCATGCATCGAATCCTCTCCATCAGTGTTCGATTCATCCTCTCAGCTACGCCAGTCAGCTACGGCGTCTTGGGCGGGGTCTTCTCATGACGGATGCCATGGTCCTTGCAGTACTCGTCAAAGGGACCAATGTACTCTCCCCCGTTGTCGGACCTAATGTACTTCAGTCTCTTCCCAGACTGTCTCTCCACCTCAGCGTGAAATCTCCTAAAAGTATCGAGTACCTGATCTTTGGTCTTGATGACATAGACCCAAAGCTTCTCGAATGGTCGTCAATGAAAGTGACGAAGTATGATGCTCCTCCTCTAGTCTGAACCTTCAGTGGTCCGCACACATCAGTGTGAACAAGCTCCAAAGACTGCGATCTCCTGGTGGACGTGTGGCTGTGGAATGAAACCCTGTTTTGTTTCCCAGCCATATAATGGTCTCACCTCTCCAAGTGAACATCATACATATCACAAATCAGCTTCTTCTTCGCCAGGCATCCCAGCCCCTTTTGGCTAATGTGTGCCAGCCTCCTGTGCCATAAGGAGGTGGATGCCTCATCCTTGACGGAGTTGGCCTGAGCAGCTTCAGGCCTCTCCTCCATGTAGTACAAACCAGAATCTCTGTAACCTCTGGCCTTCACAAGTGATCCCCTGATCAGCTTCCAGAAGTCTCCTCCAAAGACACTCAGGTGTCCTTCGTCTCCAAGTCTGCCAACAGATATCAGATTGAAGCGGATGTCTGGCACATGTCGCACATCCCTCAGAACTAGTAGGGCTCCAGTGCTCGTCTTCAAATGCATGTCTCCACGCCCAAGTACCTTGGACGTATCTCCATTGCCCATCCTCAGCACCCCACAGTCATGAGTGGTGTAAGTGGCAAATAACTCCCTGTTGTGGGAGACATGCGCAGAAGCTCCAGAATCAACGATCCAGCATCGGTCGTCACACGAAAGTGCAGCTGTGACGTTGTCGCCAACAATAATGACGCCGTCCTCCTCAGTCGAAACAGTGGTTGTCGTGTGACCCTCATCCTTGCCCTCAGTGGCAAACCCTTTCTTCTTCTGATCGTTCTTCAATGTATAACAAAACTTATTGATGTGACCCTTCTTGTGGCAGTAGTGGCATTCCACGTTCTGATAACGTGTCTTCGACTTGCCCCTACTCTGACTCCTGTCCTCCTTCCTTCCTCAGCTTTTACTCCTTCCTCTCCCCCTGGACTCAGTAAAGAGAACGTCGGCTCGTGAAGAAGAGCCCGAAGTCCCTTGAGACTTTCGTCTCACCTCCTCATTCAAGATCCCACTCTTGGCGATCTCCATGGACACAATCCCCTGAGGAGAAGAATTGATCAGAGAAACTCTGACCATCTCCCACGAGTCTGGAAGTGACTTGAGTAGCCACAATGCATTCACCTCATCTTCAAATGTCACCTTCATGACAGTCAAACGATCAATGATCCCCTGGAACTCGTTGACATGATCCAAAATGGGTGAGCCCTCTCGGTATCTGAACTCTCCAAGCTTCTTCAGTAAGTACAGCTTGTTGATGCCCGTGCTCTTGGCATACAATGTCTCGAGAGTCTTATACAGATCCTTTGCATAATTGATGCTAGCTACATGGTTATAGACGTTCGGCTCCACGAACCGTCTGATGAACCCACACAGCTTCCGATGCTCCACCTTCCATTTTGTCGGGTCCGTGTCCTTTGGCATCTCCTCAAAGATAGGAGCGTGCCAACCCTTCACATATATCAAATCCTCCATCATTAGGTGCCACTGGTGATAGTTGGCACCATTCAACTTTACCATCTGCTCTGAACCTGATGTAGACTACATCTTGCTCTGCCAACTGGCCGGATCGACCACTGATCTTTGAGTAGACTATCTCAAAGTATACAACTAGAGAGGGTAGCCAGCGGGCCAATGGTCGTAAACTACCACTCCGAATTGCACACCCGAGATCCCGATCGACTCTTCCTGAAACCCCAATAGGTCAGCCCGGTAACTGCCCTGTCACTGAAACGGCTCTGTCACTGAACGAACCTCCCTCTGATACAACTTGTTGGGAATGTGAGCGAATAAATCCCGACCAGGACACCTGTTGCAATTCGAGCAAGCGCAACACCACAAAAACAATGCAGAAAATAATAAAGCACACAGAGAATTTTTACGTGGAAAACCCAACTTGGGCGAAAAACCACGGGACGATCGGAGTCCAACCCGGAAAGCCTCCACTAAAAATGTGTGAAAAACACACACACGGATTACAGGCTTTCCCTCTACTGATCCACACAGGATCTCCACTCCTCCACCACAAACACGATCCACAAAGGATCTACACCACTTCTCTTCCAAAAACACACAGTCACTAGTTTGACAAAAGAGAAATACAAGAACAAAGTTGAGGAGTCGTTACCCGGACGGATTGAACAATCCGTCCCAACGTCAAGAATGACGTTCACCAAAACACGAAGGAGGATGGCTAAACAAAGCCCCTTCCAACTTCGCCTTCATCCTCCAAGCCACGAACGAGTCCGGCAACAAAACCGGCCGGCAACAAAATCTGGACAGCGGCGACGGCAACACGGCGGCGATGGCGTCTTCACACGACGGCGGCGGCAGCCCTTCCTTCACACAGCAACGGCGGTGGTAGCCCCTCACGCACAGCAGCGGCATCGGCTTGGATCCGCACAGGAAAGGCGGCGAAAAATCCTCCTTCACAGACAAAGGCAGCCCGACAACATGGGGCTCGGCCTCCTCTCCTCCAGCGGCAGCCTGGACAGAACGGCGGCAGCGGCAGCGCTCCTTCTCTGCGATCGGCGACGCGAGACAGGGGCGGCGGTTCTCCTTCAGCGAGAGGCAACGAGAGAGAGAGAGGCACAAAGAGATAGGAGCCGGGGGGGAAGATGAACCAGGCCTAGGGCTTTTATTATTTGCTTTTTATATCATCTAATAATAATAATAACCCCCCCCCCCCCCAAAAAAAACCGGTCCAGAAAACCTGAAAGAAAAGAGAGGCAGAAAAAAGAAGACTGCAACCTGCTTTTCCGAGGTTGCAACCTTTCTGCCAGAATTTAATAATTTCAGAAAATTTGCCCTTTTAATTTCCTTGCGTGCCCGGGGGTAGAATCACGAGCCGCACCTAGCGCGCCCGGTGGTTTTTACCGACTCGGATGGGAACCACTCCCAATAAATCTCCCCCTTCACATCGAGGCGGAAGAAACCGCCATCCCGGTGATTCTAACGCAATGCTCGAACTTCCCCCTTGGCACGACCTTGGTCAGCATGTCTGTCCCGTTATCATCAGTGTGCACCTTCTGAAGATCACCTCCAGGACATCTCGTATCCAATGATACCGAGTGTCGATGTGCTTCGACCTCGAGTGAAATGTGGGGTTCTTCCCCAAGTGAATGACGCTCTGACTGTCACACAGGAGTGTGTATCGGTCCTGAGTGAAACCAAGCTTTTATTCATTTGCCTTTTAGATATAAATATAAAAATAAAATATATTGGATTGGGGGATGAACCACTTTATATATATATATATATATATATATTGTTGCGGTCTAACTCGATGCTCCGGTCGGGCCGGATATTCTTGGGCCGCCTTAGCTCTCGGAGCGGTCGAGCGCGCACACAGTCAATTGAAATACGGGGGATGGACACAGGAAGTTTTAGCGTGGAAAACCCTTCAACCGGGTGAAAAACCACGTGACCGGGTCGGTGCCGGTCAAAAATCCACTAGATTGCTGGAGGTACACTTTTATGAGGGAATCGGGGCGACAGGCCGCTCCCGTTACAATCTTGAGGAGAGAGAGAGAGTGTATGCACCCGTTGGTGGGCAACAGACTGCCTCGCCAACGGGACTTGGACGGTGGAATGCACGAGATACTTCGGGCGCGTGCGCTCAGGGGCGACGCGGGTCCAAGGGTTGTCACTTCTTCCTTTGTGCGCCTTTCTCAGCTCTTGGAGTGCGCTCTTTTTCCTTGGGCTCTGATGGGGTGCCAATAGCCGGTGACAGGTTCTGGTAGCTGTTGACGGGTGCTGATATCCGTTAGCGGCCGCTGGAGGTCGCGGGTGGTTTCCGGTGGTTGGCGGCGAGAGGCGGCCACTGGTGGTCGGCGACGAGGGGTGGTCGCCGGCGGAGGAAACGGGAGAGCTCCCACCTGAGGAAGAAGAAGAAGGGGGAAGCGTAGGAGGAGAAAGTTAGGAAATGAGAAGCCCCTGGGGTCTTTTTATAGGCTCCAGGGGGAAGTTATGGCGGGCCCCACCACTAACATAGTGGGTTAGTGGGTGGTTTTGCCCCGATCGGACGGCCGGTAGAGCCTCCCTTTTGATCGGACGGTGGGGAGGTCCTCCCGTGGTGGGGCCGCCCGGACGACGCCGGCGGTGAGGAGGCGGCCGGGTACGCCGGCGGCCGGCCCTGGCCGCGGCCGGCCATGGCCGAGGCCGGCCATGGCCGCGAGCCGGCCATGGCCGCGGCCGGCCATGGCCGCGAGCCGGCCATGGCCGCGGCCGGCCCTGGCCGCGAGCCGGCCATGGCCGCCGCCGGCCATGGCCGCGAGCCGGCCATGGCCGCGGCCGGCCATGGCCGCGAGCCGGCCATGGCCGCGGCCGGCCATGGCCGCGAGCCGGCCATGGCCGCGGCCGGCCATGGCCGCGAGCCGGCCATGGCCGCGGCCGGCCATGGCCGCGGCCGGCCATGGCGGCGGCCGGCCATGGCCGCGGGCCATGGCCGTGGCCGGCCGGGGGGAGCCGCCGGCGGCGGTTCCCTCCGCGGGAGAGGGGAGGAGATGGGGCCCACCCCCCATGATCCCCATGAGAGATCATGGGGGCAAGGTGGGCCCTCCCATGATCTCCCTTGGTGGGGATCATGGGGGGTCTCTTTCATTCTTATAAATTAAGGTGGAGCCTATCATATATATATATATATATATATATATATATATAAAGAAATACTTGTGAGACCCATGGTGCAATTAATCCTGGAGGACCATCAAATCAATCATATCCGTTCATTGTAATGGGTATAGTTTTTTTATATATAAAAATCACTTACTCTCACACTATTATATAAAAAATGAATAACATGCACTAAGATTTGAACCACTGTGGTACAGCCCGTATTCGATGAGGATGGGTCCTACCACAGCCAGCTCAGCAAGAATCAAAGTCAACAGGTCAAGACAGAAGTCAACAGCAAGATCAAGGCCTGGGCGAGTATGGCGAGCTTCCCACGCATACTCGCCAGGTTGGCGACTAGGCGAGCTACTCGCCCAGCCCGTGCGAGTTCCCCCAGGAAGTCGCCTAGTCGCCGGGGTGGGGGGTATAAATATGACCCCCCTTCCTTGGATTTCCCTATAAATAGGACCCCAGGGGTACGAGGGAAGGGGACCAAGAATCTCGGATAGATACTCGCGAGCCATTTGGATCCATTTTCCTTAGAGACCAAGTCGCGACCTGCGACTTAGTTGCTAGCTCGTTTCCCTCGTACCTATCTCGGCCATTCTGGTTGTGGAGGGGCTGCTTCTTCCAATTAGCCGGGTACGTTGTGGAACCTTTCTGCCGCAGCAACCTGAGGTCTTGTTCATAAAGCTCACTTCTGTTCTTGCTTCCGTGGGCCGTCTAACTTCAATACTTGATCAGTAACCTTTTGCTGCCTTGATTCTATTTCTGAGATTAGGAATTTTGCTGGCTTCAACAACTGTCCCACAACATTAATAAATACCATTGCACAAGCCCGTGTCGATGATTTTATGTAACAGCTTCCATCGATGATTTCTGCAAAGCCCCCGATTCAATTCACAGCCCGTGAAGATGAAGCAAGAACAACAATCCTTCTATTTTTTGTTAAAGAATTGTAGACCCTTGGAAAAAAGGCATGAATCAGATATTTCTCATTGATCACGATTCTCATCCTCATGATTATACGGGCCAATGGGGGAACATATATCACCCTGCCATTTCAAGAAGTTTTTAGATCGAAAAGATTTGGCTCGCTTGATTACTCACAGGGAGACACAAAAAGAGTCCCACAAGTTTTACCTTACGCAACAAGGAGCCACCATTGAACTCGCTTTGATATTCGCCATCCAAGAGAAGATTGCTGCCTCACTTCCATTTCCCGTCGGCCATCTCGCTCTTGAGCAAAACTGATCAGCATATATATACCTCAAGAAGAACTAAATTATAGTAAGCATTTGCAGCCTGCATATAACCAACACCGATATGCATATAACATCAGTGTTAGTGTGCCGCGTGGAATGGAAGGTGATGCCCGAGTGTGTATTGTGACTTGCTAAAAATGACGATTTAGTCCCGCACCGTCCAACATGCTCATTAGTACTGAGTGTATAAACGTGATGATCACTTCTCCTCTAACCATGTAGATTTGGAAAGTAAAGTCACAATACTTTACAATCAAATGATGAGAATTTAAATATGTAATTTCTTCAGGAACATGCTAACTGTTCCAATGGCTTAGGAAAAGACGGCAGAGACTAATGCACATTATTACCATTTAATCCCCCCGAAAAAACAACTGTTTAACTTTAAATAAGTAAATATGAGGATATTTACTTTTATGACCCCGCGAGAAAATGGCCCAAAATATCGTGAGACGAGACGATATCCCTCTCCTCGGCCACCGCGTACGTTGCGCAATCACGAGAGAGACGCGGGTGGGCAAAGCTGTGCGGTGGGTCCCACAGGAATTTGGGTTTAGGGACGTAGGTGTCGGTTGCCGCGTCCTTTCTCCAATCGCCCTTCATCTTTGCTTCCTCCTGCCGACACCGTTAGTATCTAAATTCATAATTAAATTTACAAATATGATTTAATTAATTACAAATTAGCTATCACAACGCCTCTTTTGAAACCTTTGATTAATAATTACGTTCAGATAGCACTCTTTTCTTTGAGATCGGGTAAAACTTAAGCCGTTGATCTCGCATATTCAACGTTGATGATCTTGTCGAAATAAAAAAAAAATTTAAACATAAATTTTAAAACTCAATTGAACGGTGAAATCGCTGCCCGCGCTCCTTCCTCTGAGAGCTAGTAGTGTTCTCAAAAAATATTTTAGTTTAAGAGGATTTAAAGTTCTTCTAAAAATTGGAATATCCCACTTCATCAGTCATAATTAAAGGTGATTGGTATTTGCTATTTTATTTTGGATATGTGTAGGTCATTTTAATAATTAGACATTAAAAAAATATTATTTAAAAATAAACTCTAAAGATTATGAGGGCAAACTAATCCAAAAAATATATAACTAGTTTAAACTATTCTACTGATGGTCACGAGTCTATCTCTTGAAACGGTTCTCCAATTGAAATTATAAAACTCATGCATTTTTTGTTCAAATTTGTAAAATTTGAAATCACTCATCCACAAAATCTCTATTACAAAATTTTTTGATCAAGATACCTATCTTCTAGGTTGTGTAGCCATAAGTCCACTTAAAATAAGTCAGCACTTTTTTAAAATAACCGATTGAAAATTAAAACTCTTTGAAATTTGGCTACTTAAAATAAGTCAGCACTTTTTTAAAATAAATTTGCACGTAATAATCATCTAATTAATTAAAACAAAAATGGTTAGCTCTTGCATTCAATTAGGGCCACTTGCCATGACAGGCTACTTTCTTGTTAGTGATGGGATTAAGATTTTAATTTAAGTTAGACATATAAATTTAAATTACAAAAATAATTTTCGCAACTACTATAAATTTTTTGTTGCACTTAAAAATACAACCTTCTCTATCATCACTGTGGTAGTTCTAGAGCGCTTTGTACAACGAAAATTTTAAAGTAAACAGAACAGTTAAGCCCCGTTTGGCATGGCTGCAGCGGTGAACCATCCATCGTTCGTGAATGCCCGACGACCTTGACTCCTCGCCTAAGAAACTTCGTTCCTTTTTATGTTCAAAACTAACTTTTTTTGGTAGTTATGTTGTCATATTCGTTGTCATGTCAAACATGCATTCTATGATGACAATTGATAACGTTTTTGTCCATACTCATCGGAGCAAGAACATAGTGCCAAACAGAGCCTATCGTCATGTTTGGCTCTTGGGTGATGTTGCGGTAGCGGTTTTTTGTTGTGTCTTGTGATATCGTTGTGTGGACTTACAATATCGTCGTGTTGACTGACACAACATTTTTAGCTATCAAATCGCCTTCAGGTTGTTCTAAGGGGTAAGATAGCCTCACCCTTTTGCCCTAAATAGGTCACAACCCATTCCAGAGAGGAGGTATCTTCTGTTTTGAGCCATCATTTCTAGAAGCGCTAGATTGAGAGTTCTTGTTGCGCTAAATCTACTCCTGTCGCAAGAAGAAGGTTTGCCTCCAGTTTTTGAAGAAGGTGGTCCATCGACGCCATTGATGAAGACCATTCGTGATGGAATCTTCAAGTTTGTAAAGATTCAGTGTTTGTCCGTGAGAGGTTTTTCTTTTGAAGGCTTGTATTCCAAGTGAGGTTGTTCTCTTGAATAAATTTCTCTAGCTTTTGCTAGGAAAGAAAATCTGTAACTCAACCAAAGATTCTAGTGGAAGATTTGAGTGGTTTTCGCTGTAGTTTTTTTTCTCCTCCACATCGGAGGGGTTTTTTCCACTTAAAAAATTGTTGTCGTGGATATCTTTATTATTCTTTTCAGTTCCTATTTCTCTATTGCTTACACAAGTGAGGGAGAGGTTTCTTTGTGATTTCGCTGCAGACGGCTCTTTTTGGTCTGACATCTTCTTCCGCAACAGTGGTATCAAAGCTCTTCCATGAAGATGACACTTCAAGATGAGTTGCAAGCACTGTTGCTCCTCAACTCGTTGCCCGATAGCTGGGAGACGCTCGCGTTGTCACTTAGAAATTCTGCGCCCGGCGGAATTGTGACCATAAATAAAGTGACTAGCAGACTACTGAACGAAGAGACTAGAAGAAAAGTATTAGGCTCTTCCTCACGGTCAGAGGCACTTATTACAGAGAACTGGGGAGAAGCTAGCAAGAGCCGGAAGCCTGACAAACATGACGAATCTAGAGGGAGGTCCAAATCTGATTATAAGGGACATAAGAAATTTTTTGAATGTTGTTATTGTCATAAGTCGAGGCATATCAAGAAAAACTACCGACAACAGATTAGAGATCAAGAGAAGGGGAAAGAAGGTGAGAAAGAAGACAAGGTCAAGGTTGCTACCATTACAAATGGTGATGTTGTCATTGTGTGTGATGAAAGTTTTATTGAGCTCACAAGTGACAACTCAAGTTGGCTTATCGATTCTGGAGCCTCCTTTCATGTTACTCTAAAGGGAGATTTCTTCTCATCCTATACACATGGAGCTTTCAACCATGTTAGAATGGGGAATGATGGCATCACCAATATTGTTGGTAGAGGCGATGTGTGCTTGGAGACTGGTACTGGGTGTAAGCTTGTGCTTAAATATGTGAGGCATGCCCCTGATATCCGCCTCAACTTGATTTCTATCGGTAAACTTTATGATGAGGGCTTCAACAACAATTTTGGATAAGGGCAGTTGAAGCTTACAAAGGGCTCTTTGGTGGTTGCCAAAGGAAGAAAGGAAAGTATGCTTTATACCATGCAAGCAAGGTTTGGGTAAATGGAAAGTAGCAGTTGCAAAGGAAGTCTCTACTGAGCTATGACACAGACGGCTCAGCCACATGAATGAGAAGGGAATGCAGATTCTTGCTAAGAAAGAGCTCTTGCCTGGGATGCAAGGGACGTCTTTCAAGCCGTGTATTGTTTGACAGGTAAGCAACATTGTGTCTCCTCTAAGAAAACTTCCTCTTTCAGAAAGCCTATGGTTTTAGATTTAGTGTACTATAACTTGTGTGGTCCCATGAAGGAAAGGACACGTGGTGGTGTTCTTTATTTTCTCACTTTCATTGATGACTACTATAGAAAGTTGTGGACTTTTGCATTGAAGACAAAATACCAAGTGTTGAGTGTATTTCAGCAATTTTAGGTCACGATAGAGCGAGAAATGGGAAGAAAGTTGAAGTGTATTCATACAGGCAATGACAGCGAGTACTTGGGGCCGTTTGATAGATATTGTGTTGAAGAGAGCATTTGACATGAGAAGACGATACCAATGACTCCGCAAGAGAACTATGTGTTGAAACCGAAAAATCGGTCTCTGAGGAGTTCGACCTTTGGGGAAGGGGTGATCGCACACTTACTTCTCTCCTCCTGGGCTCGGCCACCCCTTGGCTTCTCCTCCTCTACGGCCCACCTGGAAAACCTCCGGGCAAACTCTGGATGTGTTGCCTCCATATCGGCCTCCCTTGCCGCCCTTTTCAGGAGCGCCTCAAAAGATACTGGAGGCGTCCTCTTCAACTCCATGGCGAAGAACCCGGGCTGGAGACCCAGGGTGAAGGCCACCATCATGGTGTGCCCTGACATCTCTTGCACCTGGGACAGTTCCTCCTGAAACCTGTCCAGGTAACTTCACAGGGTCTCCCTTGTTCCTTGCTTGATACGGAACAAGGACTCGGCCTCCCTCTTCCTCTTCTTGGAGGTGGTGAACCTCAACATGAACCCCCAGCGCAGGTCCTCGAAGCAATAGATGGAGCCGGCCGGGAGCTAATGAAACCACTCTCTCGCTTTCTCCTTGAGGGTGATGGTGAAGAGCCTGTATTTGAAGCCATCCGACATCTGTCGGATCGAGACCACATCCTCAAACCACTGGACGTGCTGAACTGGATCTCCCTTCCCTGAGTAGTAGGACATCTCCGGCTCTCGGAACCCCTCTGGAACTGGGGCAGAAGAAACGAACTCGCTGAAGGGGCTTCCTCCTTCAGCTGGGCGAGTTGGCAACTCCCTCCCCACTGTCTCGTCGAAGTGGTACTCGCCTGCCGAGCCCGGAAAAAGGACTCGTACCCTCGGCTCGCGCTCCCCCTCGCTCTCGACTTCCTTCCCAGCTCTCCTGATGGGAGCGTCGTTGCCCAGTGCCGGGTCGGCAACCACGAAAACTATCGGCGTCGTGATCTCGGCTCGCATGTCGAGAGCGACCCTGACAAGCCCGAGCACTTCCTCTCTGAGCTCCGCGGACATCCCTGCCGTCGTGGGAGGGGGAGGGGGTGGCGAGTTTTCCCTGCCTGAACCTTGCCCTTCATCCCTTGCCATCAAACTTGCGGAAGATTTTCTGTGTTAACCACGCTCCACGCTCACCGCACCAAAATGTTGAAACCGAAAAATCGGTCTCTGTGGAGTTCGACCCTTGGGGAAGGGGTGACCGCGCAACTACTGCCCTCAAGCGAACGATCTAAGCACAAGACTAGGAACACAGGGGACAGACCCAAGGTCTCAGCATGGATGTCCCACCACACACCCGGAAGATCTTAGAGCGCTTCCCCTCCTTAGCCAAGTGCTGAACCTAAGGTACCTCAGAAAGCGCTAGAAGACCAGGCACAAGAAAACGTGTCTTTCTGAGGTACCCCTTGGGTCCTATTTATAGGAAAAGATGGTATACAAATATCCAACCTTCACTGTTTTCGAGGACTATAGGCAGTCCAAAGGGGGTAACATGGTAAAAATACACCACAGCTGAGGGGCGAGCTGGCCCTGAGATAGCGTCCACTCGGCAAGGGCGGCGAGTACTGGAGCAGAAAATCTTCACCCCACGCCGAGGTAAAAAGCGGTGAGGGAGCTCGCCCCACTCAATGCCATAGGCCTAGCTCGCCTCACTCAACGCCACGGGAGAAGGCGTTGAGTGAGCTCGCCTTACCCAACGCCGCGGGAGAAGGCGTTGAGTGAGCTCGCCTTTCTCAACGCCACAGGCCTGGCTCGCCTCACCTTGGGCCTGGGCGAGTTGGCTCTGAAGCCTCTGCTCGTGAGTGACGGGCGGACTGGAACTCGCCCGCCCCTTGGCTTTGGGCGCGCACGTACTCGGCCGGATTTGCTCGCCCGATGAATTGACTTCCTTTCGTCGGGCTCAGCTCCACGAACTCCGAGCTCGGCCCGACGATTACCGAGCCCATACTCGGCATGCTGGGCTCGGCATGCTCCGCTGAACTTGCCTGGGGCTTTGGGGCGGTCTGAGCCGGCCGGTTTGGCTCCTGTTAGCCCACTCGCCGGATACAGGGTTATACACTATGTGTCTGAGAGAATGAACCACACCATTATTGAAAGGATCAGATGTTTGTTTCAGCAAGTTAGCCAAGTTGTTAAAATCCTTTTGGGGTGAGGCGATGAGGACGGCGGTTGATCTGATCAATCTTTCTCCATCAGTTCCACAAGACAGTGATGTACCAGAAAGAGTATAGACGGGAAAGCATGTTTCCTACAAGAACTTGAGGGTGTTTGGTTGCAAGACATCTGTGCATGTGCCGAAGGATGAGCAGTCAAAGCTTGATGCCAAGGGAAAGCAATGCATTTTTCTTATTTATGCTCATGAGGAGTTCGGCTATCGTCTTTGGGATCTGGTTGACAAGAAGGTGATATGCAGCAGGGATGTGGTCTTTTTCAAATACCAAACCATTGAACATTTTTACAAGGTTAAAAAGCCCAAAGTCTCCGATGAAGATCTTATCGACACTGATCCGGCCTCTCCTCCCGTAGTGCATGATGATGGGGGATTAAGATGGTTCTCCATGTGATGTTCTTGGTGATGGTGTTGATGCTAATGAGAAAGTACAAGAAGAAAATTAAGTGGAACATGCTCCTCAACTTGAGCCTCATTTGAGAAGATCCACTATAGACAGACAACTTTCAAGTAGCTATCCCTCTAATGATTTTGTGATTATTATAAATGGGAGAGAACCTGAATGTTATCAAGACACTATCATGAATGAGCACAAGAATAAGTGGTTGAAAGCTATACAAGAAGAATTGAAATTTTTGCAAAATGATAACTTCGCAAAAAGAAGTTATCTTCATCCCTATTTTTATCATTTTTAGCCATGTTATGTGATATTTATACATGAAAAGTAGACAAAAATCCAATTGCCGCATGATTTGAAGTCAAAATGGTTGTTACTCTCATTTTTATATGTTTTTATGATAGGATTCATGGAGAATTTAAGTCAAGAATTGAAGGCTAAACATTGTGAAAAATCTGGGAAAAATGTTGCAACATATTCTCAACAAATCTGGCAGGTCAAATTGTGCAGAAAGACAGAACCAGAAATGTTGCAACATATTCGTAACATTTCTGGCAGTTACAAGAAATTCAAATCCGAAATTACCAAGTTTTCAACAGTCACATCCTAATTTTTAGCATCCGTTCAGCATTTAAAAATGACTGGATGTGGGGCCCACTGGGAGGAGGAAAAGGAGAGTTTTTAAGAGGAATATTTCAGCCATTAAAGGGGATGATCTTCTTCCTTATTCGGCTATTAGAGAGGAGGGAAAAATCTGGGAAGAAATTCTGAAGGAAAACCAGTCCAGTTCTCGGTATTCGGGCTGAAGGAAACACTTCCACGCTACTGGAGAAGGGAAGATTCGCATTTCTTTAGAGATGTTTAGTAAGATCTCTTCAGTTTTGTGTTATTTTCCCGCAATCATGAACTAAAACTCTCTAGTCTTGCATGATGAGAGTAGTATGTGTATTTTGATGATGAACATCTTTGATTTTGAGTTTGTCTTGTGATTATCTTTATTGATCTTGTGATTTTTATGGTGAAATTGTTGGATCATGTCTTTTTATTATATTGCGCCGCGAGAATCGAGAGAAGAGCGTCGTAATATTAATTTAAGGGCTAGTTTATCGCAGTGCGAGAATCGAGAGATGAGCAGTGTGAATCATTAACCAAAATTTCTTTATCTTTACGGCGTTTCAAGAGTCGAGAGAGGAGAAACGTGCGTGCATCACAAGACCTTTTAAGTTTTGAAAAGTGAAAGAGATTTCCTTTCATGCTTGCGAATTTGATTGTTTGCGCTCCATAATATTTTCGTTTCGCCTAAGTTAGAGATAACTAGGGTTGCGTAGATATTAAGACTTCTTGTATCGAGAGATAAAGATTTCTTCTTTAAAAATCATCGCAAGATAATTAAAAGTTAAACCAAATGAAATATTTATTTTATCATCATCATGTTATACATATGAAATCAGAAATGCAAGACTATTTTCTCTAATCGCGAAGAAGTTACTTTAAGACTTAGTTAAATTCGAATTAATATTTATTTAAAAATTTCAATCTATTTTCAGAAAATCTATTAACCGTTTTACTTGGATTCATAGAAACGGTGTAGCTAGTAATTGTAAGCGCTAAACCCATCACTTCTCCGTGGGAACGATCTCACTCACTTTGTATTACTTGTACGACACGTATACTTGCGTTTTCAAGCTCTATTTTGCGCGTATCAAGTTTTTGGCGCCGTTGCCGGGGAGGTGCAACGGATTTAGTGTTTTTCTTCTTACAATATTAGTGAACCTTAGTACGTGGAGGTCAAGTTTTATTTTCACTTGTTAGTTTATTGTATTTGTGTTATCATCTTTGTTATCTTATAGTGTATGTCCAGGTATCGATCCGTTGAAATAATTCCTCTAAATTCTGAAATCGAACGAACCTGTAGACGAAATCAAAAGTCAACTAGGCTGGAACAACTTAATCAACTAGCAATGGATAATCCCAATCCAGACGATGAGCCTCACCAGAACGGGCAGGATTTAGGTGGTCAAGTTGAACATAATGAACACCCAAATGAACCAAGACGAACTTGCCGTGATTATAACATGCCTTTTAGGGGAGGGGTACAGTTTAGTATCGCTAGACCCGCGATAGAGGCCAATAACTTTAAGATAGATTCCATGGCAATGCAACTTGTTCAAAACAACAAGTTTGGGGGTCTTAATCATGAAGACCCTAACTCTCACCTTAGAACTTTCATAGAGATATGTGACACGTTTAAGATTAATGGTGCATCTGATGAAGCCATTAAGTTACGCTTGTTTCCTTTCTCCTTAGAAGGGAAAGCGAAGGACTGGTTGAACTCATTACCTCATGAGTCCATTACTACTTGGGTTATTTTAACTGAAAAATTTTTATCCAAATATTTCCCTCCATCCAAAACTGCTAAGTTAATGCGGGATATCTCTACATTCATGCAAGCGAATGGAGAAACCCTATATGATGCGTGGGAACGATTTAAGGAATTACTACGCAGATGTCCCCACCATGGGCTAGCTATTCACCAACAAGTATGGACGTTTTATAATGGCCTTCAGACATCTACAATGATCCAAGTAGATGGAGCTGCAGGAGGTTCGCTGATGAACAAGTATCCTGAAGATGCCTACGGTATTTTGGAAGATCTATCTTCCAATAATTACCACACGATTGAGCGTCAAGTACATCCTCCCACTACGGCAGGACTGTATCAAGTTGACCAATTAACGTCATTTGCAGCCCAAATGACGTCCCAATTTAATAGCATTAACAAGAGATTAGATGCTTTGACGTTAAACCAAAATCAAATGAATCCTCAAGTCAATAGCATTATTACTCCCATGGTTTCTCCTAACCCCACCTTAACAATTGAACAACTCGTAGGGGGTAATGAAGAAGTTAATTATTTAGGAGGGTATTATAAGCAAAATACAAACCCTAACCCAAACCACTATAATCCCGAATGGAGAAACCATCCTAATTTCTCCTGGAAGAACAACTCCGGTCCTACTCCACCACACTTATTTAATTCTAATGCTAATCCTCAACATCAAAATAATCATTCCAACCAAGCGGGACCATCAAGAAAGGTAACGGATGACTTTATCTTAGAATCAATGCAAAAGAATGAAGCCCGTTTCTCTAGCTTGGAAGGGTCAATGAGAATGATTGAATCACAATTAGGACAAATCGCCACCGCTTTAAGTATGCGACCGCAAGGCACACTCCCTACGGATACCACACCCAATCCCAAGGGAGATAATCATCATTGTAAGGCTGTCACATTACGAAGTGGGCGTGAGTTAATAGTTGGTCAAGACACTACTCCACATGAACAAAATAAAAATCAAGACCAAGAAGAAGTCAAGGGTCCTAGTGAGCAAGTAATAATAGGAAGAAATGAGGGCGATAAGAGTGAGGAGGAAGGAGTATTAACAGAAAGAAATGGTAAGGAAATGGAAATAGAGGAAAGAAGGAAGAAGAGCCCACGAACCTATCCACCACCACCTTTCCCCCAAAGATTAAAAAAGAGCAAATTAGACCAACAATTTCAGAAATTCTTAGAAATCTTTAAGAAGTTGCAAATTAATATACCCTTCGCCGAAGCATTAGAACAAATGCCTAGTTATGTAAAGTTCATGAAAGACATCTTAAATAAAAAACGGAAGTTTGGCGTGAACGAAACGGTAACCCTTACACATGAATGTAGTGCAATTCTCCAAAGGAGATTGCCACCAAAACTAAAGGATCCCGGAAGCTTCACGATTCCGTGTTCTATTGGGCATCAATTCGAGGGAAAGGCTTTGTGCGATCTAGGGGCGAGCATAAATCTTATGCCACTTTCAATTTATAAGAAGTTAGGATTGGGGGAGATTTCCAAAACATCGCTTACATTACAATTAGCCGATAAATCTCTAACCTTTCCAAAGGGGATTGTAGAAGACGTCTTAGTCAAGGTCGAAAAGTTTATTTTTCCGGCAGATTTTGTGGTATTAGACATGGAGGAAGACAAGGAAGTACCCATTATAGTGGGTAGGCCTTTCTTAGCCACCGGAAAAACTTTGATTGACGTTCACAAGGGTGAGTTAACCATGAGGGTTAACGATGAACAAGTGACTTTTAATGTATTAAAAGCCATGAAATTCCCTCGTGTAGAAGAAGATGACATAGAGGAAGTTAAGAGTATGACCCTTTATGATTACAACTTAAGTGAGAATCTAGAAGAAGATGAAGAGGAGGGGACGGAAGAAGAGAAATCTGATTGTGAGACCGACATTCTAGAGTGCTTCGAAATAAGTGCACATTCACCGACATTCACTCGTAAGCCGGAGATTTTAGATATGACAGATAAGACATATACAAATAAACCTTCCATCACTAGTCCACCCACACTTGAGTTGAAACCATTACCTGAACATCTGGCCTATGCATATCTAGGAGACAATGATACATTACCGGTCATTGTCAACTCCAAATTATCACCAAATCAACATCAACAACTCATAGACTTGCTGAAGCAATTTAAATTAGCCATAGGTTGGACGATCGCGGACATTAGAGGGATTAGTCCTTCGGTATGCATGCACAAGATTCTCTTAGAAGAATCTTACAAAGGTTCAATTGAGCCTCAACGCCGCCTCAGTCCACCTATGAAAGAGGTCGTAAAGAAAGAAATAATAAAATGGTTAGATGCAGGGATAATATACCCTATCTCCGATAGTTCTTGGGTCTCTCCGGTTCAATGTGTTCCGAAGAAAGGAGGGATGACCGTAATAAAAAATGATAAGAACGAATTAATATCGACTAGAACTATTACCGGATGGCGCATTTGCATGGATTATCGAAAACTTAACAAGGCTACTAGAAAAGACCACTTTCCATTGCCTTTTATCGATCAAGTTCTAGATAAGTTGTCCGGTAATGATTTCTTTTGCTTCTTAGACGGCTATTCCGGGTATAACCAAATCACGGTTGACCCAGAAGATCAAGAGAAAACTACCTTCACGTGCCCCTACGGAACATTCGCCTTTAGGAGAATGCCATTTGGTCTATGCAACGCACCCGCCACGTTCCAACGGTGTATGATTGCTATATTTTCAGAAATTATGGATCATGGTATAGAGATCTTCATGGATGATTTCTCCATCTTTGGAAAATCATTTGGAGAGTGTTTGGAGTGCTTAGAAAGAGTGCTTGTGCGATGTATCGAAACTAACCTTGTGCTGAATTGGGAAAAGTGCCATTTCATGGTACGCGAAGGCATCGTTCTAGGTCATCATGTGTCAAGCAAGGGGTTAGAAGTAGATAAGGCCAAAATTGAGGTCATTGAGAAATTACCTCCTCCTAAGAATGTGAAAGAGTTAAGGAGTTTCCTAGGGCATGCAGGATTTTACCGAAGGTTTATCAAAGATTTTACGAGGATTGCAAAACCTCTTAGTGGATTGTTGGAAAAGGATACGAAATTTCATTTTGATGAAGACTGTTCGAGTGCATTTAATAAATTGAAGAAGCAATTAACTACGGCACCAATTGTGGTGGCACCCGACTGGGGGGAACCATTTGTCCTTATGTGTGATGCAAGTGACTATGCCGTGGGTGTAGTACTAGGTCAAGTTAGGGAGAAACTATTTCATACTGTAGCCTACGCGAGCAAAACTCTGATCGAAGCTCAAATCAATTACACCACGACTGAGAAGGAGTTGTTGGCAGTAGTCTACGCCTTCGAAAAGTTTCGATCTTATCTTTTATGCACGCAAGTCACCGTTTTTACTGATCATGCGGCCATCCGATATTTGATGGAAAAGAAAGATACAAAGCCAAGATTAATTCGTTGGGTATTATTATTGCAGGAATTCGATTTGGAGATTAAGGATAGAAAGGGTGTAGATAACCCTGTAGCAGACCATCTTTCTAGGATCGAACCAGTGGAATCTCATTATCATTCAGAGATTGAGGAGAGATTTCCTGATGAGCAAATCTTAGCTATATCCGAGGAGTTAGTGCCATGGTATGCCGACTACGTCAATTACCTCATTAGTAATATCTTACCTTCAGATTTAAACTACCAACAACGAAAAAGGTTCTTACACCAAGTGCGGTCTTATCTTTGGGACCCACCTTATTTGTTTAAAATTGGTGCTGACGGAGTAGTGAGGAGATGTATCCCGGAAGTAGAGATGCATCCTATTTTAGAAAATTGTCATAGTTCTCCCTACGGAGGACACTTCAAGGGAAATAGGACAGCTATGAAAGTCCTAGAGGCCGGATTCTATTGGCCTACATTATTTCATGATTCTAGAGAACATGTGAAAAGGTGTGACCGATGTCAAAAGGAAGAAAATATTAAGAAGAATGAAGCTATGCCTATGAATCCAATTCTAGAAGTTGAGCTTTTTGATGTCTGGGGTATAGATTTTATGGGACCATTCGTTAATTCGAATGGTAATTTATTTATCCTCTTAGCCGTAGACTATGTATCGAAATGGGTCGAAGCCATAGCCACGACCAAAAATGATGCAAAAGTGGTGTTATACTTTCTGAAAAACTTCATATTTAGTCGATTTGGGACACCCAAAGCTATTATAAGTGACGGGGGAAGTCACTTTTGTAATCACCAATTTGCTACATTATTGAAAAAGTACGGGGTTAGGCATAAGGTAGCATTGGCATACCACCCTCAAACAAATGGATTAGCGGAAGTATCTAATAGAGAGATCAAGAAAATCTTGGCTAAAACGGTTAGTGTAAATTGCAAAGATTGGTCTCAAAAGCTTAACGATGCCTTATGGGCATATAGAACCGCTTTCAAGACCCCGATTGGTGTTACCCCGTATCGCTTAGTTTACGGCAAGGCTTGTCACTTACCATTAGAGTTGGAATATCGGGCATATTGGGCCATTAAGAAAATCAATTTTGACTTTCAAGAAGCGGGTAAATCTCGACTACTACAGTTAAATGAATTGGAGGAGATCCGGACGCAATCATATGAAAGTGCAAGGGTTTATAAGGACCGTACTAAAATGTCGCATGACCGCCATCTTACGGAAAAACATTTACAACCCGGGAAACTAGTTCTATTATATAATTCACGGCTAAAGATTTTTCCTGGTAAATTAAAGTCTAGGTGGTCGGGCCCGTTTCGGGTCAAGGAAGTGCTTCCTCATGGCGTTGTTACTATAATCAATGAAAAGGATCATTCAGAGTTTAAGGTCAATGGCGGACGTCTTAAGATTTATTTAGGAAACGAAAATGAACGAGTCATATCGTTCATACACTTGAAATAAAATCTTCGAGCCGCCGAATGTCCAGCCGGGACATTAACTAAGGCGCTTTAGGGGAGGCAACCCCGAATTTTAATGTTAAGCTCGTTTTTAATATTTTGTTTGTTTGTGTTTTTCGTAAAGATTCAATAAAAAAAAAAATGATGCATGACTGAACCCTTATAGTCTCAAACTCTTAAAATCACATTTCCTCTTCGCCTGGCTCTAGTAAAAGTTCGAAATTAGTTCAGAATGAAATGTTGTAACATTTTGGAAATGTTGTAACATTTCGTGTGCTGTCTTTTCCTCTTAAAAAGACGAATTTTTTTTTGTCACCGGCTGTTTGGGTCAGAAATTTTTGTTGACCGGTTGTCCGATAGTTCATTTGACCGGCTACCTGCAGAATTAATTCCTTTGACCATTTTAGCCGGTAACTACAAGAAAATCAACCGGCTATTTACATTTATTTGGAACCCGCTGACCGGGATTGGAACCCGCTGCTTCCCCCATTTCCTCCGCTCCAGCAAACCCTAACCCCATTCTCCGCCCTCTTTGCACCATCCGCCGGCGGAGCAACCTTTCGACGGCTGCCGTGGTGGGCCCGTAATCCATCGCCGACCCCCTGAGAGTGGTAAGAACTCGACATTGCTCTCTCTCTCTCTCTCGATTATTTGCCGTTTTCTCACTCCAACACTAACCCCACCTACGCAACCTCTCTGAAGCATCCTCCGGCGAAAACTCCAATAGCCGGCCACCATATTTTATCGCCGACTTTCAGGAAGAGGTACGTGCTTGATTTTCTTCTCTCTTTCGATCATTTGAGCAATCTCTTTCCCGCGCTAAGCCATTCCCCTCCACAGTCATGGCCCCTAAGAAAGGTAGAGAGAAGGTGGTGGCAAATAAGCACACAAGATTTATTAATGAAGAAGCTAAGGCTCGCTACGAACTGCTGAAATCAAAGCCCGTCATCTACGAAAGAGGGTTTCAACTGGAAGTTCGTGGTTGGAGTCAAGCCTATGTCAAGCAAATAGACAAGTTCGGCTGGTCGTCCTTCTGCCACCCCCGCACTGAAGCAGTCCTACCATGGGTGTACGAATTCTACGCCAACGCCAAGTTCCATATGGACGGAAAAATTCATATTCGGGGAAGGGAAGTCGATTTCTCCGCGGAAGGTATCAACTCCTACTTTGATTTAACAAATCGGGACTGCGATGTATTCGAATCTGTCAAGACTACTAACCCATTCGACATCGCCACCGCATTGAGCCTCACTAAAAATATCACTTGGGTGAATGAATCTTCACATGTCTTACATTCCGCCCTTTTTACTCGTGAAGCTAAAGTTTGGTTTCTCTTCGTCAACTCAAGTATTATGCCAACAAAGCACCCAAACCATGTCTCCTTTGATAGGGCTTGCATCATTTATAGCATTATAAAAGGGATTCCAATTAATATAGGACATATAATCTCCAGTCAAATCCAGAAAAAGGTCAAAACGGAGGGGGGAACTCAGTTATGGTTTCCCACACTCATCACATCGTTGTGCCGTTATGCCGGGGTATCTCTCGCCGATACGGACACGACAACCATTGTAGGTCGACCAATAACATTCTCCGTCATTTCATCCTATATCAAGGTATCTTTAGATGAGACATCCCCCAAATCCGCCAAGAAACAAAGTTCTCCCGCATCTTCGCGCAAAACCACTCAACCTCCAATCCCGCCACCACTTTCCCCTAATCCTCCGGATTGGCCGATTATATTTAAATATTTGCAATCCACTGCCAAATATCAACGTCTGCAACATCATCATCTAGTGTCGCATTTAAACATTTTACATCACAATCAAGTCGAAATTCTGCGCCATTTGAACGTACCTGAGGAAAAGATAGCGGTCCGCGAGGTGAATCCTGCTTGGTATGAGCGCAAACCCTCTGATTCGAAGGGAAAGGAGGCTGCAACATCGTTGGATCCACGTGATGAAGCGGAACCGGTCGACGACGATGCAGGCTTGGGATCCGGCGACGACAACGAAATGGAAGAATTTTTGGACGATGACGACTCGGACGAGGTCGATGACGCTGACGACGAAGAGGAGGATGGTTGATATGCCACTACTCAGAATCTCGGAAATTTGCATTGCTCTATTCCTGGTGAAATGTTTGTGTTATTATGGGTCATGACTGTGGTGAAACATGTTTATTTTGGATCTGTTACTTTTTGCACAAATTTACTTCGATTTGTGATGAACTGTTTGTGTTATTTTGGGCAATGTCAGTGGTGAAACATTTCAGTGTTGATGAAGAATTTTATTTTGTTTAAACATGGCTCGTGTAAAAATTGATAAACTGGATGAACTTGTTGGTATTCCTGAATGCTAATTTGTTCTATTACTGTTGAACTTGTTGAACTGTGTGCTAATTACTGAATGTTAAGTAACATTTACGATTCATTGTGGTATGCTAATAACAAGTTGGCTTGGGGTGGTGAAATGTTTGTTTTAACTGAACTGTATGCTTGGTATGTTAATAAATTGTTGAACTGGACGCTTGCTATCGTTCTCTTTTCAAGCTCTAATCCCTATAAATGTTACTTGTTTCACTATGGTTGATCAATTCTCTAGTTGAACCGTTCCTCTTCCTGAATTGTTGTTTCCATATATTATTGCTATGTGTTTTCATGCCTTGAAGCTTTAACTATTACTAAATAAATTCGTTATTTTAATGCGAACTCTTTATTATAATCTGCTACTTTGTGGGTTGGGACAGCCCGTCATATTTTATATTTTTTATGTTCCACTTCACACATGTTTATATGCTGGCAATGCACATGTTAAAATTTCTTTTTATTCCACTTTTCTGATTTATGAAGTTCGCAATCGCATACATGGCTATTATATTTGCTAAAACTTCTTTACTAGGGACTAGTAAAGGTTCAAGTATGGGGGTATGTCCTTCTATACCTTGCATGACAAATCTTTTATGGGGTATATTTTAGAAATGACTGCTCTTAATTTTGTTATTATTATTAATAAATCTATTCAAGTTTTTCAAATTAATTGTAAGGTTAGACGAGTCAGTCCTATGAGTCAGACTATTAAATTAAAATTAGACTGATTGGTTAAAGCTCGATTAAGAAATCTATCTCACATTCATGCACTATAGTTCTTAAAAGAGTTTACGCCCTTTTAATTTATTTAATTAACTTCGGATCCTAATGAGATTAGATCGAGTATGTTCTAATTCAATGATAGTTGCCAATACATTGAGCGTACGTAGTTAGCCTTGCTCCCACTTAAAGCCTTACCTTTGTTGCCATCACATATTACTTCTAAGCTTAAAGACTTGAGTATTCATTTCCCTATGTTCCTTAGCTAGTAGACTGACCACTTATGGGTGTTATAAAAAAAAAATGTATATCATAGTGATATGTGGCCTAAGTTAGCTCCGGCTACTTAGAATGATCCCAACTATGATCAAAAAAGAAATATATATATATATATCATAGTGATATGTGGCCCAAGGATGTTCACGCATACTTGGAATGATCCCAACTATGAAAATATCAAAAAAAAAAAAAAATTTTGTTGTTAAAAGTTAAACCCCATAAGTTGACAGGCTACTAAGTTAATCAATTAGAATCAATGGCTAACCACCTTTCCCAATTTCATCAAGTCGTTTTATTTGGCATCGGTTTCTATCAAACTCATGTAGAGGTCATATCAAATCCTTAGACTACTCTTGATCTATCTTATTGGTGACGAAGTTTATCGAAAATGAATTGTAAGGGAAGTAAACAGATTGTTAAGAGCATCACATATAACACTTGAATTCTTAATTGAGCCTTATCGTATATCTATCTGATGGATTTATGAAAGTTTGAATTCTTATGGATTAGAAAGTCTAGCATCAGTTAATGAGAATTACTTGAAGCTATTTTGGTTACCTTATAATGAAGAGTAGAAGGAAATGAAATTACACTTTCATAAACCTTTGTCATGTTATGGTTTTCAATGATTTACCTTTGCTAGGGACTAGCAAAGAACCAAGCATGGGGGTGTGATAACTTCGCAAAAAGAAGTTATCTTCATCCCTATTTTTATCATTTTTAGCCATGTTATGTGATATTTATACATGAAAAGTAGACAAAAATCCAATTGCCGCATGATTTGAAGTCAAAATGGTTGTTACTCTCATTTTTATATGTTTTTATGATAGGATTCATGGAGAATTTAAGTCAAGAATTGAAGGCTAAACATTGTGAAAAATCTTGGAAAAATGTTGCAACATATTCTCAACAAATCTGGCAGGTCAAATTGTGCAGAAAGACAGAACCAGAAATGTTGCAACATATTCGTAACATTTCTGGCAGTTACAAGAAATTCAAATCCGAAATTACCAAGTTTTCAACAGTCACATCCTAATTTTTAGCATCCGTTCAGCATTTAAAAATGACTGGATGTGGGGCCCACTGGGAGGAGGAAAAGGAGAGTTTTTAAGAGGAATATTTCAGCCATTAAAGGGGATGATCTTCTTCCTTATTCGGCTATTAGAGAGGAGGGAAAAATCTGGGAAGAAATTCTGAAGGAAAACCAGTCCAGTTCTCGGTATTCGGGCTGAAGGAAACACTTCCACGCCACTGGAGAAGGGAAGATTCGCATTTCTTTCGAGATGTTTAGTAAGATCTCTTCAGTTTTGTGTTATTTTCCCGCAATCATGAACTAAAACTCTCTAGTCTTGCATGATGAGAGTAGTATGTGTATTTTGATGATGAACATCTTTGATTTTGAGTTTGTCTTGTGATTATCTTTATTGATCTTGTGATTTTTATGGTGAAATTGTTGGATCATGTCTTTTTATTATATTGCGCCGCGAGAATCGAGAGAAGAGCGTCGTAATATTAATTTAAGGGCTAGTTTATCGCAGTGCGAGAATCGAGAGATGAGCAGTGTGAATCATTAACCAAAATTTCTTTATCTTTACGGCGTTTCAAGAGTCGAGAGAGGAGAAACGTGCGTGCATCACAAGACCTTTTAAGTTTTGAAAAGTGAAAGAGATTTCCTTTCATGCTTGCGAATTTGATTGTTTGCGCTCCATAATATTTTCGTTTCGCCTAAGTTAGAGATAACTAGGGTTGCGTAGATATTAAGACTTCTTGTATCGAGAGATAAAGATTTCTTCTTTAAAAATCATCGCAAGATAATTAAAAGTTAAACCAAATGAAATATTTATTTTATCATCATCATGTTATACATATGAAATCAGAAATGCAAGACTATTTTCTCTAATCGCGAAGAAGTTACTTTAAGACTTAGTTAAATTCGAATTAATATTTATTTAAAAATTTCAATCTATTTTCAGAAAATCTATTAACCGTTTTACTTGGATTCATAGAAACGGTGTAGCTAGTAATTGTAAGCGCTAAACCCATCACTTCTCCGTGGGAACGATCTCACTCACTTTGTATTACTTGTACGACACGTATACTTGCGTTTTCAAGCTCTATTTTGCGCGTATCACAAAACAACCACACTTATGACTTGGTACCATTACCAAAGGGGAAGCGAGCACTTAAAAATAAGTGGGTGTTAAAGTTGAATATCGAAGAAGGTAGCACACAGTCGCAGTACAAGGCAAGATTGGTCGTGAAAGGTTCCAGACAGAAACAATGTATTGACTCTGAGGAGATTTTTCACTGATGGTGAAGATGTCTTCGATTTGTGTTGGACTTGGCATTGCGACAAGCACTGACTTGAAGATCGAGCAGCTTGACGTGAAAACAACTTTCCTCCATGGCAAGTTGGAGGAAGAGATATAAATGGAACAACCTGAAGGTTGCACAGTCAAGAAAAAAGAGCATCTTGTTTGTAGGTTGGGGAAGAGCTTGTATGACCTTAAGCAAGCCCATCGACTGTGGTATAAAAGGTTTGATTTTTTTAATGATAGAGCAAGGGTACACGAAGAGGATGGCAGATCATTGTGTTTTCATGAAGAAGTTTGTTGTATATGATTTCATAATCTTGTTGTTCTTTGTTGATGACATGCTAGTCATCGGGAAGGATGTTGAGAGAATCAACAAGATGAAGAAAGAACTCGACAAATGCTTTGCCATGAAGGACTTGGGTCCGAGAAGGTAGATTCTCGACATAAAGATTTCTCGTGTTAGAAAGAGAAGAAAGATCTGGTTCTCATAGGAGAGGTATGTTGAAAAGGTGATTGAAAGATTCAATATGAGCATGGCACAGCTGGTCGGAACACCACTTGGTGGACACTTTACGCTTAGCTCAAGCCAGTGTCCCTCAAGTGAAAAAGAGAAGGTGAAATGCAGAATGCTCTGTATGCATCAGCAGTTGAAAGCCTTATGTATGTCATGGACCGGACTTATCATATGCGGTTGGCGTGATGAGACGCTTTTTTTCTAATCCCGAAAAGAACATTGGGTAACAATGAAATGGATTCATAGATATCTTCAAGGATCGTCCAGGAAGTGTTTATGTTTTGGGTGTGATCAACTTTTGTTTGAGACCTTCATAGATATAGACATGGTTAATTAGAGATGTTGTCTTCAAAAAATCTACTTCGGGATATCTAATTACCTATGAAAGGGGTTGTTTCATGGTAGTCCCTACTTCTGAAGTGTGTACCTTTGCCGATGACAGAAGTCGAGTACATAGCAACAACGAAAGCATGCAAGGAGACTCTAAATTCCTACAAGAACTTGGGTAGGTACAAAACAAGTATGTTCTTCACTGCAATTCTCAAAGTGTCATTCATTTGAGCAAAACTCTAGCTTTCATGCAAGATCTAAGCACATATAAGTACGATTCAGATACGATGACCAAGACCTTACCCAAAGAAAAGATAAAGGCTTGTCTGAGCAGAGCTGGTATAGTGTATCCCTCCACATAATCTGGAGGGGGAGTTTGTTGGGTCAGTCCCGCTTATATGGAGGTAGATATAGCCTGGTGTGCATTGGAGTCAAAGGACTTGAAAAAAGGGATCATGTTCATGACATCGAGGTAACATGACAATGTCGTCGAGTCAACACGATGATATCGTCAAGTTATCATGACTATATCGTTGTGATGAGGCACGTATATCATCGTGTTTGGTTCTTGGGTGCTGTTGCGGTAGCAGTTTTTCATTGTGTCTTGTGATATCGTTGTGTGGACTTGCGTTATCGTTGTGAGGACTTGTGATATCATTGTGCGGACTTGCAACGTCATTGTGTTGACGAACACACCAGTTTTTAGTTGTCGGATTGCCTTGAGGCTGTTCTAAGGGATAAGATAGCTAGCCTCGCCCTTTTGTCCTAAATAAGCCACGACTCATTCCAGGGAGGAGGTTCTTCTATTTTGAGTCGTCATTTCTCGAAGCGCTAGATTGAAAGTTTTTGCTTCCCTAAATTAGCTCATGTTGCTAGAAGAAGGTTTGCCTCCAGATTTTTGGAGAGGGTGATTCATCGACGCCATCAATGAAGACCATTCGCGGTGGAACTTTTAGGTTTATGAAGATTAGGTGTTTGTCCACGTGAGTTTTTTCTTTAGAAGGCTTGTATTTCAAGAGAGGTTGTTCTCTTGAAGATGGAGTACCTCTAGTTTTTGCTAGGGAAGAAAATCTGTAACTCAACCAAAGATTCTATTGGAAGGCTTGAGTGGTCTCAGAACCCGTGGTTTTTCTTTTCTCCTCCACATCAGAGGGGTTTTTTCATGTAAAAGTTTGTGTGTTCTTGTCGTGCTTGTTTTTATTATTCTTGTCTATTCCTATTTCTCTATTGCTTCCCCAAGTGAAGTGGGGGGAAGGTTTCTTTGTGATTCCGCCGTGGACTGCTCTTGTCGGCCCAACATCTTCTTCCCCAACACTCCGTTTGCGTGGCGGCGGCGGTCATGAACACGGTGTTTATCATTTGTCGTTAGTGAATGCCCGACCTCACCTAAGAAACTTCATCCACTTTCATATATGTTCAAAACTAGTAATATCTTTTTGGTGGCGGTCATAATCGTTATCATGCCAAACATACATTTTATGATGGTGGAGTTTTTTTTCCAATGTCACCGGAGAAAAAACAATGCGCCAAACTGTGCCTATATCTTACATAGTCTCCCCTTGTTGATATGTTTTTATACTAGCGTGGTCCGCCTGCGAGTCATTCGCTCTCAGCCCTTATAAGTTAAATCAAAATGTGTACATTGGGCGCCGAGATCTATGATCGTGTCGACCAATTAAATCTAAAACTACTTTGTCGAGTCGAACGGTCGAATAAATTTCTTGCCTATGATCTATATATAGCAAGTGTTTAATTAATTATACATTGGTTCTCTAATATGCACTAAATTCTTAACACTGTTTCCTTAGATTTAGGCTCTCTTTGGAGGGGGACTTATTTTCACGGGTTAAGTGGTTGCAACTGCATGATTCGGACCCTAATTACGGTCGGGTTCATGTGATCATAACCGCTTGACCTGTGAAAATAAGTCCTCCCAAACCGAGCCTTAAGGTCTCTATCTCTATTATTGCATGTGAACTTCCATTTTAGCCTTGTAATGTGAGATTTTAGGCACAACCTACAAAGATCATACTTGGCCAGATTCACTATATATTTACATATATTTTTGGAGGAGATGTTTTTTTAACCTATTGATGTCTAACATGCCTAAGAATTCTCCCGCCCAATCCCGTTCCAAAGTTTTCGTTCGGACCAATTAGGCTCTGTTTGACATTCCGGTCCGGTGGGAGGCCGGGGAGGAGAGAGAAAATGACCGTTCTAAATGCTCGACTGGCGCTCCTCCCACCAGCGGCAAAACACCGGGCCGGCACCCTTTCAAGCCAGCCGTTCTCAGCCGGAGCGCGCCAAACATGTTTTCGCCGGGCTGTTCACGCCGGAACGGAGCGGCGTTGGGTTGTCAAACAGACCCTTAGGCGCTCATTCGAGCAATAAAATTTGAGCGCGGGACATGGAAAGAGCGAAGGTCCCCATAGATGACTTTGCGCGATTAATGTGAGACCATGGAGAGGATGACGGAGCCCGGATTGAACAGTTTCCCCAACACCCAGCCAATGTAATCCCAATGGGCGTGGGAATGGGGATTTGAAGCTGTGTTGGAAGCCCAAGAACTTTAATGTGGATTGGGCTGTTCACCTCACTGGTTTTAGAGCCCAAAATTTTGAGTGTCACATTCAAAAGCTTTTGATATAATAAACTTGCAAGTAATAAAACCAATTTTCCCAATTACCCTTCTCTCCGACAATTTATCTTTTATGGTTAAATTAACGATTTAAGCTTCACTGTTTTTTAATTTAATGCTCAATCAAAAATGTTTCCAACTAAGGTTTTGTTTGAGAGGGCTTTTTAGAAAAAAAAAGGAGTGATGATAAAAGTAAGATAAGAAAATGAGCTTTGGAAAATATATATTGAAAAAAAAGATTTGTTTGGATAACTCATATTGAAAAGATTTTCAGAAAGTAGAATCACTTTATAAACCGTTTGGTAAATCTCCGTTGAAGTAACTTTTTTTTATTAAAAATGTGCGTCCGGGAGAAAATGAGCGCTTGGGCAGAAAATGCGCTCACAGGCGAAAAATGCGCGACCAACCGAAAAATGCACACCCGACAAAAAATACACGTCGGGGGGAAAAGACATCATTTTTTTGCCCGTGCACGTTTTTTTCGCCCTGGAGCTGTTTTTCGCCCGGGCGTTGTGGGCACGTTTTTTTCGCCCGGGTGCTGTTTTTCCGCCCCGACGCGATTTTTTTGCCCGGACACGATTTTTTCGTCCAACCGCGAATTTTTTGCCCCGGGTGCGATATTTTTCGTCGGACGCAATTTTTTCGGGCGTGCCCTAAATTTTAGCCCGAGCGCCAATTTTTCAGCCAGACGCGAATTTTTCTGACGAGAGCAAATTTTTCAAACGGACGCGAATTTTTCGGTCGGACGCGATTTTTTCGACCGGGCGTAAATTTTTCGGACGGACACGAATTTTTCGACCGGACGAGAATATGTCGCCCGAGCGTGATTTTTTTGCACGGGCGTGATTTTTTAGCCCGGACACGATATTTTCGCCCGAAAATGAAAAAATAACATCTGGGCGAAAAAAATGGACGGTCAGGCAAAAAAATCATGAACGAGCAAAAAATCACGCCAAGGCAAAAGATTCGCGTCCGAGCGAAAAATTCGCCCTCAGGCGAGCTCATGCAACAAAATCGCGTCAGGGAGAAAAAAACGCACCCGGGCAAAAAAATATTGCTCATGGGCGAAAAATTCACGCCCGGTCGACAAATTCGCTGTCGGGCAAAAAAAAACAACGCCCGGGCCAAAAAATCGATCTCAGGCAAAATAACCGCGCTCGTGCGAAAAAACCGCTTTCCAGCAAAAAACAACAAGCTCCGATGAAAAATTTCGCTCTCGGGCGGAAAATACGAGCCCGGGTGAAAATTTTGCACCCGGAAAAATAATAGTGTCAGGGCGAAAAACCGCTCCCGGTAAACAAAATTGCACACGGGCGAAAAATATGCACACGGGTTAAATAAACTCCCCCGGGCGAAAAAATGCCCTCGGGCGAAAAAATCGCGCCCGGACGAAAAAATCTGCCCGGGCAAAAAAAAATGCTGACAGGCGAAAAAAAATTGTTCACGGGCGAAAAAACCGCACTCGGGCGAAAAAAACGCACCCGGGTGAAAAACCCCGTGCCTGGACGAAAAAATCGGGCCCGGACGAAAAAATCGCGCCCGGATAAAAAAATCGGCCCGGGTGAAAAAAACGTGCCCGAGCAAAAAAAATAGCATCTGGGCAAAAAAAAATCATGCAAGGGCGAAAAAATCACACACGAACAAAAAAACACACCAAGGCGAAAAAAATCACGCTCGGGCGACAAAAAATCGTGCTCGGGTGAAAAAAATGCTCCCGAGCAAAAAACACAGTGTCGGGGCGAAAAATGTCAGCCCGGGCAAAAAATTCCAGCTTGGACGAAAAATTCGCGCCCAGGCAAAACAACGCGCCCGGTCAAAAAATTACACCCGAAAAAAAAAATCGTGGCCGAACAAAAAAATCAAGTTGGAAAATTTTTTAAGAGAAACGTTTTTGGGATGAGGAAGTGCTTTTTGAAATGGATGAAAAGTATATGATTAGTGAGTTTTCCAAAAGATAAGAAAATGAACTTTTCCGCATTTTTCCCACCTGTAGACAATTCAAACGATTTCTTAAATGTGTTAGCGTTTTTCAAAAAAAACGAAAATGAGCTAAAAAAATCCTTCCAAACAGGCCCTAAGGCTCCCTTTGGCACGGTGATGACGGTCATGGACATGTGGGTTAAATTGTCATTCGTTAACGCCCACCCAAAGGAACTCCATCCACTTTTATGTTCAAATGGATGATGTTTGTTAGATTATCCTTAACGAATGGCGGTTTAATCCATGCGTTTATGACCGCCTGCACCGCGCCAAACGGCGCCTAAGATGAACTATAATATCAACTACTCAAAGGTTACGAGAGGAGTGGCCGGAGGTGCCGATAACAATGAAGGAGAAGACGGAACCTTGTTCGCGTCTGTCTAAGCGTAACATGCATGCTCAATAGAGAGAGAGCTTTCAAGATTTAACTTTCATTGATGTCTCATACAAAATCCACAGTGTCCTTTAAATAAAACATAAAAGGGGTAAGTTCATATTTCTATCTCCGACAATTAATAAAACATAATATATAAATTTTAAGACCAGATAAACGAGCACCCAATCCATACCAATATAAATAGCCACACAGCCCATAACATCATACTCAACCTTTTAAATATCTACCTTCAAGTTCAAATTCTTTTTGACAACAATTCAATGGAAATTGATTTTCTTTATGTGTTGGAAATTAATTTGGAATGTTGGATGGTTTTTTTTTTCTTAAAGGCGTTTGAGGAAATATTTGGTTGCTCAAATGTACTGGACATGTTATATGCATTAACACGTCATTTATTATCATTATTATTGGGAAAATGCACGGCCCTCTTGTCAGATCGGACCTACTCAACTATTTTAGCCCGTGAGCGGCCAAGCGTGTCAACAGTCAAAGATTAACTAGATGCTGAGACGAATACTTGATGATATGAAAAACCCACAATCGGGTGAAAAACCTGCAATCGGGATGAAAAATCACGTGGTCGGGACTGTGTCGACCTAACTTCCACAATATGAGAGTTTATTACAAAGTTTCTTGGAGGAGGGTGAGGGCGACAAACCACGCACTCGGAAATGATTACGCGGATCGCCACTTTTAGGAAATCACCACCTTGCCCCCGGGTCGAGGGAAGGCCCGCCCACGAGGAATGGCAGCCTGACGACGTCGGCGTGGGCGGCCGGCCGCCGCCCCTCCACACGGAGAGCGTCCGGGAGGGGCGGCCGGCTGCAGAGTGGTCCCCCGGGGGTGGGTAGCTCTCATAGAAACCGGCCGCGACGAGGCTGTAAAATCCCTCCCAAAACCAGGGAGTTACCCGGGTTTTATGCCCATTACCGTCGCCTTACGGTGACACTAACTACCGAGTTAGTCGCCACTACATGATGTCGATCCTGCCGGCTAGTACGATCATTCCTTAGTAGGCCAAATAAAAGCATTTAAGCAAAAGCTTAGTCCACAATTTTCGCTATATATATATATATAATGAAGTAAAACAGCAATAGTCCACGATTAGTACAAAATGAAAGAGAGTAAAAAGGGCTTATGCCCGGTATATGTCCAAAACAAAAGAGGTCACTCTCTCAGCTCTCAACAACTACAAGCGGAAGTTACAAAAATCTAACATCAACCTGTCACCGAGTAGTAACGGTAACCCGCGGCAACTGCTCCTCATGTCCTTCCTCCTCGTGCGACTGGTGTGCCTCCTCGTGCGACTGGTGCGTCTCCTCGAACTCCTACGGTCACAACCGACCGTTAGTCATAAAGACTAAGTCATTTTGTCCTCGCCTCACCCCCGCGACTCCTAGACACCGGGCGGGAAGATGAAAGCGGAGGACAGCAAAGGCAATATCAAAAGTATAACATGTGACATGGAACTATTCTAGCACGAGTATAGATGTATAAGGAGAAACACTAAAATGTAGAAACAATAAAGTAAGAGCAGTGCAGTAATGTATAAAAAAGTAAAGTAAACAAGTTACACTACCATCACACAACGTACTTTAACTTATATAAATGTTCATACAAACTTATAAGTTAAGGTTTCCAAAGTAACTCATTATATAAAAGAGCTCATACTAATTTCTATGATGAGGATATGCAGTTAAAATCTAACTATACTAATTAATGAAAGTCATGATATACGATGCAATACGATGATTTGAAATGCAACTCACCCATCCGACTCTGTACACAAACCTTTCAAACATTTCCCACTTTTTGGAGGTAGCTAACCTCTCAGGTACCAACCGTCATGGCTTACGGTGGTAGTGGAGCAGGTATCTCCACTCCTAGGCAGGACACACTAACAGGCATAGACCTTACGTACGCATCAACGCTAAGAACACAACAGCGGAGCTCCTATGTACTCTTACTGGTAATCCACCAGTATTTATGGTCGAGAGTGCGTATATGGTATAGTCCTTCAGTCCGCAGTATAATAACCTACTGGCCTCATAACCTGCACTCCTCACCAGAGTCAATGTACTTCCATCAGTATGCCGACTGGACCAGTACTGAATGACCCGCCACAATAAGCACAATCCAGGTAAAACAATACTTATCTGGGACTTCAGCCCGCATGACCATTTCGTCCTCAAATCTTATATGTCATCGAGCCTTCAGCTCGCAGGACTAACACGTCCTTAATTTATTACTACTCCGAGCCTGCAGCTCGCAGGACTAACGAGTCCTGAATCACTCCAACCCATACATGGGTGAGGTTGCTATGTTGATTCTTCACTATATTAGACTACTTTTGTCTATTTTTAGTTTTACCTAGCGATTTATGGTTAAACTTGGGCTTCCCGAGATCTACCTGGTGAAGGACTCGCAGCAATACTAAAAGATACGATGGGTTGAATCCCAAATCTCTCTTTCTAAAAATATTTAATATTATTGGTGCTGCCCTTATTCAATCCCTCTCTCAAGGTTACACTCGGATTTATGTAAGTGTTTTAAGATCTCAAGGGGGAGGGATGATCTTTCGTCGGACTCCCGATATAACTATCCCTCATAGTATTCATACATATTAATCTTCTCATACTTAATGACATGTCCTAGGAATTCAACCAGAAGTCTTCCTAGGACTTCAACCAAAAGTCTTTGCCCACCAAATCATGACTCTAATTAATATATGAACCACTCTTGTGATCACATTCGTGTCTACCCTAAACTCAGTCTATTGAATGATTCGACCTATAATTCTCACTTATGAAGTATGGAGCTAATTCAAGCTTATTACTCGAAGTGACCCATGATTAATTCTAATGATGCACCATGACACTATCAATGTCCTCCTTTGAGTTGATAAATCAGTAATATGATCTAAGAGACCAATCTACTACTTCAAAGTTTACTGAACACACATATTATCAAAGTAACTATTTGTGATCTATAAGGGTGAATACCAAATTACTCGCCCAAATGATCTATAATTTTTACCAGAGGTTTATCATGATGAATTTAGTGGGCTATCAGAAGATCATAATTTTCCTAATTAAATTGGGTATAATTAAAATTATTTTAATGAATGACCAAGGTCAGTTTGTTCATGATGTACTAATTTCAGAGGTCCACTGAGTCTAATTAAATTTACAGTGGTTCATAATGATGATATAACACCATGTACAGAGATTCATAATTTTTCAAGATATAATGACACATAATATCCATAAAATAACAAAATTACCAAAATGCCACTATTAAATTGAAGTACACTAATTATTTGCCAAAAAATTCTAAGAAAATTCACAGGGCACCAAAATACTATAGAAATGATTTAGTCAAAATATCAGAATTTCTCAGGCACTAAAAATAATAATTTCCACAAAAACACTTGAGGGTCATATTCGTAATTTTTACTAGTCATCATAGGCTTTTTTGTCCGGCCTTGTTGATGCGACTTTGGCGGCTGGCTTATTCGGCCTTGTCATGTGCGACTTTGGCAGACACGCTTTGTGTCCGCATTATGCAGATAGGTTTTGTGTAGCACCCCCCCCCCCCCCCAACCTTTTGACCGGGTCGGGCCGAAGGGGGTACTACTGGCCCAAGACGCCCACCCAGTGCTTATAGGGGAAACGATCCACCCTGTCCAAGCACTAGATGGCCGCCTCGGTTGGCTCGAATCATAACATTCACAACCCATCAGAATATAGCGGAAGCATTAACAGGAAACCATTGCAGATTTATATATATCACATATCAGAATCACAGCGGTTCTAGGGCCGAAGCCTAAGTACTTATATAAGCCTGTAGGCTATACATGTGCTACATATAATCCTCATATACTCTCTCTCTACGCTGCTCGGCGGAACTCACGTCTCTAAACTCTGGGGACGGCGGGGGTACATCTGCTCGAGTCGACCTAGCTGCTGGCGTAATCTCCTGCGGCAGCGGGTCACTACGGTGCTCCACCTCCTGTGAATGGTTAATCAAATAACCGTTAGTCACAGAGCTAAGTGGAAACAAATCTCCTCCCCGGATCCGCATCCTGGGCACGAGCACGCACCCACCCAACAGAAGGAAATAGCCGAAGCACGAGAGGGTTAGCACAATATTCCATATAAGAACAGCTAGGAGCAAATATAAAAGAGTGCAGTATAACCGGAAAAAGCAGCAATAGTATAAAACGGTTATAACCATGCTCTACCAGCTCATCGGCAGAACAGGATTTCATACCCTGAATTCTATCGCAGGCATTCACAGCCGTGCACGCACCGCAGACATTCATAGCCGCGCACACAAACCCTATGTCGACACAGTTTGGACCGCTTCTGTTCCAGCAGGGTAGCGAGCCCCGCGGGCCTCACCGATGTGGCCGTCGGTGACAGTGGCCAGTCCTGCCACTTCTGGGGGTGATCGTACCGCACAACCCCAGGCCCTAACGTACAACCTGGTGTACTCTTGGATGTGAGCGGCATCCAGCGAATCATTTTGGCCGACCTGTGGAGGAAAACCCGACGGGGAATAAAACGGCCGGTCACCCGTGGTACCCATCTCCCTATCGCCTTGAGTCGTCAACCTTCCCGCACCGGTACGAACGGTCTGCGGAAGGGACTGACCCGCCACTATTCCACCGCAAGTAATTTACAAACAATCAATCAACGACAAACATAATACACACCAGGTCTACGTCAGCCTGCCCTACTAGGCTTAAACTTCGGGTGGCGGCGCTTAGCTCTACTTTCGTCAAGGAGCGTGGGAGCGCATTATTCGGGGCTAGACCTGGAGGAATACCTCAACTCCGGTTATCCCCAACTAAGACTCAACCTTAATAACGACTGCTCGTCGGAGCAGGACCCGGGATTATAATAGTAAATTGCAATGAAGAAAAATGCGGTGTTTATGCTGCTTATTTAAAGTGCTGGAAAGAAACGTGACCAGTACGAAATTGGAGTAGCACTGAATTAAAAGTACTTGACCAGTACGAGACTGGAGTAGAACTGAATTAAAAGTACTTGACCAGTACGAGACTGGAGTAGAACTGAATTAAAAGTACTTGCCAGTACGAGACTGGAGTAGAACTGAATTAAAAGTACTTGACCAGTACGAGACTGGAGTAGAACTGAATTTAAAGTACTTGACCAGTACGAGACTGGAGTAGAACTGAATTAAAAGTACTTGACCAGTACAAGACTGGAGTAGAACTGAATTAAAAATACTTGACCAGTACGAGACTAGAGTAGAACTGAATTAATAGGAATAAAGGAACAGGACCAGTGCAAGACTGGAATAATCATAAAGAAAATGGTTAGTAGTCCAATCACTCCATCTAAGAGGCTTCAGTCTCATCTCCGTTCACAGGAGGCACATTCAGTTCTATTGCAGTTCTTAATAAGGCTTCATTGATTTATACCCCTTATTAAGATCCGATTATGATTTAGTTGCGCCTTATTAATCACGGCTTAATCGGATCAGGGGCTTATCAGGAGTTACACCCTCATTATTTATCAAGAATAATTCACAACTCGCTGCTCGTACTCTCACTTTCCGAGCGTGCCCAAATAACCCGAGAGTCGAGGCGCTCGACGGTTTTACAAAGTCTCGGAGCACACGGAGTTCGGTCACTTGCCTCGGCCACTCTCGTTGATATGACAATTTTATTATTCTTTTTAGTGAGGATAGTCGCGCGCTCCAATTTTCATTTTCGAAGAAAATGAGCGTAATAATTTCCGAGCGCGACCCTAAACTTTTAGAATTTTAGGAAAAATATCAAAACTTAACCTCGTGATCCCAAATTTTGATACAACTCTTAAGAGAGCCTAAAATAAGCCTAGTAATTTTTTTGTAATTTTCCAAAGTGTTTTGGGCTTTTAATTTGGCCAAACAAATTTTATTTTGGCTTTTAAAAATACCAAATCTACTCCAAAAATTCTCAAAATTTTTGTGGAGGAAGCCCTTAGTTAGGGAAACATTTTTCATGTTCTAAACCTTTTCCCTAGGAGCCTATTTTAGCCTCTGAAAAATCAAACCCCTTATTATAATATTATAATATTATAATATTATAATAATATAATTTATAAAATAAAAGCACTGTTCATCATCATTTTCATCCCGCTGTACTCATTCTGCCGCCCTTACGGGCCTTCCCAGCCGCCGGCCGGCCACTGGCCGGCCGTGGCTCCACCACCGGCCGACTGCCCGGTGGTGGGCGCTCCCTCCGGCGGTGGTCCGGCGGCCTGCCGCCGCCGGCCGCCGCCGGAGCCATTTTTTCTTAAAAACGGGAGGGGAGGGGGTGACGGCGGCGGCGCTCCGGCCGCCGGAGCTCGCATGCGCTACGTCAGAAATGGGGAGGGGGAGGAAGAGAAGGTTCCACCTGAGTTTGGCGGGCTCGGGAGGGGCCGGCTTGGTCTACCATGGCTCAAGGTGGTGGAGGGGGAGGAGCTCCTCTGTTTGGCTTTTTCCGGCCACCAGAGCTCCGGCAGAGAGGTAAGAAGGGGGAGGGAATTCTCTGAGAGCTGTGAGGGAAAGAGAGGGGGTTGGGTGGCTTTTATAGGGAGGGGGAGGGGGAACTCCCTCCCTTTGGGTGGTGTGGGACTAATCCCTCCTTAGGGAGGGATTAATCCCACCCTCCAGCTGTCCTCCAGCTGTCCAAGGATAGCTGGAGGTCTCTCATTTTTCTCATGTGAAAAAATGGGTGAGACCCTTTATGGGCTTGGGCCTTAAGAAAGAGGGGTGGAGGGAGAGAGAGAGAGAGGGAAGAAGTGGGTGGGCCTCCACTTGTAGTGGGATGGGGGCTTGCTAGTTGGGGGCCCAAGGAGAGTGAGGGGGGCAAGGGCTATCCATCCATGGAGAGGAGGTGGGCTCTTATTTGGAGAAAAATCCAAAAAATGGATTTTTAGGGGGGTTTGACCAAAGTCAACCATGGAGTGGGTCCCCCATGCTGGTCAAAGTCAAAGTGGATCCAAGTCGTCGGGGTTGGGTCAAAGTTCAGGTGTCGTGTCATAATTGGTGTGTGCACGCTTTTCGGTGCACGATTATGCTTGATTTGACCACGAGTTGACCAATTGTCGTCGAAATTAACCGGAACGACTTCTGTTGACTTCATATTGACCATACGAGTCCAACGCCACTGACCGGGGTCGAATCGGAGTTCGTTTGGCGAAAGTCCGATATTTGCGTGTCGCAGCGTGCTAAAATGGTCAAAACGCTCATAATCATCGTTAGGCTTCGAATCGCGACGCAACGAGTTCCGATGCGTTCGTATTAACTATACAAAGTCATAGGAATTGACAGAACTCAAATCGGAGTTCTCTATGTCAATATCCAAAAATCTCATTTTCGCGACGTTCTGCGAGGAATGGCCAAATCCACTATATAACCTCTAGGTTCAATTGGACGAGTTCCGATGCGCTCTTATTGACTATACGAGGCCACAGTAACTGACGGAACTCAATTCGGAGTCCTCTAGCTCTATTTCCTACCTTGGGTTACCCCTCACTGGGTCATGGGTAGGGTCCGGGCCACTTTTATTGGGCCCACTAGGGTTCTGGTGGCCCAATAAAAGTCGGGATGTTACATCTTGTGCTAGCTGCGAGAAGGGTGGCGATCCTATCGGTTAAAGCGGTGGTCACACTCCTCTTCGTGCCTATAAATAGGACCCCTTGTCGCATCATAACGATGAACAAATGAAGACTAAGTGAGCTCGGGTTGTTGCTGCGGACAGGATTTTGTATCCGCACGGTTTGAGAAGTTAACTGATTTTGCTATTGCAGATTGTGCGGCTAGCGCTGAGAAGCCAGAGACTTGGTTCTTACTTGTGTCAGGGATCAATATGAGTAGTTTTGGATACAATTCGCAGTTAGCAACAGGTCGCGGCTTGCGACCCGACGGTCTTGTCATTGACAATCTTTCCTAGTTCAATAAGGCTGTCTGCTTTTGGCGGTCTGTCTATTCAGTTCGGCAGCAGCTGTTTGCGGTTATCTAGCGGCTAAGCGACCTCGCGGTTAGGTGGCTTGTAGATTGCGTACAGAGTTCTTCAGCTTGGAATAATGGGGTGTCCGCGCGGTTCGGTTGCGATCTAGCGACTTGACGGCTTCAACGGACTCCTTAGTTCAGTTATGCAGAGTTAGTGGTTACTGATTCTGTCCGCCAGGATAGATTTTGCCTTGTATATTTTTGCTTCTATCGGGTACATTTGCGAATCATGTCTCTCCATGTATGCTTGCATTATAAAGAATTTTGATAGTACAAAATTTTCTTGCTCTTCTATTTATATATGATTTTTTGACTTGTTTTGCTTGAGTGTTCCTGCGATCTTGTTCTCGTTTTCCGCTATTCCCAAATTTTTACATGGTATCAGAGGGAGCAGAGGTTTGAGCAGTGATCAACCTCAAAGTTTGTTTGTTTGCTTCTAGGAGTCAATTAGACCGGTGTTGTGCAATGGAAGGAAGTTTTGCAAGAGGTCTTGAAATTGAACTCTTGACATCGACCAACTTCAAGAAGTGGAGGTCATGTATGGAGTGTTATCTTCTAGGTGAGGACCTTCGGAAGTTTGTCTGTGGAGAAGATAGGCAAGAAGTTATAACTGCCGCTGGTAATGCTGAAGCAGTGAGATCTTGGAGGAAGACAAACGCTAATACATAGTTTACTCTTAAGCGGGTTATCTCACCGGAGCTCTTCGACCATGTCATTTGATGTCGGTCTGCTGCTGAGATTTGGACTTCCTTTGATGGGTTGCTCAGTAAGAGAAATGTAGCACGACTACAATATCTGGAGAATGAGTTGGCGAGAGCCACTTAGGGAGATTCGTACATCTCTACGTTCTTCCTGAATATGAAGAACCTGTGTGCTGAAATTTCAACATTGCACCCTAATGAGCCGATTTCAGAGGCAAAGCTTAAGAGGCACATTATCCACGAATTGCGGAAAGAATATTTTGCCTTCGTTACTTCTGTTCAAGGTTGGACCACTCAGCCGTAATTGTTTAAGCTGGAGAACATACTGGCTTCGCAGGAAAGCCTAGCAAGATAGATGGTTGGAGTTACTATCTTTGGAGGAGATAGTGAGGCGCTCTTCTCATGGAATAATAAGAGGTGGGACAAGAAGAATCCGTCTGCTAGCAATGGTCCTTCTACTTCATATCAGCAAGGGAGGAGTTATGATCCTAAGCGGGATTGTAAGAAGAAGGAAGGGCCAAGGTGCTATATATGCAATCTGCCTTGTCACTTCAAGAAAGACTACAAAGTCAAACTTCTGCCAGGGCACGTTACAGGTAAAGAAGAAGCTGGTTCCAGTGCTAAGGAAGTAGGACGGGGAAATGCATTCATGAAGGACACGTGTGTTCATACTTTGTCCGCCATCAACTATCAAGATGACTGGATCGTGAACTCAGAGTGTCGTCATCACCTCACCCGGGATGAGTCAAAGTTCACTTCTCTGTAAGCATACTCAGGTATTGAAGCTATTATTACTACTGATGATACAGTGCATGCAGTCGAGAAGGAGGGCGTTGTTTCTCTGGGTAGTGGTAAGGGTCCACTCACCTTGAGGAGTGTTGGGGCTGCGGTCCGGAATCGCCCCCGCGCTGCGGTGCTATGCGGTAATGGCTTAACTGGCTGCCCCGTGGATCCGCCCGAGGACCTTTGATATAAAGATTAGTATGCGCCTTTGACCTTCAGGCCGGTCTTTTGGTGCAGTTGGTAGCGCTAAGTCCTCTCAATTGGTATCAGAGGGGGTCGCGGGTTCGAAACCCCGGGGTCGTTTCCGGGGGGGGATTGTTGGGGCTGCGGTCCGGAATCGCCCCCGCGCTGCGGTGCTATGCGGTAATGGCTTAACTGGCTGCCCCGTGGATCCGCCCGAGGACCTTTGATATAAAGATTAGTATGCGCCTTTGACCTTCAGGCCGGTCTTTTGGTGCAGTTGGTAGCGCTAAGTCCTCTCAAGGAGTGTTTATCACTTGTCGGGTATGAAGAATAACCTCTTCTTTGTGACCAATGTGGTGGATGTGGGTTATCACGTTCTATTCGGCTCGACATAAGTAAAGTTTCTTTGCAATGTGTTAGCGATGAAGGCTGACATTTCTTATATTGGGAGAAAGGTAAAGGACTTGTTTAATTGTGTTATTAACAAGTTCCTATGTTGATTGGATGAGAGTCAATGATAGCGCTGTTATTTGGCATGAACAACCAGGACATGTCGGGATTGATAAGTTGAAAGTTATGGCGGTAAGGAGCCTTGTGAAAGGCTAGCTTGTATATATTGTCATCCTTCGGCGACGATCATGTTTGTGTGGGATGTCAATATGGAAAGGCTCATTACCTTCCATTTGATAAGTTACAGACTAGGTGTAAAGCACCATTGGAATGCATCCATGGTGTTCTGATGGGACCAACCGTCATCGCCAGTCTTGGAGGCAGCAGGTACATGCTTGTCTTGATTGATGATTATACCAGGTACACATGGGTGTACTTCATAATGGAGAACTCAGACGCGTTCCAATTATTTGTGGAGTTTAAGGAGCTTGTGGAGGGACAGCTTGGCTTGCGAATAAATAAGTTGAGAACATACAATAGAGGTGAGTTCGTTTCAAATGAGTTCTCAAACTTCTGAATGAAGCACGGAATTTGGAAAGAGTTCACATGTGCTCACACGCCACAACAATATGGAGTAGCAGAGTAGAAGATTCATCATATGACGGAGACCTGCAAGTGTTGGTTTCATGCAAAAGAAATTCCTATAACCTTCTGGGCAGAAGGGATGGCTTGCGCGACATATATCATCAATCAGATGCCACTAAGTCCGATCAATATGAAGTCTCCTTATGAGCTGATGTTTAAGGAGAAACCCAACGTTGAACACCTTTGGGTGTTTGGGTCGACCTACTACGTACATGTCTCATATGCTTTCAGGACTAAGCTTGATGAGAAGGTGAGGAAGCTTGTCTTCGTGGGCTATGATGAAAGGAAGAAGAGAAGGAAGTGTATGGACCCTGTCACGAAGAATTTTCTCGTTTCCAGAGACGTGTCTTTGACGAACTGACGTCATATGGAGGTAACTCATCTGTGGAGCTATAGGAAAGCAGGTCAGACGGCGGGCAAGAGGAAGCTGCTAAGGATCTTCTGGTGGAGCTACATATGTCACTAGGAGCTCCAGGTGTTTCTAGTTCCGGGGGTAGAGGCTTTTGGTTCAGGAAGTAGGGGGAGCGATGCTCCGAGTATGCCCGGGATCGGAGATGGTTTAGAAGAAGCAGCGAAGGTGCTGAGCCATTGTCCGGTCCTTCGGAGGTCGAAGAGGACCATCAAACCACCAGCTCGGTATAGCGAAGGGAACATGGTGAGCTTTGTCTCTTATTTTTTCGCAGACCCTCTGGATAAGCGAGAGCATTCTAGCTTTGAAGATGCTACTAGAGTTAAGGAGTGGGATGATGTCATGGATGAGGAGATGGCTGCCCTCAGAAAGAACGAAACTTTAGATCTTGTGCCCAAGGTCGATGGAATTACTCCTGTGATGTGCAAGTGGGTGTACAAGCTGAATAAAAAGGCGGATGGGAGCATCGAGCGATACAAGGCTCATCTTGTAGCTCGAGGGTTCTCTCAATAGTATGAAGAATACTATGAGGAGACGTTTAGTCCTGTAACAAAAATGATTCAGTGCGGGTGGTGATTGCCTTGGTGGCTTGCCAGGAATGGAAGATACGACAGCTTGATGCAAAGAATCCTTTTGTTTATGGAGAGATTGATGAGAAAATCTTTATGGAGAGATTGTGCGGCTAGCGCTGAGAAGCCAAAGACTTGGTTCTGACTTTCGTCAAGGATCAGTGTGAGTAGTTGCGGATACAATTGGCAGTTAGTCGCAGGTCGCAGCTTGGGACTAGGCGGTCTTCTCATTGACAATCTTTCCCAGTTCAATAAGGTTGTCTGCTTCTGACGGTCTGTCTGTTCAGTTCGACAGCAGCTGTTCGCGATTATCTGGGGGCTAAGCGACCTCGCGGTTAGGCGGCTTGCAGATTGCGAACAGAGTTCTTCAGCTTAATTGAAATAACGGGGTGTCCGTGCGATTAGGTTGCGGTCTGGCGACTTGATGGCTTCAGCGGACTCCTAATTAATTCAATTCGGCAGAGTTGGCGGTTATTGATTCTTTTCGCCATGATAGATTTTGCCTTTTATGTTTTTGCTTCCATCGGGTACATTGACGAATCATGTCTCGGCATGTATGCCTTGCATTGTAAAGAAGTTTGATAGTACAAGATTTTGTTGCTCTTCTATTTACATCTGATTTATTTGACTTGATTTTGATTGAGTCTTCTACAACCTGATTGCCATTTTCCACTATTCATAAATTTTTACACAAACCAAACCTAATAAAAATCTGTTACCATTAATATAAACATACCACAACAACAAAGTACTACGCTTCTCCTTGGCTGAACCTTTAAGTGATTCACATCCCTTACTACAAATTAAATTGCATAGGCCATCATCTTCAATTCGTTCGTCAAAAATATCACATTAATTTGAACTTCTCTCTCTACCAAGCTACCTACAAACCCTAACGAAACCCTAATAAATATCATCATCGTTCAGATTAAGAATATATCCCCACGTCATGCATCCCGATCTTCTTCTTACATGCAATCAAATCATGACCATGCATTACCCCGGCCAGCCTCCTCCTCTGAATCACACTTTTTTTTTTAAATAATCTTGACATGCAAGACGCCGTCACGTCAAACACTATATATATATATATATATATATATATATATATATATATATATATATATATATATATATATATATATATATATATAATAACTATATATATATATATATTATATTATTAATATTACAAATATTGAATATGCTCAAACAACAGCTAGCACGTGTACGCACGCACTGTTTGCCCAAAACTCAGGTTCTCGATCTTCTTTGGGGGAATTAATAAGTCTCACGCAAGCTAGCGTAGCCCTCCCCAAACTACCAAACTGCAGAGAGCTTTCATTTCCCACTACACCAAAACTTCTACATATGTACACATGGATTTTGGTCTTCTTTAAATGGACGGCTAGCTAGCTAGCTAGCTAGCTTCAAGGAACCAACGGTCCAGATTGAATATTCACAGAGCAGCTGGATCCCACTAATGGCATGTCCTGGGGCAGCCCAAGCTGATGATGGCTGTGCACCGCGTCGTAGCAGAAAAAGTTAGGGTTTTGATGAAGCAGCTGGCATGATGATTCCTCCTGCTGCTGCTGATGATGATGATGAGATGCAGCGGGCGACGGCGGCGGCTTGATGAGGAAGGAGCTGAGATGGAGGGCTGAGGGATGATAATTATTAGTCTGCTGGTAGGGATTGAATGAGAAGAGAAGGGGATCTTCTTCTAGGGACGTTTGAGGGATGAAGGGAAGGTGGTGAAGGCTTTGAATGAGAGATTGGATGGAGCTTATCTCTTCTTGGGTTTGTGGGTACAAGTGGTGAAGAGGCCGGGAGAAGCATGATGAGGTCATGAGGGATGGAGAAGAAGAATAAGATGGCCGGAGAATATTGTAGCTGTTGTTTAGGTTGGGAAAATTATATGTGGCCTTCTTCAGATGATCACCGCCTCCTCCTCCTCCTCCCTTGTGAAATATTCGACAGATCACCCATTCTTCCTGTACACAGAAACATGCATGCAGCTTAATTAAGAGCCTTGTAGTAGTAGTAGTAGTGCGTTTGTGTGTATATATTCTGGTTCTATCAAGCGAATTATATTCGTTTCTAGGGTTTAATTATGGACTACTCTTAATTAGAATGTTTACTTTAATCTCCGCTAACAGAGAAGTATGCATTAGCTAGAAGTTGAGAGACTAATTAAGGGTCCGTTTGACGCGGCTTATTGCAGCTTATTTGCTCTGTTACTGAGGTTGGACAAAAATGTCATTGTCATAGAATGTATGTTTGGTTTCACAAATGTTACAAAAAAAAAACTAGTTTGAGGCATAAGATTTTTGTATGATAATGACATTTTTGTCAAATCGCACCGGAGCAAATAAGTTACGATAAACCGCGTCAAACACAGCCTAAATAAGGGTCAGTTTGACATGGCGATGGAGAGCGTGAATGTGGCGATCAAGAATCGGATAATTCTTTTGGTGCAGTATTTTTGCTTGGGTGAATTTGAACAAAAACATCATTAATATGAGCGTCACCAAAATAAAAATTATTTGAACAAAAAAATTGATGAAATTTCTTAGGTGAGGTTGGACATTCACGAACACTATGAATAACATATATTAATTATTTTATAATCATATAGACGCATATGTGTGTGTATTATTCCAAATATGTAGGGTACCCTAATATCAGCAAAAAAATAGTATTTATTACAAAATAAATGTTATACGAGATGGTACAATACATGATAAGCTAACATATAATATAGTATAAATATATGTTTAGAAAATGAATAAAATGCTAACTAAAAAATATTTCAATAATATTTATAAAGAGAATTAAGACCACTAAATCTAAACTTTAAATAGGGTTAATATCACTGCAATGTCTTTTAATTAATATACAATGTGAGGTGTTTAAATATTTTAGCATTTAAAGCTTAATTTAGATTTCAAATATGATTCCACATAATAGTTTTTTATTCTAATTATTAAATTTATGACAATCTTCATATTTAATGTAACTTAGGTATTATTAAAAATTACAAATAATATATTCGAGTCAGCCCATCAATTTCATTAGGGTCCGTTTGGACCGACGTTTTTGCTCCAAAGAATTTACTCAAAAATGCTAATATAATCCAACTATTTTAGACTATATAGTTTTAAGTTTAAAGCTACATTATTATATAAATTAATCGTCTTTAATGATTTCAATACTCATGATGCTTTGAGTGTTGGCAATTTATATTCTGCATATATTAATTTAGACTCCGTTTGGCACGGGGGCGGCTGCTGTCATAAACATAGGGGTAAAATAGTCATTTGTTAACGGCGACCTATGGAACTTCATCCACTTTTATGTTCAAACGGAAGATGTTTGTTAGGTGATCCTTAACGAATGTCATTTTAATCAATGTGTTTGGCACGGTGGTATGTGGCGGTCATAAACAAATGGCTTAAACCGTCATTTCTTAAGCATCACCTATCAAACACCAGCTGTTTGAATATAAAAGTGAATGAAGTTCCTTAGGTGTTTGCCACGGTGCTATTTTTTATTGTTATTTTGTTTTTATTTTATATTTTTTAATTAGTTAGTTTAAAAACTTTCATAATAACTTATAATTCTTATAATCATTAAAATAATTTTTCAATTATAACATATAATATATCAATAGACTTCAAGACCTACAAAACGAGACTAATATCGAATAATTTTCAACTAAATAATACCAATAGAATCGTCTTTTCGAGACATATATTAAATCATTATATATATAATTATATATACATATATTATAATTATGTACATAAATAAAATAATATCATGTACGTTCTTCAAATATGAAGAACATGATTGGAATTGCTCCTACAATGTTCTTCATATTTGAAGAACATGATATAATGGGAATCTCTATATATTTAAAGATTCGATGCTCTTAGAATATACAGAACAAATCATTATAGTGTAGTGAATTATATATTGATAATTATAATGAAAAAACTAAAAAAAAAAGTAATGCAAGGCAGGACAAAGTAATAAAAACAGAGCAGTTTGTCAAATCGAAAGAACAATACAGAGATGATTAATTTATTAATTGCAGGGCGTGATGGGAGGGAGAGAAGAAGAGGACCTTGCAGGCGTGCCGGAAGGAGAAGTCTCCGTGGAGACGATACTCGTGTAGGACCCAGCGTGTCTTCTCCCCCCGCGGGGCCCGCCCCCTGTAGAACACTAAAGTCTTCTTCATCCCGACCAGCGCGCCGGAGGACGCCGCGTGGATCTCTCGGTCTTTTCCGGTGGCCTTCCAGTATCCGGCGCCGGTCGCCCGGTTGGTCCTCAGACCCGTCGGATATTTGCGGTCTCTGAGGCTGAAGAAGTACCACTCTCTCTCTCCCATCTTCGCCGCCTCTGCATTCGCAGCAAAACACATATATATATATATACGCTTACACTTTACACTCTGATATGAAAATCTATTTCATAATGATTGCATTCTGTTATGTTATCACCAGGAGACCATATTACTTTCCATATGACAAAAATACCCCCTAAAACTTCAGTCTTTAGTGTCGAAAACAATGTAATTCGAGTGTGCAAAATGCTAAAAACCCGTATTACTCAGGTGGAAAGTGTGAATAAACCCATATTTACATCAGAATCTAGGGTCCTTTACTGTGAAGTGTGCGGTCCGTTGATATTAGTGCAGTACATTTTAAGATGTGTGTAATTTGAAATATGTGCACTGATTACATGAACCGTTGAATCAATTTTCTTGCACCATCAATATATATTCTGGGACCATCAAGAAGCCTAGCTAGTACTAGTATGCAATCAAAAGAAACTTTTTTTACATCGAATCATAACAAATCTGCTCACCAAACGTAGAGAGAGCAGAGAGAGCAGAGCAGAGAGAGAGAGCAGAGAGAATGTACAGAGAATGGACGGAGATGATGATAATGATGGAAGGAAAGCTTCCACTTGTGAGTAGTCGAAGAGAAGCAAAAGGACAAACTAATAAGGATCATTTAAAGCTAGGAATGGGAGTTAGATGGAGAGAGAGAGAGAGAGAGGCAAGAAGAACAGGGGAAATTTTCTCAATCTAATTTAATTTCAAATTTTCGCCCAGTTAAAAGTTAAATGTCATAACTTTTATCAGTCCCAAAAATTTCTTGAAGAACAGAGAGTGATGTAATAATTTGGTTATAAAAAAAATAAAATTTGTTACCTGGAAGTTCCCATGGTTCGCATCTATTAAGGTCAACTTCCACAATATCCACCCCGCAAATGCTTCCACTGAAGATCTTGGAGGCGAGATAGAAGGTAACGAGCTCCTCGTCGGTGGGGTGGAAGCGGAATCCCGGCGGCAGCCCGTACTCGCCGCCGCTCACCTCTTCGTCAAATATTTGATCAGGCCACCCCAACTCCGCTTCCATCGCATTCATCCGTTTGAACAGGACAGCTGACGTAGGTATATAAGAGATTTTTAGGAAACAGAGGACGCGGAAGAAGAAATACAAGGAGTGGAGAAGAAGAAGAAGAAGAAGGGGAATGAATGAATGAAGAAGAGTTGGGTAGCTAGCGAGCTATATAGCATAATTGGGCATGTGAGCCATGAAAGATCTTCTATTCACTCACAGCTGGAGAAGCACTGAATCTGAAGGGTTTAAGAGGTGATTGAGAGGGAGAGAGAGTGAAAGATGCAGTTTTGGGTGGGGAAGTGATGAAGGGTTGAGAGGGGACGTACAAGTAGGGCACCTGAAATGGCTCGATAAGGGAAGGTTTGGGTGGAGAAGATGTGCATGGCAGGGAGACAGTTAATGCGATGAGAGAGAGAGAGAGAGAGAGAGGGTTTAATTGAGTTCAGCTTATACTGCGTTCTGTTGTGGCGTTTGGGTATTGATGCGTGCGATGGTGTGCAACGCAGTGTGGGGCAGGCAGCGGGCAGAGTCGCAGCACCGTCGATGGTGTAGCGGGCAGCAGCCTCCAGGAGTCCTGCCTCAGCCTGGCCGGCTACAACGCCCAACGCAATTCCTGTATTTCCCAAGTGTATGCTGCTCCTCCCGCTGCCGCATCATCCTCCAGAAATATACGCATGTCTTTTTAAATTAATTCCATTTAAATCAAGGCTCTGTTTGATATTAATTATGATTGTTATCGAAGAAAATACAATTAGTTTTGAACATAAAAGTGAAAGAAGTTTCTTAGGTTATGTTTGGGAGAACTTATTTTTACCGGTCAAGCGGTTACGATCGCATGAATCTGGCCATAATTAAGGTCCGGTTTATGCGATCGTAACCGCTTAACCGGTGAAAATCCTCCCAAAGGGAGCCTTAATTAGATGAGGTCGAGGCCTGAGGGTTAACGAACGTAACATTTTATATACCACCGTGTGTTCACGATCGCTACCGCCGTGCTAAACGGAACCTAACTAATAAATGTGCGCATCATTTTTGTGACCTTAATGCTTAAAGAATTTATATCATTTCTATTATTGCAAAATCTATGTACAACCTTTTTCATTTCACTTGTTTATTAATATAGTATTGTCGATTCACTTGTTTATTTCTTAGATATGATCAACCTTTTTCATTTCTAATCCAAGCATTAATTTTCTACTAACTTGTTGCGGGTCACCCACTTTTCTCCCGGTCCGGGGAATCAAATGCAAGCACCGTTGTGTAGTGCTTGACCGCGTGAGGCGCGCGATGCTGCTTGCGCGCACGCGAGGCATGCATGGTGCTTGCGTGCGCGCTTGCATGCGTGTATGTGTGCATGCTGGTTCTGTCTTCCTCTCGAAGCAATCCCAAACCCTTTAAGCGGATAAGTGCGGCTTGCGTGAGCGCAACTCGTTTAGTCAGGTTGGCTCCCCTTCGTGTCTTTGGTCGAAATTTTCCCGTTTTGACTCAGAAAATTCTTGGGAACCTCATCAAATGCCCCTAAATTTTTATGAGTCGTGAACAGCGAAGCGTCGAGCCCGAAAATTTTTGAGCTTGGTTACCTCACCTTGGGGTTGATTGCTTGTGGATCACCCTTGTTTGTTACGTGGTGTTGGCGGCGTGTTGCAGGAGATGCCCTCCTGCTTCGTGTGCGCTGCGTCGATGTGAAAGCGTGTTGCTTTTCGCGCACTCACTTATTCGAGCGCGCGAGTGAAGCGATATGCGCTAATTAACATGCGCGGTTGTTGTTAGGCGCCTGTGCTAGTGATGGAGTCTTGGGCGTGACACGCGCATGGGGGGGGGGTACCCCCTTGCCTTGGCGTTGGTGAAGAACCATTGCTCGTTCGCGTCTCAGGAGGACCGGAGTCCGTCTAGGTGGAGGTGGTGAATAACCTCTGTTCATTCGCACCTCAGAAGGATTGTGCTCCGTTCGGGTGAAAGTGGTGAATAACCTTTGTTCGTTGGCACCTTAGGAGGATCATGGTCCGTTCAGGTGGTGTCAAAGAATCTCTGTTCGTTTGCGCCTCAGAGGGACCGGGTTCCATCTGGTTGGAAGTGGCGAAGAATCTTTGTTCGTTCATGTCTCAAGAGGACTGAGGTTCGTACGGGTGGAGGTGACGAAGAACATTTGTTTGTTGCACCTCAGGAGGACCGAGATCCATACGGGTAGAGATGACAAAGAACCTTTATCCGTTCGTGTCTTAGGAGGTGTTGCGGCCAAACTCTCGACGCCCCAGTCGGACCGGAATAACTCGGACCGTCTTAGCACACGGAACGATCGAGCGCACACATAGCTAATTAGAGAGAGATTGCACACACGATGTTTTGATGTGAAAAAACCCCTCGATTGGTTAAAAAAACCACGCGATCGAGTATGTGCAGGCCGAACTCCACTATTTACTTGCATTTACAGCTTTCTCGAAGAATCGAGGGCAACATGTCTCTTCTCGTTATACTTTAGAAATGAGAGAGAGGGAGACTTAGGCTCGCGACGGGCAACAGACTGCTCTGCGTGAGGTTTGTTGCTTTGGCGAAGCCCATGAACGTGCACCTGCTACTGTAGGAACTTCCTTCTCGTCGCTTGTTCGTTGACTTGGGCAAATTTCAGTGGCGAGGCGATGGCTTGTTGGTGGCTCGAAGAAGGCTCGAAGGAGGCTTGAAGATGGCTTGAAGGTGGATCGTAGGAGGAATCCGACAGAGCTCTGGCCTGAGGAAGAAGAAAGTAGAGGAGCGAAAATGTGAGAAATGAGGAGCCCTGAGGCTCCTTTTATAGGCCACAAGAGATGGTTACGACAGTTATGCGGCTATCTGCACACCGTAACCATATATATTATAATTTTTGGTATAGTTTGAGCATATATTTTGCTCATTATGTTTATTATTTGCAGGCCAAATATTTAATTAATATCGCTCTTCCACTTATCATGATGGTTAGTGGGTGGTTACTTAAGAAATGGACGATTGTGATCGTTATGGAGTGATCGGATGGCGAGGGAATCCCGCCATGGAAGGATGGCCAGACCGGCGGTGAATGCTTGTCAGCGGAGATAAAGGCAGAGCCCGCAGCCATGGGAGGCGGTCACGGGAAAGGGGTGGTCGGGCGCGCCGCCCCTTGCAGGCGGAGCCAACGGCTTCAGGAGGCGGCCATAGGAAAGGGGCGGTTGGGCACGCCGACCCTTGTAGGTGGAGCCCGCGGCCATCGAAAAGGGGCGGTCGGGCGCGCCGCCTCTTGTGGGCTGAGTCCACGGCCGCAGGATGCGGTCACGGGGAAGGCGAGGCCAGGCGTGGCCACCCCTTATGGGAGGATCCCGCGGACGTGGGAGGCGGCCTGGCATGGTCGCCCCTTGCGTGGGGATCCTGCAGCCACGGGAGGTGGCCGCGGTGTAATGCCCCTGATTTTTCGATGTTTATTTTAATTCCCGTAGTGGCATATTTTTGACGTCAGGGCGTTACGTTGACGTGAAGTTAACGGGTGTCGTTTGTTGGAGCATGAGTTTGCTCAGTGGGTTTTCCTGTGTGGTTGATTTTGTCTTGGTTGTGCACCTTCCCTCACGAGTCGGGTCTGTTTTGGTGACTCAGTTGAGCTTTTTATACGGATATGGTGGCGTTTTATCTTCGGATGGTGTTTTGCCCTAGTTTGGTTTGTCGGATTTGGATTTCAACTTTGTCGTTGGATTCGTAGTGTCGGTATTTAGCTACGGTGCGATTTTCGTAAGATTCCGATTTGGTTTGAGTTCGGGTCGTTTTGGGGTTATTTATTATTAATGGTAATATAATATTAAAATTATTTATATATATATATATATAACCGGCTTGAAGGGTCGCATAAAAACTCTATTCATCGTCTTCCCTACCGAGTCATCATCAGTTTCGCGAAAGAGGAGGAGTTCGGCATCCCGCGTGCTTTCGGCCGGCTATTTCTAGCGATTCAGTGGTCGGTTTTGTCAATAGATTAGAGATATGAAAAGCTCTCACCGAGATCTACGCGTTCGTGGTAAGCTTTCCCCGTTTCTCCATTTTGTGTGTGTTAGGGTTTGTGGTTTTGACCTCCTTTCCTCCAAAAATTTTAGGAAACATTGCCTAGGTCTTCTTGCGACCGATCCTTGTCGTGGAGCGTTGGAAGAGGCGGATCTTTCCGAGATTTTAGGCAAGTGGCGATTTTCCCCTTGCTTGCTAATTTTCCTTCCATGTCTTTCCTTTTCTTTCTCTCCTTGTATGCAGGAGTTGTGTAGGGGTTAGCCTAGAGAAAATCCCTATGATAGTTAGGATTTTTCGGATAGAATCTGTCGAGAATGTTAGACATGTTAGGTAAAATCGCTAAATATAGGTGTAGAAGACTATCTGAAATTCGTCAAATATCGTCATTAAATTCGTCGAGTAACGTCATTAGATTTGTCGAGTATGGGTTTATTAGCTTAAGACTATTTTGCCGAGTATATGTTTATTAGCTTAAGACTATTTCGTCGAGTATAGGTTTATTAGCTTAAGACTATTGGTCTAGTACCGACTAGCGTGGCGTTGAGTAAAGTTAGATTCGTCGAGTGTCTAAGTGTCGAGTTCGTCGAGTGTCGGCGGTCGTGGCGTTGAGTGAAGGTAAAAGGCGTTGAGTGCACTCGACGATTCGTCGAGTATGGCCTAGAGTAGGAAGCGTTGATTGTATTCGTCGAATTCGTCGTGTTTGGCTTATGCTTAGAAAGCGTTGACCGTCGAGTGATCTGGCGACCAAGTCTTTTTCGTCAAGTACACACGCTGCTTTATGTCCTTTTCGTCGAGTATCGGCAGTATTCGTCGGGTATACTCGCCGAATTATAGCTGGACTTAGTGTTTTTCGTCGATTTGTGTTTTATTCGTCGTGTATGGACCTTAGAGTGAATTTAGGAATTGTTATGGTATTTCTTTGGGTTTAGGCTTGAGCTTGGTTCGGGGTGTTTGGGTATGATGTTTTTTTCGGCTAGGAAGGTTGGCAGTGAATAAAGGACCACCAACTGGATGTCGGTTTGTGAATCTTTACACTTGGTGGTGTGTTTGGTCTCTATTTTATGGACTGTTGGGTTGTGTTGGGCCAGGTGGCCACCACCACAGTGCCTTTTTGTGAGACGTTTGGGTCTGGTAGTTCAGTTTTGGACATTTTTGTCACCGACTCCGGCCCAGTTGTTTTCACCATTGTTAAGGATTCATGTTTTCGAGCTGTTTTGTGATCATTTGCATCTTATAGTTTAGTTATGTTATATCATGCTTATCCTTGCAGATTTTGTCGAAGCATGCATTCGTTCTGCACTTGATGCAAATTTCTTTTACTCCATTATTGCAAATTTTTAACTTTACCTGTTTCTATTTGGCTAATCAGTCGTGATTTCAGCTTTTCTTATAGATGAGTTTGGTAAACCCTTTCTTGCCTTTTTCCACTTATTACCTGCTTATTTCTGTTTCCACTTACAAATTTCTTGTTGAGGTTTTCTTTCTTTGAATGCTTGAGGTTCATGGCTGTAGCTGGTGGAGCGGTTGTGTTTGGTGATAGCTTGTGGACTACAGTTATTGTAATGGTTTTTCCTCACCGTCGTGAGGTAGTTTGTTGTTTTTCAGATTTAGTTCAGACATGCATACTTTTAGTGAGTTCGTGTCAGATTGTTGACGTCCACTGGTAGTTTTCTTTTGGAATATTGAATACTTTGTTAGCTGCTAGTTTCCTTTTTGGTTGGCTGTACTTGCTCTCTGGGAATGTTTTATGCTAGGTGGTACTTTAGATATTTTAAATTATAAAAGTTATTATTACTATCACTTCATACATCTCATATTTGAAATCTAAATCACTATATTTAACGATCATAAAAGCTACTTTCATAACTATTATAAATCTTGAGTCTTGCATACCATGAGTTGTCCTCTATGGACATTTATACTCATGTAGGATGTCTAATATTGTAAATAAAGTATTTTCCGCAACGTATGATTAATTTTTTCTCGTGGATTAGATGAGTCACTGAGCCGAGGGATACGGCTAACCGCTTAAACTTTAACTAGATTTTCCTCTTAATAACTTACGGATCTTTCATAAAAGTGTTAAGTTATAGTTTTGTCTGAGCGTCTGTAGTTATCCTCCGTTGACGTGGCATCATGATGCGTATTTTCTCTTATTTTGATATATCGTTAAATGCGGAGAAAAAGCGGGTTGTGACAGTTGGTATTAGAGGGATGGGTTGTTTGATAATTGGTCGAACAACTATCTCAGATTTGTGTTAGTTGTCTAGTTTCATTTCATACACACACCGATGTGTCATCAGTACGTCTTGGCTGAAGCATGAACACTACACTCATAAGCATGATAAGAAGTATACAGGGGATATTATGTAGTAAGAGATGCATAATATGTGTTTGTATATGAATCCTCATAGGAGGCAACATGTGACTGTTATGCAGTATGAGATGCATAACAATCATCATATGAATGCACATTAGATTTTTCTTTTCGTTGCATGCGAAATTATATAGTATGAGATCCATAATATTTCATGTGTATGTCACTCATAACATGCATTAAGGTCTTTTTTTAGAATGCATAGTACGGTATACATGGCATAATATAGCATTAGCACAAGTGCCAAGCTAAAGACTTACATGATGACATATGTACACACATGATTTTGAGTCGAAGAGAAGAATAATAATTAATGCATTCATGGTTTAAGCACATGAGTCAGTAGGATGACGGTATATCATCCTAAGTTTAGGCATGACATCATAAATTAAAACACCAGAGCAAGTTAGTAACATGAGCAAGTATTTATGTATTTATTTATCTGAACTAAGTTGTGTGGTTCTAGCGGTTAAGCTAGGTTTTGATTAGATATTCGTTGTTTTATTAGATGCCGCTTAAGCGTCCGATGACGAGGTAGACCCCCCAGTCAGAGGGGGAATCGTCTGGTGCCTAGAGTGAGGCCGTGATAGAAGGATTACGTTAGAGCAATGAGGCTCCGTTGAGGCAAATGTTGGAGATGTAGTCGCAGATCCAGGCGTTGTTGTCAATTGTTTCTAGTTAGCCGCTTAGAGCGCAGGACCCGACTGTGGGTCAAACTATTCATGTTCCCCCTACCCCTCTGGTGACCCAAGTTTTGTTACCACCAGAGATGACTTTTATTTCACATTTCCAGCGATTGGGACCCCTACCAACGATGGTAGAGCATATTTTATGGCTTTGGATGATTGGATTATATCCATCGAGGAGATGTTCACACACTCAAGAGTTTCAGCAGACTAGAGAGTGATGGTCGCTGCTTATCAACTCAAGGGACTTGTAAAGAGTTGGTGGTTGAGAGAAAGGGAAAACCTTAAGGATGGGGGCTCATGGGAATCCTTCAAGGAATTGCTGCTGAAGAAGTTTCTGTCATCGGTTGAGCGGGACCGTTTGATGAACGATTTTTTACATCTAAAGCAAAGACAACTCACCATTAACGAGTACGAGGTGGAGTTCAGCAAACTGTGCCGATTTGCCCCTGACATGGTGTGAAGAGGCTTTTCAGGAATTGAAGAGGAGATTGTGTACTGCCCTAGTTTTGTCTCTGCCTACTAAAGGACTGGAATATGATATATATGTTGTCACATCGTATGTGGGACTTGGTTGCGTGTTGATGCAAGAAGGCAAAGTGATTGTGTATGGGTTGCGATAGTTAAAGATTCATGAGAGGAATTACCCTACACATGATTTAGAGTTTGCAGCCGCAATTTATGCCCTGAAACTGTGGAGACACCTATTGTATGGCGCTCTATGCAAGATTTATACGGATCATAAGAGTTTGAAATACGTCTTCACTCAAAAGGAATTGAACTTGCGTCAGCGGAGATGGTTAGAGTATGTTGCAGATTATTATGTTGAGATTCAATACCATCCGGGCAAAGCTAATGTGGTAGCCGACGCCCTGAGTAGGAAGACAATAAAATTTTTTTTAACCTTTCTGTGAATTCTCTAGTGGAGAAATTTCTCTTGATAGATATATCGGTTGGGAGGAGCGACTCACCCTGCAGTTTGGAAGTAATAGAGCCTTCATGGATTGCACTTACAAGGCTACATCAAAAGAATGACCCTGATTTACTGCACCTTTATAATAGAACTGAGAAAGGGGAATTACCAGAATTTTAGATCGATGATGCGGGTACCTTGAAGTACCGCGATAGATTTTATATTCCCGTAGTTAAGGATATTTGAGCTAAGTTGTGCAAAGAGGCACATGGTTCCAGTATTTCCTACCACCCCGGTTCTACTAAAATGTATAAGGATCTAAAACAGATCGTTTGGTGGTCTGGTATGAAGGGTTATATAGCTAAGTTTGTATCCGAATGTTTTACTTGCAAGCAAGTTAATCGATTATGGAAGGGGGCCTGGAGGCAAGTTAACACCCTTAGACATTCCAAGTTAGAAGTGGGAGAGTATTTGGATGGATTTTATTAAGGGATTGCCGAGATTGTCCCGATGACATGATTCTGTATGGGTTATAGTAGACAGACTGACGAAGTGTGCTCACTTCGTGTCGTTTAAGATCGATTACTCCATGAAAAAATAGATGATTTATACTTGGATGAGGTCGTCAGATTACATGGAGTACCTGTTAGTATTGTATCATATCGAGACTCCAGGTTTATATCTCGCTTTTGGAAAAGTTTACATGAAAGGTTGAGTACCGATTTGAGGTATTCCATCGCTTATCATCCTCCGACTAACGGTCAAACGAAGAGAGTAAATCAGATCGTGGAGTATATGATCAGATGTTATATTTTGGATCACGAAGGAGCGTGGGATGAGCATTTAAGATTAATGGAATTTGCGTACAATAACAGTTTTCAAGAGAGCTTGCAGATGGCCCCGTTTGAAGCTTTGTGTGGGAGGCGTTGCAGAACTCCCTTGTTTTGGGCCGAGGTTGGTGATAAACTGTTGTTGGGTTCGGAGGCCTTTGAAGAAATGGATATCTCTGTTAGGCATATTCGAGAGAAGCTTCGTGTAGCCCAGGAGTGTTACGATAAAAATGCTAATCGACGAAGGACTGATTTGGAATTGGTTGTTGGGGACATGGTTTTTCTTATGGTTTCCATTATGTCTGGCATTAAGAGGTTTGGTAAGAACCATAAGTTAAACCCTAGGTATGTGGGACCTTTTAAAGTTATTGAACGGATTGGTGTATCAGTTTACATGCTGGATTTTCTAGTGAATTTTCCTGGTGTGCACGATGTATTTCACGTGAGCTAGTTGCGGAAGTGTGTTGTTAGCGACTGACAGATTCTTGATGATGTGCCCAAGTTGGAGCCTAACATTTCATATGTGGAAGTGCATGTTCATGTTTTGGACAGTCAAGATCAGGTATTGAGAAGGAAAACAATACTCATGGTTAAAGTTCTGTGATGGAACTAAGACGTGGAGAGCGCGACTTGGGAGTTGGAGTCAGCTATGAGGGAGGCTCATCCGCATCTGTTCTCCTGATACTTTTGGTAAGTGTTTTCTTTGATAGCCTTTGATTACTTTTCTTCTGTTTTGGATTTGACCCTCTTATGTTAAGTTTCAGGACAAAACTTCTTTTTAGGGGGTGGCTGTAACACCCCTGATTTTTCGGTATTTATTTTAATTCCCGTAGTGGCGTATTTTTGACGTCAGGACGTAACGTTGACGCGAAGTTAACGGGTGTCATTTGTTGGAGCATAGGTTTGTTCAGTGGGTTTTCTTGTGTGGTTAGTTTTGGCTTGGTTGTGCACCTTCCCTCGTCAGCCGGGTCTGTTTTGGTGACTCGGTGGAGCTTTTTATAGGGATGTGGTGGTGTTTTATCTTCGGGTGGTGTTTTACCTGAGTTTTGTTTGTCGAATTTGGATTTTGACTTTGTCGTTGGATTCGTAGCATCAGTATTTAGCTACAGTGCGATTTTCGTAAGATTCTGAGTTGGTTTGAGTTCGGGTCATTTTGAGGTTATTTATTATTAATGGTAATATAATATTAAAATTATTTATATATATATAACCGACTTGAAGGGTCATGTCAAAACCTTATTCATCGTCTTCCCTACCGAGTCGTCGTCAGTTTCGCGAAAAAGGAGGAGTTCGGCGTCCCACGTGCTTTCGGTCGACGATTTCTAGCGATTCGGTGGTCGGTTTTGTCAATAGATTAGAGATTTAGAAAGCTCTCGTCGAGATCTACGCGTTCGTGGTAAGCTTTCCCCGTTTCACCATTTTTTGTGTATTATGGTTTGTGGTTTTGACCTCCTCCCCCCAAAAGTTTGAGAAAACGTTGTCTAGGTCTTCTTGTGGGTTATCCTTGTCGTGGAGCGTTGGAAGAGGCAGATCTTTTCGAGATTTGAGGCAAGTGGCGATTTTGCCCTTGCTTGCTAATTTTCCTTCCATGTCTTTCCTTTTCTTTCTCTCCTTGTATGCAGGAGTTGTGTAGGGGTTAGCTTAGAGAAAATCCCTAGGATAATTAGGATATTTCGGCTAGAATCTGTCGAGAATGTTTGATATGCTAGGTAAGAATCGTTTAGTATAGGTGTAGAAGACTATCTGAAATTCGTCGAGTAACGTCATTAGATTCGTCGAGTATGGGTTTATTAGCTTAAGACTATTTCATCGAGTATAGGTTTATTAGCTTAAGACTATTTCGTCGAGTATAAGTTTATTAGCGTGGCGTTGAGTAAAGTTAGATTCGTCGAGTGTCTAGGCGTCAAGTTCGTCGAGTATCGGTGGGCGTGGCGTTGAGTAAAGACAAAAGACGTTGAGTGCACTCGACGATTCATCGAGTATGGCCTAGAGTAGGAAGCGTTGAGTGTATTCGACGAATTCATCATGTTTGGCTTAGGCTTAGAAAGCGTCGAGTGGTCTGGCGACCAAGTATTTTTCGTCGAGTATACATGTCGCTTTATGTCCTTTTCGTCGAGTATCGGCAGTATTCGTCGGGTATACTCGCAGAATTATAGCTGGAGTTAGAGTTTTTCTCTGATTTGTGTCTGATTCATTGTGTATGGTCCTTAGAGTGAATTTAAGGATTGTTAGGGTATTTCTTTGGGTTTGGGCTTGGGTTTGGTTCAGGGTGTTTGGGTATGATATTTTCTTTGGCTAAGAAGGTTGGCAGTGGATAAAGGACCACCAACTGGACGCCAGTTTGTGAATCTTTACACTTGGTGGTATGTTTGGTCTCTGTTTTGTGGATTGTTGAGTTATGCTAGGTTAGGTGGCTACCACCGCAGTGTCTTTTTGTGAGACGTTTGGGTCTGGTAGTTCGGTTTCTAACGTTTTTGTCACCGACTCCGGCCCGATTGTTTTCACCAATGTTAAGGATTCACGTTTTCGAGCTGTTTTGTGCTCATTTGCTTCTTATAGTTCAGTTATGCTATATCATGTTTATCCTTGCAGATTTTGTTGAAGCATGGCTTCGTTCCACACTTAGTGCAAATTTCTTTTACTCCATTATTGCAAATTTTTCACCTTACCTGTTTCTATTTGGCTAATCAGCTATGGTTTCATCTTTTCTTATAGTCGGGTTTGGTAAACCCTTTCTTGACTTTTTCCACTTATTAACTGCTTATTTCCATTACCACTTGCAAATTTCTTACTGAGGTATTTTTTCTTTGAATGCCTCAGGTTCAGGATTGTAGTCGGTGGAGCGGCTGTATTGGGTGATAGCTTGTGGACTGTAGTTGTTGCAGTGGTTTTTCCTCACCATCGTGAGGTAGTTTGTTGTTTTCAGATTTAGTTCAGGCATGCATACTTTAGTGGGTTCGTGTCATGCTGTTGATGCTCACTGATAGTTTTCTTTTGGAATGTTGAATACTTTACTAGCTGCTAATTTCCTTTTTAGTTGGTTGTACTTGCTTTTTGGGAAGGTTTTATGCTAGATGGTACTTTAGATATTTTAAATTATAAAAGTTATTATTACTATCACTTCATACATGTCATATTTGAAATCTAAATCACTATATTTAACGGTCGTAAAAGCTACTTTCTTAATTATTATAAATCTAGAGTCTTGCACAGCTTGAGTTGTCATCTAGGGACGTTTATACTCATGTAGGACGTCTAATATTATAAATAAAGTATTTTCCGCAGTTTATGATTAATTTGCTCTCGTAGACTAGATGAGCCACTGAGCCGAGGAATACGGCTAACCGCTTAAACTTTAACTTGTTTTTCCTCTTAATAACTTACGGATCTTTCATAAAAGTGTTAAGTTAGAGTTTTGTCTGAGCGTCTGCAGTTATCCCTTGTTGACGTGACATCGTGACGCGCGTTTTCTCTTACTTTTATATATCGTTAAATGCAGAGAAAATGCGGATTGTGATATGCGGGGAAGGGGAAGCTAGGAGCGAGCCACCCGGCATCAGCGGCGGTGGGTTACTCGAAAGGTGGTGAAAGTGGGATCGGTGTACAGGGGATCACATGCAATGATCGTGTGCGCTGCGATTTCTTTATGATCTGCATTTGGATAGTGGGATCATGAGGGAGTGGGATAATCGCACCCCGAGTGTTTTATATAAGGGACTTGTCCCCATCAATTCCCCCCCCCCCCGAAATTCTCGTTGTTTGAAACTATTTTGTGAGAAGAGCGAGGATTTCTTCTCCTCTTACGAAGGTCCAATCGGCGATAATGATGGTGATAGAGAACGAGGAGGTGTTAGAGAAGGCAGATGGCATCACTTCGCGAGCAAAGGTAAATCTTAAAATGGAAGTTTCAAGCCGGCGGGAGGAGCCCACCGATGCGGGAAAAAGGTCCACCGACCGAGATGTCCCCGATAGGCTCTTCCCAAAGCAAAGTCTCCTCCCAGACATGCGAGGATGAGCGCATACCCAGGCATGCCCGCGTCCCTCCTCAACGACAATGCCTACATGCGCCTGGGGGCGTGGGGGCACGCACATCCATAGGTGCCCACGGGTTGCACCCGGGTTTAAGCTTGGCTATGAGACGATTGCTAGAGTATGTAAGTATTCGATCCGGGTGTCAGATAATGTAAGTATTCGATTCGACTATGAGGGGAGTAGGTGTTGAAGCCAAAAATGGCCTCAACGAAAGTTCAGACCTTAGAGGTGTAGCTAGAACCTATTTCTCCCCAACCTTGACCTCTGACTAGCAACGAAGAACCTAAAATTGACCCTTAGCCTCACCTGGTAGGTCCCTCCACTAACCAAGAAGATCTCTGAGCGCTTCCCCTCCAAAGCCAATAACTAGGCTAGGAGAACCTCAGAAAGCACACTAGAGAATTGTAGAAATGATGATGGATCCCTTTCTGAAGAACTCCATGGGTCTATTTATAACTTTTCAAAGTCTGGTCTGCCAAAAGCATACTTTTGCTGCCCTAAAATTACTATCAAGCCCCTGAGTTAATCTGTCAATAGCCAAACTCCGATGTTCTGAAGAGCTAAATACAGACCAAGGGGTATTTAGGTAATTTCAAGCCTGGGTCCCACCTGGGTTCCACCTGGCGGAAGCTCTTTCTGTTGGGCTATGTGGGAACCCTGCTTGATCGGAGCGCGAGCCTTCATGCCAATCCCAAGCGGGAACAAAAAACAAAAGAGGCGTTGAGCTTCCGTCAAAGAGAGGCGCGAGCCCTTTCGCCCGCCCAAGGCGGGAGCCTTCCCGCCGGCCTAGGGCGGAAGCCTTTTCACCTGCCCGATGAACCATCGTTCTTAGTTCGACGATCTGAGCTCGACGAACCAGCGCTCTCAGCTCGATGTTCTGAGCTCGACGAGCTGACGCTACATAACCCTTGGGCGAGAGCCTTCCCGCCCGCTCCCGGTGAGAAAACTCTCGCCCAGTCCTCTTTCCTGACCCAATATACTTAACATTGGCCCACGGCTAGCCCAGCCCGGGTCCTAGGGAGATCTTGGTCCTACCCATCGAATATGGGGTTGTACAGTAGGCCCTGACGATGGCGGGGCGTTGGCCTGCAGTAATGGCAGAGATGTAAGTATTCGATCTGACCGCTAAAGAATATAAATATTCGATCTGGTTGCATGACGTGGCCAAGCTATGAGCCGATTGACGGAGAATGTATGTATTCAATCCGGGTGTTGGAGAATGTAAGTATTTGATCCGACGATGTGACCGCGAGGGGCAAGCCCTGACGATGGTAGGGTGTTGGCCTGCAGTAACAACGGAGAATGTAAGTATTCGATCTAACCACCAGAGAATGTAAATATTTGATCTGGTTGCACGACCTAGCCTGACAATGAGCCGATTTCCGGAGAATGTAAGTATTCGATCTGGGTACCAGAGAATATAAGTATTTGATCCGACGATGCGACTGCGAGGGGGAAGACCCTAACGATGACGGGGCATTGACCTGCAGTAACGACGAAGAATGTAAGTATTTGATCCAACCACCGGAAAATGTAAATATTCGATCCAGTTGCGCGACCTAGCCTAGCTATGAGTCGATTGTCGGAGAATGTAAGTTTTTGACTTGGGTATCAAAGAATGTAAGTATTCCATCCGACGATGCGACCGCGAGGGGGGCAGGCCCTGGCGATGGCTGGGCGTTGGCGTGTAATAATGTTGGAGAATGTAAATATTCGATCCGACTATCGGAGAATGTAAATATTCGATCTGGTTCCGCAACCTAGCCTGGCTCTGAGGCGATTGCTTGAGAATGTAAGTATTCGATCTGGGTGCCAGGGAATGTAAGTATTTTATCTGATGATGAGACCGCGAGGGGGGCAAGCCCTGGCGATGGAGGGGAGTTGGCTTGCAGTAACGACAGAGAATGTAAGTATTTGATTCGACCGTCAGAGAATGTATACATTCGATCTAGTTGCGCGACCTAGCCTGGCTATGAGCCGATTGCTTGAGAATATAAGTATTTGATCCGGGTGTCGGAGAATGTAAGTATTCGATTTAACGATGTGACCGCGAGGGGGCATGCCCTGCCGATGGCGGGGTGTTTTCCTGCAGTAATGGTGGAGAATGTAAGTATTCGATCTGATCGCCGGAGAATATAAATATTCGATCTGGTTGCGCAACCTAGCCTGGTTATGTGCCGATTGTCGGAGAATGTAAGTATTTGATCCGGGTGCCAGAGAAGGTAAGTATTTGATCTGACAATGCGACCACAAGTGGGGCAGGCCCTGGCGATGGCGGGGTGTTGTCCTGCAGTAATGACGGAGAATGTAAGTATTTGATCCGACCACCGGAGAATGTAAATATTCGATCCGGTTGCGCGACCTAGCCTGTCTATGAGCCGACTGTCGGAGAATGTAAGTATTCAATCCCGGTGTCGTAGAATTTATAATTCGATCTGACTGTGCGGCCGCGAGGGGGCATACCTAGGCGATGGTGGGGCGTTGGTCTGTAGTAATGATGAAGAATGTAGATATTTGATCCATTGCCGAAGAATGTAAGTATTCATTCCAGTTCTGCGACCTCGCCGGGCTATGATATGAAGTATTCGGAATATCTTTTGTGGAGGTCTGAACACCATGCAAGGGGAGAGGCCGAAATCCCTTATTGAGAACACTGAACACTCTGTAAGGGGAGAGGTCGGAGTCCCTTGTTGGGAGCACCAAACACTCTATAACGGGAGAGGTCGGAGTCCATTGTTAGGAGCACCGAACACTCTATAAGGGGAGAGGTCGGAGTCTCTTGTTGGGAGTATCGAACACTCTGTAATGAAACTATCAATAAGATTAGAGATAACACTTGTTTTTTGTTCCACGAATGCTAAAAAAACAAAATACAAGCAGTGGTGGTGGATCTCTGGATGCCCCTTTGGCAAAAAACAAACTCTTCTTTGGGATGTTCATCCTAGGGATCAGTCCCATGCTGGATCATTCTTGACATGTTGATTTAGAGACTTTATTTTTGAGAGAACTCTCGAGGTACTCAAGACAAATGAATCTTTCAATTTCTGCCTTCAATCGCGAACAATCTTCTATCTTTTGCTCGTGACCTTGATGAAAGTCACAATATTTAGATTGGTCCCCTGAGTTTGGAGCAAGAGTCATTGGCCTTTAGAGAGACGGATGGTTGTGTATGGCGAGAACCACTTCTGCTCGCGAAGCGTTGAGTGGAGTGAATGCTGGATGTTAGTGGTGCCCCCAGCCCGTCGAGAGTTGACACAGCATGAGTTGCTCATTTTGAGAACCGGTAGTGGTGTTAACCCCTGCTCTCGCTCTCTCTTTGAGTTGCTTTTGAATTGTTGAAGGTGTGCTTCAACTTCATCATTAACAGTAATCTGGGCGTTGATTCGTCGAACAAGATCAGGATAGCTGGGTATAGTTTCTCGTACTAGTGCAAAGTGTAAGCCACTATGCCGGAGCCCTCCCAGAAGAAACCCCCGTAGGAGTTCCGTTTTTATCCCAGGGATTCGTCGAGTCTCAGTGGTGAAACGACGGAAGAAATCTTTAAGGGTTTCAACTTCACTTTGACGGATACCGGACATGTGGGAAGGATCATTGAATATCCAGCGGCTGGCAATGAATTGATTCGTGAATTTTTCTGTTAGTTCTGCGAAATCCTTGATTTCTCATTCCTTCAAAAAAACTAACCAGGTGCAAGCTTGCCCTTTTATGGTCGTCGGGAAATCTTGACACAATAGTTGATCTGGGGCATTGTAAAGTTGCATCATGATTGTGAGGTGTCTGACATGATCTGAAGGGTCATATGTCTCGATCTTTGGGAGCTTGAAACCGTGGGGGATTGGGTGTGCCCAAACCTCAGGTGCGAACGACGAGTAATGATGGAGAGGGAGACTAGCCAAAGTGGCACGCTGCTTGATACATTCGTGCTCTTCAGTAATTATACCATGACCTTCTTCACGTGTGAGCCTTTCATCTTCTGCTGTCCTAATGTCTGCTGCTTTCGGGTGATTGTAGTGATACTGAGCTTCAGATCTTCTGTCTGAACGAACTCTGTGGTCTTGGGCATCCCCTCAGGGGGTAATTCTTCAGGTAGGATGATAGGCAAGTGACGGGGAATTGGACCAACCTTCCCCCCGAGTTTCATCCCTTCTACAGTGCGAGCAGCTTCTCCCGCCATGGTCTCTAGTCATGAGTACCGTTGTGTTGAGGGTACTATCTTTTGAGGATACTAGAAACTTGCTTTCCACAGACGACGCCAATCTATTGCGACTAAACTCGACGCCCCGGTCGGATCAGAATAACTCGGACCGTCTTAGCTCACGGAGCGGTTGAGCGTGCACGCAGCCAATTAAAAAGAGAGATTATATACATAATGTTTCGACGTGGAAAAACCCCTCAATTTGGTAAAAAAAACCACGCGATCGGGCCTGTGGAGGTCAAACTCCACTATTTACTTGCGGTTAGAGCTTTCTCAGAGAATCGAGGGTGATAAGCTACTCCTCGTTACACTTATGAGATGAGAGAGAGAGAGACTTAGGCTCACATCGGGCAACAGACTGCTCCGCATGAGGTTTGTTGCTTTGGCGAAGCGCACGAACGTGCACCTACTGTTGTAGGAACTTCCTTCTCGTCGCTTGTTCATGAACTTGGCAGATTTCAGTGGCGAGGCAATGGCTTGCAGGTGGCTAGAAGAAGGCTCGAAGGAAGCTTGAAGATGGCTTGAAGGTGGCTCATAGGAGGAATCCGACAGAGCTTTGCCTGAGTAAGAAGAATGTAGAGGAGTGAAAAAAATGAGAAATGAGGAGGCATGTGGCTCATTTTATAGGCTCTAGGATGTGGTTATAGTAGTTATGTGGCTATTTGCACACTGTAACCACTTATATTATAACTTTTAGTATAGTTTTAAGCATATATTTTGCTCATTATGTTTACTTTTTGCAGATCAAATATTTAATTAAAATCGCTCTCTGACTAATCATGATGGTTAGTGGGTCGTTACTTAAGAAATGGATGTTAGTGATCATTATGAAGTGATCAGACAGTGAGGGAATCCCTCCATGGACGGACGACCAGACCGTCGGTGAATGCTCGCCGGCGGAGGAAAAGACAAAGCTCGCGGCCGTGGGAGGCGGCCGCGGTATTGGGTATATATCCACAATGACCTTGGTTTGAAGAAGTGTCCTTTGAATTATGATGAATTGAGTTTGTATTTGATGTTGTTTGTTTAGTCATGTGCCTGCATGGTTTATTGCTAAGTACAAACCAATGTCAGGTTACAGTGGGTCATGAAACACAAGACTATATAATGTAATCCCTCATTGTGTAGGTCAATGTGTTGACTCACGTGTAATCTCTTTATTGGATTGTACTTCTATTACATGTGCATTATAAGAATCAAGTAAGGACAAGTTGATATATTCAGAAGTAACAAGAAATTTTCCTAAGTAAAATTCGTCGAGTATAATAGTGGATACTCGTCAAATTCGTCGGATTTAATTATGTATACTCGTCGAATTCGTCATGTATACTTACTGAAACTCATCGAATTCATCGTGTTTACTTAGAGAATAATTTCACTGATCTTGAAAATCGGTTAAGTAAGATTCGTCGAGTATCCTCAAGTATACTCGTCGAATTCGTTGAGTGTATAAATCGACACTCGTTGAATTCGTCGAATATACCAGTCAATACACGTCGAATTCATCGAGTCTCTCTGGAAAAGCTTCTGAATTCTCGAACTTACTTTTCTGGATTTGTCTAAGTTAAATTCGTCAGATATCAAGTGATTCGTCGAGTATATTCATGGATATATAACGATACTCGACGAATTGACTTAGCGAAATTTTTCTCTGGTTTTCTATTTGACGGGTTTCTGTTTCAAGCCGTCGACCATGTACAGTACACGTGGACCTTTTCGTTTAGGAAATATTTTACTAGCCATTAGAAGGACTACTATAAATACTTAGGGTTAAATTGTTCAACCCTAATCGATTATTTCCCTTCCCAACACCGCCAAACCGTAGAACCTTTCCAACTTTGAAATCAAGAATACGGCCGCTCAATTCGGGCAGACGCACCGCTTTCGGAAATTGAAGAACGACGACCTAACATCTTTCGATCAATAATTCCTTTATGTACAGATTCGATAGAACTCTTCTCAAGTTCTCTCAAAGCTATTCGGATCTCGTTGGATCGAATTTTTCAGAACAAGTGCTCTAATCAAATTTCAGATCTTCTCCTTCTTCCAGTTCATCAAGATTTTCATTTCTAGGAGGAAGACGATTGGATAGTTTTCAGATCTGAAGAAATAGATTGATCTTCAATTTAAAGTGTTGTAGAAAAATTTTTTGTACTTTTGTAGGAAGTTTATCTTCCGAATGATAGATCACTGTGCTAGGATCAAGTTGTAGAAGAGTTTTGTTCTCCGAGTGTAGGAGAGGTTGTTTTCTGAGAAGTTGGAGTGTGACTCCGAGTTGTAAGATTTGTTTAAATCTGAGAAAAGTGAAGCAGCCAAATCTATTCCTTCGTGATAGATATGCGAGGCGATACAGTGGACGTACCCAAATTGGGGAACCACTGTAAATTCCTATGTTGTGTTGTACTTGTTTCGTGTTCTTATTTATTATAATTTTTAATCCGCTAAAAGACGCAGAACTCACTTATTCACCCCCCTCTAGGTGATTTAGGTAGGCAACTAGACACTTTCACGTGGGAAAGGGGAGGCTGGGCGTGCTGCCCCTTGTGGGCGAAGCCCGTGACCACGAGAGGCGGCCGCGGGAAAAGGGCGGTCGGGCGCACTGCGGGCGGAGCCCCTTGGGAAAGGGGCGGCGGGCAGAACCCGCGGCCGGGGGAGGCAGCCGTGGGGAAGCGGTGGCTGGGCGAGCCGCCCCTTGCGGGCGGAACCCACGGCCGTAGGAAAGGGGAGGCATGTCGCGCAGCCCCTTGCGGGCGGAGCCCGCGGCCGCAGGAGGCGGCCACGCGGAAGGGGCGGCCGGTCGTTGTTGCCCCTTGCGGGCGGAGCCCGCGACCACAGAAGGTGGCTGCAGGGATGGGGTGTACGGGCGCGAACTGCCCGCGTTGGCGGCGGCTGTTACTCGAAAGGTGGGTGAAGTGGGATCTATGCGTTGGGGATCGCGTGCGACGATCGTGTTCGCGGAGGTTTCTCCATGATCCTCATTTGGATAGTGGCCGAAAACGTAGGTGCAGAAGGGCTTTCGCCGTTCTCGCTTGAGAGGTGTAGAATGACTTTCGTCGTTCTCTCCTGGGGGGTCCTGAGCTTCTCAGCGGCCATTACAGTATACTGGGCCTATTTATAAAGTTTATGAGATGCACTGCCCCTTCGCAGATAAGCCAGTCAAGTCCGCAAAAAGGCCGGATACATAAGGAAAGTGCACTAGTCAAGTTGGACAGGTTTGCATCAGCCGTACACGCAATTACACAAGTGTCATCGATCATTGATAGAAGAGGCACAGGTCCAATGACAGTTGCGCTAACACTCGTTCAAAGGCAAGGACATTTCCGATCTCGCGTCTGGGGACTCACTGAGCGTTACTTCTTGGTTCCCGTCCATGGAGAACTCCATTCCTAGCATGGCCTTAGCTCCATCTTGTAAGTCCCGGGTAAGTCCCGGGTTTTACTACCGCAGTGACGACAAAAGGCCTTTCCTAAGTTGGAGAAAGCTTGTTCTTCTGAGGGCCCTTCCCTGTTGCTTCGAGGTTTCAGGGGAAAGGTCCCCAATACTGATGGCCCTAGGCTTTACGCTTTGGTCGCAGAAGCCGGCCATACGACCCTGATATACGACGATTCTTTGAGTTGCTTCGTCGCCGACTTCCTGGACTAATCCCAGGTTTCCGCGCAGGAGGGCTTTGTTTTCTGCTTGATCGAAAGCTTGGAGGTGGGAGCTTGGGATGTCGATCTCCACTTGTATGGCTGCTTCTGATCTGTAGCAGAGGTTTAAAAGGTGTCTCCCTGATTGGAGTTCTTGTTGTTGTCCTGTAGGCCCATAAGACGTCGGGAAGGGCATCTACCCATTGCCATGGCCTCTTGAAGGCAGGTCTTTAGGCCATCAGGATGATGTGGTTGATGACTTCGATCTGTCTGTTTTTCCAGTGATGCGCCACTGCCGTGTGACAGAACTCTATTTTCAGGTTCTCGCACACTTTCAGATTCACTCGGGCTCCAAAAAATTAATTTTAATCAAACCAAAAATTATTTTTCCCTAAAATAAAATATAAAATGTTAATTAGAATATTTTTATCATCATTTTAAGATCTTATTTTTATATAAAAAATCATTAAAAAAAATCCGACCAAATATCCGTCTTTTAAGATCTGACCAAATATCTTTTTTTGAATAATTTTTGAATCAAAAATTTCACTTGCGGTAAAACCAATGATCGCACTTTCAAATTTCAAGCAGACCTTTCTCTAGGTCCCATGCATAGACCAAAAAATTTCTCATATTTCACGTATGGAGCTGTGGTAAATTGGAAGCCGAGGGAATTAATTTGAAGCGGGCGATGCATATAATGACGCCAATCATTACCTTACAACCGTGGGATCATACAAAATCTAACTACATATCTAACCTCAGCTATTATTATTATTATTATTATTATTATTATTATTCTATTGTCTCCAGCACTCGCTGTTATTATTCTATTCTCCTCCCCCATTCCCATCATCACTCTCTCTCTCTCTCTCCCCTTTGTAGCTCCCCGCAGCTAGCTATCAGCAATGCGAAAATTACTTTTTATATAAAAATCTCGTCCGCATATCTGTAAAGTGCGTTTGCTGGTGCTTCCGACTGTTCCCAACAGTAGAAGTTTTGGGCTTCGGAAGCTCGCATAGGCCTACATCTGTGGATTGTTCAGAGATGCAGACATGTTTAGAGATAGAAAGAGAAACGGCCTAGCTTGCTAGAGAGAGAATCGAAAGGGAAAAAAAAGATGGATTTATGAAGGGCCCTTAATTATCAGAAAGGGGAAAAAGAAAGGACTCCTTTTTGCCTCGGGAGAGTAGAAGAAGGTGGGGGAGGATTTTTCTTTTTTCATGACTCGGGTAATAAATAAATTTATTTCTAGTGCCAAAAAAATCATATTGGGCCAGCGCGCAGCCAGCTTATTAATTGATAGCTCAAGTCCCCCTCATCACGTCCCTTCATAAATCGCAGCATGCATCATCTTCTTCCTGTTGGATTTTTGTATATACTCAGATCTATCCGCACTTTCTCACCTCAGTAAAACTCCATGGCCCGCCATCATCCTTCTGACGTGTGCTTTCTATTCTTAGAAGCAAATTATATTGATGGAGCCGTCCATATATATAATTGCTTCTGCAGGGTAGACCGGCAGGGGCCAAAATGTCATTGTTCAACTGCCTGTGCAGTCTCTCATATATATATATTTGCTATAATGAAAGTGTTGAAAGTTTAGGCTCAAATTATTGAGGTTCTACTCAAGATGGATCATAATGGCTCATCAGATGTGAAATGATCATTTATAGTATCTCTAGCATACGTAGAGTCATGACCTGGAGTGACACGAAACTCAATGGTTCGTTCCGAGTCGGTCTCGACACGCGCGAACATATAATTAGATCTCCTATGTCAGTCGTCGTAAACCGAATGTCGAAAAATGGGTGGTGTGTGCAGTGTTCAACCCACATTATCAATGGTTCATCTCATCATCAATGGCTTCTACCCACATTATCAAATATTTAGATCTCATTGCTTCCTGATTGGAGAATGGATCATCATCTAAGCGGTAGGTGACAAAATTCTCACCAAAATTCTTAGAGATTCTATCTCTTGTAGACGCTCTAATAGGAACAGGTTCAATCTTTAAAGGTTGGGGAGCAATGCCATAGGGGTCGGCTTCAGGTTCTACAATAGATTCTCCAATCATGTCAGTGGATCCGGAGATAGTTAAGTCATTCATTGATAAATTTATGTTCAAAGAAAATTGCATCTCTAGTCTCCATCACTATATTTGTGGATAGATCTAGAAACTGTCAGCTGCACTATCTTTTGCACTACTTAGATAAACACAAGTTATTGTTTTAGGTCTCACCTAAGGTCTCTTAAGATCTTGTATTCTCATATAAGTAATATAATATAAAATTCAACATATCTGTTAAAGTTTTATTCTTATGCTCAGTGATACCATTCGACTGGATTGAGTAAGAAGTTGTGGTTTCTAGGATTATACCCTCATAGACACAAAAGTCCTTAAACCAAGTTGCAGTGTATTCTCCTCCTCAATTACTTCTAAATCTCTTGATATTTAGGTTTAACTGATTCTCAACATGATTTTTAAAGATCTTGAAGGTCTCAAAGGCTTCAACTTCGCGCGATTTCAATAGGTAAATATGATAATATTTGAAAAAAAAATCATTGATGAAGGTAATTAGATACTCCATTCCCCCTCTAGTGCCATGATTTCAAAAATCACTGAAGTCGGAATGTATCAATTCAAGAAGTTGTGTGCTTCTAGATACTAACTTGAAATGATTTCTATTAATATTACTTTGGGCACAAACCTCGCACCTATCAAATTAAATAGAAAGATCTATGAGATATTGTGACTCTTAACTAGATCTCGTATTTTCTTATAGTACACATATCCAAGTCTATTATGTAATAACTTAGGATCAATCAGAGTTTAACTCACTTGATTAATGCACTTATTATCTAGGTTAAGTCTATACATACCATTGATCATATATGTACAACCAAAATAATGTGAATTAACTGTAAGGTTATTCTACCATTTGGGTAGTGAAAGAAATTCCAAATTTATCTAATAAACTCATGAAGACTAAATTTTTAGTTAAACTAGGAATCACTCTGACATGCTTTAAAATTAGAGTTTTACCTGAAGAGAGGACCAACACCGTTGTCCTAGCATGAGTAACCTCGGTTGCTTCTCCATTGCAGTTTTCAACCTTATCCTTAACTACTCTGACCTCAGAGAGAAGACCTCTATCATTTGTGACATGACAAGTAGCACTGCAGTCCAGCCACCACTTAAAAGACGCACTGTGGTGACTACTCCCAATCATAGCCATGAAAGACTTAGGATCAGAGATATCGACTAGCAGGTTTGCAGCATTTTATGGGGCTTCCTCCTTCTCCTTCAGTATGCGCATTTAAGACTTGAAGGTGATTTACTTTCGAGGCAGCTTGCAAAAAATTAGACTCACAAATGTATTTTCGACTATTTCAGACCGTTTGTCTTCCATCTTGTGACACATATTTTCTAGTTCTAGGAACTGGAAGTGTTAATTCAAGCGGTCTCAAATCTCTTTTGCAGTCTTACACGGACCATAGGGCAAGGCGAGAATTTAGGGAATTCAGAAGGCAATCCATGCAAAAATTCTTTTCTTTGCTCCACTGATACTCATTTATATCCTCACGGGTAGTGACGAAGTCGCTAAGAATGATGTAGAAATTTCACGTTATTTCATTTTTAGTTGGACATATAGTTTCCAACCGAGAAAGTCAGTAACGTCGAATGACTGCAATTTGACAGTGTCGAGCATAATTTTCTTCGACACTTGCTTTGGTTCTAAAATACAAAACTAGAACAAAATTATGTGATCCGTGCGGGGATGAGACAATATCTTCAGATTCAATAAAAAAAATAGTTTTACACCTCCTTTCCAGCTAACCACAGTCGCCATAGAAGCTCGATAAAACTGATGTTCCACGACAAAGCACAGCGCATATAAGAGATTCTGTGGCGAGATTCAAAATTTTGATATGCAACAGGAACTTAGATCTTCTCTTCCGATCCAGGAAACTAGATTTGACCTTCAACCTTGAGATCAAGAAAATCTTGATCGGAAGAATGCCCAACAATGAAGAATAGCTGAGATTTGGAAAGGTGTTGATGACGAGCTGCACAGACTAGAACAAAAGAAGGCACAAGTTCTGGTTTTCTCCTCTAGATCGGCTTGGGAAGATGAGACATTCTTTTCCTCCAATCAGCCAGAACTTCTTCGAGCAGTGCAGTAACAGAGCCGACACGGGAAAAAAAGTATCTGCTACTTGGAATAGATTTCCTCATTTGGATCTTATACATGAACAACGACCTTCTTACCGATCTGCACCTCGTCTTTTTTTTCGATCTGCGAGAGAAATTCACGATCTACGACGGGAACAAGAGCAACGACACTGTCCTAGATCTGGATTTTCTTTCTGATCGAAGCAGAGATCAAGGCAACTCCCCGATCGACAACTTCTTCCTCGTTATCAGCCAAGAACGAGCAACCAAGACCGGAGAATACCTCCTTCCGCCGAGACCAGCAACTGAGACCGGCAGATCACCTTCTTCAGACAACTTCTTCTAGATCAGCGATGGAAGGAAATTAAAAAAATTGCAAGAGGTAGCGATCTCAGCACAGATCCGGCGATAGGAAAACTTCATCCCTTTTCCAAATCGGGTGCGGTGTGAGGCACGCAAGGAGCGGAAGAAACATGCGAATCCTCGGCCACCGTATTTCTCCGAGCGATTAGCGGCGAGAAACCAGAGAGTAGCGCTAGGGATTTCGTGATTTGGAGCGGACGTGAGAACGAGTGGAAACCCTAAACGTATCTTGAGAATGTTAAGGCTCCTCTCAAGATAGTCCACAATGGCTCATCATATGTAGAATGATCATTTATTGTATCTCCAGCGTTGAGTCATGCCCTAGAATGACACAAAACCCAATGGGTTGTTATGAGTCGGTCTCGACGCGTGCAGACATATAATTAATTCTCTAATATAAATCATTCTACATGAGTACGGTCCAGCCCAATTCAAGCAACTACTTAATAGCTTGAAGTAGGTCTCTACCCTATAATGGCGGGGCAAGGTGGCGAAGGTGGGGGTGGGGTGGGGGAAGTCGGATTAGTATGTTCGCCTTGCTTGTGAACACCCCCACTTGGTGGATTCGGCAAGGCAAGTACGACAATTAGTCCCTCTGAGCTGAGGAGGCTGAAGGTGCGGTGTTCAGCATCAGACAAGTTCTTAGGCTCCTTAGGAGGGGGTTCGTGCCTCGCGGTCGTCTTAAGAAGTGGATAATGTTTTTCCTCGGTAGGAACGCTTATATTTCTTTTCTTCTTTGACCCATTCTTATCGCGCTCTCGTTAGTGATTTGCTTAATGCCCACCGACCGTCTTAAAAAGACAGTACATCGCGAGCTCCTCGTCATTGTCTCACGGCATCTTACCAACAAAAGGAACTTGGAACAATGTATCTTTACTCACAAGGAAGATAACATACTCCTTATATTTATAGATGGGGGAGGGGGAGGGGGAGGGAGGGAGGTTGGACTCGCAAGTCTATCCATTCAGCAATCAAGGCTTACTAAAAAAGGTTAGACTTTTTTTTTATCTCTAGCATAGAGCGAGGATTGTGTACAACCTATATTTAGTGAGCAGTAATGAGATACCTTCTAGCAGACCCAAATGAGTGGTTCCAATCCAATTAGGCGGAGGGCACATAGCTCGGAAGATGAATCCTTCTCACGACTAGAAGAAGGCGGGCTCAACCCGCGATCTAAAGGCGAGATATGGTAGCAGAGCAAGCTCGTCGGTGTTTAGGCGTAACAAGTCTAGGTATCCCGCCCTCCATACAATGTGATACTCATCAATAGGAAGCTAAGGAGAGTGCAAGCCCCTCCAACCCTCGTACTTGCCACATCATTATGTAGAATCCTTTTGATATTTTATCTATCTACAGATTACTAGGGTTTGAGATTAGTGTTGAAGCCAAGAAAATCCCTATTCCAAAATATTTGGATCATTGCAGCCTAAGGTTACAGATTCTACGGTCCGACACCACAATTCAGATGGCTAGCGCAGGCGAGAGAAAATTATCTATAAGCGCACACCGAGTGCTCTAGCAGGGAGATCCTACCACATACCTGGAAGTTTGGGAGAAACTTTCCAACTGCAACCAAAAACTTGGCGACGTACGAGAAAGACATGAACTTGGCGAGTATCCAACTTGGGGGACCTCAGCCTATTCAAAAAGTGTTATTTCTAGTACCCCCTGGGGGTCTATATATAGATAAATCCTAGGGGAGTATTGGCGAGTATCTAGCCTCTGATATAGAGTTATAAGGTCTAATCGCCCATAATTACGAGGTAGTCGTCCATACTCGTCCAAGCTCGCCTCTACTTGTCAATGCTCGCCTGTGCTCGTCCAAGCTCGCCTCTACTCATCACCAGGTCTGCGAATAGGCGTCTCTTTAGTCATTTTTGATCTCGATGAATTAATGGTTATACAATTAGTATTCTCAAAAAGGCAGAGATAGCTGTCTGTAGACCATCTGGGTATGTGTATAGTATTTTTGTAAAGGCGGAGGTGGCTATCCACAAGCCAAAAAGACCTTTTTACTCTCAAGAAATTTTGTCTATAAATAAGACCTCATAGAATCTCAAAGAAGGCATACTCAACCTCCTAGAGCTCGCCAAATTCTTGTTTCTTCTCTGTGCCCTCTAAGGTGTCGAGTTAAATTTTTGGTTTTGGTAGGGGAAGTTGAGAATAAAACTTTTAGGTGTTTGGCAGGATCTCCTCGCTGCAGCTCGTAGGTCTGAGTGCATACAATCCACTCTTTATTTGGTGAGGGTCAAGTCTAGGCTTGGAATATCGTGTTCCTAGTGTCTAACGGTGAAAGAAGTAATGCGAGCTACCCCCTCTTAGTACAAACTCTGTTGAACCAGTATCTAGGTTTCAATAGCTCCAGTGTACACTCTCATAATTTCTGATAGAGGAATTGAAGAATGCTTCTGGTGGATGCTCTAAAATTTTGACTTTTTTCTCCTTTCTTTACCTTCAAGACTTGCAAACAAAGATGTGATTTGTTACCCTCCCAGGATCTCAAACTCTTATAACCTCAAAAGAACTAGTGGATTTCGGCCTGATATAGATTCGACAACGTGTTTTTTCACCCTTTTCGAATTTTCCATGCTAAAACATCATGTTTCTTTGCTGCTTGCCTTTTTCTTTGACTATTTGCATGCTCGACCTACTCTCAAGCTGAGGCTGTCTGAGTCTCTGGACCGGAGAAATACCAAATGCCCGGCAACAAGCCCATCAACATTCAATTTGTGCACAACTTTTCTTTTTGTGAATGTTTGTTTGGATTATCTGAAAAAAAAAGATTATCTGTAATAAAATATAACTAATGAAAAAACAACATAAGACTAATCTATAGTCCTCATGTACCGTGGAAAGTTACTTTCTCGAAGGATACACTGTTATGTATAAATATATGGACATGTACAACTTTGTATTTAAAAAAATCATTTTCCTCACCTCTCAATGATTTCACTATTCCTCTCAACGATTTCACTATTCCTCTCAACGATATAACTACTTCTGCGACTTCATATTCTGGTATCAGAGCTAGGTTCCTGCAATCAGACAACCTATGTAGAATCTGAAGTCCCGGTGATCAAGAACAAAGCCTCATCATCAGTCCCTATACCGAGCCAGTAGAATAATGGTCCTTTTGAACCTCTGCAGGGCTTGATCCTGATCCACCACTTATGTTGCTTCTTCTGAACTAGTTATCCTCTCGGGCACACTTAGAGCATCGCTCCCCCTTCTTCTTGATCCAGAAGCACCTTCCCCAGAGCTAGATGTAATCGGAGCACCTGGTGACACATGTAACTCCACCAGAAGATCTTGAGTAGCTTCACCTTCCTCTCCGTCTCTCCTGCTCTCAAGTAGTTCCACAGAGAAAATATCCTGATATGACATTAGCTCGTCAAATACCACGTCCTTAGAGCCCACAAACTTCTGTGTTTTGGGATCCATGCATTTCCAGCTTTTCTTCCTCTCATCATAACCGACAAAGACTAGCTTCCTTACTTTTGTATCTAGTTTTGTTGTGAGAGCATTTGGAACATACACGTAGCAGGTAGACCCGAACATACTAAACATCAGCTCATGTGGAGACTTCATGCAGTTGGAACTGAGGAGCACCCAATTGATGACATATATCGCACAGGTCATTCCATCTCCCCAGAAAGACCTGAGAATGCCTTTAGCATGAAGACAACACTTGTAGGTCTCCGTCAAATGACGGATCCTACACTCTGCGACTCTATTTTGTTGTGGAGTATGCACACAAGAAAGCTCCCTCCGAATTCCATGCTTTCTACAAAAGTTGAAGAACTCATTTGAGTTGAACTCTCATTCATTGTTAGTTCTCAACTTCTTGATACGCAAACTGAGCCGGTCTTCTATGAGCTTCTTGAACTCCACGAACTTTAGGAACGCCTCTGACTTCTCCTTCACAAAATATACCCAAGTATATCTGGTGAAATCACCAACCAATACCAGCATATACCTGCTACCTTCAAGATTAGGGGTGACGATGGGTCCCATCAGATCACCTGGATGGACTCCAACGGTGCTTTGTATCTGGTATATGACTTGCCAAATAGAAGGCGATGAGCCTTTCCATACTAACATTCCTCACCAACATGATCGTCTCCTAAGGATGAAAGACTAGGCAGGCCATGCACTAGGCCTCTTGCCGCGATAGCCTTTAGCTTGCCCATCCCAACATGCCTCAGTTTCTCATGTCAGATAACAATGTTGTCATTCGTCCTCATCTTCTCAACATAGGAACTTGTCTCCAACACGAATAAGTCTTTAACTTGCCTTCCAATATGAGTGACATCAGCCTTCACGGCTAACACATTCTGGAAAAATTTCACTTATATTAGGTCAAACAGAACGTAATACCTTACATCCACCACATTGGTTACCTAGAAGAGGTTCTTCTTCATTCCCAACACTTGATACATACTCCTCAATATGAGTTGACATATATCACTGCCTAAAGAAACCGTCCCCTCCTTCTCGACTGCATGTATAATATCATCATCAGTAATAATTGCATCATTACTTTTGTACGCTTGTAGAGAAGAGAACTTTGACTCGTCCCCGGTGAGGTGATGTCTACACCCTAAGTCAAGGATCTATTCCTCCTGATAGTTGATGGAGGCCAATGCACGAATACAAGTGCCTATCATGAAAGCACTCCCCCATCTACCTTCTTCAGCCATGGACTCAGCCTCTTCTTTTCCTACATCATACCTCGGCTCAAGATTGACCCCACAGTCCTTTCGGATGTGACCAAGCTTATTGCACATATAGCACCGTAGTCCTCCTCTCTTTCTCCCTTCATCCTACTTAGGAGCCTTGCTCCTCTCCTATTGAAATGAAGTAGATGGAACATCACTAACAGGTGGCTTCTTCTTCCTGTCTCATCTCTTTTTCTTACTAGAGTAAAGAACCTTGCTCTCCCCCTGGAATAGATACTCCAGCCATTTGCCTCGCCAAGCTCTACTATAAAGCTAATAGGTTTTCCAGCTCGAGCAACGATGGCTGATTGGTCCAGCCCTCCACATAAGTCACAAAGGAAACATACTCTTTCTGTAGTCTACGGATGATGTGCCTCTTCAGCTTTGTCTCTGAGATAGGCTCTTTTGGGTTCAATTTCGATATCTCGGCATAGAGGTTATTTATCTTCAAAAAGAAGGATGATATGGACAGATCGCCCTGACTAGCCTTTCCCAAATCATTCTCTAAGAACTATAGCCGAGCTATGTTCTTCTTGTTAAACAGGTCATCCAAGACCATACAGATCTCAGCAGCTACAGACATCCAATAATGTGGTCAAAGAGCTCTGGTGAGATAGCCCACTTTAGAGTGAAACCTATCTTAGCATTTGTCATCCTCCAAGCTCTCACTGCACCATTTCCTATAGCAGCAACCACCTCTTGCATGTTGTCTCCACCGACGAACTTCCAAAGGTCCTTGCCAAGAAGATAGCTCTCCATTTAAGACATCCACTTCCTAAAGTTGGTCTGTGTTAAGAGCTCAATCCCAAGACCTCTTGTTTAACTGACTTTCATTGCTAAATCCCAATTCACTTGAACTTTCAAAGGATATCACACCTCAGAGGTTATTCAACTACTAATCCTCAACACTCCTCTGATACCATGTGAAAATTTCTCGGAAGCTGAGTAAGCTCGCAGGAACACTCAACCAAACCAAAACCAAGTAATAACCAGTAACAACAGAAGCACAAGAGCCACTATGGAATTAACAAACTTCTTTGTAGAGCGAGGTATATATTGCGATACATGATTCATAATGCATCCGATGGAAGCAAAAATACAAGCAGAGAAAAACTGGCAGACTGACAACAGTAATCGCCCAAACCGCTGCCCGCCAAGCCTGTCCACCAAAACAGCCAAGTCGCCAAACCGCAACTCAAGCCACGTGGACTGCCTGTTATTGAATGTTGAAATATACCTCTGTCCGTTGCTTTTAGTCGCCCGACCACTGAAGCTCGTCATGAACAGAACTATTGAACTGGGAAATAGCTTACCCGCTGAGAACCGACGAACTCCTTATTGAACTATCCACGACCTCGAGAAAGAAGACTGTTGGTCACACTAACCACGATATGTTGTATACCACAGACTGCTATCTGCGAACTATTCCACACCAAGCTTCCCAACTAGTTGCCCAGTCGCCCGGTGCTAGCCGCACAGCCTACACAGCACAAGTCAACTTCACTTAGCCGCCCGATTAGAAAAATTTAACCACAAGTTCAAAATGCGAGATGAGTTCTCATTGTTACTGTTATATAAGACAAGCCGGAGAATCCTATTTATAGGCGACAATGGGAGTGCGGTCACTGCCCATAGCGATAGGATTACTGCCCATCAACCTGTGGCTAGCACTACCTATCCGCGCATTAGTACGGATACCAGAACCAGACCGTGCGCGGTAACATTCTAAACGCTCACCCAGTAAGAACAACCAATCCATATAGATAAGCGGACAACAATCCACGGTCCGCGTGAACTTAAGCAATCAAGCTGCCAGCCACGCATCCTGAGCCAAAACTGCACCAGACGATCTGCCGGTCTCCGCGAACTCCACAACCAGGCTGCGCAACCCATGCGGTCTCCGCGACTAGGAAACAACTAGACTTGGGAGAACATCGTGACCAATTCCATAACTCCAGCAAACTCTGGCTTCAGACCGCACGAACAGCCACCATAAGCTTCTGCGGTAAACCATCGCTATCCGCGCCTAATTGCATTCCATATGCGTGCCAGAGAACCCACCTGCTCCAGGGGACTCCGCGGTCTCACAATCCAGACCGCGACAGCCGCGGTTAGCCAATGCTAACCACCCAATTACATCCCGACAGGATGCTTGCTAGAACAGACCGCAAGAACAGAGAACTAGAACTAGTTAGCCGCCAACCTATCTATTCTACCAGCGCGGTCTGTGCGGTCTGCCCAATTAGACTGACCACTTCCACTTCAATAATTTCAACACCTGGCAGTTAAAGGGATAAATGAAGGCCTAGATTATGGAGGGAAAATATTAGGATTATCTAAAATAAAAGGATTATCAGTAACAAAATAGAACTAATGAAAAGCAACATAAGACTAATCTAGAGTCTTCATGTACCGTGGAAAGTTACTTTCTAGTAGGGTCCAATGCTATGTATAAATATATGGACTTGTACAACTTTGCAATGAAAACAATCATTTTCCTCACCTCTCAACTATTTCGCTATTCCTCTCAACGATATAACTATTTCCACAACTTCACAGTGTCGGCAGACTCCTTCCTGTGTAGGACTCCCCGGCCAGATAGATTACAATCTTCGCTCTCATAATACTGCCCCTGTCAAATTCACGCAATTAAATTGTTTGAATCATATGCACATTGGATATATTTTAATGTAAATTTTCAGGAACACCGGGTCTTCTAAAACCATGGCCGGCCAGACGGACAGACGGGTTACCCGTTCCGGTTCATGGAGAAACTAATTTTTACTGGGCCGGATTGATTTGAGATTTTGAGGACAAAATTAGTTTTTATTAATTAAATAAAAAACATTAAGGCTGGTTTGAAATACGTACTCGTGTTTATGGAGCTAGTTGGTTTGGTCATGCATTCAATCAGTTTGAAGCGATGTGATTTGCCACTCATTTTTTGATGATTTGACTGTAATACATATATATATATATATAGAAAAATATTATTGAATAAAAAAATTAAATTTTCAGCGTTTAAGTTTAATCTTTTTTAAAAAAAAATTAAAAATGAAAGTTAATTTGTATAATTGTATGTTTTATTTTCATAAGTGAGGCTTAATTACCATGTATTCGGTTTTATTTATAAATTGTGAGTATTAAATATATCGAATTCCAAAAAGACAAAATTATGTGGAGCAAGAAATTGAATTAAGCACACGTGTACCAAAACTGAGAGTATATACATAAGATGTGTTTTATAGTAAAAATGTCAAAATTAATACAACCGTCAACACTGTTAAGTGTAACTTTGAAGACAGTGGCAGATCTAGAAAATTAGAAATGATGACTCATAATTTCTTGGGTGCATATAGCTTTACAGATAGCCAATGCTGGTTTGCGAAATGCTGAATTTGATTTGCGAATAGCAAAACTTTGGTCTTCTTATAACAAATCACAAAAAATGACGTGTGAGTGTCCGCTTGCCCCCCCTCCCCGAATCTGCACTTATTTCAAGATCAATTGTAGAGCAGATGACGACGACCAAGGAAAAAATATTTAACTAGTGTGTTTGTTGTCGTTTAGGGTCGATGGAGATAAATTTGTCAATCCCAACCAATTTTGCTAGATGGAAAGCATAGGGTTGAGGGAGGTGATGGTCCTTAGCTAGGACCTAATCAAGATTAATCATTAATTAATTAGGAACAAATAAAATTCTATAGATAACAATTAGGAGTATGTGTCGCTACAGCGAGTCAATGCTCCCAAAATTATTAATGAATGCAGCGACACATAAACCTAATGAGATTGTTATAATCAATCTCTATTATTCTCAAATTGGAGTGCAAACACAATTTATTTTCCTAAGTTAAGAACACAAAATAAAGTGAGCTCGAACGAACGGTAGCTAAAGAGCGAAATTTATTTATACCGTTCTTGCATTCTTGCTAGTTTCTCATGATCGCAGAAATTCACAACAATTGAGACGTGTTCTTTCTTATGAACTCCGCCGCGTTAACAAATCTTGTTGGCAAACAAAGCTATCTGCAAATTTGTGTTTCTGCTTCGGTCTGCAATAGGTATGTCTCCAGTTCAAGAGCTTTTGTCGGCTAACTAAGAGGTTGAAAACAAAAGCCGGATCTGCCCTTTTTTCTCGCCGGCGATGGAGAACAGGATGAAGGCCAGGAGTTGCAGATCTAAGGGCGGCAGTTACTTCACCCCTCCAGGAAGGAACCGACGATTAACACCAGTCCCGGTGTACTTCTTCATTTTCTCTCCAGAGCTCCGAGCCGAGGAGCAAGGGTCGACCTTCTTCAAGGTCGCTGATGGCGAAGGGCGATGTCGCAATGAGGAGGAGGTGTGCAGCCGACAGTTTTCGCAAGAGAGGAGAATGGATCGGAATTTTTCAACCCTAGTTCACTCGAATGAAATGGAATGAAAACCACTCTAGGGAATTAATATGAAAGTCAACACATGGAGTTATAAAAATGAGAAATTAATTATCATTAATTTCTCAATCCCAAAATAACTCCTCAAATTTATTGATTCTCATAACCATCAAGTTTTGTGTCTAGGATGAGACCGAGTACGCGCCCTGAATTTACGAGACGATCAAGCCCACCTATCACAGGTTTTGATCGTTCGCGCGACTGAATTAACCCGTGCTCGTAGGAGTCCAAATAGACTCAAAACTCGCGTACGATTTCATCGGGACGTCCCAATGAGTCAAGTTCACTTAACGAAAAATTTCCAACATTCTCCTACTTGGACTTGTATTCATCATAACTTATGACGTTCAGATTAAATCTTCACTAAACTTAAGGGTACCAATTAGTCAACGCGATATTGAGTCTACTCTCACGTCAATCCAGTCCAATAAAATCTTTCACTTTTAATCATGGCGACAACCGCATCATTGAGCGACACGAGACCTTTCATGATCACAGTAGCTTACAGATCTAATCGACATGGGCAAAGCGCGGTTACATAAAAATAGAACATCACACTGAAAATTGCGCATGAAAGTTGTTCTAATTTGATAGTCAACCAAACTTCTCAAATGAATGCACTAGACAATACTGTGAGAAGTTCTTAAGTGTTCGAAAGAACAAGTATGTCTAATCTTAAGGTTTTAAAATTCACGTGTCAAAAGACATAACACAGGCTATAATCCAAATGAAGTGCCTCAGCCTTACTCTCCGACTAACACAAGTCATGAGACCTTGTATGAAGTGTGACGTGTCACAAAATTCAACGAATATTGAAACTTAATGATATTCCTGAATGAATACTCTTTAATTATTAATGATTTAAATAAAGTGCAATATAAATGACAGAAAACTAAATTGAAGCTTCATGCGGCCTCCCACTAATCTAGCATATCGATCGACTCTTTAAGCCACATATTAATAACATATTTTTGAAACACGTTAGGGTGAAGTCCTTTAGTAAGTGGATCAGCCAACATGTCATCTATCCTTAAATGCTCCACTAAAATTTCACCCTTCTTAACCAATTCTTTAACGGTCAAGAATTTAATTTTCATATGTTTGTACCCTGTGATACTTTTATTGTTCATCGAGAACATAATTGCAGAGATATTATCACAGTACATCCAGATGGGTCCAGTTATAGAATCGACAGCCTTCAACTCCATAATGAAATTCTTAAGCCACACTGCGTGAGTGGAAGATCCAAAAAGAGCGACGAACTCCGCATGCATTGTGAATGAAGTGACGAGTGTCTGTTTGACACTCTTCCACGAAACGGTCCCACCAGCAAACTTAAATATATAACCTGAAGTAGATTTTTTATCATCCTCACATCCAGCAAAATCAGAATTTGTATACCCCACTAACTCAAGGTTTTGAACTCTATTGTAGACAAACTTAACATCCTTAGTTCCCTTCAAATAACTCAAAACTTTCTTGGCATCCATCCAATGATCGGGTCTTGGGTTCGACTGATATCTGCTTAAAAGTTCTACTGCGAAGGCAATATCCGGTCTGGTACAGACTTGAGCATACATTAAACTGCCTACCACACTAGCGTAAGGTATGTCCTTCATGCGCTCTATCTATATATCATTCATGGGACATTGTGATAAGCTGAGCTTAATTATCACCCTTAAGCATATGTACGTCACCGGGCTTACAACCGAGCATGCTAAATCTCTCAAGTACACGCTCGATGTAGGCTTTCTGAGAGAGTGACAATATATGGTGATATCGGTCCCTAATGATCTCAATTCCTAGAACGAAGGATGCTTCTCCAAGATTTTTCATATCGAAGTGTTTTGACAAAAATTGCTTAGATTCATGCAACAATGTCAAATCACTACTCGTAAATAAGATATCATCTACACAAAGAATTAAGATGATGAATCTGCTCCCACTGATCTTGAGATATATATAACGGTCTACCTTATTTTCTACAAAATCAAAAAAAGTAAGTACCTCATCAAATTTCAAATACCACTGTCTAGAAGCTTGCTTCAGACCATATAGGGATTTGTTAAGCTTACATACAAGTCGATCAGAATGACTAGACTTGAATCCCTCAAGCTGCACCATATTTACCTCCTCGGCAAGATCGTCATTCAGGAATGCGGTCTTTACATCCATCTGGTGTAGCTCCAAATTATAATGAGCCACTAATGTCATTATCACTCTAAAAGAGTCTTTAGAGAAAATAGGAGAAAAGGTCTCGTGGTAATCAATTCTTTCTCTCTATGTAAATCTCTTGGCTACAAGCTTGGCCTTAAACCGCGCGACCTTTCCTTTAGAGTCTTTTTTGTCTTAAACACCCATTTAGAATCAATGAGCTTACACCGTTTGGGTAACTCAACCAACTCTCAAACCTTATTCAGCTTCATAGATTTCATCTTGTCTTTCATCGCATCCTACCACAGATCAATTTGAGGTCCAGACACAGCTTCATTAAATATCACTGGGTCAACTACTTGACCAATGTCATAATCACTCTCTCCTAAATAGACTTCATAGACTGAGGAAATTGCAGGCCTTCTCTGTTTAATGGATCTCCTTGCGGGTGGATGAACCTCCTGAACATGAGGAGGAACCTCAATTGGAATTGGTGGTAAAACCACTTCCACATCCTCCATTTGTTCCGTCACAGGTTCATGCACCGCATGGTATCCTACCGAGGGCACAAATAAATTAATGGTCACAACTTCCTTATCTTCACTAATAGGAAGAGAACAACTAGGTTCATCAGCGACATCTCATTCTAAAATTTAGCTATTTTTGACTCCACAATTCTGGGTCCTCCTAAAGGGGAATAGAACTTAAATCCCTTGGAGTGATCTGGGTAGCATATGAAATAGCAATGACAAGACCTGGGGGATATCTTACTCTCTGATGTGTTGTATAAACAGACTTCTGCAGGACAACCCCAGACACGCAAATGATTAAGGCTGGGTCATCTACCAGTCCCTAACTCAAATGGAGTCTTAGGTACTGACTTAGACGAGACTCTATTAAGAATATATACTGCAGTTTTAAGTGCCTCACCCCATAAAAATTTAGGAAGATTCGTTCTACTCTTCATGCTCCTCATCATTTCTTTAAGGGTACGATTATGCCTTTCAACAACACCATTTGCTCACGACTGCCCGACATGAAGTACTGGGTAACAATGCTGCAGCTCTCCAAGTATCTAGCAAACAGACCTTTATGTTGCCCGGAGGCATCATGTCTACCAATATACTCGCCACCTCTGTCAGATCTAATAATCTTGATGATTTTCCCTATTTGTTTCTCAATTTCAGTCTTGAAAATCTTAAACTTTTCAAGAGATTCAGACTTTTCCTTAATTAAGTACAAATAACCAAAATGAGAGTAGTCATCAATGAATATAATAATATAGGTATTCCTATAAAGGGTAGTGGAATAAGGACCACTGATGTCCGTATGAATAACCTCTAACAAATTTGAACTATGAGGGAGCCTTTCTTCTTAATCTTGGTCATCTTACCTTTACAGCAGTCTACACATGTCTCTAGGTCACTAAAATCTAGAGTAGGAAGAATATTTTCCTTAATTAATCTTTCTACTCTTTCTCTAGAGATATGACCTAACCTTTTATGACATATCATGAAGAACTGTTTTTTAATGAGAGGTTTTTTACTTACAATATTTTCTACATTATATGAGATGACATAATAATTAACAAGTGCAAGACATATTTTATATAAGTCATTAGATAAAGAACATTGACTAATAAATCGTGATTCGTAAAATAATTTAATCAAACTACTAGAAATATTAAAACCATAATTAAGTCTATCTAATGCATAAACATAAATTAAGTTCCTTCTAAACGAAGGAATATAAAATATATCTTTTAATAGAAGTTCATATCCTGAATCAAGAACTAAACAAATGTCCTCGATGAACTCTACCTTTACCTCAACATTGTTGCCAACTCTGAGTTTGCACTCACCCCTGCTTGGTCTTCTTCTTTTGATGAACCCCTATAGTGTGTAAGCAACATGATTAGTTGCTCTACTATTAAGCCACCAAAAGCTTGATGAGGCTTCAATTAAATTGGATTCACAAAGGACTAGAGCTAAGGGGTTACCTTTAGGTGCAAATCCACGTTTCTCTATCCAAGACTTAAACTTCGGACACTCGTGCTTCACATGCCCTTCTTCTTGTAAAAGAAGCAGCTAAGAGATTTCTTTCCACCAGTGTCTTTGCTCCCTGAAGCTTGTACATCCTGAGCCTTAAAAAGAGCTTTGAACTTCTTCTTCATCTTAAAAGTGGATTTGACTATGAGCAAAACATTGCTCATCAGATCATTTATCTTTCACGCCTCATCCTGGGAACTGTAGGTAGTCTTCAGAATGTTGAACTCCGCAGGAAGAGTACTTAGTGCCTGATGCAATATCAAAGCTTATGGGAGAGTAATCTCCAACTCCTACTGTACAACCCCATATTTGGTGAGTAGCGGTCGACAGGATCCAGATCGGCCAAAGTCCAGCAGTCCGGCTCGCCCAAGTAGGATGGATCGTTTGAGGGGCGAGTGGAGCAGGTCGGCTCGCACTCACCCTAGGGGCTCTGCGAGCAGCGGGCGAGTGGAGTGGGTCGGCTCGCACTCGCCCTACGGGGTTCGGCATGCAACAGGCGAGTGGGGTAGGCTAGGCCCGCACTCGCCTAGGGCTGGGAAGAGGCGGAGAGTGCTAGCTCCATCAAGCACTCGCCTCCCCCGGCGAGTGGAGGTTCCATAGGGCCACTCGCCCAGTCTCTTGTGATGAGTTTTTACTATTTTACCCTCGCTGGCCTGTCTATAGCCTATTGGAACTCCGGAGTTATGTTGTACGCAGACCCAGTTGGGCTACACATTGCTGTTCAGAACAACGAAGGTTGGCTATTTGCAGGCCATTTTCAGAAATCTATAAATAAATCCAAGGGGGTACCTCAGAAGGCATGCTTACTTGTGTCCTAGTCTTCTTACGCTTTCTGAGGTATCCTTAGCTCGGTCTTTGGCTAGGGAGGGGAAGCACTCTAAAATCTTCCGGGTGTGTTGTAGGACCTCCACCCCGAGCCCTTGAGTCTGTCCCTTATTCTTTTTCCTTTGTCGTTTGGCTCGCGAGAGAGAAGTAAGTGTGCGATCACTCCTTCCCCAAAGGTGAAATCCACAGAGACCGAGTTTTCGGTTTCAATACCTACAATTTAGTCTGGTAATAAATCATCTTCAGTGTGTAATCACGGACTCCGCCTCCTCCCGAATATCTCATGGAGAAGAGGTCCTGAATCAGAGTCACAATCTCAGCATTGGAAGATACCTTATATCTCTGCCCAACGGCAGTCAAAAAATCTTTGCAATGGTCATGTCTGGAAGACCGCTCAGCAGGTGCTCCGGAATGGAAAGCTTCATAGTCAACAAGTAAATCTTGTTAGACTTGTTCCATGCACCATAATGATCTTTTTCAGCTTGAGTGTTGGTCGTTGTGAGAGCTACAGGCTGGTCGGTACTCATGGTCATCTCAATATCCGTCATCTCAAGAGAAAACATGATGTCGGATTTCTACTTCTTGAAGTTAGATCTAGTGAGTTTCTCAAAGGACGCCATATTATTGTGCACTATAAAGGTGACTGAAAAGAGAGAAAAAAGGGTGCTGTTACTAGCAAACCCAATTTGATTTCTAGCAAACCATTGCTATTAACAAACCCTCATTTTTCAAAATGGTTATTTGAAAACCATTTTGTTACTAGCAAACCAACATATTTTTTTTTTTAAAATAAATATATTTTGTTTAAAACATTCATTCTTTCCAAATAACCCGCTGAATATAATGACATTACAAATGATTTCAAATGTATTCATTCAACCACTTATGTTAGCATTATAGATGAGTCAAAATGCCGCAAAATGTTTAGTATATCCAAAACTATTTTTTCAACATAATATCATTATCTGCACTAAAATCTTTAAACAAAATATCGATCGGTTTAAAAATATATTTGATTTCTAATTCCTATAAGCATGTGTTATATATATGAGTTAAGTGTATATAAGAATATAAACGTTCATTTGAACTGCGTCTTATACGTACAATTTCATGAGAAGTGTTCAACATGAAAGTTGTAGATCTCGACGAGATCTACAATTTTTATGTTGAACACTTTTTGATTTGAAGTATTTTAGACCCCCGATTTGACTCCTGAAAAAAGTTACGTCGTACATATGTACGGACGCCCGGGATCGGCGTGACTTTTTTCGGGGACCAAATCAGGGGCATAAACGACTTCAAACCAAAAAGTATTCAACATGAAAGTTGTAGTTCTCGTTGAGATCTACAACTTTTATGTTGAACACTTTTTGATTTAAAGTATTTTAGACTCCCGATTTGGGCACCGAAAAAAGTCACGCCGAAAATCTGTACGTTCAGTGCATGTCTTTTTTAGGGCCCAAATTGAAGGCCTAAATGGCTTTAAATCAAAAAATGATCAACATGAAAGTTGTAGATCTCAATGAGATCTACAACTTTCATGTTGATCACTTTTTTAAATGAGAAATATTTGGGGCTTAAAATTTTAAAAATACAAAAATTGCCAAAAAAAAAACAAGATTGGTTTGCTAGTAGTAATTGGGAAGAGAAAAAAAAGCAAAAAATGACTGAATCTGTTTTTTTCTGGTTTGCTAGAAACGAAAGTGGGTTCGTTAATAACATCACCCAAAAAAATTAGAGACAAATATAACAATAGTGGCTATAAAACCCTAAATAGCACACTAGGTAGAGAATCCAGATGTGTCAGTGCGTAACACCTTTGGGCAGACTATACGCCACGCAATTAGTGATTTTTCACACAAGAATGAGCAACAGTTATGCTTTAGCTTTTCGCAGTTCTACCACCTTTGGGCGAATAGGTTACTAGAGCCATGCACTACCGTTCAAATGTCCGTGTGTATCCCTCTAAACTTATTACGCAAGCACCACCTTTGGGTGAATGATTGTGCTTTAGTCTCAGAGAACTCCCTAAAATATATGAAACTGTAATCTCACAAACTGACTCGAAAAGGCCACTTTGGCGGCTACAGTTCTTATCAATCTACAAGACCCTTTCACACAGGGATATCTGAATATTGTTCTAAATTAATATCGTGTTTCTTTTGCTTAAAGACGTATGGACTCTTAATCGTCGAAAGAAAACACAAAACTTTTGTCAAGGATTGACTAATGAAAGCACTTTGAATTTCAATCCCAAACTTTATTTCTCTCTAAATGACTAAAAAGGTTTTGATATTGTGTTTTTTAATTAAATTAAATAGAAAAATAATTAACTCCAAAATTATGAAGGAGACTAATAGGTGTAGGTTAACCTGCCTCTAATACCAAATGTTAACACAATTAAGAGTATGTGTCGCTACAGCGAGTCAATGCTCCCAAAATTATTAATGAATGCAACGCCACATAAATCTAATGGGATCGTTATAGCCAAACTCTATTATTCTCAAATTGGAGTGCAAACACAAATTTTATTTTCCTAAGTTAAGAGCACAAAATAAAGTGAGCTCAAACAAACGGTAGCTAAAGAATGGGAGTCTTCTAGTGCAAAGTCTTCAATCAGTCAGATACAAGAAGGCCTACACCCTGAAGAAAAGCTTCCCCTCCTGATCACAAATCTCTACTCTAATCAGGGGGAGCTTTTTGCATCATCATCCACTAAAATCTTCTCAGAGATTCTTGATAGAGCAGACAACATCATTTCTTATAGTTTATTTTTTAAACTGTGTACAAGATTTTAACTCTCTTCAAAAGTTAACTATTGATTTCTAAGTCACCTGATCAAAAGACTTAAGCTTGGTTTTTGGGCACCTGATCAAAAGCTCAAAGAGTTGCTGGATCTCCCTTAGAAAATAGATCTTGTGGTGGTAGGGCACCTGAGAAAAAACCTATAGTGGATACCTACCATGGTGGTTGAAGAGTAGACGTACCCAGATTTATTGGGGAACTACTATAAAAATCCTTGTGTCGTATGTGATTGCTTTACTTTCTATTGTGTGTTGTGATTTTCCTATATATATATATATCACTTACTTTAAATCTGCTATAAAAATAAATTAAAGTTTTTAAAATATCATATTCTCCCCCTCCCTCTAGAGTAAAGTTAGATTTATCCCTAACTTTCACTATACATTGGGACTCGCCAAAAAGTTGTTTTCTTGATGAGGCTAAGTACATTCCCTGCTGGGGAGAGACTGATCCCGGAGCACCAGCCCTTTGCGGATGTTGGACTGCACGTCGATCCACTCGCCCGGGAGAGGGCAGCCGCGACGATGTGCAAGAGAGATCAGGATATAACCGGACCCTCCAGCAGCCAGAAGCGACCCGCCCCGGCTGTCTCCAGCTCGCCTCGCCCTCCGCCATTGGGAAAGAGGCAAAAGAAGGCGGTAGTGTCCAAGGGAAAGCAGGTCCAGAGGGAATCGCCGGAGAGGGAGTGAGGGGAGAGCAACCTCCTCGGGTCCCCTGTCGTGGTGGTGTCTGAAACCCGCGAGGCGGAACCGCCGAGTGCCTATAAAAATTTTGGCCTCAGCGGGAAGGTGAAGGATCAAGCCTGCGAGCCCATGGTGCTATGGGACGAGAAGGCCAACCAGTTCTCTATCTCCTCGCTCCTCCCATTCTAGTCTGAGCGCTGGCCTCTTAATGGGCATGCCTTCTGTTGAAACCGGAAAACCGGTCTCTGTGAAGTTCACCCTTGGGGAAGGGGTGACCGCACACTTACTACACTCGAGAGAACGTCACAGACCAAAGACTTGGGAAACTAGGAACAGACCCTCGGCTCTAGCGCGGAGGTCCCACCACACACCCGGAAGGTCACAAGAACACTTCCCCTCCCTTACCAATGGCAAAGATGGGTACCTTGGAGAGTTCTCTCAACTCTACCAAGAAGAGAACTAGGGAGGAGGAAGCCAAAAGCCAATGCCTCTCCAAAGGTACCCAAGGGGGTCTATTTATAGTTTTTCCAAGTCCTGAGGATAAAATGACAGAAATGCCCCTACGAGCAATTGGCCTTGAGCTCGGCAGACTGGGGAGCTCGGCGGCCTGGGGAGCTCGGCGGCCTGGTGAGCTCGGCGGCCTGGTGAGCTCGGCGAACTGGTGAGCTCGGCGGCCTGGTGAGCTCGGCGGACTGGTGAGCTCGGCGGTCTGGGGAGCTCGGCGGACTGGGGAGCTCGGCGGCCTGGGGAGCTCGGCGGACTGGGGAGCTCGGCGGCCTGGTGAGCTCGGCGGACTGGTGAGCTCGGCGGCCTGGGGAGCTCGGCGGACTGGGGAGCTCGGCGGCCTGGGGAGCTCGGCGGACTGGGGAGCTCGGCGGCCTGGGGAGCTCGGCGGACTGGGGAGCTCGGCGGCCTGGTGAGCTCGGCGGACTGGTGAGCTCGGCGGACTGGGGAGCTCGGCGGCCTGGGGAGCTCGGCGAACTGGGGAGCTCGGCGGCCTGGGGAGCTCGGCGGACTGGGGAGCTCGGCGGCCTGGGGAGCTCGGCGGCCTGGGGAGCTCGGCGGCCTGGGGAGCTCGGCGGACTGGGGAGCTCGGCGGCCTGGGGAGCTCCGCGGACTGGGGAGCTCGGCGACCTGGTGAGCTCGGCGGACTGGTGAGCTCGGCGACCTGGGGAGCTCGGCGGACTGGGGAGCTCGGCGGCCTGGGGAGCTCGGCGGACTGGGGAGCTCGGCGGCCTGGTGACCCCCCCGAGAGGGCCGGGGGGGGGAGAAAAATATTTCATCCCCCTACTAGTATATTTCCAAGTCCAAGCCAAAATTGGCCACCAAGAGTCCAAAATCTCTAAAAAGCTTAAAAACTTAAAACTGGCTCTGGGCCTGCCGAAAGGACCCTACTCTGCGAATACGGGGTTGTACATAATCCCCGCTCTTTTCGAGGTTGACACAAGCTCGGAAAGAAACATCCAACCCGACGTATTCGCTGAGTCAGCCTGTCATGCCAGCTAATAGGAGCCTGAGTGACGAGACAGCCTTGGGGTGAAAACGCTTAGCCTCCCGAGGGGTCAACCTGTCATGCCAGCTAATAGGAGCCTGGGTGACGAGACAGCCTCGGGGTGAAAACACTTAGCCTCCCGAGGGGTCAACCTGTCATGCCAGCTAATAGGAGCCTAGGTGAAGAGACAACCTCGGGGTGAAAACACTTAGCCTCCCGAGGGGTCAACCTGTCATGCCAGCTAATAGGAGCCTGGGTGACGAGACAGTCTCGGGGTGAAAACACTTAGCCTCCCGAGGGGTCAATCTGTCATGCCAGCTAATAGGAGCGTGGGTGACGAGACAGCCTCGGGGTGAAAACACTTAGCCTCCCGAGGGGTCAACCTATCATGGCAGCTAATAGGAGCCTGGGTGACGAGACAGCCTCGGGGTGAAAACACTTAGCCTCCCGAGGGGTCAACCTGTCATGCCAGCTAATAGGAGCCTGGGTGACGAGACAGCCTCGGGGTGAAAACACTTAGCCTCCCGAGGGGTCAACCTGTCATGCCAGCTAATAGGAGCCTGGGTGACGAGACAGCCTCGGGGTGAAAACACTTAGCCTCCCGAGGGGTCAACCGGTCATGCCAGCTAATAGGAGCCTGGGTGACGAGACAGCCTCGGGGTGAAAACACTTAGTCTCCCGAGGGGTCAACCTGTCATGCCAGCTAATAGGAGCCTGGGTGACGAGACAGCCTCGGGGTGAAAACACTTAGCCTCCCGAGGGGTCAACCTGTCATGCCAGCTAATAGGAGCCTGGGTGACGAGACAGCCTCGGGGTGAAAACACTTAGCCTCCCGAGGGGTCAACCTGTCATGCCAGCTAATAGGAGCCTGAGTGACGAGACAGCCTCGGGGTGAAAACACTTAGCCTCCCGAGGGGTCAACCTGTCATGCCAGCTAATAGGAGCCTGGGTGACGAGATAGCCTCGGGGTGAAAACACTTAGCCTCCCGAGGGGTCAACCTGTCATGCCAGCTAATAGGAGCCTGGGTGACGAGACAGCCTCGGGGTGAAAACACTTAGCCTCCCGAGGGGTCAACCTGTCATGCCAGCTAATAGGAGCCTGGGTGACGAGATAGCCTCGAGGTGAAAACACTTAGCCTCCCGAGGGGTCAACCTGTCATGCCAGCTAATAGGAGCCTGGGTGACGAGACAGCCTCGGTGTGAAAACACTTAGCCTCCTGAGGGGTCAACCTGTCATGCCAGCTAATAGGAGCCTGGGTGACGAGACAGCCTCGGGGTGAAAACACTTAGCCTCCCGAGGGGTCAACCTGTCATGCCAGCTAATAGGAGCCTGGGTGACGAGACACCCTCAGGGAAAAAAGGTCATACTCCACGAGAGGTACGCCTGACCTGCCAGCTAGTAAGAGCCTGACAGCGGGACCATCATCGGAGCAAAGAGAATTTGGGCTTCCATGAGAGGTACGCCTGACCTGCCAGCTAGTGAGAGCCTGACAGCGGGACCATCATCGGAGCTAAGGACTTGGGGCTTCCACGAGAGGTACGCCTGACCTGTCAGCTAGTGAGAGCCTGACAGCGGGACCATCATCGGAGCTAAGGACTTGGGGCTTCCACGAGAGGTACGCCTGACCTGTCAGCTAGTGAGAGCCTGACAGCGGGACCATCATCGGGGCTAAGTACTTGGGGCTTCCACGAGAGGTACGCCTGACCTGCCAGCTAGTGAGAGCCTGACAGCGGGACCATCATCGGAGCTAAGTACTTGGGGCTTCCACGAGAGGTACGCCTGACCTGCCAGCTAGTGAGAGCCTGACAGCGGGACCATCATCGGAACTAAGTACTGGGGCTTCCACGAGAGGTACGCCTGACCTGCCAGCTAGTGAGAGCCTGACAGCGGGACCATCATCGGGGCTAAGTACTTGGGGCTTCCACGAGAGGTACGCCTGACCTGCCAGCTAGTGAGAGCCTGACAGCGGGACCATCATCGGAGCTAAGTACTTGGGGCTTCCACGAGAGGTACGCCTGACCTGCCAGCTAGTGAGAGCCTGACAGCGAGACCATCATCGGAGCTAAGTACTTGGGGCTTCCACGAGAGGTACGCCTGACCTGCCAGCTAGTGAGAGTCTAACAGCGGGACCATCATCGGGAGGTGGGACTAGGCGTCTCAACAAAAACCTTGCCAAATTCAACATCCTCAAATGGGGAAGAAAGATGGGTTACATGACCTCTCCCGACTCAGTGGGTCGGGGGCTAGACTCAGTACAACATAATAAAAAATACAAGATCCTATTGAGGCGAGGCTCCTTCGCCTCTTGCATCAACCAATCCTTCCCCGGGTGCCCACGTCGACCCGATCCTCACATCTGTCTTCCTCCCTGGCTTGGGGCGGGGCTTCGATCTGCCTCGGGGGTGGTTGCTGGGCTTGACCTCTCGCTCCTCTCACCTCCAGGAATTCGGGGCAAGTAGCCGTCGCGTGCCCCTCCACCTTGTGGTAGTCACAGTACGACAATGCTTCTTCTACCAGTCTCCTTCGGCGGACTCGGCGATCTCTCCCGTTGCCTCTTCTTCCTTCGCCTATTGCCAAGGCTTGCTGTGGTGGGGGTAGGAGTTGCCTTGGGGCTTGCCTTTGGTAGTTGAACCTCCCTTGACCCCCATGAAAGTTCCCCCCATCCTGGATGAGAGCTCTTCCTGGACCATGGGCGGGTCCTCCCTGCTGCCTCCAGCCTGGCTCCGGACCCTCCTGTCTCTGGAACCCCTGGGCTCTCTGCTCCTCTCTCCGCCTTCCTTCCTGGTGCCTTGAGCCACCTTGCTCTTTCGACTCCACCTCCGTCAACTTAGCCAACTTTTTTACAAAGGCCGGGTTGGCTGCCTCCATGGCTATCTCCTCTGCCGCCCTTTCCATCAGCTCCTCGAAGGAAAGAGGGGTCTTCCGGGTCAAGCTCATCTTGAAGAACCCTTCACGCAACCCCACCGTGAATGCCATCTGGAGGGCATACCCTGGCACCTCTTGGATGTCAAGGACCTCCTCCTGGAACCTGTCAACGTAATGGGCCAGCGACTCCTCGGCCCTTTGCTTTATCAGGAAGAGGGACTCAGGACCTTTCTTCCTCTTCTTGGAGGTGGAGAAGCGAAGCTGAAAGCTCCGGCTCAAGTCTTCGAACCCGAAGATGGACCTTGGAGGGAGTTGATGGAACCAGTCCCTTGCCTTCTCCTTCAACGTGATCGCAAAGAGGCGACACTTGAAGGCATCCGTCATTGGTATGATGGAGACGGCATCCTCAAACCACTGTAAGTGCTGGATGGGGTCGTCCTTCCCGGTGTAGTATGCCTTGTCAAGTTCCCTGAACCCCTCGGGAACGGGAGCTGAGATGATCAGCTCGCTGAATGGCGACCCCCTAAGGGGTGCTCTCGCCACCTCTACTCGCGCGACCTGCTCGCCTGGAGGGCTAGCACTCGACAGGCTGGGGAACAACTCCCGGCCGAGGAGGTCTCGCTCGACCCCCTCTCCCATCCTTTCTTTCCCAGGTTGCCTACCTGGGGCACTTCCTTCTCCCCCTGCTGGGGTGATCTCGCTTAGATCCCTGGGGGGCAGCTCACTAAGGTCCCCGGGAGCCGGTCCCTGGGGGGTGGAGGTTGAGCTACCAGCCCGAGGGGCAATACTTCGCAACATCTCCATGATGCCAGAGATGGAAGCCATGAACTCTTCCCTTCCTATGAAGGGTCCTGGGTTGGGGAGACCACCGAGGTCATCACTACCTCCCTGATCTCCAGCCATGACACTCTCCCGAGATCTTCTGTGTTGGTCACTCTCCACGCTCACCGCACCAAAATGTTGAAACCGGAAAACCGGTCTCTGTGAAGTTCACCCTTGGGGAAGGGGTGACCGCACACTTACTACACTCGAGAGAACGTCACGGACCAAAGACTTGGGAAACTAGGAACAGACCCTCGGCTCTAGCGCGGAGGTCCCACCACACACCCGGAAGGTCACAAGAACACTTCCCCTCCCTTACCAATGGCAGAGATGGGTACCTTGGAGAGTTCTCTCAACTCTACCAAGAAGAGAACTAGGGAGGAGGAAGCCAAAAGCCAATGCCTCTCCAAAGGTACCCAAGGGGGTCTATTTATAGTTTTTCCAAGTCCTGAGGATAAAATGACAGAAATGCCCCTACGAGCAATTGGCCTTGAGCTCGGCGGACTGGGGAGCTCGGCGGCTTGGGGAGCTCGGCGGCCTGGGGAGCTCGGCGGCCTGGTGAGCTCGGCGGCCTGGTGAGCTCGGCGAACTGGTGAGCTCGGCGGCCTGGTGAGCTCGGCGGACTGGTGAGCTCGGCGGCCTGGGGAGCTCGGCGGACTGGGGAGCTCGGCGGCCTGGGGAGCTCGGCGGACTGGGGAGCTCGGCGGCCTGGTGAGCTCGGCGGACTGGTGAGCTCGGCGGCCTGGGGAGCTCGGCGGACTGGGGAGCTCGGCGGCCTGGGGAGCTCGGCGGACTGGGGAGCTCGGCGGCCTGGGGAGCTCGGCGGACTGGGGAGCTCGGCGGCCTGGTGAGCTCGGCGGACTGGTGAGCTCGGCGGACTGGGGAGCTCGGCGGCCTGGGGAGCTCGGCAGACTGGGGAGCTCGGCGGCCTGGGGAGCTCGGCGGACTGGGGAGCTCGGCGGCCTGGGGAGCTCGGCGGCCTGGGGAGCTCGGCGGCCTGGGGAGCTCGGCGGACTGGGGAGCTCGGCGGCCTGGGGAGCTCCGCGGACTGGGGAGCTCGGCGACCTGGTGAGCTCGGCGGACTGGTGAGCTCGGCGGCCTGGGGAGCTCGGCGGACTGGGGAGCTCGGCGGCCTGGGGAGCTCGGCGGACTGGGGAGCTCGGCGGCCTGGTGACCCCCCCGAGAGGGCCGGGGGGGGAGAAAAATATTTCATCCCCCTACTAGTATATTTCCAAGTCCAAGCCAAAATTGGCCACCAAGAGTCCAAAATCTCTAAAAAGCTTAAAAACTTAAAACTGGCTCTGGGCCTGCCGAAAGGACCCTACTCTGCGAATACGGGGTTGTACACCTTCGTCCTTGGCTTTGGGCTCTACGGCTGCGAGGATGCAGTGGCCTATGACGACATGACGCTGTAGCAGCTCGCCAATAAGAGCAAGCGTGTAAGACCCCCCCCCCAGCCTTTGCCCCAGGTTGGGCTGGAGTTGGATCTTATTGCCCAAGGCATCCACCCAGTGCTCCTTAAGGGGTAACGACCCACTCCACTAAGCACTGGTTTGCCGCCTTGCTCGGCTTTAATCACAACATTCATATCTCATCACAGAGTTTAGCGGGGAAATTAATTTATACCATTTTTGGATTCTTGCTCGTTTCTCATGATCACAGAAATTCGCAACATTTAAGACGCGTTCTTCTTTATGAACTCCGCTGCGTTAACAAATCTTGTTGACTTACAAAGCTATCTGCACATTTGTGTTTCTGCTTCGGTTTGCAATAGGTATGTCTCCAAAGTGCCCCGAAAGACTGGATGTAGATCTCCAGTTCAAGAGCTTTTGTAGGCTAGCTAAGAGGTTGAAAACAAAAGGCCGGATTTGCGCCGGCAATGAAGAACAGGATGAAGGCCGGGAGTTGCAGATCTACAGGCGGCGGTTACTTCACCCCTCCAGGAAGGCACCGACGATTAACACCAGTCCCGGTGTACTTCGTTTTCTCTCCAGAGCTCCGAGCGGAGGAGCAAGGGTCGACCTTTTTCAAGGTCGCTGATGGTGAAGGGAGATGTCGCGATGAGGAGGAGGTGTGTAGCCGACGGTTTTTGCAAGAGAGGAGAATGGATCGGGATTTTTCAACCCTAGATCTGACCCACCTATGAGGTTATGACAGACTTTGATCGTTCGCGCGACTAAATTAGCCCGCGCTCGTATGAGTCCGAATAGACTCAAAACTCGCGTACGATTTCACCGGGACGTCCCGATTAGTCAAGTTCACTTAACGAAAAATTTCCAACAAACAATGCTTATTATCACAATGACTGAAAATTCTCGAAACAATTTGGGTTAGTGGAGGACGATTTTTCCTCCAAAGCATGTTTAAAGATTACTAACTTGCTAGATTTATATTTACGTGCACCTCATGATATGCAGTCGAACATAGTTTATTTGGGAAAATTTTTGATTGTTCTGCCATTGTCATTCATACTATATATTAAATTCATATATTAATATTATATAGGGTTTGAAATATATAAGCTCAAATTTTTTCATAGAAAAAATACATAAACTTATTTTCGCATCATACTTGTCAAATTTAGGAAATAATATATGCATTTTATAACAAAAAATGAGATCTATAATTTCCGTGTTGAACACTTTTCTAAAATATGCACGGTTTGATTAGAATCTGCTTGAAAAGTTGTTGATTCAAATTTTGAAATTTATTATTATTATATTAATTTAGATCCAGCAACCTTTCTGTCCAGATTCCGGCCAAACAGTGCATATTTTAGAAAAATATTCAACATGAATGTTGTAAATCTCATTCTTGGCTACAAAATGTAAATATTATTTGTCCAATTCCGACATATATGATGGAAGAACGAGCTCAAGTTCTTTTCCTATGAAAAAAACATGAGCTTTTTTAGTATATTTCCTAATATATATATAGAGAGGGATCCGGATCCTCTCCATTTCAAATGAAATTAAAGGAATCAATTTCATGCTTTAGTGGACAAGATAAGTCCAAAAAATATTGAGTGGACATGATTTTTTTAATTAAAAAAATATATAAAAGAATGAAAAATACTGAACCCGTCAAATCAAAAAACATCAAAAAGCAATCCATCATGATCATGAAATGAATCCTCTCCATTTCTGAAATGAAGAAGATACTGATATGAAAGGGAGGTAGAGATAATGAAGTAATTAGGGATATTAATAAATGCTAAAGCTCTAAGTAGTAAAGTGAGGGAGCCGTGATCGCAATATAAACATGGAAATAGATCGCCGGAAAGATCAAATGGCAAAGCCGGAAAAAAGAAAAGGGCAAACTTTCCATGTATAAATGGTGCGCGGAGCTCTTTAATATCGCACGAAATTAATCTGGCAGCTGCGTGAGACGTGAGTGCCCCCCACGTGCGAGCTTGGGCTGCGGCAGCCCTGCTCCGAGTTGACGAGACGGCAGCGGCGCTCGTGCACACGCGACAGGCCTACGTGCCGTCGTGGGCTGGCCCACCCAACTCAGAAACTCCGGCACGGCGGGGGGCCCCGCACCACCCTGTCACGGCTGTCGTTTTCCCTTCCGCCGAGCTTAATTCTGACGGGCCTACGCTTCGTACTTGCGTAGGGGGTGGCGCATAGGCCGGCCCTCCAATATATTAAAGAGCAGGTGGCCACCAACTAACTGCAGCTCGCGCCATAAATTTTCCAACGGTCGGCAAATTTTAAATTTAAAATGTGGTTTTCTATACTGGTAGACAGTGGTAGTGGTGGACGTCAAGACGTATAATACGGTTGCAAAAAAAAATCGATTTTGGGAATGGAATCCTTGGTTCTTGCACTTCTTTCGAAGTTGTTGGTATTAGTGGTTTGATATTGACATTGATGGGAGTCTGCCACCGCACATCGGAGCCGCTTAATCGTTCGGGGACAACGTTGGCCGGCCTGCTATTCTCGCAGTAGTTCCTTCTTTGTAGCACATTGTATGGATAATTTGAGTCTCATGTTGTATCCAGAGCCGTGTTTTCTTTTTTATATTTTCATGTTTTTGGGTCCATTTAGGTCACATTTTCTTTGTTTAGAGTCAATCTATCTCGACCGTTTAGAATGAGGGGTTGTTCAAATGTGTGTTATATGAGTCATCTAAAGTCTCTTTTGAGGGCATCAAATGTGAGTCGCCTATGTCTCAACGGTTTGAAGTCATTTCCTCCGGGTTGCGGTTAGTGGACCAGTTCACTCGATCTATCAGTGGGTTCCGTTCAATTCATCAGTATTCAATAAAGACAGTCCGTGCGGTTTGTTGCAGTTGATGACTTGACGATTTTCAGTAGATAGGGTCTGCGGTCTGTGCGGTTTCAGTCTTCATACCGCACGATTTCTTGCTTGTATTTTTTTTTCTGCTTCCATTTGGTATATTCTGAAATCATGTATCGCAATGTATGTCTCACTTTGTAAAGAAGTTGTTAATTCCAAGTTTTGAGACTCTTGTGCTTCTACTGTTGCCGATTTCTACTTGACTCAGTTATGGTTAAGTATTCATGCGACCTTTTTCGGCTTCCATCGTAGAATTTTATATTACATGGTATCAGAGGGGTGTTGATAAGTAGGCAGTTCATCAACCTCAGAGGTTTGCTATTTTTCGTGAAGTTCAAGTAAATTAGATTTGAGCAATGGAAGTTGGTTATGCAATAGGTCTTGGAATTGAGCTCTTGACGCATACCAACTTTATGAAGTAGCGATATTTCATGGAGAGCTATCTTCTGGGTAAGCAGCTTTGGGAGGTCGTGGGTGGATACGATAAGCAAGAAGCGGTTGCTGCTGTCGGGAATGCTGAGGCAATGAAAGCTTGGAGGAGGACGAATGTGAAGGCTGAGTTCACTCTGAATCAGGCTATTTCACCGGAGTTATTTGACCACATCAGAGGGGTGTGGATAATATTATACGGTTGCATGGTGTGTCATGCAGTATTGTTAGTGACCGAGACGGTCGCTTCACGTCAAATGACTGGAGGCTAGTATATAAGTTGTTGGGAACTAAGATGAGTTTCAGCACAGCCTTTCATCTGCAGACGGATGGTCAAACTGAAAGGGTCAACACGACGATGGAGTACATGCTTCGCATGTGCGTCTTAGATTTCGGAAAACAGTGGGAAGATCACCTATACATGGTAGAGTTTGCATATAATAACAGTTTTCAAGCGAGTATTGGAATGATGCCTTTCGAGACCCTGTATGGGAGAAAGTGTCGCACGCCGTTGTCTTGGTTGGAGACAGGCGAGTCAAAGTTATACAAACGCCAGGCAGTGGAAGACGTCACTTCAATGGTACGTACGATTTAGGAACGGTTAAAGATTGCTCAGGACAGGCATGTAAAATACTATAATGCCAAGCATAGGAATGTGGAGTTCAGTGTTGGAGAATGAGTGTATTTAAAAATCAAACCGTTCAAGGGTGTTTCGCGGATTCGACGCTGTAAGAAGCTGAGTCCGAGATACCTTGGACCGTTTGAGATCCTGGAGCGGATTGGCGAAGCAGCATATCGATTGAAGTTGTCGGTGGAATTGAGTGGGCTACACGATGTATTCCACGTTTCAGTATTGCGGAAGGTGGTACAAGAGCCTTCTCAGGTTGTTGCGGTCGATCAAGTGCCAGTTTATAATGGGTTGATGACCAAGGTCAAGCCAGTTCGCATTGAAGACTTTAAAGTCAAACGGATCCGCAATAAGGAAATTCGAATGGTTAAAGTCCGATGGGATAACTGCAGACGTGAGGAGCTTTCTTGGGAGCGAGAGCAGACTATGTTGGATGCATACCCCGAATTATTCACGTAGGTAATATTTAAATTGTTTAGTGTACCTTTACATAATTTCATGGACGAAATTCTCTAAGGGGGAGATTTGTAACGCCCCAAAACTTAAAAGTGAAACGGGCGGTGTTCGAACCAAGTTCGGGTCTTGGTAGGGTGAACACGGCCTGTGACACGGGCGTGTCAGATGGCCTTGTCGTGCTCGGGTCGTCGAGTTGAGGTCGACGAGCGTTGAGTGCTCGAACACGGCCTGGGACACGGGCGTGTCCGAGGGCGTGTCAGGCACACGACATGTGACACGGGCGTGTCACATGGCCGTGTACTCCTCTAGAAGTTTGGTCCTGTGTCGACTTGGGACACGGCCCGGAGAACGGGCGTGTACTGTATGACACGGGCGTGTCGGATTCGGCACGGGCGTGTGGCCACCCGTGTCCACCAAGGGTCGTGACGGTTGGCGTGGCGGTCATTCATGACACGCCACTAGTTACGGGCGTGTCGATGACCCGACACGGGCGTGTCAGGCTGGGACACGGGCGTGTCCTAACTCGTGTGCTTTTCTGTACTCGACAATCGTGTCTGGATCGAGGCACACGGCCTGGAACACGGCCGTGTGCAAAACCGTGTTCGACCCAGGATTAAGAGATTTTAGGCAAATCTGAGCCGTTCGTTTTCTTTAAACAAGATCTGACGGCCCAGATGAGTTCCTGCTTTCTTAAGTCCGGGAATTAAGGATTAATTTCTCATTTCCTCTTAAGTTTTCTCTTTCTAAGAGGTTAGAGAGAGGAGAGAGCAAGGAAGAGGGAAGGGGAGGAATCCGGCCGCTGGCGGAGCATCGGAGCACGAACTTGAGAACCGAGACCAGATCCGTGGATAGAATTTCCTTGTGAAGCCTTTCATCTGGCTAGTTCTTCATGGCGCCAAAGCAGACTTCAAGGGTAACGATTCTCAACTTGAGCATGTGAAGCTCTTCTTCCTTTGTATAGGAAGACCCTCTCACGCGAGTGTGCGGTGAGTTTGCGGTGTTCCTTGGGGTAGATATGTAAAGTCCCCCTTGTTTAGAGTCCGGAATCGTAGTACGGACATAGACATTGTGTGTGAATCTTACCCGGACGTGTTTGTCTGGATCAGTGATGTTGCATTGCATGAGTAGCCGGAGAAGACTCTGTGCCTTTGATTGTTTTCGGGTTTCTACGCGGTAGATTGCAGCAGGGATCCTTGGGAATTAACTCCAAGGCGCACCCGAAAAACTAGGCGGGAACGTAATTCTGCTAACTTGGCGGCCGGGGAGCCAGCCTTGAACATAACTGGGTTATGTGTTGTTTGGGAATGAATTAGGATCCGGGTGAAGCTTGGCCCGCACGTACGTCTTAAAGTGACTAGGCGGAGTGAGCAACGGGCGGGTGGAAACGGACCTGAGCTTTGCGGTTCGTTGCTAGAGGCCCTAAAGTGGAACTGGCCGTTGGTATAGTCGGGAGTCTTGGACTGCGGTTGGAAAGACTCAAAAAATGCTCACAATGTTTGACCATCCCGAGGATGGTGGTGAAGCCACGAAATTGACCGGATTCACCGAGAATGTGCCCTGAGTGCACGGGGTGTTTGGCCGAGCGAGCCTACACCTGTGGCGAATTATACTTATGCACTTAATTGTTTAGCTGGGCTAATGAAATGCTGGGAAGAAGTACCTCCGTCCCGAGTAAGGGGCAGAGTCGTTATATTTTTTGTCAGCCTTAGCTGATCGTTGCTTTGTTTGCCACCGTGCGGTGAAATATTGCTTGCAGGTGCTGGGAACCAAACGCCAATTAGCGGGCTGAAGCCCAAGTTACTGAGCTGGCCCTCGAATGCAAAAGAAAACTGTTGTTTTACTTTTGTCATGTGTGGCCGGCATGTGAGCCAATGTATGTAAAACATCATATTGTCAAGTGAACATTTGTAAGGCCATAAGGCCAAGTACTCTTTTATATATTTATTGTATTTCATTCCTGTGGTGTTTAGTGGATATTCATGTCGTTGTTGTGCAAATTTTGGGTTCTCTTAAATTGTTTAAAAGCTTCCGCTAGATTGCTCTGTGTTAGGGCGAGTTGTTGAGTTTTTGGTATTATTCTGTAACCCTTCCGACCGTCTGTGGTATATAGCGTCGGGTTCCAGCTGGACCTTCTGTTATATGCCATACGACAGATGAGAGTGTTCAATTTGGTATCAAACTAGGGTGTCAGTCGTCTGTATTTAAATTCATGGGCCTGTGACGCCGATCTAAGGCATCCCAGTCTTCCTTCCCAGGGTTACTCGTAAATCTAATTAATATATTGTCTGTAATGGCTATGTCAAGTCTAGTGCAGGTTATAGCATACATGAGACTTACTATGAGTTTGGAGTAATCCAACTGTCTAATAGATGAACCTTTATTCTGTTTCAGTCTATTGGTGTAGTTGTATGAAATCTCAGCATTTTTGCTACTAACGTAACCTCACTTTTCTAGCAGATTTTTAACGTAGTGAATCTGACTTAGGATAATACCCTTTTCAGTGAAGTTCACTTCCATACCTAAGATGGTGTTCACCACTCCCAAGTCTGTCATGCTAAATTTAGTCGTCAAGACAACTTTCACGTCTTCTACCTCCGACTGATCAGTGCCCAGAATTAGTATGTCATCAATATATAAGCAAATAATTGCGACTTTATCTGAACTTGTTCTTACGTACAGACATTTATCTGATAGACTAGACTTGAATCCCATGTCTTTAACACAAGTGCCAATTTTTTCGTGCCACAATTTGGGTGCTTGCTTCAATCCGTAGAGTGACTAATCAACTTACAGACCTTATTTCCTACACCTTCTACAACAAACCCTTCAGGTTGATGCATATAGATCTCCTCAGTCAGATCTCCATTTAAAAATGCAGTCTTGACATCCATCTGATGAACAACAAAATGTTCAATATATACTAAAGCGAGAAGTATCCTAATTGTCGTAATATGACAAACAGATGAGTATATTTAAAAGTAGTCTATACCACTCACTTGAGTGTAGCCCTTGATAACTAGATGTGTTCTGTATTTAGCGATACTTCCATCAGGATTAAGCTTTTTCTTCAGAACCCACTTACTTCCAATGGTTCTAGCCCCTTTGGGCAAGTCGACCAAAGTCCAAGTGTGGTTTTGTAGTAGAGAATTCATCTCATCATATATGGCTTCTTTCCATAACAGAGAATCTCTAGATCGCATCGCCTCCTTATAGGTCAATGGATCAGCTTCAACTTGATAAGTCACAAAGTCTGTTCCGAAGCTTTTAGGCACTCGTTCTCTATTAGATAATATTTTAGATGTTAAACTACTCGTGTCTATACGCTCAGTGTCAGTGTTCCTTATTTCTGGCTCAACAATAGGCTCAGTAGTAGTAGTAGTTGACAGACCTGGAAGTGTAAGGTTTTTATCCTTAAGGAACTTATCCTCAAAGAAAACCTCATCTTTAGATTCTATTACAGTATTAGTCGAGAGATCTAGAAATCTGTCTACAGCACTATCCTCTGCATATCCTAGATAGACGCAAGTATTCGTCCTTGGTCCAATCTTAGCTCTTCTAGAGTTTGGTATCCTAATATAAGCGATACAGCCCCAGGTATTAAGATTAATAAATCTAGGAGGTCTCTTAAATCAAAGCTCATAGGGTATTTTAGTCAACTTTGCATGATGTACTTTATTAAGAATGTGATTTGACCTGAGGATGGCTTCACCGTAGTAGGCCGTAGGCATGCCAGCAGTCAACAACATGGAATTCAACATTTCTATTAAAGTCCTATTTTTTCTTTCGGCGATACCGTTGTATTGTGGTGAATACGAGACAGTTGTTTCAGGAATTATGCCAATGCTGGCAAGAAAATCTCTGAACTCCCCCGAGACGTATTCGCCTCCTCTATCACTTCTTAGCTTTTTAATTTTCATGTCTAATTGATTTTCAACCCTATTTTTGAAAAAAACAAACTTTTTCAAAGGCTTCATCTTTGGATTTAAGTAAGTAAATGTTGATAAATCTAGAGTAATCATCGATAAAAATTATCAGATACTTCCGACCTCCTCGAGTGACAAAGCTTTTGTAGTCACAAATATCAGAATGTATTAACTCTAGCAATTGTGTGCTCCTAGAAACCTGACCAAAATGTGTTCTAGTTATCTTATATTGAGCACAAATCTCACATTTGTCAAATTTAATGGTTGTGTCTAAGGGAATTTTGTGAGTTCTAGCTAGTAGAAGTAGTTTCCAATAGTTCACGTGTCCTAGTCTTGCATGTAAAGTCTTAGGATCTATCAAATTTGAACTGACCTAATTGACCACCTCGTTTGCTAGACTCAGCCTATACATTCCATTAACTACATACGCACAACCAAAGTAATGCGAGGGAACCATAAGGGTTACTCGGTCACCACTAATGTTAAACGACATACCCGCATCGCATAACAAACTAATAGAAATTAAATTAGTAGCTAATGAGGGTATAAATTTAACATTCTTTAAAAGTAAACGCGTACTTGAAGAGAGTATCAGAGTAGCATTCCCCACCCTCAGCATATCAGCTATAACGCTATTAGCAACAGTGACAGTCTCTTTAACTTCTCTGACATCCTCCAAAAACACAAAATTGTTGCAGACGTAGCATATAGCACCTGAATCGAGCCACCACTCTGAACTGGACTTTCCCTTTCCGACCATGGCAACAAAGTCGGTATGCGCAGTCTGATAAACCATATTGGCTTTGTTATCAGTCCTGAGTGTGTTGGATTCACCCCGTTTAGGCTGCTTGTACTCGGAAGCACAGTGACCCCACTTGTTGCAGTTATAGCACTTGTCTTTGAACTTTTTAATATTTTTGCTGGTGGCAGCAACTGCGGGTGCACTGGTCGGTTGTCTTGTCTTTCCAAGCTTAGGCTTGCGCTTAGGATACGTGAGCATGTTAGCAGCAAAGGTCTGCTTGCTAACCGTCTCTAAGGCGTGCCTAGTACGGTTCTCATCCTCAATGTATATGAAGCGCTTGAGGTCTTTCAGACTCACCTGCGTCTTCTTCTGATACATTTCAGTCTTAAAAGAATACCATGCAGAGGATAATTTAAAAATTATCGCTCCTGCAACGAAACCATCTGACAGAGGGATGTTTTCACTATTAAGCTTGTCCACGAGATTCTCAAAATCTGCAACTTGAGGAAGAATCTCCCTATCTTCTGTGAAGGTGTAGGCCATGAACTTGTCCACGAGATGCGTCTTGGACATGTTCTCTTCCTCTCTGAACTGCTCCTCCAAGGTGTCCCAAATCTCCTTGGCAGTTTTCATCTTGTTGTACGTCTCTGCAAGTCTGTTTGAGAGGCAATTGAGAAGATAATCACGAAAAAAATCCTCGTCGTGGATCCAGTTATCCTCGTCCTCTCCTCCTCTATAAGACTCAAAATCGGACTGTACGGTATAAAAAATATTCAGATATTTCATGCCAAACTGCGTGTTCCGCTTCCACGCACTATACTCGGAGTTGGAGAATTTCTCCAGCTTGATCATCGGCACGGGAGAATTCCCTTTCGACATTGTGGGTTCCTACTAAGAGACTTGGAGCGCTACTAGCGACCTAGAACGAGAGCAGTAAAACAAGAAAGAAATCACTTGAGCGATGCGACTACGGTCTTCGGATCCAATCCAAGAAAGTTTGCTCCTCTCCGACGGAAAAACAAATCGTCGAAGACTATATCTCAATAAAGAGTCTGCAGCACAACAATATTGATTGTTACTCGTCAACCCTTCTCCGATCTCAATCAACTCGATCTAATGTTGATATGCACAAAGAATGAAGAACGCCTAGATTTTAATCAAATCTCTTGTTGTTGTAGTATAAAAGCAAGGAAAAAAAACTTAGTTCTTCTTCATCCTCAAGCTCACTGGTCGAGCAACAAGATGAACGACTATGATAGATCTTTTTTCAGGAGGCCTACGTTGAGATTGATCTTGTTGTAGAAAAAGTCAGCACTAAATCGCTGTGCTATCCTTGTTCTTCCACTGGTGGGGTGCCCTAGATCGGTAATGATCAAGGAAAACGGGAGAGGCGGCGATCAAGCCTTTTCAGCGATTACGGGCCGTGGATCTAAGATCCTTCTCCGCCGACGACAGCAACGAAGCTTTCCCGACCTTGCACAGGAGAAATAGCGCTGGAATCCCGAGCGGGGATTGGCTACCTTCCTCGCGATCGACGGCAGGAAACTTGATTTGCGGCGCGATCTTCCTACAGACCAGTGGCGGGCGCAGAGAACCGCAAAATCAGGAATCGAATCGAGAGCAGCAGCGGCTCCTCCTTCGCGATCTGGAGTCCCCTTCTCCGATCGACACAGGCGCACAACAACGACAAAATCACGAACGGAGTCTGCGGAGGGAGAGAGCGTCGGGCTCTGCAAGGAATCAAGCCGGGATTTCCTTCTTCCTTGCAGTTCGGGAACGACGGAGAAAGCTCGACAGGCGGCGGAACCTTCTCCTTCGCGATCGAGGGCGGCGCAAGACCGAAACGGGAGGGGGCTAGGGAAAAACGAATGGAACTTCGAGAATGTTGGAGTTGTAGGAAATCTGGGGTGCCGAGAAGCAGAAATCCGAATATCGAATAACAAACACAGAACAAAAACAGAGCAATCACAAACACAAGATGTTACAGAGGTTCACCCAAAACCGGGCTACGTCCTCTCTCCCCTTCTTCTTCCTTCTTGTATTCACCAAAAGAAACAGATTACAAAGGTTGCAAGGATCAAATCGGATCCTACCTCTTCTCCTCTCTTCTGGACAAGAAAACCATAGAAGAATACCTTCTGGATCGATCTCAACGAGATACCTCGTATCGCCTCCAAAAGAATACGCCGCCTCAGACTGCAATGAATCCGTATCCCTAAATCGGGAAAAACAACGTATATATGCCCCCAGAAACAGCATCGTCGACCTGCGCTCGACGTTCGGCGATGTCGAACGTCGAACGCCGACGATCGTCGAACGGCGCTCGACGAGTCGTCGAGCTCAGCCCGTTCGACAGATCGTCGAGCGGCGGTCGACGTTCGTCGAGCTGCGCTCGACGTTCGTTGAACTTGGCCCGTTCGACGAACGTCGAGCTGGGTTCGACGAACGTCGAACCCAGTTCGACGCTTGGGGAAAAACACCCCCCAAAAATTTGGGCCGGGGCGTTGCCCCCGCACCCCCACCGGGGACGCTGTCCCCTGGACCCCTGCCCGCTGTCCGGTCAGCGGGACCTCCGCCGGGGGCGGCTGCCCCCGGACCCCCGCTGTCGTCGGTGCCAGATATGTCGAAGGGGGGTCACACTTCGATTCCTCTAAGCTCACGTGGGCTAACCCGGTGTGAGAAACAAGAGGACCGGAAGTGTTCCACAACCCCAACAGGAGTGTGCTCGAAGCATCCGCGTGACCGTCAAGTTTGGAACGATCTACTAATTGTTTCCCCTAACATGAGTATTTATAGGCAAATCCTAAATACCCGACTATGAGTTATTGGATTCCTATCGGATCCTAACCGCAACCCTCTAAGCACCCGTCACACCTATTTAAATATACCTCAACATTTTCTTGATAGCGGTCATGGCCTATGTCTTGCCAAACATACATATATATTATATGTTAATGGCGTTTTTATCAAAACTCATCGGAGTCAATAAACCGCACTAAACAAAACCCTAATCTATAGATGAATCAATCCTCAAATATTTGGCGATATTAAAGAGAAGAATCCTTTGTTGCTTGATTAATGATCTGATTTTGTTATTTTATACTTTAATTGTAATCTATACAAAGAAATGTAAACTGGTCGAACTGGATGATAATGTATTGTTACAATTTTTGGAGTCCAAGAGTAAGAGTGATATCGTTGTTTGTCATACGCACATCTTCCACATACACAATATCTCCCTCAAAAACTGTACACAATACTATTAGAAAGAAATAAAGCAAACAAAGTTGCTAGCACTAAATTAATTGTTGAGAGTCCCTTGTACATCAGCAAGAAAAACATCCTTACAAAATTTATCTATTCTCAATTTAGCTACAAATTAATTTTGCTCCTGAATCTCTTGCAAATTTAAATTAGCAACAAAATTATATTGTATAGCAAGAGATCCTCGTCCCTCCAATTTGATATTTTTCTTATAGTGTAGAGTGGGCATTACCTCTAGACTTCATGCGCAATACTATATTCCAAGACCATTCCATTTGTTCGACCGAGAGAAACTTAGAGCAACTCAAATAGAACTATAATCAGAACAAATTTCAATTCAAGATTACAACCACCCCCTTGATCGGGTGGATTGCACCAGAAGCTACAAGAAGCAAATAAGCCGAGTTGAAATTTCAAGAGATGGTTTGTGCTCTTTCTGCATCTCATTTCTTCCCGAATCACCGATTTTTCTTTTATTCAATCTTTCAATCATATCTATACTATTCTATGAGGAAGAAACCTCCTTTGTTGCAACATTCGTATTGCCGATTTTGCCCATACCTTTTTGATGTATTGCCTTATTTTTACCATTGAAAATTTCAAAAAAATTTAAATCACATCCCCATTTCCGTCATTTCTCGATCTCCCATCGTACTCGAAGCCCGCGATCATATTTCTAAACCTAAGAGAAACCCACACATCCTCCCTCCTCTCCGGACACCCTCTTCTCGCGCAGCCTTCCGCTCATCCATCTCCAAGCCACAAAGCTTCAAGAGGCCGCAAAAGTTCCACCGCCGGCCATCATCTCGCCTGCTGCAAGAGGATGCAAAAGTTCTTCACCCGCTTTTTGCCCAAGGGCTCCATACGGATCGCAGGTAGCGCATTTCTTCCTCCCAATACTTCTTCCTTCTTTTTTTTTTTATACTTTTCCAAACAATCAGAGCTGAAAATGCATACTATAAGTTTATAATGCCAGTAAAAAATGAAAATGTATAGTTTTTTATGATTTAATTATGGGGTTTTAGGAAGTTCTTCTGCTCATCCAAACAACTTATTTAAATTTTTGAATGGCAAGTATTTTTGAGATATCATATTTTATTAATTGCAGGCCTCGCAAGTAGCTCGGAATTCCCAATTTATGTCCATGAATGGAGCGCATTGTTATGCCAAAGTATTTTCTCAAGTACAGACGATTAGAAGCTATGTTGAGGAATGTGGTCGCCACATACAGTTTTTTTCCAATATGTTACTTACTATTTTTGTTCATTATTATAATTTACTCTCCCATCATCCTACGATTCCTACGACAAATGTTGCTCCCACGATTAATATCACCCGCACAAAAAATATCTCTCCCACAACAATTGTTGGCCCCACCGCACGACAATTGTCGCCCGCACGACAAATGTCGTTGGTCACGACAAATGTCGATGCCCATGGCAAATGTCGTCGCCCAACACCAAAGTCACCCCCACGACAAATGTCGTCTCGACGACAAATGTCGCCCCCCAAGAGAAATATTGTCGCTCACGACAAATGTCGTCCCCACGACAAATGTTGCCCCCCACAAAATTTGTCGCACTCACGACAAATGTTACCCCACACGACAAATGTCATCTTGGATAGAGGCGGAGTCTGTCACTCAAACTCATGTGTGTAATTAAAATGAATTGATGGCTTCATTACTATCTCTACTCTCGTATATCCATGGAATACTACACTTTGGTTATCTAGTATAATTATTTGAATTTTAATTGAGTGTTTTTTCTGTGCTATTTCCTTCCGAAATATTATTGACCTTTAGATCAATTATATTTCATGTTCGTTTGTTTAGTAGGTAGTTACAGCTTACCTCTAATATGGCTAGAAGCCTAAATGAGTTGGGTGGGCTTTAATCTTTTAAGGAAGAGAGCCCACTAATAATCGGCCTGGTAATTTAGCTGGGCCATATTGGTGTACGCTTTTTTAAAATTGCTTTATGGGGATACTCTTCAAAAATATTGAGGTGAGAGTATAGTGGAACTAGGGGTGTGCAAAAGAAACCGATGAATCGAGAACCGGACCGAAATCGAACCGATTTAGGCGGTTCGGGTTGATTCCAGTTTTATTCAGTTCGGGTCTGATTCCAGTTATTAGAGAACCGACGGTTCGGGTCGGTTCTCGGTTCCCATACTCGGGTACTCGAGAACCGACCCAAATTATTAATTTAAAATTTAAAATAATATATTATTGTCTAAATTGGACAATTACTTCATTTAGGCCCGGTTCAGCGGGAAAGGTTCAGGCGTTCATTCGTTCAAGGCTCCGCCGCTCCCAATTATTTTCAGATATTATTTTGTTTACCAAATTCAAAAATTCAATCGAAGTCTCGTAGATAATAAATGAGTATTTGTACATTGAGATAAAAAACGCATCAAAATTTGGAGTAATAAATATTTATCCTATTAGTTGAAAATTTGAGAAGAAAAAATGTGGCATTACATAATATGGGTGGAACCGAGAACCGAACCGGAACCGAACCGAACCGAATTGGGCGGATCCGGTTCCATGATTTAGAACCGCGGGTCGGTTCTGGTTCCCAAATTTTTGAACCAAACCTATATGGGTCGGTTCTTTGTTTTTGGTGGAACTGAACCGAACCGAACCGAGTTGCACCCCTAAGTGGAAGTGAGCGGTCTGTCATGGCAGGCTGCACAGACCGCAACGATTAGGCAGGTAGAAGTTGGCGGATAGCCGGGATTCGGTTTCCTTCTTCTCTCCCGCGGTCTGGTTCAACAAGCTCTCCTAGGATGTAACCGAGCGGTTAGCATGGTCTAACTGTAGCTGGTGCGGTCTGGATGTTGAGACAACATAGTCGGCCAAGAAACTGCAGGTTCTCTGGTCCGCAAGAAGGCTGGCGGTTAGCGCGATTTGTGGCGGCTAACCGCACAGTTAGCTGAAGTCTTCTCGGGCGGATTGTTATAAGAGTTCGCTGGTTTTGGACTTGGTCACGGAATTGGGACAAGTCTGGTCTGGTTGCCTAGCTAGTTCGCAGTGACCGCTTGGTGCGCGGTCTGGTTCAGAGTCCGGCTGATTTACTCTGGGTGCAGAGGTTGTTGAACTGCGCGATCTGGATGCTAGACCAGCAGTTCGCCTTTGACGCGGGTTGGATCAGGACGTGTGGCTAAGTTGTCCAAGTCCTCGTGGACTGATGGTTCTGTCCGCACGGCTTATGCAGATTGTTGATTCTTTCCGAGCATGCAGATAGTCAGTTTGTTGCGCGCGAGCTGGTGAAGCTGCCCGCATTCCTTGCGGGTTGTTCACGCGGCTTGACTCTGGTGTTCGCCTTGTGCATACAGGTGATGCTAGCTCGTAGTTTGACGGGCGGTTACCCTATCGCTACGGGTGGTGATGACACTCCTCCTTGCGCTTGTGAATAGGGGTCCCCGACTCGTCATTATCAATCGAGAACAGTGAGAACTCAACTCAGTTTTAGATTCTGAGGTTAAGTTTTTTTAACTGTCGCGACTAAGTGAAGTTGGCTATCTGTGCAGGCTATGCGGCTAGCATCAGACGACAAGGCAATTAGTTGAAAAGCTTGGTGTGGAACAGGTCACGGTTTACAGTCAGCGGTTTGCAGCAGGTCGCGGCTAGCGGCTTTGTTGAAACAAAAAACTTGGTCTCTCGTGGAGTTCGGGGTCCCAAGAAAGGGGTGACCTCACACCTACTACACTCAGAAGAACGTGACAGGCCAAAGACTAAGGAAATTAGGAACAGACCCTCGGCTCTAGCGTGGAGGTCCCACCACACACCCGGAAGGTCACAAGAGCACCTCCCCTCCCTCACCAATGACAGAGCTGGGTACCTTGGAGAGCTCTCTCAACTCAACGAAGGAGAAGAAACTAAGGGAGGAGGAAGCTCAAAAATCCAGTCCCCTCCAAAGGTACCCAAGGGGGTCTATTTATAGTTTTTCCAAGTCCTGGGGGTAAAATGACCAAAATACCCTTAGGACAACTAAGCCTCGAGCCAATAACAAACCTCCACAACGGGGGGTAGAGAGATAATTTCTACCCCGGGGGTACAATAGTCAAAACATGGCAACAAGAGGTCCAGTGGGGAGGTGGAGGCTGAACCATGCTCCTCCCCCTTACCCCCACCTCGGACACCCGAGACGAGTGGGCGGACCACGCAGAAGAACCAAAGGGGCGAGAGCCAGGTCACCGGCCGAGCTCGCCCAAGGGGGCCGGGCGCCCGGGCGAGCTCCAGGCCGCCGACCGGGCTCGCCTAATGGGGCTGGGCGCCCGAGAGAGCTCCAGGCCGCCGGCCGGGCTCGCCCAAAGGGGCTGGGTTCCCGGGCGAGCTCCAGGCTGCCGACCGGGCTTGCCCAAGGGGGTTGGGCGCCCGGACAAGCTCCAGACCGCCGGCCGGGCTCGCCCAAGGGGGCTGGGCGCCCGGGCGAGCTCCAGGCCGCCGACCGGGCTCGCCCAAGGGGGCTGGGCGCCCCGGCGACTCCAGGCCGCCGGCCGGGCTCGCCCAAGGGGACTGGGGGCCCGGGCGAGCTCCAGGCCGTCGACCGGGCTCGACAAAGGGGGATGGGAGCCCGAGCAAGCTCCAGGCCACCGGCCGGGCTCGCCCAAGGGGGATGGGCGCCCAGACGAGCTCTAGGCCGCCGGCCGGGCTCGCCCAAGGGGGATGGGCGCCCGGGCAAGATCCACGCCATACTCTGCGAATACGGGGTTGTACACAATCCCCGCTCTTTTCGAGGTTGGCACAAGCTCGGAAAGAAACATCCAACCCAACGTATTCGCTGAGTGGCCTCATCTCGCGGTTTGAAAGATTATAAGGTCTCTCCGAGGGGTCAACCTGTCATGCCAGCTAATGAGAGTCTGGGTGACAAGACAATCTCGAGGTGAAAACACTTAGCCTCCCGAGGGGTCAACCAGTCATGCTAGCTAATGGGAGCCTGGGTGACGAGACATCCTCGGGTTGAAAACACTTAGCCTCCCGAGGGGTCAACCTGTCATGCCAGCTAATGAGAGCCTGTGTGACGAGACAGCCTCGGGGTGAAAACACTTAGCATCCCGATGGGTCAACCTATCATGCCAGCTAATGGGAGCCTGGGCGACGAGACAGCCTCGGGGTGAAAACACTTAGCCTCCCGAGGGGTCAACCTGTCATACCAGCTAATGGAAGCCTGGGTGACGAGACAGCCTCGGGGTGAAAGCACTTAGCCTCCCGAGGGGTCAACCTGTCATGCTAGCTAATGGGAGTCTGGGTGACGAGACAGCCTTGGGGTAAAAACACTTAGCCTCCCGAGGGGTCAACCTGTCATGCCAGCTAATGAGAGCCTGGGTGACGAGACAGCCTTGGGGGTGGGACTTGTTCTCCCCGAGGCACATTCGACACAACCAGCTAGTGGGTGCCTGGATGAGGAGATCCTCTCGGGGGTGGGACTTGTTCTCCCCGAGGCACATTCGACCCAACCAGCTAGTGGGAGCCTGGATGAGGAGATCCTCTCGGGGGTGGGACTTGTTCTCCCCGAGGCACATTCGACCCAACCAGCTAGTGGGAGCCTGGATGAGGAGATCCTCTCGGGGGTGGGACTTGTTCTCCCCGAGGCACATTCGACCCAACCAGCTAGTGGGAGCCTTGATGAGGAGATCCTCTCGGGGGTGGGACTTGTTCTCCACGAGACACATTCGACCCAACCAGCTAGTGGGAGTCTGGATGAGGAGATCCTCTCGGGGGTGGGAACTAGGCATGTCACTTGAACTTTACCAAAATCCAACATCCTCAAACGGGGAAAAAGTTGGGTTACATGACCCTCCCAACTCAACTGGTCGGGGGCTGGACTCCGTACAACATAAGAAAAAAATAAGGGACTCTGCCGAGGCGAAGCTTCCTCAGGGGGTTGGGGCCTGGTGGTCGTCATCTGATTCCTTCCCCTTGGTCACCTGCATCCTGCTCAGACTCTCCATGATCTTCTCCATGATCATCTCCATCTCCTCCGCCTTGGCCAACCAAGAGATGGTGTTGATAGCCGTGACGTAGCACTTCCTCGCCATCCTGGAGTCTCCCTTGATCCTGACCTGGATCCCTTCTGAGTTAAACTTGAGGCACTGGTGGAAAGAAAACGGCACACAACGGAAAGCGCTGATCAGGGGCCTTCCAAAGATGGCGTTGTAGCTGCTTGGAGCGCCAACAATGACAAACCTACAGTTTCTTGAGGTTCCCGTAACTTCACCTAGAGTCCGACTCCACCTTCCACTTCCTTCCTCTCTCCTGAAAATCCAAACAGGGGTCCGTCCGAAGCCAGCACCCTCCTTGGATCTACCTTCATCCCGTCAAACGCTTTCTTGAAGACGACGTTGACGGAGCTTCCGTTGTCAATCAAGATCCGGGAGACGGTAAATCCTTCGATGGCTTCTTTGATGACCAGGGCGTCGCATAATGGATCCTCGTGCTCCGATATGTCTTTTGATGAGAAGGTGGTCTTTTCTTCTAGGGGCGGGGTCTGGGACGTCGAGGCGACACTCCGACGGTACATGACGTGGAGGCTCGCCTTCCGAGTGCCCTCGATCCCCACCTCACCGTGAATCACTGTTATTCCTCCTCGGTGTTCTACATCGACCTGATCCTCGCATATCTCATCGGCGGGACTTCCTCAACCTGCACCAACTGCTGCTGCTGGGCAGGGCCTCTCGCCCCCTCACCTCCAAGAATTCGGGGCAGGTAGCTGTTGTGTGCCCCTCTACCTGGTGGAAGTCATAGTATGGTAATGCCCTCTCCCCCCTCCTTCGGCGGGCTGGGCGATCTCTCCTGTTACCTCTTTCTACTTCACCTATCGCCAAGGCTTACTGCGGTGGGGACAAGAGCTGTCTCGGGGCTTACCTTTGGAAGTCAAACCTCCCTTGGCCCCCGTGAAAATTCCACCCTCCCTGGACAAGAGCTCTTCCTGGACCCTGGGCAGGTCCTCCCTGCCACCTCCAAACTGGTTCTGGACTCTCCTGTCCCTGGAACCCCTGAGCCCTCTGCTCTTCTCTCCGCCTTCCCTTATGATGTCTCGAGCCACCTTGCTCCTTTGAATCTGCCTACGTCAACTTTGCCAACATCTTGACAAATGCCGGGTTGGCCTCCTCCATGACTATCTCCTCTGCCGCCCTTTCCATCAGCTCCTCAAAGGAAAGGGGGGCCTTCCGAGTCAAGCTCATCTTGAAGAAGCCCTCCTTCAGCCGAACGGTTAAGGCCATCTGGAGAGCATACCCCGACACCTCCTGGATATCCAGGATCTCCTCTGGGAACCTGTCAATGTAGCGGGTCAGCGACTCCTTGGCCCTCTGCCTTATCAGGAAGATGGACTCAAGACTCTTCTTCCTCTTCTTGGAGGTGGAGAAGCGGAGCTGGAAGCTCCGGCTCAGGTCCTCGAACCCATAGATCGACCTTGGAGAGAGTTGATGAAATCAGTCTCTTGTCTTCTCATTCAATGTGATCGCAAAGAGGCGACACTTGAAGACATCCGTCATCGGCCTGATGGAGACGACATCCTCGAACCACTGCAGGTGCTGGACGGGGTCATCCTTCCCGGTATAGTAAGCCATGTCTGGCTCTCTGAACCCCTCGGGAATGGGAGCTGAGACAATCAGCTCGCTGAAAGGTGACCCCCTGAGGGGTGCTCTCGCCACCTCTACTCACGCGACCTGCTCGCCTGGAGGGTTAGCACTCGCCGGGATGGGGAACAACTCCCGGCCGAGGAGGTCTCGCTCGACCCCCTCTCTCATCCTTTCCTTCCCAAGTCGCCTACCTGGTGCACTTCCTTCTCCCCCTGCTGGGGTCACCTCGTCTGTGCCCCTGGGAGGCAGCTCGCCGAGACCACTCTAGGTCAGCTCGTCGGGACCCCTGGGAGCCAGTCCCTGGGGGGTTCGGGTTGAGCTGTCAGCCCAAGGTGCAAAGCTTCTAAGCATCCCCATGATGCCTTGGATGGAAGCCATGAACTCTTCCCTTCCTACGAAGGGTCCGGGGTTGGGGAGCTTGGTTAGATCATCACCACCTCCCTGATCTCCAGCCATGACACTCTCCCGAGATCTTCTGTGCTGGTCACTCTCCACGCTCACCGCACCAAAATGTTGAAACCAAAAACTTGGTCTCTCGTGGAGTTCGGGGTCCCAAGAAAGGAGTGACCTCACACCTACTACACTCAGAAGAATGTTACAGGCCAAAGGCTCAGGAAATTAGGAACAGACCCTCGGCTCTAGCGTGGAGATCTCACCACACACCCGGAAGGTCACAAGAGCACTTCCCCTCCCTCACCAATGGCAGAGCTGGGTACCTTGGAGAGCTCTCTCAACTCAACCTAGGAGAAGAAACTAAGGGAGGAGGAAGCTCAAAAATCCAGTCCCCTCCAAAGGTACCCAAGGGGGTCTATTTATAATTTTTCGAAGTCCTGGAGGTAAAATGACCAAAATACCCTTAGGACAACTAAGCCTCGAGGCAATAACAAACCTGCACAACGGGGGGGGGGGGGTAGAGAGATAATTTCTACCCCGGGGGTACAATAGTAAAAATATGGCAACAAGAGGCCCAGGGGGGAGGTGGAGGTTGAACCATGCTCCTCCCCCTTACCCCCACCTCGGACACCCGAGGCGAGTGGACGGACCACGCAGAAGAACCAAATGGGCGAGAGCCAGGCCGCCGGCCGGGCTCGCCCAAGGGGGCTGGGCGCCCGGGCGAGCTCCAGGACGCCGGCCGGGCTCGCCCAAGGGGGCTGGGTGCCCGGGCGAGCTCCAGGCCGCCGGCCGGGCTCGCCCAAGGGGGATGGGCGCCCGGGCGAGCTCCAGGACACCGGCCGGGCTCTCCTAAGGGGGATGGGCGCCCGGGCGAGCTCCAGGCCGCCGGTTAGGCTCGCCCAAGGGGGCTGGGCGCCCGGGCAAGCTCCAGGCCGCCGGCCGGGCTCGCCCAAGGGGGTTGGGTGCCCGAGCGAGCTCCAGGCCGCCGACCGGGCTTGCCCAAGGGGGCTGGGCGCCCGGGCGAGCTCCAGGCCGCCGGCCGGGCTCGCCCAAGGGGGTTGGGCGCCCGGGCGAGCTCCAGGCCGCCGGCCGGGCTCGACCAAAGTGGCGAGGAGCGTGGGCGAGCTCGAGGCCGCCGGCCGGGCTCGCCCATGGAGGCTGGGCGCCCGGGCGAGCTCCAGGCTGCCGGCCGGGCTCGCCCAAGGGGGCTGGGCGCCCGGGCGAGCTCCAGGCCGCCGGCCGGGCTCGCTCAAGGGGGCTGGGCGCCCGGGCGAGCTCCACGCCACCGGCCGGGCTCGCCCAAAGGGGCTGGGCGCCCAGGCGAGCTCGGTCGGCGCTCCAGGCCGCCGGCCGAGCTTGCCCAAGGGGGCTGGTGTGTAGGGGGTGAGACCCTGGCCTCCATCTGGAGTGCTTCTCCTACCTCGCACCTAGCAAGTCGGGGGGTCAGCCATCTTGCCACACCCACCAAAAAAGGGGCCGGGGGGAGATGCAGATTTTCCCTCCCCCTACTAGTATATTGCTAAGGCCACGCAAAAATTGGCCACTAAGAGTCCAAAATCTCTCAAAAGCTTAAAAACTTATAGTTGGTCCTGCGCCTACCGGGAGGGCCCTACTCTGCGAATACGAGGTTGTACAAGCTTGAAGTCACTTTTCTCGGGGTTGCGGATAACACAGAGTAGTTTGCCCGGTCTATCAGCAGATTTTGTTTTTTGGTCGTCAGCATTCAATAACAGGCAGTTCGCGCGACTAGTTGCGGATATTCGACTTTGGCGGTTTCGGCGGACAAGGCATGCAGCTTGTGCAATTACAGTTTCTGTTCGCGCGGTTTCTTCTTTGCCTACAATTGTAATTTTGTGTTTTTCATTTGGGTACATTGGCGAAATTATGTCTCACAATGTATGTCTCGCTGTGTAAATCATATTGATTTCCAGATTTTTGACTCTTGTGCTGATTATTACTTGGTTTCTGGTTGTGATTGAGTGTTCCTGCAACCTCTTTTTCAACTTTCTTCATAAATTTTTATAGATACAATCCAGCCATTTGATATTTAGAAATATGAAAGCCCATTAAAATCGAGATGTATTTTAGGCTCCGTTTGAGAGGGAATTATTTTCACCGGTCAAGCGGTTTCGACCGCATGAACAAAACCGCTTGACCGAAGAAAATAATTCACTGCAAACAGAGCCTTAATATGTTTTTAAAAGAAAAAAATACACACAACATGAAAATTATTACTTTATGGAATTCTTAACAAGCTTTTGAAAATCAGGCATATCAGTTAGAGCAACTCCAATGGGGGATTTCTATATTTAGAGATCTCTCATGTATTATGTTCTCCAAATATGGAGAACATGGAGAACCAACTCCAACCATGTTCTTTATATTTGGAGAACATGATTTTTTTAATATTATATATATATATATAATATGTGATGTTATTTTATGTATATATTTATATTTAAAATATGTCATATATATTTTATATATTTATATGTATAAATAAATAAATATAATAAATAAAATTAAATTTTTTATTATATTATATTATTTTTAACCCATTTTTGAAATTTAATTGCATAACTAAAATATAATAAACGTTATATAGTTCAAAAAAAATATTACATTTGAAAATAATGCTAAAATTCTGAAAGATCATCATCGGCTTCGCTACGACTTCCGCATGCGCTTCCCCCGTGTTGTTCTCCCCCATACCCGGGAACTCCATAGTCGCTTCCTCTATACTGACTTCCTTCGTGCTGGTGTCCTCCGGATCGAGCTCCACCATATTGGTCTTCTCCATATAGGCTTCCGTCGTATTGACTTCCTCCAGAATGAGGCCCTCCAAAATGAGCCCCTCCAAATTGAGGTCCTCCAAAGCGAGGCCCTCCAAATTGACGCCCTCCAAATATAGGTCCTCCATGTGGGACTCCTACATAGTGGCTTCCTCCATACTGGCTTTCTCTATGCTGGGCTCCGCTGTACTTGCTTCCTCCATACTGGCTTTCTCTGTGCTGGGCTTCCTCCGTATCGGCTTGCTCCACATTGGGTTCCTTCGAGTGATGCTGATTCTGTAAATAAGGATTGTTTTATGTTTTTATTCATAATTTCTTGTTTTTTTGCCGAAAATATTGTCGCTCCGGAGTTCCTTTTATGCTATCCAAGTCTATCATCATAATATCATGATCTTGTTTAGCACTCTGAAGCTCTAATTTTTTCTTTTCATTTTCGACCTTTAACTTCATCAGTTCATTGATAGAAGACCTATCCTTCGCTCGTTCTTCTTGACCTCTTTTCAAAATCTGTAAGATTTCTTCATTTGCTTTAATTTTTGTTTCCATACCACCACTTTTACCACTAACCTGTCTCATCCTTTCTTTTTCTTTCTTTCTCACAGTAGACCGTGTATTTGAAATTGAGTTTGGAGATTCTTCATCACCAGTACTATTAAGGTTCATTTCGTTACTGCCTGTGTTTAGGTCTATGCGTCTACGTTGTGTGGGAGAGTTAGAATCAAGCTCTTGCGACATGTCATCATGCTGAGAGGTCTTACCAGCTGCAGCCCCGGAATGATCGATCCACTTTTCAGTATTTTTCAAAATTGACCAAACATGATCAAACAAGAAACCTCTTCTCTCGTTGGGATCTTCGCCGTACAAAATTTTTGCTTGATTTAGTTACAAAAAATAATAATTACAATAACAAATAATTTCATCGATCTAACATTTCAAATGTAAATATATACTTACAATATCAAGTTCAGATGCACCGCTCGGATTTCTTTGCTCAATTTGTCGAATGCATCCTCTAAATTTGCTAGCCTTGCTTGCTAACAATGACCAGCGACATGAGAGAGATTTTGGGGTTCTCTGTCCTGAGCAAGTACTTGGTCTCGTGTTGTGGAATACAACAGAGATTCTTTCCCACATCTTTTGTTCCTTTTGATTGCTACCCATAACTGGGTCTTCAGATACCTCAAGCCATGCGCAACATAATGCTTGATTTTCTTTCACTGAGAACGCTGTTCCTCGACTGGAAGTCATGCCTAGCACAACGTTGTTCCTCGAATGGAAGCGTTGGAGATAGAGTGATGGGTACTTATACAAGTCTTGAAACATGAATCCAATGCTAGAGAAGTGGTGATTATATAGGATTTTTTTAGATCATGCATTGCATTGGATTCTCTTGTCACTTCATCATAAACATTGGATTCTTTTTCCAACATTGGATTCCTTCTCCAATATTGGATTCCTTTTCCAACATTGGATTCCTTCTCCAACATTAGATTCCTTTTCCAACATTGGATTCCTTCTCCAACATTGGATTCCTTTTCCAACACAGGGTTCCTTCTCCAACAGATCGATGACTTGACATTGGATTCGCTGAACACGACGAACCGTTGAGCTGAGCCCGACGTATCGTCGGGCTCAGCCCGATGAACCGTCGCGCTGAGCCCGATGAATCGTCAGGCTCAGCCCGATGAATCGTCGGCCTGAGACCCACGAATCGTCGGCCTCAGCCCCACAAATCGTCGGGCTGAGCCCGACGATCGTCATTTGATATTTACACGATATCATGACTGCTTGTGTTATAATGCATAACATGATCGTTGAAGACGAGCGAGATGAAAATGAATATGTCGCTATTCCTACTCCAACACGAACGCAGAATGTTGAAGACTTGAACACAGACGAAGCCGAACGATTTCGTCAGTTCCTAAATCGACATAAAAAGATCAAGGACAGAGATGCGCATTTTGCACTTCAAGATGCACTAGTTGAACATTTGTGGGAACGACATGAGAATGAAGCTATGTAATTTTGAATGTATTTTTTTTGTTTCTACGAGTTTATTCAGTAAATGAATTTATATTATTTGTATGACAAATAATAATTTAAAAAGTATTCAATATTAGTCTCGTTTTGTAGGTCTCGAAAAAATAATTTTATCGATATATTATATGTCATTATTGAAAAATTATTGTAGCGGATACGAAACTAACAATTAAATAATTAAAAAAATTAAAAAAATAATAAAAAACTAAATGCCGGACACAGCATTTCCTCTTCCCCTCCTCTATATTTAGAGGAGGAGAGAGAAGATCTTCATAAATGGAGAAACAATTGCCGAACGATTGGAGGCATTTTTTTCGACAAAAATACAGTTTCTACATTTTTGCAGATCGGTTGGAGTTGCTCTTAGGACCGTTAGGTCATAACATAAATCGACCAAGTATCCAGCTGGTCACCCCCGAACACCACCTGCTCAGCTGAGAACCGTTGCAAAAAACCGAGAATCGAGATCAAACCGTTGGACAGTGAACCGGCTCACGTGTTTAAAAAGGCCGCCGTTTCAAACATGCCATTAAAGCTGGATTTTTGATGCTAGGAGGATTGGAACAGGGAACCAAAGCATAATAAATTTAATTTTCAATGTCTAATAAACATATTATTGTATTAAAATATATATATTATCGTCAGATTAATATTTTAAATATTTTTAAAGTTCTTATGTATTTCTAATTCAACCCCAATCGAATTGGATCAAATGACTGGACCTTGAAATTAACTTTCAATCGTATTAATCATTAATCTTAAACAAATTATTCTAAATCAAATTAAATGTATTAATTTTCCAATGAAATGGCTTATTAATTAATCATCAATTAGATAGTAGATCTTTTTTTAGTAATAAATGACTACATCATTAAACAACATTCAATCAAACAAAAAACAACTACAACTCCGTTTGGCACGGTGGTGGCGGTCGTAAACGCATGAGCGAAAACGTCATTTGTTAAGGATCACCTAACAAACATAATCCGTTTGAACATAAAAGTGGATGAAGTTCCTTAGATGGGCATTAACGAATGACAAGTTAACCCTCCATGTTCGTTGTTGTACGTGCCTCCTATTTCGTCATATTTGGCTCCGTAATTTGCTACAGACCCGCACTGCTTCTTTTGGAGATTGCTCAATTCGAGTCTCTATTTTTGGAATCCCTTAAAATCAATTGGTGATGGAGGACGATTTCTTGGAAGAGATTTGATCTTCTTCCATGGGTGCAGCCGCCCCCTCCCCTCTTTTGGAATTCCCTAAATCCCAGCATTTTCATTGGTGGCAGAAAATCTTATTTTTCTGTTTTGATTGGATTCAGTCGCTCCCCTCCTCTCTACTCGGTTTGGGTTCTTCATGCCTACAAAAGAGGGTTGGCCGGTCTTGCCCTATGCAGAAAAAATTTGGACCGCATGTGTTGAAGTCGGGAAAATTTCCCACTCCAAAATTTGAATCAAGACAGCCTAAGGTTATCGGTTCAACGGTCGGGCTCGAAGGCTAACAGGCTAGGACGCAAAAACAGTCAAGCAACAAAAAAGATCTCAGGCGCTGCGACAGGGAAGTCTCACCACGTACCCAGATGCTTAGAAAAAGCTTCCCCTCCACAACAAAAGATGGTCGAGCAGGGTACGAGATAGATTCTAGCTGGCAACCAAGTCAAGGCGGCGACTAAGATAGGTAGTCGCTAGCTTGCGACCTGTCTCTATGAAGAAAGGATCCAAATGCTCGGCTCGAAATCTAGGAAATGAGGTGGTCGAGATCTTTTGCGAGATTCCGAAGTCCTTCTCCCCGTACCTCTTGGGTCCTATTTATAGGCAAATCCAAGGGGAGGGGGGGGGGGGTCTTATTTATAGCCACACCCTCGGCGACGAGATGACTTCTTGGGGGAGCTCGCTCAGGTTGGGCGAGTAACTGGCCTAATTGCCTACCTAGCGAGTATGCGATGGGAGCTCTCCATACTCGCCCAGACCTTCTACTATTTTGAGCGTTGTCTCTGACTTCTGTCTTAACTTGTTGACTTTGACTCTTGCTGACCTGGCTCTAGGGGGATCCACCCTCGATGAATGTGGGTTGTACATCAGGAATAAGAGAAGTAGTCGGCTGAAGGCTTGGCCGATCCTGGGTTGTGTAGACCTGTTTCTTCCTCTTTGTTCCTATGAGCATTTTGGTGGTCGGCGACCGTCCTCTTGGTCATCGAGCTTTCTTCTTGTTGCATCCTCGCCGACGGGCTTCCTCCTTGTTGTAGTGCGCTCATCTCTCGTCCATCGATTTCTTCTCTTGATGCCAGATTTCTTTCTCGTCGCAACATGTACGACCAGATCTTGGAGGATTTGAAATTGTCATCAATCGCTCGGTTTATTTTTCCCTCTCTTATAGATGTATTGTATGTTTGAGAAAATAAAATAAAATATTTTGCATGCATAGTGGACGTATCCAAGTTCGAGGAATCACTTTATATTTGGTATTCTTTGTTTGTGATGTTTCTTACTGTTTCGTGTTCATCGTTCTTCGTAACCATTTTTTCACTGTTAGATTATTTTTGGAGGATCTGAAAATTATCTGTCTAGGATTGATTTTTCATAACAAGTGATATCAGAGGGAAGTTCGATCAGCGACTAATTGGATGTTCGTTTCGAGTTAGGTCAATGGTATTTGACGACTTCGGTCAGCTCCCTATCTTCCCAATCTTAATCTGTGAATTTAATAGGTCGCCTTGGTCTCAGTGTAGATTTCTCTATGGCTTCTTCTACACCCAGTGCAAAGTTCGATGGGAAGCATAATTTTGGTTTGTAGCAAGTGAAGGTCAAAGTACTACTTATCAAGGAAGGTTTACAGTCTTATTAGTAGATGCTCATAAAGATGTTATGGTTACCGTTCGCATGCGGGAGGATTTGGATCTCAGAACTTTGTCCACTATACAGTTTTGCTTATGTTGAAGCCGAGAAATATCTCAACCTCAGAAATCGGACTAGGCCACCTGAAGTTACTGGTCGAGCGGTCAGAAAGACGGTCTCTGATAAGAAAACAGAAGCGAGCTGTGCGAACAAGACCCCAGGTTGCTGCGGCAGGAAGGTCCCACCACGTACCCAGTTGCTTAGGAGCAACCCCTTCTCAACCAGATTGGCCGAGCTAGGTACGAAGGAGACGAGCTCGAGCAATAGCGAGTCGAGGGCAATTGCTGGAACTCGCGAGGGCTCAGGCCGAGATTTGCTTGTCTTCCTTCGTACCCCTGGGGTCCTATTTATAGGGAAATCCAAAGAGGGGGGGGGGGTCTTACTTATACCCCCACCCTGGCGAGTTGGCGACTTCCTCGGGGAGCTCGCCTAGAAGAGGCGAGCATCTGGCCATAGTCGCCACCTGGCGAGTTGGCCTGGGGAGCTCGCTATACTCGCCCAAACCTCCTGCGTCCTGCGGTGCTGATCTGGATCCCCATCTTGCTTGTTGACTTTGACTTCTGATGACCTGGCGGTGGTAGGACTCACCCTCGTCGAATACGGGTCGTACACAATCCCCGCTCTTTTTGGGCGACGTAGGAGCCCGGAAAGAATCATCCAACGCTTATTCGGCGAGTACCTCTACCAAGTATCTGGACAGCTCGCATCGTCGTCTGCTGGTAGAGTAGTCTATAAATAGGGGAGGGCTTGATTTTCGAGACGGACCCTGAAGCTCGCCGAAAATGTCAGATGCTGAGAAGTTGCTGATGGACAATCTCGCCGCCCTGTCTGGCCTCCTCGGCATAGCCAGACCAAAAAGACCGCGCGAGGAAGACGCCACCGCCTTGTCCCCGCCGAGGAAGAAAAAGGCGAAGAAGGTTAAGCAGTCTGCCACTACGGCGGTTGACTCGCCTCCCCCGCTGAAGCAAGTTGCCGCGGCGACTGGAAACCCCGCAGCTTCTTCCAGCACCCAGAAGCTGTTGAGCGATCTCGGGCTTGACGACTTCCTCGGATCTGTTCGGGACAGCCCGCCGGAAGACCCGGGAGTGGCCGAGGAGCTCGCGGCCGCTAAGGAATCCGCGGCGGCTCAGGTCGAGGTCATCACCGTGACAGGTCGTCATCTGGAAATCTTTCCTGCTAGGTTGTCGCCGCTTCTTCTTTACTGACTACTTTTCTATGCAGGCTCTCCGACTGCCGCGGACGCGACTCTTGACGTAGTCCCGCTGAGCTCGGCCCCCCTACTCGCCCTGGCGGCCGATAGGCCGTCCAAGACCGCCTACTCGGTCCGGATGGGCCTTAGCTCGGGGAAGGCGTCGGGGGCGACGTTGGTGAAGGGCACCCCCCCCCCCCCCCCCGGCGAGCAAGGAGCTACCGGTGAAAGAAATTCCCGCTGGGTTGTCCGGGTCGGCGCGCGAGGATCCTCCGGCGAGCAGGGCGGCCCCCACCGTTGCGAGTGGTGGGAAGATAGTCTCGGCGAGCGCCTCATTGCCGCCGACGCCACCCTTGGTCGCCGCAACTGCCCAGATGCCGGGCATCTCCCTGCCCCCGCCGCCGCCTTTGTCTGCTTCGCAGAGGTCGGATCTTCCGCGACCTCCTCCACCTCCTGCGCCGAGGGCTCCACTCCACCCGGCGAGCTCATCTCAAGCTCCGCCGCCGTTGAAGAAGCCGGAGAGGCAGCGACCGTCCTACTTCCCTCCGCGGGTTGGAGACCCCGACTACGTCGGTCGAGGGTCGGGAGAGCGCGGGCCGGGCAGGCCTGCCGATCTTCCGAGCAGCTCTTCGGGGAGGCGAGATACCTCCGGGCGACCTCCCTCACCGCGCCGATCCCGATCCCCTCGCCGCGGTGAGCCTTCTACTACTTTGATTACTGCTCTGCTTTTTCTGACCTGACGATCTACCTTCCTGCTTTGTCAGATCGCCCGGCGGCCTCTGGGGCGGCTTTCATCGACGCCATCGGGCTGTCCGGGAGCGAGTATCGCCAGGCTGCCGTTCGCGCCCACATGGAGCTGGAGAGCAAGTTCGACTAGCTCGCTATCTGCGACCCTCATCGACGCATCTCGGCTCTGGAGGCGAGGATGGCCAAGGTCGAAGGGCACCAGGCGACTTTGGAGAACTACGAAGCTCGCTTCCACATGGTTAAAGAGAATGACCGCCAGCTGCAGTTGAACAACCACCGCCTGCAGCTGGTGCTTGACGAGCTGGCCGGCATCCGGGCGAGCAAGGGGTCTGCTGGACGTCTGGCGAGGATGGAGGAGCAGCTCCGTCTCGGCGATGATGCGACAGCGTTGGCGACGGAGCATTACCGGCGTGCACGCGAGATCGGCTGGGCCGGGCGGCATCTTCACCCCCCTGAGCGGCCTAGGGCGCCATAGTATTTTTGTTTTTTGAATGTAGCTCGCGATGCGCGACTTTGAACTCCTTTCGGACATCTAATTTTTTATTTGATTAATTCATCTTTGCGTGTATGAGTATTCTCGCCTTCTGATCTTTCGTGTGCGCGCTTTCTTTGTGGTGTGCCGAGCTCTAGGTCTTCTGGCAATATCGCCTCTCATTCTTCACCGCGCGAACTCGTTCGATACTCGCCGAGACGGGCAGACCCCCCCCCTTGCCTTGACATATCTATAAATAGGAGGGGTAGGTGGGTCATAAAGCGTATGCTGTAGCGATCTTCTCTTCTTATCGGCGAGTATCCGAACATCCAGCTCGCCTTCTCTCGCTCTTTTACAGCTCGCAAACATGGTCGGCGACGACGCCAGCGCTCGCCGACAAGCTCATGCCATTAACTTCGCGGATGCGGCGTTCAAGAAGTCCGTTACCTCAGAGAAGGACCTGGCGGCCTTCAGGGAGCGCCTGCTGCCCGAGGACTATTCGGCGAGGCATCCTACTCGCGGCGAGCGGCTCAACACCTATGTTGAGGGCGCCCTCGTCTTGTCGCTGTGGCATTTCGATGCCGGCCTGCGGCTACCCTTCTGGCCGGAGTTCTGCGAGATCCTGCGCTACTTCGGGATCGTCCCCGCGCAGATCAACCCCAACGGCATGGCGATCATCATGGGGTTCCTATGCTTCCTCCGGGAGGAGAGGATCGCCTTCGACCTCTCCGTCTTCCGCCGCATCTTCGCCTTTGCGGCGACCTCGGAGGGAGTCATCTTTTTTAGCAGCCACATCTGCACCTTTGTCGGGACCGCGAATAAGGTCCACCGCTGGAGCGAGCAGTTGGTGGTCGTCCACGGCGACTTCGGCGGAATTCTCGGCAGGCCGCACCAACCGGCCGACGTCGTCTTCCTTCCTCCCATCCTCGAAGGAGCTCGCGAGCAGCTCTTCGAGTACTTCCGGGGTCGGCGCTTTGACGTCATTTTCTGGCGTCTAAACGTCAACGTGCTCGAGGCAGTCCACCCCAATGAAAGTAAGCCGAGCTCGAAATGCGTCCTGGTTACTCGCTCGCCCTTTTGCCGCTGAAGCTAACTTTGTCGCGCTTTTTGCAGTTTCCAACGAGCTTCCGGAGAAACCCCTTCCTTTGGCGAAGGAAGTCGCCGCTACGCGCTCTGACGTTCTCCCCCCTGCCGACATTTGGGAGAAGAAGGCGGCCAAGGGAAAGTCGCGGGCCAGCTCGCAGGGTCCCGTGAGGAAGAGGGCGAAGACCTCGTCGCCACAATCCGTCGGTCGCCGGTCGCCGACGGGCGCCCAGTCGCCCCACTTCCACCCCAACTACGGCCTCAGGCAGGGGGTGGTGGACGCCTACGGCCGCCCGCTCGTGACATGTTCGGCGGAGGACAACTCGGTGTCGCTGAGCACAAATCTCCCGTCCTGGTCGACCGACTGGGAGGACAAGGGGGAGGCTTTCGCTGTCCTCCACGCCCTATATGGGCGAGTCGATGCAGAGTCCGTCCTGGAGCTGACCCCGTCGGAGCTCGCCCACCAGTCGGCCTGTGCGCTCGCGCGGTCCGCCGAGCTGGGGCACTACTCGGCGAGGAAGCTGCTGGAGACGACTGATGCCCTCAAGGTCGTCTCCAAGAAGGCCATTGACCTCGGCATGCAGTCGGTCCGCTGGAGGGACTTCGAGGTGAGCTGTCCTTGGGTTGGTTGCTCGATTTGTTTCATCGATAGGTCCTGATGTCGGTCATTTCGCAGGCTACCGAGATAGAAGCAGCGAAGAAGCTCTCTGAGTGCGAGGAGAAGCTCGCCGCCTCCCAGGCCGAGCTGGAGGCGGCCCAAACTCGCGCAGCGGAGATGGAGACGAGGCTGGTCGCTGCTGAAGGATGGCCGAGCTCCTCAACTCCGCTACCCGAAGACCCGACGCGAGTGGTGAAGCAATCCCGCGTCCTCTAGGAGGAGAGATCCTCAGTTCGCCGCGAGATTGCGCGAGCGGCGGGGAACATCATACTCGCGCGCCTCAGGCTTGGGGGCCAGCTCGTCGAGGGGGAGAAGCCTCTCACTGTCGACGAGCTCATTCCCGAGCTACTCGCCGAGGGGACCATCCCGCCGTACCGCGCCTCGCCGCCGACCAGCTCCGGCGATTCCGATGACAGCAGCAGCGGAAGCAACAGCGGCAGCGGGAGCGATGAATCGGTAGATGTCGGAGACGACGAATATCGGCCAGATACTGGCGACGAGGAGTCCTAGTTGCTCGCCGATATTCCTTTTGTAAATCAATTTTTGACTTGTGATTTATACATTTTTGTTCCTGCATTGTTCTAACATGCTGCTCGCTAGGCTCATAGGCTCGGAGAGGAGCGTTCGCTAGATCGCAGGGGGGTGGTCCCGACGTCGATCATTTACTCGTCGGGACCTACTCGCCCCTACGCCCGGGTACTCGTGAACCTGCTGGGAGAACCTCGCGCACCGTGCGGGTCGGCGCGTGGGACATACTCGCATGCCCTCCGGGGCTCGCTTACTCGCGCGGTTCCAGCTCGCTTATTCGCGCGTGACGCAAGTCGAACCTGGCTTAGCTGTCGAATCATAACCTGCGGGCCTCTCATTCTCGCAATTGAGGAGATCGGCCGATTCCGACGAGAGGAGCTCGTGGGGGTGCCGATCTTACGATGCTGCTCCAGCCGAAGTCTTGGACTGCAATCGAGGAGATCGGACGATTCCCGAGGAGAGGAGCTCGTGGGGATACCGGTCTTACGACGCTGTTCAACTCGAAGTCTTGGACTACAATCGAGGAGATCGGCCGATTCCCGAGGAGAGGAGCTCGTGGGGATACCGGTCTTACGACGCTGCTCAACTCGAAGTCTTGGACTACAATCGAGGAGATCGGCCGATTCCCGAGGAGAGGAGCTCGTGGGGATACCGGTCTTACGACGCTGCTCAACTCGAAGTCTTGGACTACAATCGAGGAGATCGGCCGATTCCCGAGGAGAGGAGCTCGTGGGGATACCGGTCTTACGACGCTGCTCAACTCGAAGTCTTGAACTACAATCGAGGAGATCGGCCGATTCCCGAGGAGAGGAGCTCGTGGGGATACCGGTCTTACGACGCTGCTCAACTCGAAGTCTTGAACTACAATCGAGGAGATCGGCCGATTCCCGAGGAGAGGAGCTCGTGGGGATACTGGTCTTACGACGCTGCTCAACTCGAAGTCTTGGACTACAATCGAGGAGATCGGCTGATTCCCGAGGAGAGGAGCTCGTGGGGATACCGGTCTTACGACGTTGCTCAACTCAAAGTCTTGAACTACAATCGAGGAGATCGGCCGATTCCCGAGGAGAGGAGCTCGTGGGGATACCGGTCTTACGACGCTGCTCAACTCGAAGCCTTGAACTACAATCGAGGAGATTGGCCGATTCCCGATGAGAGGAGCTCGCGGGGATACCGGTCTTACGACGCTGCTCAACTCGAAGTCTTGAACTACAATCGAGGAGATCGGCCGATTCCCGAGGAGAGGAGCTCGTGGGGATACCGGTCTTACGACGCTGCTCAACTCGAAGTCTTGAACTACAATCGAGGAGATCGGCTGATTCCCGAGGAGAGGAGCTCTTGGGGATACCGGTCTTACGACGCTGCTCAACTCGAAGTCTTGGACTACAATCGAGGAGATCGGCCGATTCTCGAGGAGAGGAGCTCGTGGGGATACCGGTCTTACGACGCTGCTCAACTCGAAGTCTTGAATAAAATCCTGCATCCTTACATAGTTTGGAGATTAATCTCAGAGACATCTTGACAAGAAAGAAACTCTCTCCGGAGAGACGCTCTTGACCCTGCCAAATCGGGGGGTTGGCGCCCAGACCCGTTCCTAAGAATTCCTCTAGTCGGAGGAGAGATGCACTCGGGGAGACCTAGGCCGGCATGCAAGGGGGGAGCTGATCTCGGCCAACAATGCAGAGGCTCGGTCTTACAAGAGCGCTTAAAGTCCCGAAGCATCGTCCTATCATCCGTACTAGGCTATTCAGTAAGAACGGGTCGAAGGCACGTATCTCGATTTGATGGTGAAGTTCGCTTCCAGCTACGATTTGAACGGTGGTGGTGTTCATCGAGGATCCTCTCCGAACGCACTCAGAATCAACACACCCCTGGGCTCGTCTACGCCCTCCCTTCAGCAGGTTATCCTGCCTTGTTGTTCACTTGAAACTTTTTCCTTCTGGGTGTTTTACGAGGTCGGCCTCTCCTCGGGTCCGGGGGATCAGGGTGCGGATCTGTTCCTCGTAGTTCCTCCAGACGGAAGGGAGATGCACTCGGGGCGACATAGGCCGACTTGCAAGGGGGGAGCTGATCTCGACCGACAATGCAGAGGCCCTGTCTTACAAGAGCGCTTAAAATCCCGAAGCATCGTCCCATCATCCGTACTGGGCTATGTATGAGGAGCAAACCGACCACTACCTCCCGAAGTCGACTACGAGGCGGACCATGGAAACACGCAAAAGCCTTAAGGCATGCTCAATCACAAGAGAGATGAAATCCCGCATCCTTTGTATATTAACTATGTTTACAGAAATAGATACATGGGTTGCCGCTATGGGTAGAACCTTTTCAGATCATCCCCACTCCAAGTCCCAGTCAGCTGCTCCCCCGCTTGATCCTGTAGGTAATAGCCTCCTGTGGCTAAGACTTCTTGGACGATGAAAGGTCCTTCCCAGTTGGGATACAGCTTGCCTACGGCGGCTCCCCGCCCAGCGGCGTCCACCTTCTTCATGACCAAGTCCCCTGCGAGGAAGTTTTTCAAGCGGACATTTTTGTCAAAATGCCTCGCCATGCGTCTCTTGATTTCTTCCTGGCGCATGGAGGCCAAGTCCCGAAGCTCTTCCACATAATCTAGGGAGAGCCTCTGAGCCTCTTCGTTCTCTAGCCGCCATTCCTCGCTTCCGTCTTCGGCTGCAATGCACTTCAAATTCGACTGGGATGAGTGCCTCGGACCCGTGTGACAGTTTGAAGGGTGTTTCCCCTGTGGCTGAGTTTGGGGTGGTCCTGAGAGCCCATAGGACAGAAGGGAGTTGTTCGGCCCAATTTCCCTTGAGATTGGTGATCTTCTTCTTCAGCAAGTTGACGATGAGCTTGTTTGCGGCCTCTACTTGCCCATTACTCCGGGGGTGGTGTACCGAGGCGAACCGAAGGTCGGTTCCCAACTGCTTACAAAAGTCCCCTAGCTCCAAACTGGCGAACTGCGGCCCATTGTCGGTGATGATGGCCAGAGGGATCCCGAATCTGCATGCGATTTCCCCCCAGATGAAGTTTTTGACGATTTGAGACGTGGTCTTGGCCAGAGCCTTGGCCTCGATCCACTTTGTGAAGTAGTCGACCATTACTAGCACAAACTTCCTTTGTCCGCTAGCTTGAGGGAACGGGCCGATTAAGTCCATTCCCCAGATTGCGAAGGGCCACGGAGCGGTGATCGAGCGAAGCTGCTGAGCTGGCTGGAGCGCGAGGGGCGCGAAGAGTTGACATTGGGAGCATTTTCTGGAATAGGCCTCTGCGTCCTTTCGGATGGTTGGCCAGAAGTAACCGTGCCTCAAAATTCTCTACTCCAGGGTGCGGGTCCCGGAATGGCTGCCGCACTCTCCCGAGTGAATCTCCTCGAGAACCCGGGGAATTTCGAGCTCTGACAAGCATCGGGCCAGAGGGCCTGAGATGGTCTTGCGATAGAGCTCGCCGTCTTACATTAAGTAGTATGCGACCTTGTACCGGAACTTTCTCTGATCTTGCCCGTCGGATGGTAGTCGGCCTGTTGTCAGAAACGTGATGAACGGATCCCTCCACGAGGCTCGTTGATCGATCTCCATCAGCTCGCCTTCTTCGATGGATGGTCGAAACAACTCGACGACGATTCCCCCAGCCCGAGGGCCGTATTTTGCAAGGCCGTCTGCCTCGGAGTTGCGTTCTCAGGGCACGTGCTCGACGTGGAAGGATCGGAATCCTCCGATCAGGCCCTTGACCTTGACCAGATATTGCTGCAAAATGGGATCTCAAACTTCGAACTCTCCCCGAATCTGAGATGCGGCCACCATGGAGTCGGTAAAAGCCTGGATGTCTCTGATGGCCAGCTCCTTGGCGAGTCGCAAGCTAGCCACCATGGCTTCGTACTCCGCCTGATTGTTGGTTACTGGGAAAAGGATCTCGATGGCTTGCTCGATCCTAGTCCCTTGAGGACTAACCAGCACCACCCAGGCTCCCACGGAGTGCCTTCCTGACGCGCCGTCTACAAACATCTTTCAGGGGACTGGCCGAGAGACGCCCATGTCCGCCTCGACCTCGGCCGAGAAGTCGGCCAGGAAATCCGCCACGGCTTGTGCTTTGATCGCGACCCTTGGGGGGTAGGAGATGTCGAACTCACTCAGCTCCACAACCCACTTGGCTAGTCTGCCGGAGTGTTCCACTCCGTCCAAGATACTCCTCAGGGGGTGGTCAGAGACTACCTTGATAGAGTGGGCTTGGAAATACGGACGGAGTCGCCTGGCCGAAACCACCAAGGCGAAAACCAATTTCTCGAGGATCGGATATCTCGCTTCGGCTTGCCTCAACACCCGGCTCACGTAGTAAACTGGAAGCTGCTTCTTTCCCTCTTCTCGGACCAGCACCGAGCTAACTGCTTCAGCCCCCACCCCTAGGTAAAGCAAGAGATCCTCACCGCCCTGCGGACCCTGAAGGAGAGGAGCTCGGGTCAGCTGTTGTTTGAGCTTTATGAAGGCCTCCTCGCACTCCGGGGTCCACTCGAATTTCTGGTTGCCCCGAAGAGCCTTGAAGAATGGGGAGCACTTCTCTCCGGCCTTGGAGAGAAACTGGCTAAGACCTGCCAGCCTTCCGGTCAACCTTTGAACTTCCTTGGAATCTCTCGGGGACGCCATCTCCACGATGGCTTTCACCTTGTCGGGGTTAGGCTCCACCCCTTGGGGAGTAAGGAGGTGCCCTAAAAACTTCCCCCTTCCCGCGCCGAAAACACACTTGGCCGGGTTGAGCCGCATCTTGTACCTCCTCAGGGTGGCGAAGGTCTCTGCCAGATCCGCTACGTGCTCTGCGGCGCTCTTACTCTTGACGAGCAGGTCATCCACGTAGACCTCCAGATTCCGCCCCTTTTGCTCTCTGAAGACGTGATCCATCATTCTTTGATATGTCGCGCCGGCGTTCTTGAGCCCGAAGGGCATCATCTTGTAGCTATAGCATCCGTCGCTGGTGATGAAGGAAACGTCGCAACAATCGGGGGGATGCATCCGGATCTGGTGATATCCTGAAAAGGCATCAAGGAAGCTCATTATAGGAAACCCGACGGCAGAATCAACCAGCGCGTCGATTTGAGGCAAGGGATAGCAATCCTTGGGGCAAGCTTTATTGAGCATAGAGAAATCGATACATAGTCTCCAGCCTCCTCCCGACTTCTTCACCATTACAACATCGGAGACCCAGCCTGGATACTGGATCTCCGAAACAAAACCCGCTTCCAGCAGCTTCCCCACTTCCTCCCGAATTGGTCCCGCCAGCGCGGTGGCGCTCTTCCTCTGCTTCTGACGGACTGGGGCCGTCGCTGGATCTAGGTTGAGGCGATGACAGGCAATATCAGCATCAATCCCTGGCATCTCGGCGGCGCTCCATGCAAAGATGTCCGCGTTTTCCTGCAGGCAAGCAGCTATCTCCGCCTTCCCTTCCGGGGGCAAGGCCCCTCCGATCTTCAGCAGCTCAGGCTCTCCTCTCGGGGTGATCACCTCCACTTCCTCCAGCTCCTCGGCAGCCTGCAGGCCCTCCTCCTGCTCCACCATCCCCTCCAACCTTTCTGCGTCACCCATCCAGCTGATGGTGCTGACCGCATTCAGGTAGCATTCCCTGGAGGCCTTGGGATCTCCCCTGATCCTGACTTGGACGTCGTCCCGGCAATACTTCAGGCACTGATGATATGACGACGGAACGGCCTTGAAGTAGTTGATGAGGGGTCGTCCGAAGATGGCGTTGTAGCCGCTGGGTGCGTCGACGATGACGAAGCGACATCGGATCGAAGTTCCCCCGAGAGTGACCAGCAGCTCCACCCCTCCTTCCACCTCCTTCTTCTCTCCCGAGAAACCAAAGAGAGGCCCGTCCGCCGCCTGAACCCGGGACGCTTCCACCTGAAGACCGACGAATGTTCTCTTGAAGATGACATTCACCGAACTACCGTTATCCGCGAGGATTCGGTCGACGGTGAAGTCCTCGATCGCGGCCTGGATCACCAGAGCGTCGTGGAAGGGGTTCTCGTTCCAGAGCATGTCTTCCTCCGAGAAGGTGATCTCGTTCAATGGAGGGGGGGTCTGAGACGTCGAGGTGACGCTCCTTTTGTAGATTTGGTGGAGACTTCCCTTGCGAGAAGCTCCTAGCCCAGCCCCTCCGTTGATTACTCCGACGTGTCCGCCTCCCGGACCGGGGATAACATTCCCCCTTCCACCTTGGTCGATCCTGTCCTCGTTTCTCCTCCTCTACGGTACCTGGTAAGCCACCTGCCCAACCTGGGCCTCCTGCTGCGGCTGCTCCCTCTCGGCCACCGTCGCTTCCATCCTCCTCCTTGCTTCCCAGAACTCAGGGCAAGCCAAGGTTCCGTGCCCCTCCACTCGATGGATATCGCAGTAGAGGGGAATCGCCGCTTCCTGCTGCCTTTCCTGCCTCCTCTCCTGCTGCCTCTCCTTCCGCCGGCGCTTAGCGGCTCGCTGGGTGATGGTCATGGTCTCCCTTCTTCCTCCTCCCTGCTCCCGAGGGTTGTAATTCCTCCTCTCCTCCTGATGGACGGGTCGCCTCTACTGGGGGCGATCCCTCGGGTACTGGAATCTTCTCTCCTTGCTCCTCGTCTCTCGACCCCCGATGGGTCTCCTATCCTCCTGCCTTCGAGGCCTCTCTTGCCTCTCCGCTTTTCTGAGCTCCCTTCCCTTTTCTCTCTTCTCTTCCTCTTTCCTCTGCGGCCTCTCCTGCTTCCTGTCGCTGCGCCCCTCCGGCGCCCTCTCCTTCTCCAGCAGCCTTCCTCTATCCTTCCCCAGCGGTCTGTGTAGCACCCCCCCAACCTTTGCCCGGGTCGGGCCGGAGGGGTACTACAGGCCCAAGACGCCCACCCAGTACTCATAGGGGAAACGATCCACCCTGTCCAAGCGCTAGATGGCCGCCTTGGTTGGCTCGAATCACATTCACAACCCATCAGAATATAGCGGAAGCATTAACAGGAACCCATTGCAGATTTATATATCACATATCAGAATCATAGCGGTTCTAGGGCCGAAGCCTAAGTACTTATATAAGCCCATAGGCTATATATGTGCTACATATAATTCTCATATACTCTCTCTCTACGCTGCTCGGCGGAACTCACGTCTCTAAACTCTGGAGACGGCGGGGGTGCATCTGCTCGAGTAGGCCTAGCTGTTGGCGTAATCTCCTGCGGCAGCGGGTCACTACGGTGCTCCACCTCCTGTGAATGGTTAATCAAATAACCGTTAGTCACAGAGCTAAGTAGAAACAAATCTCCTCCCCGGATCCACATCCTGGGGACGAGCACGCACCCACCCAACAGAAGTAAATAGCTGAAGCAAGAGAGGGTTAGCACAATATTTCATATATAAACAGCTAGGAGCAAATATAAAAGAGTGCAGTATAACCGGAAAAAGCAGCAATAGTATAAAACGGTTATAACCATGCTCTACCAGCTCATCGGCATCACAGGTTTTCATACCCTGAATTCTATCGCAGACATTCACAGCCGCGCACACAAACCCTATGTCGACATAGTTTGGACCGCTTCTGTTCCAGCAGGGTAGCGAGCCCCGCGGGCCTCACCGATGTGGCCGTCGGTGACAGTGGCCAGTCCTGCCACTTCTGGGGGTGATCGTACCGCACAACCCCAGGCCCTAACGTACAACCTCGTGTACTCTTGGAAGTTAGCGACATCCAGCGAATCATTTTGGCCGACCAGCGGAGGAAAACCCGACGGGGAAATAAAACGGCCGGTCACCCGTGGTACCCATCTCCCTGTCGCCTTGAGTCGTCAACCTTCCTGCACCGGTACGAACGGTCTGCGGAAGGGACTGACCCGCCACTATTCCACCGCAAGCAATTTACAAACAATCAATCAACGGCAAACATAATACACACTGGGTCTATGTCGGCCTGCCCTACTAGGCTTAAACTTCGGGCGGCGGCGCTTAGCTCTACTTTCGTCAAGGAGCGTGTGAGCGCATTATTTGGGGCTAGACCTGGAGGAATACCTCAACTCCGGTTATCCCCAACTAAGGCTCAACCTAAATAACGACTGTTCGTCAGAGCAGGACCCGGGGTTATAATAGTAAATTGCAATGAAGACAAATGCGGTGTTTATGCTGCTTATTTAAAGTGCTGTAATGAAATGTGACCAGTACAAAACTGGAGTAGTACTGAATTGAAAATACTTGACCAGTACGAGACTGAAGTATAACTGAATTGAAAGTACTTGACCAGTACGAGACTGGAGTATAACTGAATTGAAAGTACTTGACCAGTACGAGACTGGAGTATAACTGAATTGAAAGTACTTGACCAGTACGAGACTGGAGAATAACTGAATTGAAAGTACTTGACCAGTACGAGACTGGTGTATAACTGAATTGAAAGTACTTGACCAGTACGAGACTGGAGTATAACTGAATTGAAAGTACTTGACCAGTACGAGACTGGTGTATAACTGAATTGAAAGTACTTGACCAGTACGAGACTGGAATATAACTGAATTGAAAGTACTTGACCAGTACGTGGCTGGAGTAAAACATAAAGAAAAAGTTAGTAGTCCAATCACTCCATTCAGGAGGCTTCAGTCTCATCTCCGTTCTCAGGAGGCACTTTCAGTTCTATTTTCAGTTTTTTAATAAGGTTTCATTGGGTTGCACCCATTATTAAGATCCGATTAGAATTTGGTTGCGCTTTATTAATCACAGCTTAAACGGATCAGGGGCTTAGCAGGAGTTACACCCTCATTATTCATCAAGAATATTCATAGCTCACCACTCGTGCTTTCATTTTCCGAGCGTGCCAGAGATTCACTCGAGAGTCGAGGCGCTCGACGGGTTAACGAAATCTCGAAACACCCGGAGCCTGGCCACCGGCCTCATCCACTCTCATCGATACGTTAAGTTTGATTTGATTATTTATAACAGGGATGATAGTCGCGCGCTCCAATTTCATTTTCGAGCGTAATAATTACCGGGCGTGATCCTAGGCTTCCATAATTTGGGAAAAATATCAAAACTTATTCTCATGATCCCAAATTTTGATACAACTCTTATGAGGGCCTAAAATAAGCCTAGTAATTTTTTTGTAATTTTCCAAAGTGTTTTGGGCCTTTAATTTGGCCAAACAAATTTTATTTGGGCTTTTAAAAATACCAAATCAACTCCAAAAATTCTCAAAATTTTTGTGGAGACTACCCTCATCAAGTAAAACAATTTTCATGTTGATAACTTTTTCATAAGGGCTCTCATTTGGTCTCTTAAAAATCAAAACCTATTATAATAATATAATATTATAATATATATATATATTATTATAATATAACTTATATATAAATATAAAATAAAGTAACTGTGCATCTTTCTCCCCCCTCCGCTGGAACAAACCGCAGCCTTACGGGGCTTCTCCGCCGCCGGCCGGCCACCGGCCGGCCGTGGCTCCACCACCGGCCGACTGCCCGGTGGTGAGCGCTCCCTACGGCGGTGGTCCGGCGGCCTGCCGCCGCCGGCCATCGCCGGAGCCATTTTTTTTTAAAAAAACGGGAGGGGAGGGGGTGACGGCGGCGGCGCTCCGGCCGCCGGAGCTCGCATGCGCTACGTCAGAAATGGGGAGGGGGAGGAAGAGAAGGTTCTACCTGAGTTTGGCGGGCTCGGGGAGGGCCGGCTTGGTCGGACATGGCTCAAGGTGGTGGAGGAGGGGGAGGAGCTCCTTGGCTTGCCTTTTTCCGGCCACCAGAGCTCCGGCAGAGGGGGGGGGGGGGGGGTGAAGGGGGAGAGGGTGCTCTGAGAGCTGTGAGGGAAAGAGAGGGGGTTGGGTGGCTTTTATAGGGAGGGGGAGGGGGGGCTCCCTCCCTTTGGGTGGTGTGGGACAGCTGGAGGTATCTCATTTTCCCCCATGTGGGGAAAATGAATGAGGCCCTAAATGGGCTTGGGCCTTTTGGGAAGAGAGGGGAAAATGAGGAAAAGTGGGGTGGGGTGGGCCTCCACCTATCCTAAGCTTCAATTCTGGTTGGGGGGCCCAAGGAGAGTGAGGAGGGCATGAGTCATCCTCTTTTGGAGAGGAGGTGGGCTCCTCATTTGGGAAAAAAAAAAATCCAAAAAGTGGATTTTTAAGAGGGTTTGACTAAGTCAACCCTAGGGTGGGTCCCCCCTTGCTGGTCAAAGTCAATGTGGGTCCAAGTCATCGGGGTCGGGTCAAGGTTCGGGTGTCGTGTCATAATTGGTGTGTGCACGCTTTTCGGTGCACGACTATGCTTGATTTGACCACGGGTTGACTAATTATCGTCGAAATTGATTGGGATGACTTCCGTTGACTTCGTATTGACTATACGAGCCCGACGCCACTGACCGGGGTCGAATCGGAGTTCGTTTGGCGAAAGTCCGATATTTGCGCGTCGTAGCGTGCTAAAACGGTCAAAACGCCCAGAATCATCGTTAGTCTTCGAATCGCGGCGCAATGAGTTCCGATGCGTTCGTATCAACTATACGAAGTCATAGGAATTGACAGAACTCAAATCGGAGTTCTCTATGTCAATATCCAACAATCTCATTTTCGCGTCGTTCTGCGAGGAATAGCCAAATCCACTATATGACCTATAGGTTCAATTGAACGAGTTCCGATGTGCTCGTATTGACTATACGAGGCCACAGGAACTAACGGAACTCAATTCGGAGTCCTCTAGCTCTATTTCCTACCTTGGGCTACCCCTCACTGGGTCATGGGTAGGGTCCGGGCCACTTTTATTGGGCCCACTAGGGTTCTGGTGGCCCAATAAAAGTCGGGATGTTACAGTCTGTCTCCGTCTAAACGCGCCAGGAACTCCTTGTTCCTCTCCTCTCCTTGGATGAACACATTGGCTCGCTCCACCATTTCTTCAAACGACTTGGGCGGCCTGTGTCCCAGCTCCATGTTGAACAGGCCCTGCTTCAACCCGAACTTGAGGGCCACCATCAAGGTGAACCCGTCTACCTCTTCCACCTCCAGCACCTCCTCCTGGAACCGATCGATGTAACGGCCCAGACTCTCGTGCTGCCCCTGCACGATCTTGAAGAGGGCGGTTGCCTCCTTCTTCCTCCGCTTGAACGTCGCAAACCTTGCCAACAGACCCCGTCGAAGATCTGAGAAGCAGTAGACTGACCCTGCTGGCAGCTGGTGGAACCAATCCCTTGCGCTACCTTTGAAGGTAATGGAGAAGAGCCAGCACTTGAGAGCATCGGACACATTGCGAATAGACACCACATCTTCAAACCACTGGAGATGTCTCACCTGGTCGTCCTTGCCGGAGTAGTACGAGAGGACCGGCTCTCTGAAGTTGTCGGGGACGAGGGCCGCGAGGATCTCGTCGCAAAAGAGGCTCATCCCTTCCTGGCGGCGGCGAGTATCCTCTCAGCTCGAGCAGTCATACTCGCTCCATCGGCGAGTATCTCCATACCTCGCCGAGAGTTCCGGATCCCGAAACCGGATTCCCTGACTACTCGCCGGGTGATGCCGCGGCGGGATCACCTGCTCTCCACTCGCCCAAGCGGGCTCCTTCCCTGCTCGCCGAGTTGGTATCTCCTCGCCCGGGGGTGTCCGGCGGCGGGGAGAAGTCGCCGTTACCTCAGGCGGATTGGACAACCCGACGAGTATCGCCTTCTCCACTCTCCTCGCGAACTCGGTAAAAGCCGTCACTGTCACATACTCGCTACCTTGCCCCGGGACTCCAGCTCCCGCCGAGTTACCTCCCAACTCGCCCCGGTCTCCACCATCGGCCATCTTCCAACCACGACTTTCTTCTTCGGTCGCTATCCACGCTCACCGCACCAAGTGTTGAAGCCGAGAAATATCTCAACCTCAGAAATCGGACTAGGCCACCTGAAGTTACTGGTCGAGCGGTCAGAAAGACGGTCTCTGATAAGAAAATAGAAGCGAGCTGTGCGAACAAGACCCCAGGTTGCTGCGGCAGGAAGGTCCCACCACGTACCCAGTTGTTTAGGAGCAACCCCTTCTCAACCAGATTGGCCGAGCTAGGTACGAAGGAGACGAGCTCGAGCAATAACGAGTCGAGGGCAATTGCTGGAACTCACGAGGGCTCAGGCCGAGATTTGCTTGTCTTCCTTCGTACCCCTGGGGTCCTATTTATAGGGAAATCCAAAGAGGGGGGGGGGTCTTATTTATACCCCCACCCTGGCGAGTTGGCGACTTCCTCGGGGAGCTCGCCTAGAAGAGGCGAGCATCTGGCCATAGTCGCCACCTGGCGAGTTGGCCTGGGGAGCTCGCTATACTCGCCCAAACCTCCTGCGTCCTGGGGTGCTGATCTGGATCCCCATCTTGCTTGTTGACTTTGACTTCTGATGACCTGGTGGTGGTAGGACCCACCCTCGTCGAATACGGGTTGTACAGCTTACATGATGTTGTGTTATATGGAGTTCTTTTATAAATGACTGTCTCTGGTCCCTGGGCAAAGCTGGAGAGTATTTATATGGTAAAGTCTCTCCCCAATCGAATCTACCTCAAGCAGCGGTTGTACAAGTTTAGCATGAAGGAGTGTTCCACTCTACATGGCCACCTGAATAGTTTCAATAAACTATTTTCAGATTGTCTAAGCATGGATATCAAGGTGGATGAATATGATAAGACAGTAATTCTCCTTAACTCTCTTCCAAAGTCCTACAAGGGCATGGTCACTACCCTCACCTACAACGAAGATGTTTTGGATATGAAAAAGGTCACTGTAGCCTTACTCTCTGATGACATCCGGAAGAAGTTGTCTGACTCAGTTATTGCTGAAAGTTCAGCTTTATTTTCTTGGGATCAGTCTGATTCAATTAGATGAGACAAGTCTAAGAAAAATACATATAACCACTGTAACTACTGTAAAAAATGTCATAAAATCAAGGATTGTTGGAAGCTTCAGAATAAGGGAAAATGAAAGATCTCTGATAACGAAAAGGAAAAGTATGTCGCATCTCTATGGCTTGAGGATGCAAATGAGGATATCCTCTAGTGTTTTTCCTCATCTTTTGATTTTCCTATTTTGTGTGTTTTCTTTTAGCTTACGCATTTATGTCTTTTTTTTTATTTTTGGGTTATTATTCCTTCATTTACTCATATTTATTTCCCTTTATTTTTTAGTCATGTTATCTTTATACTGTGTCCTTATAAATCTCATTTTTTGAGTTATTTTTCTGGTCAAGAACTTCATTTTTGAGCATAGTTTGGTTATCTTTTATTACCTAAGCTCTTTCCTTGTTTCTCCTCATTATGCACGGGCTTAGAGTGTATCTAATCAATCATTTTTGATTAGTTCTCATAAGATTTCATTTTTCCATGATGAAGTCAGTTCATTTGTATTCATAGTGGGTGTGTCTGCATTTATCAATTTCTCTCTCGCACGAAAATCACAAGCCAGAAGTCTTGACATGTTTATTTTGCTATGAGAGACCACCGATGTAGGTAGAGCAGTTAAAATTTAGCTACTAGTTGAAGAATTTTTTTGAGGCACCCACGTCAGTTCAGTTTGTGTGCTACTCAAAATTGGAGGAGTTTTCTTATGATCCGTTTTTGACAAAGTTCATTCAGTTAGTTCCTTTGGCTTGAATCTTGGTGACCGTTGGGGTATTTTGGAGTTCTCTAAGCCCGGTGGAGCATGTCTTAGAAGAGGCGTTAATGTGGTGATTGTTGTATGTGTCGCCTATTCCGCCATATTTGGCTCCACAATTTGCTCCAGGCCAAAGTTGCTTCTTTTGGAGACTGCACAATTTGAGGCTCTATTTTTGAAACCCCCTAAAATCAATTGGTGATGGAGGAGGATCTCTTAGAAGAGATTTTATCTCCTTCCATCAGTGCAGCCGACCCCCTCCCCTCTTTTGAAATTCCCTAAATTCCAGCATTTGCATTGGTGACAAAAAAATCCTATTTTCATGTTTTGAGTGGATTCAACTTGCCTGTAAGACCCCCTCCCCCACCCAATACTCGGGTCTGGTCAGAGAAGGGCCTTACTACCCAAGACGGCCACCCAATGCTTCATAAGTGGCTACACTCACTCTACCAAACACTAGTTGTCAGCCTTGTCTGACATGAATCACAACATTCACATCACAGATATGCGGAAGAAATAACAGAAAGCCACTCAAATATATATAATAATATATTTATTTATCATAGTAAAAGCGTAGGTCGTAGCCACCGTTTATACAAACGAGTCAGTGGGCTTCAAAAGGACTACTACTAGATTTTTCACACTCTCTCAAGCCTGCGTTCTAGGAACTCACGTCTCGGAAGTATGGAGAGAATGGACGTGCCTCTGCTCTAGTAGTCATGTCAGCTAGCGTTCCGTCCTAGGACAACTGGACTTCCCGGTACTCCGTCTCCTGTGAATGGTTATTAAAATAATTATTTGTCATAGAGCTAAGTGAAAACACGTCTTCTCCCTGGATCCATATCCTGGTGACGAGCCTACACACATAACAATAAGTAAATAGTCAAAGCATAAGAGAGTCGGTAGCAACATTTCAATATAGTGCATTTTCATTTCTTAAGCTAAGAGCAAATATCTGAAAGTGTGCAACATAAAATAACTGGAAAATGGTAGTATAAATATCAGTTATTTAAAAAGTCGCTCAACTAGCTATCACAACCAGCATGTACTCACAACCTGTATTCAAACCACAGGTATTCAAAACCCGCCAACACACCGTAGGTGTTCAAACCTGCCAACACACTGTAGGTGTTCAAACCCGCACACACCAGAGGTATTCAAACCCGCACACAACACAGTATTCAAACCGCGCACACAGTGGGTATTCAAACTTGCACACACCGCAGGTATTCAAACCTTTGCACACCCACTATGTCGACATAGATTGGACCGCTTCTCTTAAAACAAGGTAGAGAACCCAACGGGCCTCGCCAATATAGCAGCCGATAATAGTGGCCAGTCCTGCCACTTCTGGGTGTGGTCGTACCGCACTACCCAGGCCCTAGCATACAACCAATTATAATTTTGGATATGAGCGACATCTGAAGAATTTTGGAAATTAAGGCCGGCAGTGGAGGGAACCCAACGGGAAAAATAAAAAGGTCAGTCACCTGTGGTGCACATCTCATTGTTGCCATGAGTCATTGGCCTTCCGCACTGGTACGAACGGTTCGTGGAAGTTACTGACCCGCCACTTTAACCGCAAGAAATTTACAAGCATTTTCAATTTAAGTAATTTACTGGTAAATATCGGGTCTACGACGGTCTGCCCTACTTGACATCAAATAATTTGGGCAAACGGCCTTTTTAAATCAACATGCAGCTCAATATTCGATAAGGAGCGCTACGAGCATGAGAGCTCATTATTTGAGGCAAACCCTGGAAGAATATCTCGACTCTCGGTTAACGCTAACTAATGCTCTTTTCAAAACCAACTGTTCGTTAGAGCAAGACCTATGTTAATAATGCTGAAACTGTAAATTGCAGTAATTTAAATGCGGTAATAAATGTTGCTAGAAATAAGCTGCAGAAATGAAATGTTGAACTAAACACACTAAAATAAATAGCTGAATAAAACTAGACCAGTATGAAAATGGAATAGTCCTGAATAAAAAGAATTATAAATAAAGTACAGAAAAGAATCAGACCAATATAGGATTGGAGTTGTACTTGAAAAGAAAGAACTTAGCTGAAAGTAAAAAAGGTACTAGACCAGTACAAGGCTGGAGAAGTACTGAACTTAAAGTAATAAAAGGAACTGAAGCAGTATAAGACTGGAGAAGTACTGAAAAAAAATACTGAACTGAAAGTAATAAAAGAAACTGGACTAATACGAGATTAAAATAAAAAAGTGCAATAAAGAAAGAGTTAGTAGTCCAATCACTCCATTCTCATGAGTCTTCAGTTCCATCTTCATTCATAGGAGGAAAGTTTAGTTTCATCTCCGTTCATAGAAGGAATGTTCTGTTCTGCATCCATTCATATGAGAAAAGTTCAGTTCTGTCTTCGTGCATAGGAGGAAAGTTCAGTTTCATCTCCGTTTATAGAGAAAAGTTTAGTTCCACTTCTATTTTTAGAAAGCTTCGTTAAGTTTCACCCATCATTAAGCTCCGATATTAGTTTAGTTGCACCTTTCAAAAGACGGCTTAATCGGATCGAAGGAGCTTATTATGAGTTTCACAATTTATTATTCATTCAGGATAATATCCAACTTAGTTTTTCATGTCGGACCAAATCCGAACATCTTTCTAGAAAGCCTGTTTTTCCTCGAATTCAACCTCAGAAATAATTTCAAAATATAGAGAAAATTCCACACCCGAGTCGAGTTTGGGCATTGTTATACTCAAAGAACATACTCCTCAACTCTCAATCTACTCAAAATACCCGAGAATTACTTTAAAAAGAAAGCGCTCGATAGTTCGCAAAAATCCTCGAAACACTTCGAGCTTGAAACCTCTCCTCGATAATTTTCATTGTTTATTTTCTTGAAACATAACACTCAAATCAAAACATGATTGCGCGCCACGATTTTCTTTTTACGAAGTATTTGAACACATCAATTTCAAAGCGTAACCTTAGGGTCTGTAAAATTTGAAATCTTCAAATTTTTCCCACAAATCCCGAAATTTTTATACAACATCGACGATGACCTAATTTGAGCCTAGAAATTTTTCCAAAATTTTCCGATCAATTTTTGAGCCTATAATTTGGCCAAATAAATCTTATTTAAGCTTTTTGAAGCACCAAATTAATTATAAAAATTCCCAAAAATTTTTGTAGATAGCCCTAATGAAGGGGAACAATTTTTATGTTTAAACATTTTTCTCTAGTAACCTATATTTCTCAAACAAATCATCAAGTTTCTATTAAAATTTTGGTCTGCACATAGATATTTATGTGGCTGAGATTAAGCCAGACGACGCATTTTGTCCCTCTATCCCCACAGCGGATCGGGAGCGGATCAGATGTGGGGTCGCTGAATTCATTGCAGGGCGGTAGTTTGAGGGATTAGCTGCCGTCAGATCTTCATCAAGAAGATCAGACGGCAACTGCATCGTGCCGACGGTGCAGAGTAATGATTGGCTCTGCCACAGGCGGCCGGCAGTTCTGTCACGCCAGCGCCACCCCCGATCAATTCGTCGGGGTCGGCGAACTTCTAGGCGGTGGTTCTGCGGCCCAACGTCATTGACCATCGCCGGAATTCCTCAACCCGAGAGCGGGTGGTGTGGCCAACTCTGCTCCCGACGATACCGCACCTGCCCGCCTCTCCGGTGGCTACCAGTCCACGATGTTGCCCCCGGCCGACACGCTGGGGGTCGGCCTTCTCTCTAGTGGTGGCTAGGTGGCATGGCGCCGCCAACCGCCACCTGAAAATCGTAAATAGAGAAAAATATACTTTTTGGGTGCCGTCGGAGCCGCGATTTCCGACGGCAACTAGGCTCTCCGCTGCCGGGGAAGAGCATCCCTAGTGGTACGACACCCTCCAAGTGCCTCCACCGATGTTGGGCAGGGTTTACCATGTGCGGCCACCACCCGACCTAGAGCTAGACTCGGGTGGCGCCGACTGCACTCTAGCTGGCGGGAGGCGCATGCAACTCGTTGGGGGAGTGAGGAAGGAGGGTTCCACCTGAGGTAGTGGAGCTCGGGAAGGTCTCGACTGGTTGGCCATTGAAGATGGCGGAGGTGGCGGAGGAGCTCGGCTGAATTTTTTCGGCGAAGCAGAGCTCTGACAAGGGTATGGTCGAGCTCGACTGAGCTTTGGAGAGGAGGTGAGTTTCCATTGTGACCTTGGGGGTATGTTAGAACTCCTTATTATTGATTTGGGTTAGGATTACTATTAGGATTTTTATTTTGACCCAACTTGTATAAACTAGAGTCATATTTTATTTTCAGAGTCATTTCAGAAGGTTTTCCAGAGATGTTCAGTTCGACAAACTCTGAGCTCAGTTCGACGAACTCTGAACTCAGTTCGACTAACTCAGATCTCAAACTCTGAGCTTAGTTCGACGAATTCAGAGTTCAGTTCGACGAACTCTGAGCTCAGCTCGACGAAAGTATAAGCTCAGTTAGTCAAAGCACAGTTCGACGAAATCCAAACTCAGTTCGACGAAATCCTTGCTGAGTTCGACAATCAGACAGTTTCTATATCAACAGAAGGCCGAATGATTTCAAATGTTTGGTAACTGAAATTCTGATATTAAATGCTAAATATTCTAAAGAATATAGCCGTTTAAGGCAGCATTAAATATGAATTCATCACAGAGTTAATTTAAATCTAATTAATTCCAAAACAGTTACAAATTTTCAAGGGATTCTTCAGATTGAACTCTTCTCTGACAGACTATATATATACAGAAGATTGTTGCTTCACATACATAACTAACATATAGAGATAGTGATATTGATACATATATTCTGCTTCAGACTCTTCTTGTGACATATCTTCAATCTGAGAGACATCCTGATTCATATCTGTCTAAAATATCTACTGGAGAGAAAGAGCTTACAAGAAGGCCTAACCCTGAAGAAAAGTCTCCTTCCTTGATCACATCTCTATTCAAATCAGGGGGAGCTTTTTACAACATCATCCACTAAGTCTTCTCAGAGATACTTAACAGAGAAGACAGCATCTAACTCTCTTTAGTTTATTCTTAAACTGTTACAAGGTTCTAACTCCCTTCAAAAGTTAACACGTGGTTCATAAGTCACCTGATCAAAAGACTTAGGTCTAGTTTTTGGGTAACAGGTCAAAAGCCTAAAGGGTTGCTAGATCTCCATTAGAAAATAGATCTTCTAGTGGCAGGGTACCTGATCAAAAACCTGTAGTGAATTTCTACTAGGGTGGTAGAAGAGTAGATGTATCCAGATTTATTGGGAAACTACTATAAATCCTTGTGTCGTCTGTGATTGATACTTTTTTGTTTGTGTTGTGTTTTTATCTCTCTCTATATATATCTTTAATTTTTAAACTGCTATAATAATAATAAATTAAAGTTTTTAAAATACTCTATTCACCCCCTCTAGAGTAAAGTTAGATCTATCCCTCCACTTTCAGGGTATTTATAGGGGGAGGAGGTGCGCCCATGTCCCTCATTTTCTTCTCAGCCAAGACGTCTAGAGGAGGACGATGGGTTGGATTAACCCAACCATGGTGTGGTGGGGAGGGGAGGTGGCAGCATCCTGGTGGCTGGTCGTACTCTAATAGCTAAACTAGGGTTAAACCTTTTAGGCATGTGGTAGGGTGGATAATAGGATGATGAGAGAGAGAGAGTTTGGCTTATCCTTCTCTAGCTTTTGTTGGACAGATGACACCCATCTAGAGGCTACTACAGGCATGTGGCATGATCCAAGGGGGAAGGTTCGGCTCTTGGACTTTGGCTTGGGTGAGGAAAAGAAAAATAGAGGGAAGGGGAGTGGCTTCTTCTTGGCTTGGCCCGAGGCCCATTCCCTAGGGCTCTTGACTGAAGTTCATGACCTATATAGGCATAGGAGTAGGATCCAAGGAGATTTGGTGAGGGCTATCTACAATTTTCCTACTTGGATCCAAGTCATCCGAGGATGGGTCAATGCTGGGGTATTGTGCCACAATTTGTGTGTGCACGCTTTTCGTTGCACGATAGTGCTTGATTGGACTATAGATGGAATACCAGTCATCGAAATTGACCGAGGCGAACTCCGTTGACTTTATATTGACCATACAAATCCAATGCTACTGATTGGGGGCAAATCGTTTTTCATTTGCTCAATAATCAATATTTGTGCATCGTTGCGTGCTACGATGGTCAAAATGGTCATATTTATCGTAAGACCTCGGATTGCAAGGCAATGAGTCCTATCACACTCGTATCGACTATACGAGTTCATAGGAACTGACGAAACTCAAATCAGAGTTCATTAGCTCAACGTTCTCAAATAGGGTCATCTCCTATCTCTTTTAGGCCTTGGGTAGAGGTTCAGGTCACTTTTATTGGGCTCGCTAGGGTTTAGTGACCTAATAAAAATCGGGATGTTACACATCCCGACCCCCTCCTCTCTAACTGGTTTGGGTTCTTCATGCCTATAAAAGAGGACTGGTTGGTCTTCCCTTATGCAGAAAAAAGTTTGAACAACAGGAATACGAGGTGTGGTTGGCCAAAGGCTTGGCCGATCCTAGGGTTGTGCAGACCTCTTTCTTCCACTTTGTTCATGTGGGCGTTTTGGTGGCTGGCGACCGTCCTTTTGGTTGACAGGCTTTCTTCTTACTGCAGGCTCGCCAACGGGCTTCCTCCTCGCTGTAGTGCGCTCGTCTCTCAGCTCCCGACTTTTTTTTTTGCTGCCGGATTTCTTTTGCGTCGCAACGTGTACGGCCGGATTTTGGAGGATTCAAAATTGTCATCAATCTTTTCGGTTTATTTTTCCCTGTCTTATAACCATATTGAATGTTTGAGAAAAGAAAATAAAATATTTTGTCTGCACAATGAACGTACCCAATTTCGGAGAACCACTTTATATTTGGTGTTCTTTGTTTGTGATGTTTCTTATTATTCCATGTTCATCGTTCTTCGTAATCATTTTTTTGTCGTCAGATTAATTTTGAAAAATCTAAAAATTATCTGCCTAAAATCTGTTTTCCATAACGGTTCATGACCGCTATCACCGTGCCAAACGGAGCCTAAATAAATGAACAAATTAATTGGAAAGTAGATACCTAAACATCACCTAATAGAACTGCATTATTTTGCTAAGATTTTATTTATTAATAACTTTAAATGAACGGTCCAGCTCCTATTTCCATTTTTTATAATCACACGTGGTGTTTAGTTGAGAGGAAATCGTGAAAAAGGTTGCCCGTTAAATTAAAAATATTTATATTCTGAATGCTAAATGCTTTTTTTAATCTATATTTTTTTTAAAAAAAAATAATATTTCAGTTCATAATGACTTCTTTATAAAAAATAATATCATTAATTTGGTTGCAAAAATCACATAAGTGATAAGCCGAGTTTAAGGCTTTTCTGGTTTGGGTATTTGAGTACAGATGGGGATCGAACGGTCTAAAATGAAGATAAACAATTATTCTAAAATATGATCAATTTTTAATATGGTTGAATTACGCAAATACGATACTAAATTTTTTTAAATAATTTATACCGTTGAAATCACGGATCATACGGTTGTATTTGCTGATGCACTATGATCTATTATGATCACCATGTGTTATCATAACTTAAATATCTCTCCTCCATTACTATAAGTATTTTAGATATTTGGAATTCAAAAAACACTTTAAAAAACGCAATATTTTTCGGTACGGGCCGTCTTTAAATTTGGAGATGGGGTCATGCGATGTTGCCACATGGCAAAATAATCAAAAATGACCACATTGTGATAAAAAATGATCACAATACGTTCTTTTTTTTATCACAATGCGATTGTTTTTTTAACACAACACGAACGCATGTATACAACTTCGGATATCAGACAATCAACACGTCGTTTCTACAGTAAAATGATATATTATTTTGTCACGTGACGGCATCACAAGTGCCCTATCTTCAAATCTAGAGGTAGAACGGGGCCAAAAAAAATTTCTAAACAAAGAGAGTCTTAGATTAAAAAGTAAATCAAATAATTTATAAATATATTTATAAGACTTTCTCTCTCCTAATCAGCTCTAGGTTATCACCTAGACAACAAATATTCTTTTTTTGTTATGAAGTAATTAACACGATCTCACAACACCACAGAAGAACGCAACGAAATAGCGGCCTACAAAAATAAAGCCACAACAAGCTAAGCAAAGAAATAAATAAAGCATACAAATTCAAACGATACAGAAAATTACGTGATTCAGAGAGAATTCTTACATTCACGGGGAGAGCGCTGGAGAAAATCTACTATAATAGTAATGAGCAATGTTTACTGATAACTCTGGCTTATATATTGTTTTCCGAACTTATCAGGACTTGTTTTCATCATTAAATACTTCACTTTAGATAGGTTTTCACTCATATTTATTTATTATGCAATTCACGTACGAAGTGTACATTTTAGCCCGTTTCGGTGTGCAATTGCGCGCTCTATCGTTTTTGATGTAAGCACAGAGTGCTCCCCATTTCTCTTCTACATATATATAAATGTCTATGTTTGTCGGAGACAATTGGCACCGGAAATTTTGGCTAGAATGCAGGTGCGCAGATCCTATGCCTTAAAAACAACTCTCATAATGCACGTGGGTCATTGCTTGTGTTTTCCCCAAGAGATTGGGTGCAGGGTGACAAGTTTTTTATTGAGAACAAATTGTTGGAGGAGATGAAAAAGATGAAGAAATAGGAGACTTGGAGATGGAGGAGTACTACTCTTTCTATCCGCCGCTACTTCTGGTTCTCCGGGGCCTTTTCATTTATTTTAAGTTACTACTTTAAATCAACTTATAGTTGATCAATTTGATGAGCATGTAATAATAATTAAGATTTCTTAACTTTTGCTCTTATGCTTAAACAATTATAAAAACTGCTAATACAGGTATTTGATTCAGCTTAAGGATGTAAAACAAAAGCATTACTGGGAGACAACCCAGATCTTTTGAGTATTATTTTTCTAATCAGCTAATAGTTCATATTATGTATTTGCTTATGCCCGGACTCCTTTCCTGTAGGTGCCTCGTGACTAGCTTGGAAGGCGGAAGCTATGTCTTACAGAATTTTTCACTCGTCTTCTGGTATGTTCACTAGCTGAGCATTGTGTAACCTCTTCCTTTGTCTTTAAGTAGATTTTAAATTTCAAATATCATTTTATGGTTTAGCATGTAATAAGTCTGGGGAAGAACGAGCGAGTTTGTAACCACTACACACAATTTCTTGATCATACCAGAAACTAATTTTGATTTCAGTTTTATTTATATAAAGAATTGTATTTCAGCATTTGTCGCACACCATAGCACTCACTTGAGCACGCACTTACTCGTTGATGTGTCCCGTCTGCATGAAATTAAATTTTTTTTGTTGATTGGAAAGTCATCGTGCTGACATGGGATTGAATTGTGGAGTAACATGTTGAATCTTGTAGTATTTTTAGTCGAGTGCTCGTATCATGTGTAGAATTTGCGTAGGATCAAATTTTCATATGCTTTATAGTTTCTAATTGCATAAATATTGTTTATTCTACTCCTAATTTGTGAATCCAGCTAAATCCGACGGTAGCATAGCTAGGTGATGTGTGTAAACGATTGCTAGAGTCAGGAAGAAGAATATTTTTTTTCTCGGTGGCTAAAAACTTACCCATAGCGACCGACTCTTGAAGCATTGATATAGGTTAGTTTACGAGTGCTAATGTGATATAGGTTAGTTTACGAGTGTGAATGTGATATAGGTCATTCTTTGACCTGGTTGAGCCTTTGCACTGATCTGACATGTCTTATCTTTGCTTACATCTGTTGAGCCTAAACCATATTGTTTTATTTCAGCTCCAATATCATTCCGCTTGAGCCTAAATGACCAACCCAATCACACACCTAAGTTGAGCTCAGTGCAGTAAGCGAAAGTGAACAATTGTGGTGTGGATGTGGTGTATTTGTGAATGCAGTGACGATGCTTAATTGTAAACATAGCTGAGGTTGTTAAAAAAAAGTTAAAATCAGATACGCCCGAAATAGATGTATATAATAACGCAAGTGCACTTGCCGGATCAAGTAATATAAAGTGAGAAAAAATCGTTTCCTCAGAGAAGTGATTAATCTAGTGCTTGCAAATACTAGTTCTATCTTTTCCTTAAATTCAAGTGGATTAACTGAGTAAATTTTTGTTGGTGGAAAGATTAAGAGAGCAATAATAAAACTAAATTACTTATTCTTATTTAGAAATTCTTTTATCAAGATGGAGAAGTAGTTTCGTACGTTGATTTCCTTTGCCTATTGCGATGTGTTTTAAAAGTGATCCTTCATGAATTGATTAATTGCTATCCTGCACCGATTTAAAAGTGGAAGTCATCATCTCTCGATCTCAAAAATCCATTTACCCTAATTCTCCTAGTTATCTCCAACTTAGGTAGAATGAGAATAACATAAAACACTCAAATCAATATTGCTAACTCAAGACGAAATCTCTTTCCTTCTTGAAGCTATGCCAAAATTTATGCTACACTTACGCCACTCCTCTCTCGAATCTTGCAGCGCAGTATAAAGACGGAATTTTGGCTAAGGATTTACACGACTCCTCTCTCGAATCTCGTCATGCAAAATAAAGGATTCAACCCTAAAATAACGTAACTCCTCTCTCGAATCTCGCTACGTAATTTAGATGAAGAACACTTCATCCAAAAATTTCACAAAATAACAACATTAATCCAACAAAGATGAGTTTTTAATCAAACATAAAAAGAAAATTACAGCCACCACATCACAATAAATCAAAGCACTCTCAACGTACAAAAGCAAGAAATTTAGTTCATGCTCGAAGGGAGAAATCACACAACAAGAAAGATCTTACTAGACATGATGTTTAGAAATGAAAACGCTGTCAGAATTTGTGTTCAGAATCCGTTTTAGAGTCCTCTTTCTCCTTGTCGGTGTGTCTAAACCCTAGCCGTTCTTCTCCTTCTCCAAGATGATGGCTCTTCAATACTCTCCCTCTAATCTCCCTATCTTTCCCCACATATGGTATGAGATTCTACTCATAAAAACGTGTGGCCCTTTACTAAGAGTTGACTCTTTCCAATTTTCATTTTGACGTAAAATTTGAATTTTAAATTCAAAATCCGTCCAGCAGTTGTTGCAACAATTTTTTCTGGTTGTTGTAACAACCTGCGCAGTCCAAAATAATTCCAGCTTTACTTCTCCGGACCGATTCCTTTGGCATTTCTAGCAAGAAAAACATGAAAAAATTAGACATATTAACCATAAACAAAATAGATATAAATTTTCTTTTATTTTTACTTTTTTTTTAATTCATTTCTTTATTAATAAGATAAATATTAAAATATAATAAAGCAATAGATAACTTTTTTTGGAGAAATTATCAAAATCTATGAAAAAGCATCCTGATTCCCAATCTTTGTCAATACTTCTCTTACTGATCGAGTTACTTCTCCCCATGCATGACCGAATGATTCACTGTGATTCGAATTATGAGTAAAAATAATATATGAGTTGACAAAAAAATATTTAATGCAATGATGTGCCTTTCAGGCCGAGCAGCACCAGTTTGTCTTGTGATGTATCATGTATGACATACGGCTCATATCTCTCCTTTTGATCTAATTGTTTACATTTTCTCCTTTTGATCTAATTGTTTACATTTTCTCCTTTTGATCAGCTTAACAAATTGGTTTGGACATATTCAAAGATGATTTGCATGTAACATTTGTCTTAATTAAATGCAAATATATATTAAAATTTTCATTGCAATAGTAATAATCAAAGTATGTGGTGAAAATGAGTATTTAGTGGGGGTTTCAAAGGCGATTCTTATAAACAAAGTTTTATAGTGTACAGAGCCTAATAAAGAAGTCGAAGCCCAAATAAGTAAAAATAAAGCTGACCTCTTGCATTCTGCATAGTGTTCTAATTCAAAATTCTACTAAATTACTCAAATTTGTAATACATTTTTTCCACACATCATAAAATTCTACTAAATCATACAAATATTTCAAAAGTATTTTTGGCACATTCCATCCTGAATATGGGTGGAAATAGGCCAGGTGACCCGTTAGGGGTCTACGGCCTGGTCTGCCATCGGTCTGATCTGACCTATTTTCTATTTAACATAAAAAATAGGCTTATAATTGGGCCTGTTTTAAAACAAGCTCAGACCTTTATTATTAAAGTCTGACCTGTATTATTTTTAAATAATAATTAATATAAATTTATTATATAAACTTAAGTATTAATCAAATATAAATTAATTATATATACATAATTACTAATCGTATATTAAGAGATACATCTTTGGTTCAAGTCAATATTTTTTATTTTTGAAAAATGAATTATTAAATAGACCTACAGGCCAGGCCTATCAGTTTTACAAAATAGGTGAGGCCTACATTTTGACTTACTTCAGACTAATAGTCCAGGCTCAGGCCCAAAAATACGAATGTAGGTCTGGCCTGTTTTCCATAAAGACTGCCCTGACCTGGCCTATTTCCACATGTAATCCTCAGTATCATGATTTCGCACTTGCACATTGAATATTTAAATTTAGAAGACTGTTGTACAACCCCAATTTAGCGATCTCGGTCCAGACCGCACCCAAGCAGAGCAGGGCAAGCCCGTCAAGAAAGATTAGGCTAGGCGACCTCGTGACTCGCCGATCATGGGCGACCGCGAGCCGACCTCATCATCCTATCGCCACCTCGTCCAGCTGGCCTCGATCGGGCAGGAGCGGCCTCGCGTCAAGTCGCATACAAGTTAGTCGAGTTCGCCTTCTTCGTAAACTCGCCTCGACAGGAAAGCCGGAGCGCCCTTTCACCTACTCGCCGACAAGCCGGGTCTACCCATACCCATCACAAACAGCGAGCTTCCCAACCGGGGTGTTGATAGCAAAAACCAAAAGGTGGGGGCCGCTATTAGCAGACCAAAATGACGATTTTACCCCAAGTTCGGGGCTTGCTTATAAATAGAATCTCAAAGCACCTTGAAGAGGCAGACCCAACCACCTTGTGCTCTTGTTTTTTAGAAAGCTCTTGTTCCGTGTTATCCAAGGTGTCGAGCTCAGCTTTTGGCTTTGGGAGGAGAACACATGATACACGCTTCCAGGTGAGTGGAGGGACCTCATCGTTGTAGCTCACCGGATCTGTGCAGGCAACCACTCACAACTAGTGAGGACCGAATCCGAGCTTGAATTGAGCTACCTTGTGCACCCGACAACAGACTAAGTAACTTGAATTGTTCTCTCTTAGTCCGAAATTTGTTGAACCAGTATCCGGATTTCAACAACTGCACTCTCAATTCTCAAATACCTTTAAATTGCATTTTGCATTCCAAGTTGAATTTTGAGAGCTATTTTTCACATTCCCTCCTCCAATTGACTTCAAATATTTTCATATTCTGTCTTTTTTATATAACTTTTTTGAGGGATAATATAAATTAAACAAATTTAGTATATCTAAAAAAATTTGGGAGGTTTAAATACTCTTCAAAATTCAGTAAATATAAATTTAGTAGTTTTTAAAAGTACAATGTGACAATTATAAAAATTTCAATTACCCGAAGAGACCGTCCGAGAAAATGTATGCAATTAAAAGGGTGAACCCGTATAGATCTGACCTGTGCAATTCAAGAATAAATACAGAACAAACTAAAAAACCATAAAAAGTGATGAACCGAAATAGAGCCGATCTGCACATAACCATTATAAAATTGCATGATCTGCTTATTGCCGAAGTGGGCCTGAATACAACATACAGTTAATTCCTTAAAATCACTAAAACAATGCGGGGGCGGAGTGCAATTACTGTATGCATTGAATAAACAATATTGTGCAAGGGCGAGCACGAGCTAAAGACAAAAATTTATTATTATGCGCATATTATTTTTTTAAAATAGTTTACACTTATGACAAAATGTTGGACAATTTGAACATGCTTTACTCATTATATATATTAAAATAGACTAAATAGTAAATACTTAACCTGCACATTAAATAGAGCACACGCGTATACTGTATATGCATGTTTTTCTGGGTTTGAATTTAGAGCATGTTAGACTCATTTTCATTTAAATAAAAAATAACATATGCTCAAATACAAAAAAAAAAATCAATTAATTTATATTCCAACACAAAGAAACGCCCTAATATTTACATGTTCAGATGTTCTTATTATTTATTTTTCATAGACTCTGTTTGGCAGGGCGTTTTTGCTTGGATTAGCTTAAACAAAATAGCTATTATTACAAACTGCAGAGATTTACAAGGTTGACTTCAAAATGGATGCCCGCGGGCAGCAACATTCAGATTTTTCATATAAAGAACAGAGACGATTAAAGAGAATGACCGGATTTCAGAATTTAAAGAAATCACAAAGCCTAGGAATATATACAGAACTGTTTGGAGTTTATAAAACACCCCGTACATTTATAGTTTCGAAAATTAGGATTGGCATGTTCTTGGCACACGCTCGTGTACCTCGGGCGTGTGGCTCAGTCAACACGTCTATTCACTCAACCGTCATGTAACAATGAGAACGGCACTCGTCCTTGCACATTGTCGTACGGACCAGGCGTGTGGATTAAAATGTCGTGTCTCCGTCTTCTGGATGAGTCCACTGGCCTCTGGAACGTCCCAACCGCACACACCCTGGGCATGTGCCTGAAAAATTTCGGCCTTAACCCTGCAGGTCTCCGCCTTCTCTCTCAATGGATTAATTTGTCTCTAAAATATGTAGAAAAATCTAGAAATAGAATCTAAGAAAAACCTAATGTCACGCCCAAAAAATATAACAAGTATAGTAATAGCAATCTTAGAAGTATATATTTTTTATAACAGTAGATATACACCTATGTTCATACTAGATATGTGTTAGTCCAAAAGTTCTGTAAAGCTGGAGCAAGTCACCAAATTAGCGCTACAAAATTTCATATAATTATTATTAGAAATTGGTTAATGAACTATTACATGTGTCAAATAAAGTCAAAGCCTGAAAAGTATTTTACTTATGTTTTATCGGATTTGGAATGAGTATATACAATACCTCCATGCCAGTGTAGAGTTGTGTCCTAGGCAGACACCGTATAGAGGGATTGGTGTTAATGCATAGTTGGACAAATTTCGAGTTCGGAGGCTTAACGGGTCGGTTTGGATACACGGATATCTGATACCCGTAGTAACTCCTAGGAATTGCCTATTTATACCCACCTAGGGGCAACGGGTAGAGAATTCCACTTTGATCTCCATCCGGATGCTTCGAGCGACAACATCATTCTTGAACTAACTGCCCATGTCGCCCCCGTTTTTCTCTCCCGTAACCGCTCAAATCCTGCCGCTGTAGCCGATCGGGAAAAACGAAAGAAATCAATCGCGCCGCTGGACGGAAGGAACTCGGCCGCCACTGATTCCCCCATGGTCGTGGATCGTGAAGGAGAAAAAGAAAAGGATTTCCAGAATCATTTTTTTATCAGTCGATGTCGTTCTTGGATCGGGAAAAGGGAAGAAGGTTGGGGCCGCCGCTGTTCCAAAACAAAAAAAAATCCGCCGGCCGCTCCCGTTTACTCAGTACCAACACAAGATCGGAAAATAAAGGAGAAGCTCATCGCTCTCTTTTGGCGATCTCGGTCGGTGTTGTCGGTGTTCCTTGTGCGTCGCCTCTTCTTCCATCTCCCTCCCACGCTGCCGACAAGGAAAGCCAGGAGCCGTCGCTTCTATTGAAAATTGTGAAGTGAAAGTGGGGGTTGATCAGGCAGACCGCGCGGTCTGGGCGGACTGATGGTGCGGTCTGGGCAGTCTGGATGTTGCGGACTTGTGATGGTTGTTGCGGTATGGGCAGTCTGGGCGACCTAGTTGTTGCGGTCTGATTCCCTAGTGCCTTGTAGTTGGTTGTTCCCTGGTGTAACCTTGCGGATAGGTGGAGTATCCGCGAAAGGGCGGACTCACTATGAGTCCGCGGAGTTTGCTCTATGCGGACTGCTCTTGGAGCTTGTGAGTTCGGCTGATTGCCTTGCTCTGGTGGAGCGGCTTGTTGGCGGTCTGACTTGGGAGCTAACGGACTGGAGCCTTGTCCGCCGAGCTCGCGCCAGAGCTTAGTTGGTTGCTGAACTTGGTCACAATCCGTGACAAGTCCAGGGTGGTCGCAGAGTCCGCAATGTCCGCTGGTTGACTGGGCGGTTTGTGTCTGTTGGTCGTAGACTTGTGTTGCGGGCTAGTGCGGTGTTCGCGGCCTGTGCGGGCTGGTGTTATGTCCGCGTGTAGTGTGCGGACTGTCGCAGTGTGGGCTGTTGTTGTGTCCGCGTGCAATGCAACATAATGTCTGGTGCAACGTTCGTCGGGTTGCGGGCTGGCTTCCAGCCTTGGTGCCAGGCGATTTTGGTTGGCCCATCCGGCTTTGTCCTTGCGGACTCGGCAGACTGACTTGTGCTAACTGCGGGCTGGGGTGGTGATTCTATCCACTAGGGCGGTGACCACACTTCTCTTCGTGCCTATAAATATGACCCCCTGTCACATCAATAGTAACTGAGGAACAGTAAGTTGAGCATTGGTTAATTGTTGCGGCCTCGGTTTTCTTGTCTGCGCGGTTTGAGAAGGTGAACTGGTTGTTGTTTGCAGGTTGCGCAGCTAGCACTGTGAAGCCAGGAGTCTGGTTCTGACTGCGGTCAGGAATCAGTGGAGCTTGCGGTTAACAATCGACGGTTTCAGCAGGTCGTATTTGCGGCCAGCTAGTCTTCTCTCCTTCTGCAATTTCCAAGTTCAATAACCTGTCTACCGGTCTCGGCGGACTAGGTGATCTGTTCTTTCAGTTCGACGGCAGCTTGTAGAGTAGTCGTTCAACAGAATAACGGGTAGTCCGCAGACTTCACGGACTCCGTAGTTCAGTTGGTGCAGCAGCGGCTTGGCGGTCTCGGCAGACTCAGCGGTCTCTGAGGCAGTCTGCCTGGCTTGTTTCTTCTTATTTGCTTGTTTTATTCTCCCTTGTACTTGGAGAAATCATGTCTCGCCATGTATGTCTTGCCTTGTAATGAAGATAGTTGATATTATAAGATTTATAAATGCCTTCTATTGTCTCTGATTTACTTAGCTCAGTTTATGGATAGAGTGTTCCTGCGCCTGGTTCCCGTTTCCGCTTGATCAAGTAGCCAACTTGATAACTCTGAAAGTTTTACTTGGTATCAGAGCTATCTCCTGATCAGCTTGTGAAATTTCAACATGGTATCAGAGGGAACAGTGGCTTGAGCAGTGATCAACCTCAGTTGTGCTCGACGCTTCTAAAAGCATGTAGATCAGCGGTGTTGCAATGAAAGGAGCTTTCGCAAGGGGTCTTGGTATTGAACTTCTTACAGCGACTAACTTCAATAAGTGGAAGTCGTGTATGAAGAGCTATCTTATTGGTGAGGAGTTATGGGAGGTCATCAGAGGTGACGACAACCAAGAAGTGACTGCTGCTACTGGTACTGCTGAACAGGTGAGAGCTTGGAGGAATACTAATGCAAAGGCAGAGTTTTGCTCTCAAGCGGGTTGTCTCACTTGAGCTATTTGATCACATCTTAGGATGTGAGTTTGCTGCTGAGATCTGGACATCCATTGATGGATTGTTGAACAGGAAGAATATAGCACGACTATAGTTCTGAGAGAATGATTTGGCTAAAGCAACTCAGAGAGATCTTTCCTTCTCAAGGTTATTTCTTAAGATGAAGAACTTGTGCGCTGAAATATCAGCATTGGATCCTTATGAGCCCATTTTTGAAGCTAATTTGAAGAGGCACATAGTCGACGGGTTGCGGAAAGAATATGTGGCCTTTGTGACTTATGTTCAAGGATGGGTGACTCCGCCATCCTTGCTGGAGCTGGAGAATCTGCTGGCGTCACAGGAGAGCTTGGCTAAGTAGATTGTCGGAGTTATTATCTCTGAAGTAGTTAGTGAAGCTCTCTTCACTGATAAGAAGAAGAAGAGATGGGGGAAGAAGAAGAAGCCTGTTGCTGCGAATGTGCCTTCAACTTCCTATCAGCAAGAGAGGAGCGTTACTCCTAAGAAGAACTGGAAAAAGGAGTTGAAGTGTTACAGGTGTAATCAGTCGGGGCACTTCAAGCGTGGTTGTATGGTCAAGCTGCATCCTGGGCATGTTGTAGACAAAGAGGGAGCTGGTTCCAGTGCTGAGGAAGCCGGATGGGGAGGATCCTTCTTGACGAGCACTTGTGTTCGTGCTCATTCTACCGTCGACTACCAAGATGACTGGATAGTTGACTCGGGGTGTGATCATCACCTCACTAGAGATGAGTCGAAGTTCTCTTCACTACAGACATTCTTAGGTAACGAAACTATTATTACAGCTGATGATTCTGTTCATACTATATAGAAGGAGGGTGTTGTTTGAATAGTGCTCAGGGTCCACTCAAGTTAAGGAGTGTGTATCACGTATCTAGTATGAAGAAGAACCTCTTCTCTGTGACCAATGCGGTTGACGCGGGCTATCACATTCTGTTTGGGCCAATAGAAGTGAAATTTCTCCGCAACATATCATCGGTTAAGGCTAATGTTGCTCATGTAGGGAGAAGGGCTAGACTTGTTTGTTTTGTCAGCAAGCTCTTATGTTGATCGGATGAGGGCCAACGATAGTGCTGCTATTTGACATGAGAGGCTAGGACACGTTGGGATGGATAAGCTGAAAGCAATGACGATGAGAAGCCTTGTGAAAGGCTTGCCAAAGTTGTCATCCTATGGAGATAGCCATGTCTGTGCAGGATGTCAGTTAGGAAAGGCTCATCGCCTTCCATTTGAAAAATCTCAGACAAGGACCAAGGCACCTTTTGAGTGCATCCATGGTTATTTGATGGGGCCAACTGCTACTGCTAGTCTTGGAGGCAGCAGATACATGCTGGTGTTGATTGATGACTACTCAAGATACACTTGGGTGTATTTCATGAAGAAGAAGTCAGCTGCATTCCAATTGTTTATGAAGTTCAAGGAGCTGGTGGAGGGCTGGCTTGGCTTGCGGATCAAGAAGTTTAGATCAGACAACGGTGGTGAGTTTGTATCATCCGAGTTTTCTAACTTATGCAGGAAGCACAGGATCCAGATTGAGCTTATTTGCACTCATACTCCACAACAAAATGGAGTGGCGGAGAGGAAGATCCGTCATTTGACGGAAACCTACAAGTGATGGCTTCATACAAAGGGAATTCCCAGGTCCTTTTGGGCGGAAGGAATGACCTGCACAACTTATGTCATCAATCGGATGCTCCTTAGTCTGATCAACATGAAGTCTCATCATGAGCTGATGTTCAAGGAGAAGCCCAGTATTGAACACCTTCGGGTTTTTGGATCAACCTGCTATGTGCATGTCCTAGATGCTCTGATGACCAAGCTTGATGCAAAGGCGGGGAAGCTTGTCTTTGTGGGCTATGGTGAGCGGAAGAAGTGATGGAAGTGCATGGATCCTGCGACAAGGAAGTTCGTTGTATTAAGAGATATTGTCTTTGATGAACTAACGTTGTATGGAGGTGGCTCTGTTGAGCTGTAGGAGAGCAGGGTTGATGAAGGGCAAAAGGAAGCTGCTGAAGATCTTCAAGTGGAGCTGTCTGTGTCACCAGGAGCTCCATGTGTTTCAGGATCTAGGGCAGAGGCTTCTTGTTCAGGAAGCAGGGGGAGCGATGCTCCAAGTGTGCTCGGGAATGGAGCTGATTCTGAAGAAGCAGCAGAGGTGGTGAGCAAGGAGCAGATTCTTCAGAGATCGAAGAGGATCATAAAGCCACAAGCTTATTATTGCGAAGGAAAAATGGTGAGCTTTGTCTCTTGTTTCTTCGCAGGCCCCCTGGATGAGCGGGAGCCTTCTAGCTTTAATGAAGCCACTGGAGTCAAGGAGTAGGTAGATGTCATGGATGAGGAGATGGCTGCTCTCAAGAAGAATGAGACCTGGGACCTTATGTCTAAGGTTGATGGCATTACTCCTGTGACTTGCAAGTGGGTGTATAAGCTGAAGAAGAAAGTGGATGGTAGCATCGAGCGGTACAAGGCTCACTTTATTGCTTGAGGGTTCTCTCAACAGTATGACGAAGACTATGAAGAGACGTTCAGTCCCGTGGCAAAGATGACTTCAGTTCGGATGGTGATGGCCTTGGCGGCATGCCAAGGGTGGAAGATGTGGCAGTTGGACGTAAAGAACGCTTTTCTTTACTGGGAGATCGAAAAAGACATCTTCATGGATCAGCCATTGGGGTAAGTTTCTGAAGATCATTCGGAGTACGTCTGTAAGCTCTGGAAAGCTCTCTATGGGTTGAAGCAGGCTCCTTGAGCCTGATATGGGAAGATTGTATAATATCTCCAGTTCTGCGGTTATCTTGCTTCAAACTCAGACTCGAGATTGTTCGTTAAGAAAAAGGGGGAGCTTCTAGTCTTGGTGTTATTGTACGTGGATGACATGATCATCACGGGGAACTCCAAGGAGGAGGTAGTTAGGCTCAGGGCAGAGCTAGCTATAAGATTTGAGATGAAGGACTTGGGTGAGTTCCACCACTTCCTTGGACTCGAGGTGGAGAGGAAAGAGAGCGGTATACTCGTGTCCCAAAAAGGCTATGTGGAGCGAATCGTTCAGTGATTCGGCATGCAGGAAGGTAAGAGAAGCTCTACTCCTTTCGATTCGGGCATCAAACTTCGGCGGGATAAGGGAAGGATTCTTCCAGATCCTTTGGTTTTTCGGGCTCTGGTTGAGAGTCTTATCTACTTGACGATTACAATGCCAGACATTGCTTATGCAGTTGGCCGAGTAAGTCGGTATATGGCGGAACCCAGGAAGCCTCATCTGATGACGGCGAGGAACATTCTGAAGTACGTGAAGGTCACATCTGATATGGGTCTCCTTTATAGGAGAGGCACGAGTTTTGTTCTTCAAGGATACTCGAATGCTAATTATGAGGGAGATTCAGATGACCGGAAATCAATATCTGATTATGTCTTCACATGTGGGTCAGCTAGTAACTCTTGGTGTAGCAAGACACAAGACTCGGTGTCTGTCTTTACTACGGAAGCAGAGTATAAGGCTTCGGCCATGGCAGCTTGGGAAGAAATCTGGCTCAGGAGACTAGTAGAGGATGTCTATGAAGAAGTGCGCGGTCCAACTCTGTTGTGCGGTGACAATGAAAGTGCCCTGAAACTGGTGAATAATCTAGTTTGTCACGCACTGACCAAACATATAGAGATTGAGCATCACTTCATTCGGTAGAAGGTGTTGGAGGGATCTCTTATAGTGGAGCATGTGAGAAGTGAGGACAACATCGCGGACATCTTCACGAAGCCGCTGTCGAAGGTGACATTTACTCGGTTACGGGGACTGCTGGGCTTATTCACCACCTCTCACTTCAAGGGGGAGTGTTGAAAATTGTGAAGTGAAAGTGGGGGTTGATCAGGCAGGCCGCGCAGCCTAGGAGAACTGATGGTGCGGTCTGGATATTGCGGCCTTGTGATGGTTGTTGCGGTCTGGGAGGTCTAGGCGACCTGGTGGTTGCGGGCTGGTTCCCTAGTGCCTTGCAGTTGGTTGTTCCCTAGTGCTACCTTGCAGATAGGTGGAGTATCTGCGGAAGGGCAGACTCACTATGAGTCTGCGGAGTTCGCTCTATGCGTACTGCTCTTAGAGCTTGTGAGTTCGGCTAATTGCCTTGCTCTGGTGGAGTGGCTTGTTGGCGGTCTGACTTAGGAGCTGGCGGACTGGAGCCTTGTCCGCCGAGCTTGCGCCAGAGCTTGGTTGGTTGCTGGACTTGGTCACAATCTATGACAAGTCCAGGGTGATCGCAGAGTCTGCAATATCCGCTGGTTGACCGGGCGGTTTGTGCATGTTGGTCGTGGACTTGTGTTGCGGGCTAGTGCGGTGTTCGCGGCCTATGCGGGTTGGCGTTGTGTCCTCGTGTTGTATTTGGACTGTCGCAGTGTGGGTTGTTGTTGTGTCTGCATGTTATGCAGCATGCGGTCTGGTGAGGTGTTCGTCGGGTTACGGGCTGGCTTCCAGCCTTGGTGCCAGGCGATTTTGGTTGTCTTGTCCAGCTTTGTCCTTGCAGACTCGGCGGACTGGCTTGTTCTTGTTGCGGGTTGGGCTGGTGATTCTATCCACTAGGGCGGTGACCACACACCTCTTCACGCCTATAAATAGGACCCCATGTCACATCAACAGTAACTGAGAAACAGTAAGTTGAGCGTTGGTTAATTGTTGTGGCCTCGGTTTTCTTGTTCGCGCAGTTTGAGATGGTTAACTGGTTGTTGTTTGCAGGTTGCGCGACTAGCACTGTGAAGCCAGGAGTCTTGTTTTAACTGCGGTCAGGAATCAATGGAGCTTGCGGTTAACAATCGGTGGTTTCAGCAGGTCGCATTTGCGGCCAGCCAGTCTTCTCTCATTCAGCAATTTCCAAGTTCAATAACCTGTCTGCCAGTCTCGGCGGAATAGGCGGTCTTTTCTTTCAGTTCGGCGGCGGCTTGCAGAGCAGTCGTTCAGCAGAATAACGGGTAGTTCGGGGACTTCGCGGACTCCGTAGTTCAGTTGATGCAACAGCGGCTTGGCGATCTCGACGGACTCGGCGGACTCGGTGGACTCAGTGGTCTCTGTGGCAGTTTGCCCGACTTGTTTCTTCTTGTTTTCTTATTTGCTTCTCCCTTGTACTTGGCGAAATCATGTCTCGTCATGTATGTCTTGCCTTATAATGAAGATGGTTGATATTACAAGATTTGTGATTGTCTTTTATTATCTCTGATTTACTTAGCTCAATTTATGGTTGGAGTGTCCCTGCGTCTGGTTCTCGTTTCTGCTTGATCAAATAGTCAGCTTGATAGCTCTGAAAGTTTTACTTAGTATCAGAGCTATCTTCTGATCAGCTTGTGAAATTTCAACAGGTTCTTACTGTGCAAGTCGTCGCCGACTTGTTCAATCGCTGAATTGTCTCATGTGCTAAGTTTGCCTGGATCTGTTACCACCTACTTCCAAGAGCAGATCGACTCTTTCCTTTCCAGGTGCAGATCTACTCCATAGTAGATTCCGATTTTGGTACCTGCTTAGGGAGAATTTTCTTCTCAGTTCAAGATCTCGACCACCTCTCTTAGAGAGCTGATCTCCCTGTTATTATTTGGGAGAGGGGGAGCTGCTTCTAATTAAATAAAAGGAGACTTCTTTGCCTCTGAGTGAGCATCAGATCACCTCCAGGAGATGGTTTGGAGTAGGATTACAGTCATCGCCAAGATTTGATCAATATTGTTGTGAATTTTTTGAAAAAAAGAGATTCTACTGCCTGCCTTCTGTAATCTCTATCTCACCGGATCCGTACCAATCTGAATCATAGAAAGGGACGCACAATGATGAAGGGGAATAATTTTTCGTCTCCGGTGTCAATGATCAAATTGAAAAAATTCACGGCGACGGAGTTCAACTACTGGAAGCTGAATACGCAGTTTGAGATGAAGTATCTGAACGTGTTATACATAGTACAGTCTGATCGTGCTGACGTTATGGGGACTGACGATGAGGCACAGTGGATCGCTGACGAGGACTTTTGCAAAGATTATTTGTTGAACTGTCTGTCCTCCAGCCTGGCAAAGACGTACCTCAAGATGAAGACTGCTAATGAGTGTTAGAATTTCACAAGATGATCAACGAGATAGTCAGATACCAAGTAAAAACTTTCAAGACTATCAAGATGACATATTGATCAAGCGGATAACGGGAAACCAGGCGCAAGAACACTCAACACACTTGAATCAAGTAAACCAGATGCACAAAGTTAAGCAAGAATTTTGTACTATTAAAAGATCTTCTTTACAAAGCTAGACATACATGACGAGACATGTTTGCCAAAGAATCTGAAGAAAGCAGAAAAATTACAAGTCCAATCAAACCGCGTAGACTCAATAAGTAGCCGTTTGATCTGCTGCTAAAGCTATGGAGTCTGCAGAGGCCGCCTAGTTGCAAGACAGCAACAAGCCACGCGGACAACTCGTTATTCCAGTACTGAAAAGAATCAGTCTGCCGAACTACAAACCGCCTGACCGCGAGGTCTCCTAGTCGCCAAAACGAGCGAACGCTGCAACCAACTGAATCAGGCCGCCCAGTGGCAGGCAGCTTATTGAATAGAAGAACTAGTTGTAGAACAGAAACCGTCGGGCCACAAGCGACCTACTGTTAACCGCTGGTTGAGACCACAAAGTCCACACAATTCTTAGAACCAAAATCCCGGCTCTTCAGTGTTGTCCGCACAACTGTTCATTCAGTTACTGTTGATGTGACTGGGGGGGTCCTACTTATAGACACAGAGAGGAGTGTGGTCACCTCCCCACCGATAGGAACACCACCCTAGCTCGCGGCGAGCACAACGTGTATCCGCACAACTGCGGATACACACTGCAGTCCGCTTCGACAAGCCGGAAGCCAGCCCGTCAACAATCAACCAACTGGCCTGATTGAAAGTTCTAACCGTCAGGTCGCCAAAGGACAATGCTGGACAAACCTAGCAGCAACCTCCATGAGAACTTTCGCAGTCTGCACATCTTGCGGACTCGGCTCCAGTCCGCTCAGCCCGCGTCAAGAGACGGAGATGCCAGGTACTTTGAATAAAACCAAGACCTCCTTCAATCCGCTGGAGAAAGCGGATACATATCAGCTCACCCAACCTGGCCATCAAAACAAGCCCGATGGAACTAGCGAATTACACCGTCAGTCCGCCCAATTCGCCAGCTTCATACTGGTTCGCCAAACCGCGAACAAAGCCGCCAATTCGCACGACTACCTTCAAGGACACACCATCAGGCCGCCATCACCAGACCGCTCAGGCCGCACCATCAGTCCGCAGGACTGTCCGCCCAGGCCGGGCGGTCTGCCCGATCAACCCCCCACTTTCACTTCAAAAATTTCAACAAGGAGATCTGGGAGGCACTGGAGGAGCACTTCAGGAAGGAGGAGGACCTCGAAAGCACACTTGATGGACAAGTTTCATTAATTCATGCTCGACGAGGAGAAAGTTATTCTCTCTCAGATATCGGAATTTGAAAACTTAGTTGATTTCTTGCACAGAGAAAATATTAGTCTAACAGATAGTTTTGTTGCGGACACGATTGTTTATAAATTGTCTTCCACGTGATATAATTTTAAAACTGAAATGTACCGCAAGAAGATGCAGGTTAGTCTGAATGACCTCAAGCGCTTCATACATATTGAAGATGAAAATAGGACTAGACACGCATTAGAAGCTGTTAGCAAGCAAAAAGTTGCAGCTAACATGATTTCTAGTTCTAAACGTGCGCTCAATCCTAAAAGGACCAAACCGTCTCAAGTTGCAGACCTGAACCCAATAACACGCTCTGAATCAGACTCGACACCTATAAACATATGTTAAAATATCTAAGTCGGCTGACTGCTGTCCAAGGACGATTAAGATGCATTTTGAGAATGACATGACAACCACCATTATTGAAGATGACTACCACAATTGACCTCCTCCAATCATTTTCTCTTGTGACCCAAATTGAATTTGTTAAATCGTGCGAACATTAAGCAAACGACAGCAAGCACATATACTATTTAATTTGTACCAAGAGAGCGAACAATAAAATTAGAGATTAGGCTTTCGTTTGATGCGGTCGCAGCGGTCGTGAACGCCGTGATTATGTACCGTCGTTTTTGAATGTCTGACCTTATCTAAAAAATTCATGTATTTTATGCTCAAAACTAGATTATTTTCTTGGTAGCAGACATAACTTTTGTCTTGTCAAACATACATTCTATGATAATGGTATTTTTGATCAAACTCACCGGAGCAAATAAGTCTCGTCAAACCAAGCCTACTTCTATTCGAATTCTAGGACCTTAGATTTTGGTGATTGTTATTAGCACTATAAAAAGTGACTATTAGCACTTTTCAACGGTCATTAGCACTCAAAAATTCTACCTTTAGGATTTTAAATAACACTTAATTACATGCACTCGGCAAAACTAACCCACGCCCGCCAACTTAATTTGTAACTCTCGACCTTTGCACTCGTTGTTGAATTTTGTAAAGTGAGAAGGGCAGTTTCTGATTGGTCGGATTCGCCGGTTGGTTTTCTATCGAGAATGGTGTGTTTAGCATTTTGTGGCAGCTCCCTATAAATAGAGTGGTTCCCCTTCCTTGTGATTGTTGAAAAAAAGGAGTCTCATGTGAGCCGTAATAATTATTAAGGTGTTTTTTTATGGTTTTTCATATTCATGAAATTGTAGAGTTTTTATTTGCTATGCTTGAAATTTTGTTCTTTTTCTACAAAATTGGCTGTAAATAACTATTGTGCTTGCGGATGAAATGCTATGGAATAGTAATATACGGCTATCAAAAACTTTCAAATAATCAAAATCTAAGTTCCTAATAACAATAACTTAGAATTTTTTTCTTAATAAGCAAAGCAATATCTAAATAAAGTCTTCGGATGTACTGGAGAAAAATAATAGATTTATTAATTTCGGTTGTTAGGCATCTCAAAACGTAATCTAATTATTAAAGCAATTAATAAATATTTATCCAAAACATAATAATTATGGATTAATTAGAATTGGAGAGAAGAAGTTATGCATTTAATACTAGGATCCTACAAAATCTGTTTGGCCGCGTGGTGGGCTTCCGGCCGGTGGTTCATTTGAAGGAGGAGTCTACCGCCACCACACGATCGATATATTAGAAAACCTATTAACATTGACCACAAATAATTGTTGGATGAAAATTTTGCGTCCGGGGGGATTTTGTGTCCGGACAAAAAAACGAGCCCTTGTGAAAAATACATGTTCGGACAAAAAAATCGCGCCCGGATGAAAAAAATTGCGTTCGGACGAAAAATTCGTGTCCGGGCGATAAATTCGCGCCCGGACGATAAATTCGCGTTTGGGGGTCAAATTCGCGCCCGAACGACAAATTCGCGCTCGGGCGAAAAAACAACACCCAGGCATAAAAACCGCATCCAGGCGAAATGTTCGCGCCCGGGCGAAATATACGCGTCCGGGCGAAATATTCACGTCTAGGTGAAAAAATCGCGTCCGGGCGAAAAAAATCGCGTCCGGGTGAAAAAATCTTGCTCGAACGAAAAAAAACGCGTTCAAACGACGGACAATTATGAATAAATGAAACTTTAGATAATCACTTATGGACAAACTATTCAAACAGTTTATTGTTTATTCATCAACTCTTTTATAAAATCTCTATGCAAACATCGATTTTCAATTAACAACTTATTTGTCATCATAAATTGTCTCTAAACAGAACCCTAGTTGGTGGGGTCTTTGCAAGATCCCGAGCCTCAATAACCCGATGTCCCTTTAGTTGCTCTAAACAGAACCCTAGTGGGTGGGGTTTTTGCAAGATCCCGAGCCTCAATAACCCGATGTCCCTTTGGTTGAGGACAGAGACAGGTTGTGTGGGCTACATGCCCTTGTAAAAGCCCATCTGGGAGATTTCAGAGTGGCAGACAAAGTGAATTCCTTGTCTGCATCAAGTGAATTCCTTACCTGCTACTTAATTAAAGGTCTATTTTATACGGATCTGGATCCCCTGGAGTTCCCGCGAAAAATTCCAGGTGATGGAGTTAACGTAAGCACAACTTTTTTTTTAAGAGAATAGAAGACTTGATTGCAGATACAAAATGACAATACATTTCTCAACACAAAAAGCAAAGGAGCTGATGGCTTTACTTGCAAGCAGAGGTGGCTAAACCTATGTGTGTAACTTTTGCGACCAATGCATTTCAGAAAAGAACAGGTTTGATTCATTTCTTTTTATGTACTCCCATTGAAAAATAAACTTATTTCAGAAATTAATACGAGAGACTGTGCAATGAAATGGGATTGATGTCATATGTGGACAGAATAGTAAAAATTTAGAAACCAACTAATGAAATGAGATTGATATTATATAAAAACAAAAATAGTAAAATTTATAAACACTAAAAAAATGTTTAAACACTTATTTACAACTCTATTCCCTAACTTATGTAGGGATTTGGACATTTTTTTGGACATTTTTTTGGACATTTTTTTGGATCCGAACCACTTCCAAATAGTTTTCTTTGGACATTTTTTCCTTCCAAAGCTTGCCGCCTATATCAGAAAAAAGAAAAAAAAAAACTTTTTTCCTGTTTTTGATTGTCCCGTGACCAATGAGCGAGTGTTATATATCTTTTTTTGAGGGAAAAGATATACAGCAGCCACCCCCACCATGAGTTGAAGGAAGAGGAGCCCCCTAGGAGAAATAACACTCGTCCCCTCTCTCTCTCCCTCTCCCTCTCTCTCTCCCTCTCCCTCTCTCTCTCTCTCTCTCTCTCTCTCTCTCTCTCTCTCTCTCTCTCTCTCTCTCTCTCTCTCTCTCTCTCTCTCTCTCTCTCTCTCTCTCTCTCTCTCTCTCTCTCTCTCTCTCTCTCTCTCTCTCTCTCTCTTCGGAAGGGCCGCCGGACATTTCTAGGGAGCGGATCATTGTCCTCACCATGTGCGTCTGTGAGACAGATTGTAGTCCAGATCTACAGCTCTCTCGCGGATTATGCGTGTCCGGCGGTTCCCCGTGCATTTCAGCAGACGGTCAAATTTTCTCATGTGTTTGCATTTATATTTTCATTATATAAACTGTATGGTCATGTTTATGTGTTCTTGATTACCTACAATTTTATAATTGTGTATGCGTTTTGTACCGGATTTTACAACATATCAGAGTCAGGTTCCGAGTAGGTAACTGATTGGACATTCCGGCTTAGATTTGGATCAGCAGTAGGTGATGACACTGATCCCCTCCCTATCTTCCCAGATCTGATATATGAGCTAATCAAATAAGTATGGCGGGAAGCTATGGCAGCGAAGAATGTCGTGTTGGCCAGATATTCTGTGGAGAAATTTGACAGTAACAAGAACTTTTACATATGACAGATTCGGGTCAAGGACATATTGGTTGAGCAGGGGTTGATCTAAGTACTACCGGGGCGTGATTCTTTGTCCACTCCAATGAAGGATTTTGAGTGTTCTAAGATGGATGAGCGTGCCACCAGTGCTATCAGGATGTGCATTGACAGCATGATGTTATTCAACATCGGTATTGAATAGTCTGTTGTCACGTTGTGGGAGAAGCTTGAGGGACTCTACATGAGCAAGTCGTTGACCACGAGACTGTTACTAAAGCAGAGATTGTATGACCCAAAGATGGACGAGGGTGGTAACCTACATGAACACTTCAATGTGTTCAATGACCTTCTTAGCTAACTGCATGTGGTAGATGTGGAGCAGATCACATCTGTGTTACTGTCTAGTCAGATGTTATCAGACCCCACTCCTCGGGGTAAGCAGACATTAATAGTAGATGGACGAAGAAAGCATCTCGGAAAGGAATCTGGGAGTGCATGATCCTAATCTGCTTCGAGGGAGACAATGATGTGCTACCACTTCATGCAGAGTGGTCATATCAGGAGGCATTGTTTGCAACATGTGTAGAGTTCTTGAGACATCCAGGGTGCTGACATGGCGGCAGTAGTCATGACATATGATAGTAATGTGTCTCTCATAATCACTAAGAGTCTATGTGACTCTGGCAGCTAGATATTTGATTCTGATGTTTCACAGCACATTTGCTCAGATGCAGGGATGTTCACTGTAACACCCCAAAAATATTCTGCCTAGAGTATGAGAGTGTTTGTTGGGTGCAGCATGTATGCCATTTTTCCTTGACCAAACGACTAAGGCAAAATTGTCATGTACACCTCAAAATTACCATCGTGTGTGTGAGGTGTACACAACGATATCGTCATGTGTGTGTGTGGTATACATGAGGATGTTGTCGTGTGTGTGGCATACACGACGATGTCATCGTGTGTTTGTGGTGTACACGACGGTATCATCGTGTGCACTAAACGGTGTCATTTTGTGGAGAGGTGTCTTGAGCTATAGTCGACGATAACGCTATCGTCAGTCGATAGTGTATGGTTGTTTTTAGTGGCGTATTGTTGTGTACACATGTGTATCATTGTGTTTAGTGGAATATTGTCATGTTCACTCAACGATACGAACCAGAGAGCTATTTTTAAGTGCCCGTGAACTTATTTCTTAAATTTATGATTTCTAGGCATCTGATCTTCTTGGGCCCTGATCCAATGGCTCAGATATTATGCCTGTGAACCCTAAATAGGGCATAGGTGTTCTCCTCTCTCATTCTTCAAGTCATTCATTACTTTGTGGGCATGAGCGAGAGAGAGAGAGAGAGCGGAGGAGGAGGAAGACCTAGATTTGTCATTATTGGAGCTTCGGAGCTCCGTTTGTCAATTCGAGACCGGATCTATGTAGAGGGCTTGATTGCGAACACGTTAATCTGTGTTATTCCAAGCTTCCATGACAAGGAAGAGGTTTCTTAAGGTAACGACATCTCTCTTTCCGGTCTTAGGATGTATGCATGACATCTTTTTTCATGTCTTTATTTTTCTGTAATCTCTTGCCACTAAATCTCTCAAATGAGAGGGGTTCAGACCGACATGGTTCAAGAATAACCACCGGGTTGATTGAGCTCATCCCCGACATTCTTTACATTAGAAATCAGCTCTATTAGTGGATTATGCAATATCAGTGAAGTCGTAATCGTGACTGGTGGTCTGATGTAGTGATGTTGCTTGACGTGCATTTTAAGAATGTTGTTAAAAATTTGTTTGTGGCGAAGACGTCAGTGTTATCTCCTTATTTTTGTGTGAGAACAAATGTCGACTTAGGACAGGGGAAAGATATGCATGTTGAATGTTATTTGAAGGTGTGGTTTTGTCTTTATGGTCAGCTGGCCTATCCCATAATGTTGTGATTCACGTATAAAGGATGTCCCGAGAAAATAAGTCCCCTTTGTGAAAACTAATGAGAACGCCTATGCTTTTGGGATAAGCCCGAGTGATGCAACTCATAAATGGACAGAGTCAAAGTAAGAGTTCTTAGCATCAGTTAAGATGTGTTGGTGAAACTGATGAGAATGTCAAATCTTGTGGGCAAGCCCAGGTGTGACCCATTAGTGGGTGAGGCCTAAGTAAGAGTTTTGTTCGCAGCTTAAAGGTTGTTGGTGAAATGGAAGTACTCTTGTGAATGATGTGATATGATGATGTGTTAGAATCATACACGATATAGGGTGTCTTGGGTGAAACCGAAGTTTGCATACATGTTGCATTCCTAGACCACCTTTATTTAAATATTCAACGTAGAAACGTGTTTAAAGTTTGTGACACCTACTATTGTTGTTTCTATGTTACTTTTATATTTTATTACATATGCATACAAAGTGCTGACCTGTAGAGTGATGGAATGTTCTGGGATCTGCTGGGGATGGTCGGGAGGAGGGGTGTTTGTTACACAATTGAGGTCAGCCTTAGTCGACCCACGTTACATCAAATTTTTACAGGGCAAGGATCACAAGTTAGAGTTAGCTCATTGGCCAAAATGGCCTAAGCCCATGAAGTGTACATACTCCTGTTGATTTATTTCATGTTTCTTTTATTATGTTCCAGCTTGCATGTCGACCTAGCATTGAATTGTTTTACTTTTGCTTGAAAAATGTGTTGAATGTTGATATGCGCATTATGGTGATATAAGGTCATAAGATCAATTGAACTTCTATGAAATTGTGGACAACTTATAGTCTCTGTTTGAATGTTTTCGTTGTTTATAATCTCTAAGTTATGAGATAAGTAGTTGTACTGATATCGTCTTTTAATACCAAAGCTATGATGTTTATACGTTGTGGGAACCTGGCCAAATCCATACTATATGGACATTGTAAGGGAAGTCTTGCATTCAGTTCACTGGAGGTGACGTTTGTGTCAGTCTTTCTGAGTGACGGCTCAGCATGTGAGGTCACGAGAACAGGGACAGTAGACATCCGGACACATGACAGAGCAGAGAGTAGGCTTGAGTGGGTATATCTGGTACCCAAGCTTCGCAGTAATTTGATATCGCTGGGTAGATTGGACTCCAGAGGATGCCATTTTACGGCAAGAGGTGTAGTTTTGACGGTGATGCGATGGGGCATCGTGCTCGTGCAAGCTATGCAGTGCAGTAGTTTGTACTGTTTGATGGGAACCACAATGCGAGGTGGTGTGCCCATGATCTCTGCAACTGACAGAGTGGATGGTCGAGGTGGTGAAAATGATCGTCCTTCTAGTATTTTGACTAGGCGAGTCAGATTCAGTGATTAAGTTGCGTCGACATTCAGAGGTTGAGCTCAAGCAGGAATAAGTTGACTAGTGTAGGTTAGCAAATACCTCAGCCTTGAGGTGGTGCTTTGTGTAGACTGGTGCTTCATACGAATCGTATTACGTCAGTGTTGCCTAATGCGAATGATGTTTTGTGCATGAAGCGCTTCGTGTAGGTGGTGACTCCGAATCAAGAATCAATGTGGTGATGGTTGGAATTTGTTGGTTCCTATCCGAATTGGATATGATCCAAATAATTTTTTAAAAAATTTTGTCTGTCCAAAACTTACGGCCTATATCTGGAAAAATGAAAAAAAAACTCTACTCCTGTATTAAATTCTCCCGTGACCAATGAGAGTGTTGTGCAATTGACACCGGCCCGCGAGTATGGAACACGTCGCGGACAATAGCAACGGAAGCGAATTTTGAGCAAATAATGGCACGCACCAATCCAATAGAGCAGTTCGAGTTTCCAAAACACAGAAAAAATACAGACGACAAGAGATATACGTGGTTCGGAGTTAAGCTCCTACGTCCACGGGGAGAGCGCGTCAGATCCACTAAACAGAATAAATGTTCGATTATAACACAGGCACTCAACGATCCTCAACGGATCGACACTAACCTAGAAAAGGACAAAACAAGAACAACAAGAAAAAAAACAAAGGAGGGAAGAAAAATCCCCTAGCACTGCTGCCGCCGGGGATGTCGCCGCAAGAAACTGGCCGATATTGCAGCCTGGATCTGAATCTGATTGTCGTCGGAGGAATCTGCACCAAGCTGCCGCCGTGAGCCCCCTCTCCTCCCTGGATACAGCCGCTTAAGCCACCGTCCTCCACCGGAGATGAACTTAATGCGCCGCTGGTGCCCAAAATCGGGTAACCCGATCTTCCCTCTGCTACACGCCGCCGCCCTCCGGCCAAGAAAGCCGCTGCCCTCTTCAAGATGAAGGAACCGCAGTCTTATGCCCTCTTTCCACTACAACAAATAACTTCTACCGCGGCGTTTTATTTGCGGCGCTTATGAAAGTGCCGCCATAAGTTTTTGATTTCGCGGCGTGTTTTGATGAAAAACGTTGCTAAAAATATACAATTTTTTTGGCGGCAATGTTTCGTGCACGCGCCTATTATAATATAGGATTTGGCGGCGTTTTCTTATATAATCGCCTCTAATTAAAAGACTAAAATATTTATAAGCTCTCAAAAAATCAAAGGTTATTTAGGGCTCCTTTTTTACTCCCGATATATTTTCAGGGTGAGCTTTAGGATTCCGCCGAACCCTCCATCTTCACGTCGCCGCTGCCGAATCCTCCATCTCCAGGCCGCCGCCGTCGCTGAACCCTCCATCTCCAGGCGCCGCCGCCGCCGAACCCTCATCTCCAGGCGTCGCCGCCGCAGAGCCCTCCATCTCTAGCCGCCGCCACCGAACCCTACATCTCCAGGCCGCCGCCGCCGCCGAACCCTCCATCTCCAGGTCGCCGTCGCTGCCGAACCCTCCATCTCCAGGCTGCCACCACCGTACAGTCCATCTCCAGGCCGCCAAAAGAAGGGAACTCCCTCTCCAACTCCAGGTCAAATCTTTTGCGCCTCATATCTCTCTCAATCTAATAATAATCCTTGTTATTATACTCATATAGAGATTATCCTTTAAGATTCAAAACCTATAGCCCGTATCATATCATGATAATATTTGTATGAGCAGGAATGTGGCAAAAATTAGATCTTTAGCCTTGACTTCGTCCTCAGTAGGCTATAGGAATTGGAAAGAACAGAAGCAAGCCATTTTTTGTTTGACAGAGTCCTGCAAGCGAATATAAGATTGTTGTTACTCAATTCTCTATCTTGTACTCTAGTTTCACTTTGATGTTGTTGCTAATTTTGCAGGCTTGGATTTAAGGCGAAGTATTTTTATTTTCTGCATATAAATCCAACCATCTTCCTCTTAGTTTTGAGGGCTGGAAATTAGAGTTGAATGGTAGAATCTGTATTGCCTTATGTGTGCAGTTTATGAAGATGATGTCTCTTATTCGAGGACAAAACTCAAACAATGTGACTACTTCTAATGATACACCTCAAACAAATCATGCTACAAGAGTTAACTCCAAAAAAGGTAACTAAATATGATGTTAAATTGTGTGTTAATGTATGGCTGACTTTGAAAGATTATTAATGAAGGTATTTGATAGCAGGTGAACAAGGAGAAAACGACGGTGGTATCACATGAACTGGTTCATGCTAGCACGTCTTGAATTTGCTTGAGATCTTTTATCCATGCAACTATTTTGGTTTAGTTTACAAATACAATCTATTCTTCTGCATTTGTTAAAAATTTGTATCATTTTAAAATCTTAGGAATATGTTTGAGACATTTTAATATTTCTTAGCATGGTCATGAGTAAAATATGTTGCCACTTTTCTGATTGGGTAGATTTATTTTTTGTTTTGTTTGGAATTTGCTTGTTTGGTCAGTAGTTTAATTATATACATAAGGCATTGCATCTGCAGGTTAGTGTTTAGTAGTTCAAATATTTTAAGGTACAAGTAGGTTTAAGTATCTTTCTACTGCTGAAGATTCTCAAGCAGTAGATACGGACAGGTGCTCAGTGACAGTATGCCTTCCAGATGCTCAGTGGCAGATGCATGTCTGCTTCATGGATGTCAAAATGCAAGAGATGGATGGGTATGGCTAACCAATGTTTAGCTTGTTTTAAACTTATTGCAATATTTAGATTGTCTTTATATTGTCTTTAGTATTTTTATATTTAAGATATGTGTTATAGGCTAACCTCCTAGATCACTCTCAAAGTAATCCCAGAGCTTCAACAAACAAAAGATGGTTTTGCATGTGTGTTTCACTGAGCGCATCTTTGTTTCAAGGTTTATTTCAACTTCCTTATTAACTCATGTTAACTCCTTCTCTTTATGCCAGCAAATAGCCAGGAGAAGATCCATCCACACACGCTTCCTCCTGAGGTTTGTTGTTGCTGTTGTAAGCATATAAGCATAGGAATTTATGATAGCTTTTCTAAACTTCCATTCATCCCATAAAAAACTTCTTGATTTTCTCTGTTTTCTAAGTTTTCAAAAAATTAATTCCCTTGAAATTTACTCGTTTGTCTTCGCCCCGGTTCAAATATATGTTGAGTGCATTTGATTATTTTTTTCCCTAAAGGGTCCTCATTATTGAATGTTTCTATAGCATTCAGAATTACCTCAATTGCTTTATAACAAAATATTTGATTAGGTGACGATGCATGTGAATCTTTATGAAACTTCATAAGAATCTAATATCGTTGGGCAAGTTGGATTCTGCAGGATGTAGTTCTTTAGCGAGAGATGGAATTTTGGAGGTGACATTTGATGCACTGTTCTCATACAACGAGAGAAGTAGGAGAGTATTTACTCACTGATATGATACGAGACACAATGCGAGGTGCTACTTGTACGATTTCTACTAGAATAAGGGCTTCAATGACTCTTGTGTGAACTATATTACAAAGATAATATGTCAATTCAAGTAAGGTAGATTTCAGAGTTGACCTGTGTCGAGTGGCTGATGTCTCAGGGAGAGGCGGTGGCCTTGGGCCGTTGATTGTTGATGGTTGTGCTTTATGTAGGGTTTGTTTAACACAACGATGGCGGTCATGAGCGTGCTGATTATGAACCGTCGTTTACCCCCCCCCCCCCCCCCTCTCACCATGTAGGGTATGTTTAACACAATGATGGCAGTCATGAACGTGGTGGTTATAAACCATTGTTCACTAACTCCCCCCACCCACCTAAGGAACTCTGTCCAGTTTTATGTTAAAATATTAGTGTTTTTTCTTGGTTGTGGTTTTAAACATTGTCAAGTCAAACACATATTTTATGACGGTGATGTTTTTGTCCAAACTCACTAGCTAGAGCAAAAACACCACGCCAAATAGGTATGTAGTGACTAGAATCTTGATTCAAGTTGCACACTGTCGCACAAAAAGTATGGAGTCATATTATTTCAGAAAAATATTCCACATCTTTTCTTTTATTCCCCGGCGCTGCCAACATATATTTATATTTTTTGATGTTAAGTGTGCAAAAAATCATGATTTCTTTCCACGTCTTATGTATGGAATTCCGCGTTGAAACCCGCTATGTTCATATTTGTCCCAAGGTTCTAGACTCAACCAACTAACAACACTTCTAGACTCCCCGAGATGTCTTAGATACTAGTTAAAGATAGGTTTTTTGTTGTAATGAGGGTACGGTAGAGAAATATCTTTCATGGACATTCTTTCTTGATTGGATCTAGCTATTCATCTGATACATTGTTTAATGTACCGATAGATCGAGCAAGCCGGAGGCCCACTGCTTCAAATTTTTTAAAAACAAAACTAAAAAATATGGCGGCGTTTGCTATGAAAGAGCGTCGCGGATGTCAATATCTTTCGCGGCGCTTTGAAACAGAAAACGCCGCCGAAACTGTTATATAATTTTGAATATATATTTGCATTAGCCGCGTTTGTAGCTATAAAACGCCACTGTATCCATTGAGTAATCACGGCGCTGTGTACAAAACGCCGCAAAGGTTTTAGCGGCGCCTCTTATTGCGGCGAATGAGCGGCGTTTCTCAAAGCGCCGCCTTTGGTATGGAGGCGTTTAAAAAGCGCCGCGAAAGGCTTAAAAAAACGCCGCGGTATATATACTTTGTTGTAGAATTCACCGCCGGAGTTGCCGCCGCCGCTGGATCGCCGGAGCCACCAAAGGAAGAAACCTGCACCCGCCGTTGTCATGGATCTCCCCTCTCCTATACCGAAGATGGAGCCGATGCCGATGCCGTGCACTAGATCGGAACTCCGATCAATCTTCCGCCGCCTCCGATCGCTGCTGTCACCGGAGAAGGAGCACCAAGAAGAAGAACGCCTCTGGACGCCCTTGCCGCCGCCGGATCTCCAAGATCGCCGGAGAAGATAGCCCTATACCAGGCTTGCCTTACGCCGCCGCAAAAGGAGGCCGCTCCCGATCTTGCCGCCGCCGGAGAAGAAGCCCCAAGGTCGCCTACCGCCGGATCTCTGACTGTCGCCGGAGAAGAAAGCCTTTGCCGCGCGCCTCTTCCTCCTGTGCCTTCCTGATCTGTCGATGTGCTGCCGCCGAAGGAGACCCGATCTCTGCCTTTCTCCCGATGTTGCCGCCGCCCGCTTTCTCTCCTTGTCTCGGTTAGGTTAGAAAAAAGAATCGGAGGTTTTTACCTGTGTTGTCTCCATCTACCTGTGCAAGCTTTATATATATATATATATATATATATATATATATATATATATATATATATATAAAACAAAAAAACCAGAACCGGACCGGTCCGGTGGAGCATTAAAATAACAATCTCCACCTTGATGCTCCACGAACGCTAATACCGCCTAAAACACACAGACCCCTACTGGCGACTACAAGCCCCCTCTCCCTAGGGCCAACACGATCAACGTGCATCAGTCTGAGTCAAGTTAAACTTTACTCGCCTCACTAATTTCTCCTGCATGCTCGCAACGCATTCCTCCGTAGGAATCTCCCGCAACATAACGCCTCCACCTCGAGCGAACTCCCTCAACTCCCGGTGACGCACGTCGACGTGCTTCATCCTTGCACAATATACCGGGTCTACTTCAAGACGAATCACACTCGAACTCTCACTGTGTAACTCCACCTTCTCCTGAGTGATCCTAAGTTCCTCGGTGAGACCTCTGAGCCTGATGGCTCCTCTCACGGTGTCTGGGTACTCCTGAGATGACTCTCTACCCGTCTCCTTTACAGCTGCGAAAATTATACCTCCGCCAAGGTCCTCTCTCTGCGCACATGCCCTTGCCACGAATCCTGCCCTGCTCCTCCGCTGGTCCTTCCTAGCTTTTCGCTGAGAACGGTCTCCGCTCTCTAAAGCTCTATCGAAGGAATCGCGATCTGAGGAGATCGCCTGAAATGCATACGTTACCGTATACTATAGCTTGAGAGACGGTCTGACCTCTCTCCTCACATTTCCCCTGGCAATTGTGGTGCCAATATGTCTATAGAGCGATCCAAAACGCTCTCCTCTCAAGACTGTCTGCGCGCATCTCCTGACCTCCAAATACCCGCTGCTACTGGTATAAGAATACCCGGCAGCCTCCAGAGTGCCTAGAGAAAGCAAGCTCTTCCTCAACTCAAGCACATATCGAACGTCAGTGAGGGTCCTAACCACTCCATCGAACATCCTAATTCTTTATGCTCCTGACTCCCGATATCTCGCACTCTGACTGGTTCCCCATCCGAACACGACGACCTCCACAGTGCATAATACTGGAAAACCATTCAATGTTCGGGCATATGTGGAACGAACATCCTGTATCCATGATCCAGGAATCTGTGGTCCCAACTACCACGTCGCGACTTTGTGAAACATGTAGAACGTCATCATCGCTCACACACTCGGATGCCACTGCAGCCTACTGAGGCACATACCCTTTTCCCTTGAGTTTCCTCACTGGGCAGTTGGACTTCCAATGCCCCTCCTCATTACAGTAATGACACCTACCCCTGGACCTTGGTTGATCATCCTCCATGCCTCCCCCTCTCGATCTACCTCAGGATGGGTCTCTGCTCTTCACGAGCAGACCCTCGCTCGCACTCGATCAAAAACTGCTCCTCTTCTCATTAGAGAGAAGCATCGTCACCACTTCCTCCATCTTAAGGGTATCCTTCTCATACAATATGGTGGTGACTAAATGATCGAATGATCTCGGGAGTGAGGACAAGAGTAGAAGAGTCTGGTCTTCCTCCTCAACCTTCACATCCATGCTGCGCAATTGGGATACCAACTTGTTGAACACATTTAAATGATCCAATAGTTGCGCGCCATCGGAAATCCTCAAGCTGTACAACTGCTTCTTTACGTGCAGCTTGTTCGTGAGCGACCTGGACATGTAGAGCTCCTCGAGCTTCCTTAACAAGTCCACTGTAGTTTTCGCATCGACTACGTTGTATATGATCTCGTCTGCCAAACACAGCTGTATGGTGCTGATGGCCTTGAGGTCCAGCTCATCCCACTCGTCGTCGTCTTTCACCTTAGCCTTCTCCTTTCCAAGGAGTGCCTTGTGAAGACCCTGCTGAACGAGTACGGCCTTTATGCGCTTTTACCAAAGACCGAAATTGATCCGCCTATTGTATTTTGGAACCTCGAATTTGGCCGCCATTGAATTTGCTCACTGGTCCGAAGGTCGAACCTCCCTCTGATATCAATTGTTGTGCAATTGACACCGACTCGCGAGTACGGAACTCGTCGCGGACAATAGCAACGGAAGCGAATTTTGAGCAAATAATGGCGCGCACCAATCCAATAGAGCAGTTCGAGTTTCCAAAACACAGAAAAAACACAGACGACAAGAGATATGTGTGGTTCGGAGTTAAGCTCCTATGTCCACGAGGAGAGCGCGCTGGATCCACTAAACAGAATAAATGTTCGATTACAACACAGACACTCAACGATCCTCAACGGATCGACACTAACCTAGAAAAGGACAAAATAAGAACAACAAGAAAAAAAAACAAAGGTGGGAAGAAAACTCCCCTAGCACTGTTGCTGCCGGGGATGTCGCCGCAAGAAATTGGCTGATACTGCAGCCTGGATCTGAATCTGATTGCCGCCGGAGGAATCTGCACCAAGCCGCCGTCGTGAGCTCCCTCTCCTCCCTGGATACAGCCGGCCAAGCCGCCGTCCTCCACCGGAGATGAACTCGATGCGCCGCTGGTGCCCAAAATAGAGTAACCCGATCTTCCCTCTGCTATACACCGCCGCCCTCCGACCATGAAAGTCGTTGCCCTTTCCAAGTTGAAGTAACCGCAGCCTTATGCCCTCTTTCACCGCCGGAGTTGCCACCGCCGCTGGATCGCTGGAGCCACCAAAGGAAGAAACCTGCACCCGCCGCTTCCGTGGATCTCCCCTCTCCTACATCGGAGATGGAGCCGATGCCACTGCCGTGCACTAGATCGGAACTTTAATCAATCTTTCGCCGCCTCCGATCGCTGATGTCGCCGGAGAAGGAACACCGAGAAGAAGAACGCCTCTGGACGCCCTTGTCGCCGCCGGATCTCCAAGATCGCCGGAGAAGATAGCCCTATACCGGGCTTGCCTTACGCCGCCGCAAAAGGAGGCCGCTCCTGAACTTGCCGCCGCCGGAGAAGAAGCCCCAAGGTTGCCTACCGCCGGATCTCCAACCGTCGCAGGAGAAGAAAGCCTCTGCCGCACGCCTCTTCCTCCTGTGCCTTCCCGATCTGCCGCCGTGCTGCCGCCGAAGGAGGCCCGATCTCTGCCTTTCTCCCGATGTTGCCGCCGCCCACTTTCTCTCCTTGCCTCGGTTAGGTTAGAAAAAAAAATCGGGGGTTTTTACCTGTGTTGTCTCCATCTACCTGTGCAAGCTTTGTATATATATATATATATATATGGGGGTGCTGGAGGTACGCGCGCGCTTTTTCAACAATATACGCGCTCCTTCTAGCCGTTGGATTTAAATCCAACGGCCGGGGCTAAACGCGGAACAGTAAAAAGATAGGAGCGAGCCCGATCTCAACCAGGTCCAAACAGGCGCACAATCGCAACCAGGTGCAAACAGGGTGAGGCGCGGGCGCGAGACTGCCTGCTCTCGGGCGCAAGCTTTACCAGGAAAGATCGAGATTACTATATAAACAGCAAAAAATATTTAATACTGGCGGTGTGGGACTAAAGTCCCGCACCGCCTGGAAGCCGTCCGATCGGGCGCGCCCGATCGGACGGCTTCCAGGCGGTGCGGGACTTTAGTCCCACACCGCCAGTATTAAATATTTTTTGCTGTTTATATAGTAATCCCGCCATACATTGTAAAACCATGCGCGCGAGATCAGGCTGTCTCGCGCCCGCGCCTCACCCTGTTTGACCTGGTCGTGATTGGGCTCGCCATGATGCTTTATTTTTACTGATCCACACTGTATCCTAGCCGTTGGATTAGATCCAACGACTGCCAGTAAATCCGCGCGGAAAAATTGTATATCCGCGTTGCGCGGATATACATAATTCCGTATATATATATATCTATATTAATAAGGCCCATTGTGTTTTCCGTCGCCTCTCTGCGTGCGCCCTTTCCCGTCCGTCTCTTTTGGGCAATTTCCTCTTCCAGCCCCCGCTTCCCCGTTCGCCTGCGTCACCACGAAAATGGAACGCCGCATGCTCCGTCCGGCTCCGTTAAGACGAAAAGCACCGCCTCTTCCTCCACTCCGCGGTCAGTCGTCCTTTTCTTTCCTCCGTTACGCGTCGTCCTCTGAAGCCCTCATCGCCCTTTTCTTTCCTCTATATTAATAACGTTGTTTCGTTTTTCCGTCGCCTCTCTCCGTGCGCCGTTCTCCGTCTCCGTCGCCCGCCGCTTCATCCCCTCGGCGCCATCGCTCGGCATGACGCGTCGTGCGTCGGTTGTTTGTTGGCAGATGGCCCTATTCGCCCCGTGCCGCAGTTTCCGCGCCTCGAATCCCTGCCTCCGCCGCGTGCCCCGTCTGCCTGCCGCGTGCCGCTAACGCAGGCTGCTATCTGTTCGTTCACGCATGGAATAAGTTGCTGCAGCTGCCATAATCGCTCGCTTCTTCCTCCCACCCTCTGCAGCGCGATTCCTCCGGCTTCCGACGATATCAGCGACCATCTCCGCACCTTCCCATCATTACCTCTGCTGGACGCACAGTAAGCCCTTGACTGAATGCTTCGTTTCTGCGATTCGCTGTTTCATGGTTTTTTACAAGAGGCTGATAGCTTCCTTTTCCCAGCTTCTCTGACTGCTCCCACTCCCGCTCCAAATATCGCTGCCGTCGCGGTGGACTGAAAGCTTCCCCTATTTTCAAGCAGTCCAACCCCACAAACTCTATTTGGTGAGCTGCACTTCTGTTTCCCAGCTTCGTTTCTGTGAGTACCTGGTTCCTATTTTTACAAGGGGGTCTGCTATATTAATTATGTTGTCTATTTTTACTGAGATTTACGGAGTAATCTGCCAAACTCTTCCTACCTGACGGTGTGATTGAGATTTAGGCTTCTGTTAGGTTTCATATTTGGGGAGTAATCTGCTTCGTTTCTTATGTTCGTCAATTGCTCTCCTCCTACACAAATGCTTTGCCCATACAGTGTTTCCCCGGCCAGAAAACTTTGTATTGCAATGAAATTATACCTGCTCTTTTCTCCGTTCACGATAAACACTTTACCTCTAAAAATTTTTCTGTTCTCCATTCCCACTCCCGCTTTATATTTTACATTCCCATGCGTACCTCACAATGAAAATGATTTTAGCTCTCTATTTTGTAAGGACCTCTGTGTGGATTAAATACTCGAGCTGCATTTTTGGTTGTTGAATGCTTCTCCACCTTTACATTTTACTCTTCTCTATGCCTTTTTCTGCTCCTCCCTCTTCACTGTAATTTAGTTCCAATCAGTTTTTTGCTTATTATTTTAATTATTGTTTGTTGAATGGTCTTAATGCAGTTTACATGTTCTTATTCCACTGTTTCTGCTCCTCCCCCTTCACCTAATTTAATTCCTCTTATGTCAATTCCTTTTGTTTTCTGCTTAATGTTTGGGGTGTTTGGACAAAAAAATGTCAGCGTCATTGCCTGTCTCATACTGATGTTCTTGCATATTTTTTAGGCTTTTCCATGTATATACATTCATTTACGGATCTTCCAGGTATATACATATCTCTATACTTAGGATCTTCCAGATATGTATCAACATCCACATATGTATAAACATCTATATGTATAGACATTCATTAAGGAAAATCAGCAGTTATAAGAGTTATAACTGTTGTAAGTGGTCAGTATTAGCACTAGCTGGCAGTTATGGCACTAATTGGGAGTAATTAGGGGGGTATAGGTAGTTATAAAAATGGTTTGATAGTGTAGTTGGGGGTGATTTGGCTGACTGACACTACGGAGGATGGTGGTGGTGGCTACCAGCCAGAGGTGGTGGTGGGTTGTGGTGTCTGCCAAATGGCGGGGAAGGCTACTCTCGCTGTCTGCATCTACAATTCCACGGAATCTACATTGTGGCGAGATCACACGAATCTAAAATTCCAGTCCAAATTTTGCATATCAGAAAATCTGCATGGCGGGGATATTGGCTGTTTGATTAGAAAATCAGCAGTTATAAGAATTATAATTGCTGTAAGTGGTCAAAACTTTACTCAATAGTTACGTTAACTGGAGAAGGGCATATATAGGCTGTATATTTCTATTACCTCTTTCAATCTATGCCACTTTCTCCTATGCTTGCATTGCTACAAGCTCATTTTTGCGTCTGTCCTTTCTCTTTTACTGTGTCAAATTAGTTCTCATCTTCCATATAATATCGCCTTCCACTCCTTTTGTTTCATGTCAGCTTGAATAAAAAATGGAAATATAAACCTTTTTAAATACGCAATGTTGAAAACAACTTTGAAATCATAATATTATGCCAAAATCATTCTACAAAGTCAACTGTGCTCTGTAAATGTACAACGTCCACCTTAAGAATTAACTCAAGAGGCCATAATGAAAATACCATTATTTCTACCAGCTTAACGATTACCTAAAGAGGACTGCGTACATTTCATAAAAATAGTTTCACTAACGCAAAACATTCTGCTTCACTCCTGAGATTGAGCAAATAAATTTGCATAAATAGAAAATCTAAACATTACATGCTATGAATAATAGAAAGTAATAAATATATTAGTTTACATGCTCTACCAAATGCCACTTTGCAGCTTAAATCTATTACCTTAGTTGAAGTGTCTGTGTTTGAGTTTATATATCATTGAAATGCATTTCGTTGCGATTAAATACGACCGCTACTCTTGAAGGAAATATTTCTGCACCTCTCCTCCTCACACAGTTGTTGTTTACAATTATATGACGGAAGACATCACATGATTAACAGTCTGTTGGTTTAGACATTTTTTTTCCTTCTCCAATGACGTAGTACACCACCGCCCCAAAACATGTCTGCTCACCCCCCAACTCCCACAAACATAGCCCCAAAACGCTGTTTCTAACACGCACCCCCTCCCGTCTACTCTCCACTGCTCCATCGTCAACGCCCTCATTCCCATCGCTCCAACACTCACGGCCATAAAACAGCACAAAAAAAGATGGAAACAGACTCAATCCCTATTCGTTACCTTCGAACCAGTTCCTGCAATTTTGGAATGCACACGCTGCCCTCTTTGTGAAATTTTGCAGGTATAGTTTCTCTCCATCTGCATAATGAGTGTTTTTTTTCCTTCTCCAATGACGCAGTACACCACCGGCCCAAAACATGTCTGCTCACCCCCCAACTCCCGCAAACATAGCCCCAAAACGCTGTTTATAACACGCACCCCGTCCCGTCTACTCTCCACTGCTCCATCGTCAACGCCCTCATTCCCATCGCTCCAACACTCACGGCCATAAAACAGCACCAAAAAAGATGGAAACAGACTCAATCCTTATTCGTTACCTTCGAACCATTTCCTGCAATTTTGGAATGCACACGCTGCCCTCTTTGTGAAATTTTGCAGGTATAGTTTCTCTACATCTGCATAATGAGTGTTTCTCCTAAATCTTGAATGCTTACTTGAGTTGACAACAACATAATTAGTAGTTCTCCACATTTTGAAATGCTTGCTTGACTTGGTAAGAAGTAGGATGTACAAAGCATACATACCTTTTATTCCGTGCGCCGTTTCCTCTGTCTCCCTTGCGCGCCTCGATTCTGCGAAATCGTCAATCGCCTCTTCAATCCTCCGTCTCCGTGCAGCTTTCTCCGTCTCCGTCGCATTCCCTTCGCTCCTTCACGCGCTGATATTCGCAGAAAAGCCCCCGCCGCTTCATCCACTCGGCTTCCTCTGCACGCGCCACCGCGGCATCTCCGCCGCTTCACTCCGTTTCGTCCTACTTCCTCTGCAAGGACAGCGCATCAGCTCCACCGCTTGATTCCGCTTCTTCCTTCCTCCGCAATCGACACCCCTGCATCTCCGCCGCTCCACTGTCCTTCTTTCCAAGCGACATGTTAGCCTCTCTTCTTCACCGCTTCTGCTCACAGCTCCACGCCGACCCGCTGCGTCAGGTAAAAACCCCCGACCCTGTCGCTTCTCCTCCCCGCTTTCGCTCACAACGCCTGCTGCTATTGAAAAACCCCGACCGTATCGCTCTTCTTCACCGCTTCTGCTCACAGCTCCACGCAGACCCGGTGCGTCAATTAAAAACCCCCGACCCTGTCGCTTCTCTTCCCCGCTTTCGCTCACAACGCCTGCTGCTATTGAAAAACCCCGACCGTCTCGCTCTTCTTCTCCACTTCCGCTCGCACCACGACGACAACGACGACGACCCCCTGCTTCAACTGAAAACCCCCGAACGCCTCCCGCAATTGCTCCTTTGCTCGCCACTTCATCTACCCATGCAATCCTCTCCGCCGTTATCTCCGCTGGCCCTCCGAACACCATCCGCAGCACCTCTATTTTAATCTGCCATTGAGCGTTTGATTTATTTATTTTCCATTGTGTTTCTGTTGGATTTTGTTGTGGTTTTGAACAATCTACAGGTTTACCTCACTATACTACTTGATCTATGAAATTAGAAATTATAACTGCTACTGCTTGATCAATGTGAGTTATGAGAGTAATACTGCTCTTACATTCATTACAGTTTAATATTTTCAATTGATCTGGTAGATCAATTATACTCGATGAATTTGTACTACTTCCAAATACATGTACTATACATGTTACACAAACTAAATTTCATGATTTCAGCTTAGGTTCCCATAAGTGTACATTGGATTGGCAAAGGGAGGTGCAGATTATTTGCAAATGGAGATTACTTCCACCGTAGCTTCAACCACATGAACAAGTTCTAAAAATCTCTGTTTCACCTGTTCTCGCTGATTTGTTTACTGCTGTTTTTGGAATTGATATTTTTTTTCGTGAAAGAAACCCCATCGTTCTTCTATGCGTAATCTACTACCTCAGTTCAGGTCTCTTAATTTGTGTATATTAATAAAGCTCTTCCTGTTTTCCGTTGCCTCTCTCCGTGCTTTCCGTCCGTCTCCGTCGAGCGCCCAAATTCCCGAATCATCCCCTTGCTCCGTTCCGCTCTCCGTCACGGATGAAATTCCCGAAAAACCCCCGCCGCTTAGCCGCCACTACACGCACAGTCGGCCGCGTGCCCCACCCTCCTGCCGCGTGGCGCGACCTGAGGCCTCGCCGCTCGCTGCTTCATCATGCCACCACTGTGCCCTGTTATTTCCTCATCCCTGCCTCTTCCCGCCGCTTCGCCGCCTTTGCTGAATCCTTCATCCTCGCCGTCCCAACGGCACCAGCGGCCGGCCACTCTGTCAGCCAGCCGACTTCACTCCAGCAGTCCGTACGCCAGAGATAGGTAATTACCCCTTCTGCTGATTTGTGCACTATGCTGCATCGTTAGATCTAGGTTATTTCTCACTTGATTGTTCACGGTTTTTCTTCCCGATTTTGAAGCTTGATCCCGATGTTCACGGTTTCTTCTCCATCTCACATGATTTTGAACGTTCGCTGTCGGTTTGAGATATGGAAGTCTCATTCCAGTTTTTGATTTATCGTATCTACAGCTTCACATTTTTTGGGTGATCTGTGAACAACACTTTCCTTCCAATCTACTTCTCACCTCATGTTTCTTCATCCGGCCGGGACTTTCTCTAATTTTTTCAGCTTTCGTACTTCAGCATTTCACTGTTTTGTTTTTCATTTCTCCTACAGTCACAAATCTTCTTCTCTTGCTATTTTGTGCCATTATCATTCATCCAAAACATAACTTTTTCCTCTGCTACACATTTGTATTCAACATGATAAACACTTCCATTGATATTGTTTTTTTGCCATGTTTTTTACCGCATATGCTCTGTAAGTACTGCAGTACTCCACGACTGCTCTTCCTGCACGTTGAAATATTTTGCTTTTCCATACTTATATTACCATCAATAAATGTACAAAAATATACATTAGATTATTATTACACCGTCTGATTGTGCTTCCGCTGCTCTCTTGCAATGCTTTCCAAAGTAATGATATTTTGATGTATATGATACATTAATGTATGCTCTTATTTTTATGGTGGAATACGATTCACCTCATGTGCATTCAAACAGATATTAGTTGAGTGGTAAGGAGTACAAATTACTTTTATTTGTTATTGGAGCTTTTGATTGTGCTGCCACTGCCCTATTGAACTGCTTTGCAAATTACTGTCATTTCGAAATATATGATACATAAATTTAGGCTATTTTTGGTATGTTGTAATAGGCTTCAACTGATGAACATTCAAACATATATTAGGTGAGCGCTAAGAAGAACGGATTGATTTTTCTATTATAATATGTGATGATTATAATCAGTACTGTGTGTAATACGTGCTGATTATATAGTACTCTCTAAGTTAAACCGCAGTCAATCTTCGAACTAACTGTTCTCCTGAATATCCTGTTGCTTCGTTCATAGTTTGCCAACACAACACCTCTTAAAAGTCTAACGCATTAACATATATAGATAATAAGAACGTGCTGTCAATAAAGCTACATCAGCATATTAATAATCATACGCACGCTTGCTCTCAGATTTTACAGTTCTATTACGTGACTGCTGCATTTTCGTGCTTTGTCAAATTTCAGAGCTTCGTCCACATATCTGCATCACACTCGAACGTCATATTTATGCACAAACACTGACTTGCTGTTTACTGATATAATCAGTACTGTGTGTAATACGTGCTGATTATATAGTACTCTCTAAGTTAAACCGCAGTCAATCTTCGAACTAACTGTTCTCCTGAATATCCTGTTGCTTCGTTGACAGTTTGCCAACACAACACCTCTTAAAAGTCTAAGGCATTAACATATATAAATAATAAGAACACACCATAAACTTTACATTTTTAAAAAAAGAAATCAATAGTTGCGTTGCATTTGTTCAGATTACTGTTTTGAAAACTATGTAAACACAAAGTTCTCCACTTATGTGCCTCTTAAAAGGAAATGTTTTATGTTTTACATAAATTTATGTTATTGTTTTTATGGTGGAATAGGATTCAGCTCATCAACATTAAACCAGATAATAGGTGCGCGCTAAGAAGAACGGTTTACCTTTTCTATTAAAATATGTGATGATTATAATGTGTACTGTGTGTAATATGTCATGATTATAATCTGTATTGTGTTTAATATGTGCTGATTATAGTGCTTCTCTAAATCAAACCGCAGTCAATTTTCATACTAACTGTTGTCATGAATATCCAGTTCCTTCGGTGAAAGTTTGCCACCATATCTGAGCTGAACTCCACTTGCAATCTCAAATAGGTAATTATTATCAATTTGTTGTTGTCACTTGATCTATGCAATCTGTTTTCATAGCACAAATAATTTCTCACTTAGCACTGCTGTTACTTTTTTAATATGCGTACACTTTAGAGATGATCCATTAGGTGACTCTTTGATTTTTCATAGTTTTAGTTATATTGATGGCCCACGCTATTACAAAAAAAGTAAAACTATTTTCGTCACTACTCCTGATTTCATAGCCAACAGTTACTCTGTTCTTCATGACTACACAAACTACTTTTATTATGCTTATATGTGTAACTACTTGATGAACAAAATGCGTAAGCACAGGTTGCATAGTTTAAGTAGAGTTGATGATGTACGTTACTACAAAATTTGAATAAAAATGTTCTCATTGTCATTACTGTTTTGATACCGAAAACTTACTACACTCCTCATCAATGCTCAAAATAGTTTTAATACACATGTATGTTTAACTACTTCATTTTAGAGACACGGTACTATAACATTTACTCCATATTTTACAACTCCATGAACTAATCATATAGAAACTGTGCTTTTGCACGTACACACAGGAGAGCACGTGCTGTCAAGAAAGCTACATCAGAATATTAATAATCATACGCACGCTTGCTCTCAGATTTTACAGTTGTATTACGTGACTGCTGCATTTTCGTGCTTTGTCAAATTTCAGAGCTTCATCCACATATCTGCATCACACTCGAACGTCATATGTATGCACAAACAGTGACTTGCTGTTTACTGATATTTTCTCTATAAATGTTTATCATTCTTTCATCTACATATCACAGTGCACATTGCTGTCGCTGCCTCTCTCCGTTCATTGCCTGCCCATGTTCGTCTTCGTCGGCTCCAGTTTCCTGCGCATCACCCGTCTGTTCCAAATCGTCGGGCACGGTCAGGCATATAAAGGACAGACATTATTTTGAAATTAAAATACGTTGTTCTTTGCTACCTCATTTTAGTTTTGTGCTTCCTCTGGTAGCGATACCTCACCTCAACAATAGCGCGTTCCTAAACAAATACTGTTGAAGCTACTAAATACAGCAATAAACTGACTGCAGATCGTCGAGGACGCTCCCCACTGTCTATGAACCAATCTGCATTTCCCTCTGCCCTCAGTACAGAACATCGCGACCCCTGCTACAAATCGACGCATTTCCATGTGACTTTGCCACCAACATCTCATCGACATGTCTAACATATCCTTCGACCCACTATCACCCTCCTCCACTTTCTCTTGAGAGCTTCATGCCACCAATGACCACGATCACGCTCCTTACACTGCCATGCTCTGGAGGTCTATGCTCCATTATTTCCATGGAATACCTTGACCCTCAACCATTTCAAATCCTCTCACTCTGCATTCGTCCCACTTCGATCAACTTCCTCGACCAAGCATCCTCATTGTGTCATTTGTTGTTTATGAAAAACATATATTTGCATTTTCCGTACAGAAAATTGTTAGTCAAACTACAATTGTACTGTCGTACTTCATATTTCAATGTACGAGAAAATGTAAATATACGCCAAATGATATCACACTTTTACGGTGTAGAAATGTTCTCAGCAATCTTTTACGCTTTTCCTACAACAGCTCCTATTCTCAGTACACTTCTACTTTTAGTAATTTTCCCATATGCACAAAAGGAACTCATATTTACATGTGTGTTACTGTGTGCTACGTAATGAGATCACTTTATAGTGCTTATACAGTGAACGTTGACATTTGCCACCGTCACTATTTATTTCCATGCTGCTCCGCAGCTGTGCTTCAATCGCAATACATTTGATATGTCTGCGTCAGCATCTTCGTTATCAATGACTCACAAAGAAGACTCCCTCTTCACAAGCAATGAGCTCCACTACAATAACGCTGTCCCCCCAGAGATGCGTGAAAACTACTACTTCGCCCTTTTAATTAGCGACCTTAACCTTTGTACAACTACTGAAGCTTTGAAATGCGTCTTTGGATGCCTTCCAGGATACATTCACGCCAGTGTATGCTTCCAACAACTTTACCATTCAGTATATGCTTGAACAATTTTCTATACATATACTTCAATGCTACTATATATTTTCTCATGAAGGCTGACATGGACTCAAAGGGACAGCCGCTTGGCACGGGTGAGGTGATCTTCGCGGATGAGGCAACATTGAGAGATGCTGCAATAAATATGGAGAACCACATCATTGACGGACATAAGATTTCAGTTCGTGAGCTGACGCTCTTTGATGTCAAAGCAGAGTTCTTTCATGGAGCAGCCTGAACTACCTATCTCAATCGTCTGTTTAAAAATCTCCTGAGTTAATAATGAGATATATAAGAGTTTGTATTTGTAAATATTAAATACTGTTTTGCTTTACTCATGTACAATACCCACACTTACAAATACCACATATCCTACTATTTTCGTCATGTTAACATAAAAAATATCACATTTCAAATGAACTAACTACTCCCAAATTTTATACTACTCATACTTATCTTACAAACTTACTATAGAGCTAAGAAACCAATACAGTTATGAGAATTTGTTTCAAGTATACATTTGTGTACATCACAATTTATCATGCTTAAAAAGTTAAATACCGTTTCTAATGAATATTACGCAAATATGTGTTGCTCTTGATGCGTACATTTATATACCTACTGATGATGACTTACATTGATACAAATGACGATCCACTTCGCACGTGTTAAATATTCTTCGCATTTCCGTGTGACTTTAGCACCACCATCTCATCTACAATTCCTACAGATTCCTCTACCCACTATCACCCTCTTCAGCTCTTTGTTTACAGGTTCGTGCCAGTAAATGCCATCATCGCACTCCATATACTGCCATGTTCTGCATGTCTCTGCTCCACTGTTTCCATTGAATACCTTGAGCCCCAACCCGCTCAAACCCTCTCACTCCGCATTCGTCCCATCGTGCTCAACTTTCTCCAACAAGCATCCTCATTCTCTCATATTTTCTTTGGAGACCATATCTGAGTAATTATAGAGAGAGAACCACTTCTCTGAACCTTATATAGAAAACCAGCAAATTGACCCCCAAATATTTGTTTCCTCAAAAAGTGATCAGCATAAGCGTTGTATTTAATGTAATTTTCTGCACAAATCCTCGAAAATGTCGTTGTAACTTCAGCCACTTTTATGTTCTAAGGAATGATGTTTGTTGTTGATTCATAATGAATGACGGTTTACCTCATGAGTTTATGTCCACCACCATCGTTCCAACCTGAGCATCCGTCTATAAATTACACCTGTTATGATTTTATTTGGTATGTATCGTTATCTTGATTTTACATTACCTCTGTTTGTAGTTCGTTTTTTTTGCCCCTATCAGCTTGAATATAAAACCTCCTACTCTTGCTAAAATATTAAATAACTTCTGTTAATTTGCATGTATAAACAGTCCGACTCACCAGATCTTTACAATGTCCCTATCAGCATGAATGATTAGCCCGTGCCAATGAGCCTGAATACTTTGGGATGTCTTCATGCATGTGTTCACCAAAATCTTCTAAGAGCCACATTGTAATATATTGAGTCATTTGTGTCATACTAACCCACATTCTCTTCATCTCATGCTCTTCACCACTTTTCCTCTACCTGACAACACTATCAGAGAGCATTATTCATCCTCTGTTGCCGCTCCTGTGCTCGACACTTCATCTACCGCCGCAATTGTTTCCACCGTTACAACCAACCTACGTAAACTACTATACCATCACAGGAGCACTACGTGTCCAGAGATATATACGCTGCAGATGCCATTGTCCATCGATACATGTTAACAACTGTGTCATCACACTGCACTCATGCTACTCAAGGAATTTCTACTGGAGCAACTTCGTCTGCGCGTACATCTGCTACACCCCTGCTTAAAAATATTCTCCTTCAAACCTATGCACAAACATCAGATGCACCTCAAATCTAAGCGCAACCTCCACATCAACGCATACTACACCGTACGTACTTCCTAATTACAATACCCTAAAAACCTATGTGTACTCCCTAAACATACCACATCGTCATGTCAGAACAACAACTACGTGAGAATTGTATATATAAATAATATTGTACAGCTCCTTCTATTTGTTCTCTTACTACTTCCTACCCTGTCTTTGTCATTTACTTATTTCTCATGCCTTCCCGCAAAATTCGTCTTCATCAGCACTGAGTACCTGATGCCAAATATGTCATCTCATGCTTCAATCAATCTCTCAAACATGCTTGATTTATTTATATGTATAACTGGTTACACATATTGCATATACATGCATAATACCTCCTTCTCTGAAGTAACACTCTCTAAGATGAAACCTATGTTGTAGCGAAGATATGCTAACAAACTGATTTATTTGTTCCTCTCACTTCTCAATGAATTTTTGTAATTTTTTTTGGCTCTCATGTTCACAATTATTCAGTTGATCGTGCATTATCATAATACGGTGTTGTCCACTATTGAATTACTGTGTTAGTGTTACCACACTGAATATTTTCATCACATGTGCTAACATACTACAAAAGAGAAAATTATTAGTTTCCACATAACTTACTTAGTCCATATCATTTTCAACATATCGCAATATCAGAACTCTGTGCACACATGGATGCCACAGAAACCCACCGTATTAATCAACGTGCTGCTAATCGAGAACGTTCACGCAATCGACGAGCCATGATGACAGAAGAGCAGCGTGAACAACAACGTGCTTCTAATCGAACCTGTCAAAGAACGCGCTGGTTACAACTGACTCAAGCACAACAAGAACAACAACGATCGATTTGGCGTGCCGCCGCTCGAGGCCGCTACCAAAGACGACATCAGCTGTCAGAACCACAGGATGCTCAAATCAACGATGAACACATCCGCGACAACTCAATTGCTACACCCCCAGGCCACTTCATTATGCCTCCATCAGCAACCAACAACCAACCTACGAAAACTACTGTACCACCACAGGAACACTGCGTATCGCACTCCATATACTGCCAGTAAATGCCATCATCGCACTCCATATACTGCCATGTTCTACATGTCTTTGCTCCACTGTTTCCATGGAATACCTAGAGCTCCAACCCACTCAAACCCTCTCACTCCGCATTCGTCCCATCGTGCTCAACTTTCTCCAACAAGCATCGTCATTGTCTCATATTTTCTTTGGATACCATATCTGAGTAATTATAGAGAGAGAACCAGTTCTTTGAACCTTATATAGAAAACCAGCAAATTGACCCCCAAATATTTGTTTTCTCAAAAAATGATCAACATGAGAGTTCTATTTAATGTAATTTTCTGCACAAAACCTCGAAAATGTCGACGTAACTTCACCCACTTTTATGTTCTAAGGAATGATGTTTGTTGTTGATTCGTAATGAATGACGGTTACCTCATGAGTTTATGGCCACCACCATCGTTCCAACCTCAGCATCCGTCTATAAATTACACCTGTTATGATTTTATTTGGTATGTTTCGTTATCTTCATTTTAAATTACCTCTGTTTGTAGTTTGTTTTTATGCCCCTATCAGCTTGCATATAAAAAGCCCTACTCTTGCTAAAATATTAAATAACTTCTGTTAATTTGCATGTATAAACACTCTGACTCACCAGATCTTTACAATGTCCCTATCAGCATGACTGATTAGCCCGTGCCAATCAGCGTGAATACTTTGGGATTTCTTCATGCATGTGTTCACCAAATTCTTCTTAGAGCGACATTGTAATATATTGCGTCATCTGTGTCATACTAATCCAAATTCTGTTCATCTCATGCTCTTCACCACTTTTCCTCTACTTGAGAACGCTATCAGAGAACGTTATTCATCCTCTGTTGTCGGTCCTGTGCTCAACACTTCATCTACCGCCGCAATTGTTTCCACCGTTACAACCAACCTACGTAAACTACTGTACCATCACAGGAGCACTACGTCTCCAGAGATATATACGCTGCAGATGGCATTGTCCATCGATACATGTTAGCAACTGTGTCATCACACTGCACTCATGCTACTCAAGGAATTTTTACTGGAGAAACTTCGTCTGCGCGTACATCTGCTACACCCCTGCTTCAAAATATTTTCCTTCAAACCTATGCACAAACATCAGATACACCTCAACTCTAGGCGCAACCTCCACATCAACGCATACTACACCGTACGTAGTTCCTAATTACAATAGTCTAAAAACCTATGTGTGCTCCCTAAACATAGCACATCGTCATGTCAGAACAACAACTACGTGAGAATTATATATATAAATATTACTGTATAGCTCCTTCTATTTGTTTTCTTACTACTTCCTACCCTGTGTTCGTCATGTACTTATTTCTCATGCCTTCCCGCAAAATTCGTCTTCATCAGCACTGAGTACCTGATGCCAAATATGTCATCTCATGCTTCAATCAATCTCTCGAACATGCTTGATTTATTTATATGTATAACAGGTTACACATATTGCATATACATGCATAATACCTCCTTTTCTAAAGTAACACTCTCTAAAATGAAACCTATGTTCTAGCGAAGATAGGCTAACAAACAGAAATATTTTTTGCTCTCACTTTTCAATGAATATTTGTAATTTTTTGTTGACTCTCATGTTCACAATTATTCAGTTGATCGTGCATTATCATAATACTGTGTTCTCCACTATTGAATTACTGTGTTAGTGTTATCACACTGAATATTTGCATCACATGTGCTAACATACTACAAAAGAGAAAATTATTAGTTTCCACATAACTTACTTACTACATATCATTTTCAACGTATGACAATATCAGAACTCTGTGCACAGATGGATACCGCAGAAACCCACCGTATTAATCAACGTGCTGCTAATCGAGACCGTTCACGCAATCGAAGAGCCATGATGACAGAAGAGCAGCGTGAACAAGAACGTGCTTCTAATCGAACCCGTCAAAGAACGCGCTGGTTACAAATGACTCAAGCACAACAAGAACAACAACGATCGATTTGGCGTGCTGCCGCTCGAAGCCGCTACCAAAGACGACATCAGCTGTCAGAACCACAGGATGCTCAAATCAACGATGAACACATCCGCGACAACTCAACTGCTACACCCCCAGGCCACTTCATTATGCCTCCATCAACAACCAACAACCAACCTACGGAAACTACTGTACCACCACAGGAACACTGCGTGTCCAGAGTTATATACGCTGCAGATGGTATTGTCCATCGATACATGTTAACAAATGTATCATCGCACTGCACTCATGCTACTGAAGGCATTTTTACTGGAGAAAGTTCGTCTGCCCGTACATCTGCTACACCCCGACTTCAAAATATTCTCCTTCGAACCTCTGCACAAACATCAGATGCACCCCAAATTTTGGCTCCCTCTCCACATGAACGCGTACTACACCGTACGTACTTCGTAATTACAATAGTAAAAAAACCTATTTATATCTGAACAATTCCTTACAGTAACACGTTACCATAAATGTTTGTTTCAGCATTTTCTGCAGTACCGGAGCATCATAATGACCGTCAGAATGACTCCACCTCTGATGACAGTACTACTGCTACAAGTCATTACCACAGGAGTCATAATACTGCACGCATATCGCTTCTACCTCAGCATATTATATACTTACAACTAAGCGTACCAAAAAAATGTCCTTACTGTCGTGCTAAGTTGTTTGCTGGTGAAACAACGACAATGTGCTGCAACAACGGCAGACTCCGCATACCACCTCAACCATTCCCAAATGCCCTGTACAATTTATACATTAGGGACTCTGTAGAGAGCCGGCATTTCAAAAGATATATTCGTTCATATAATCATGTGTTCTCTTTTACATCTATGGGTGTTAAATTAGACTCAACGTTAGCATCTGATCAGCACACTGTCTACACTTTCCGAGCTCACGGCGCTATATATCATCAAATTGGATCTCTTCTACCTGCTCTAAATACAAGACCTCGATACTTACAACTATACATATATGATACCGAGCATGAGCTAGATCATCGCTTACAAGAAAGCTCGGAATTAGATCGGTCATTACTACAGAAGATAAAACTAATCTTGGATACGTATAATCCATTCGTTTTAACGTTTCGACGCCTTTCTGAGCGCCAGGACATTAACAACTGCAAATTAGTTATTAAAGAAAGACCGGCACGTGAGCAACAGTACATCATGCCAACCGCTTCACAAGTTGCTGCTATAGTTGTTGGAGCTGAAGACTATTTCAACTCAAATGAGCGCAATATAATTGTTCAGTCAGCTGAGGGTCATGTCATCACCATGCAAGAATATAGTGGTTTCTACGATCCTCTTCAATACCCGCTTCTCCTCCCATACGGGACATATGGTTGGATAGCTGAATACACTGGGTTAAACAATCTACGTGTTAGTTGCTGCAACTATTACTCTTATGTGCTTCAGGTATACATCATAATATTTATTTACTCAGCAACTTGCACGTTTACATGAACATCTTTACAATCATACTCATATTACTGTAGGACCGTGGTCCATCTTCATCATTACTTCTACACGGTTGTCGTCTACTGCAACAATATGTTGTTGACATGTACATTAAAATAGAAACGCAGAAATTGCGCTGGATAAAGAGAAATCAAAATACTCTTCGTGCTGAACTATATTGTGGCTTACAAGATTGCCTCAATGCTGGAGAAAATAGTGGAGGTATAAAAAATTACTCATGGCAGTATACATGAACATGTCTCTATATATTCAATTGTTTAATAAAATAAAATATATTATTATATTACAGCAAATATAGGCCACCGCGTAATCTTACCATCATCATTTGTTGGGAGTCCGCGCGATATATACCAACGTTATCAAGATGCAATGGCTGTTGTTCGACATTATGGAAGACCAGATATATTCTTAACAATGACATGCAATTCATCGTGGCCGGAAATCACAGATTCACTATATCCCGGACAAACAGCTCAAGATCGTCCTGATATTGTTGCTTGGATATTCCATGCTAAATACACAGCATTAAAGCAAGATCTTTTTCATAAACATATTTTGGGAAGAACAATTAATCATGTGCATGTAATTGAGTTTCAAAAAAGAGGTTTGCCTCATGTTCACATGCTAATTACTTTTGATACAGAAGACAAAATGAATACTCCAGATGACTACGACAGAATTGTTCGCGCTGAACTACCTTCTGTTGAACATGAACCAGAACTCTACAATGCAGTTGTGCACCATATGATTCATGGTCCATGCGCACCTTTAAATACTCAAACACCATGTATGAAACATGGCATCTGCAAAAAAGGATATCCCAAAAAATTTTCTGAACATACACATCAAGGAGCAGACTCATACCCAATATATTGTCGACGCAATAACGGCCGATATTTTAGATTACGACGTGCTGCTGATTTTAATATTGACAATCAATGGGTTGTTCCATATAATCCATACCTTCTATTAAAGTATGACTGTCATATAAATGTTGAAATTTGCAGTAGTATTAAAAGTATTAAATACTTATACAAATACATTCACAAAGGCCCAGATTGTGTTTCATTTCAAATACACGATATTGCGGATCGAAATGAGATATCTCAATATGTCAGTGGGCGGTGGATATGTCCTCAAGAAGCTTTTTGGAAATTATTCAAGTTCAACATGTATCAAACATATCCGTCAGTTATTCGTTTACAAATACATTTGCCAAACAGACATCAAGTTCAGTTTCGCAGTACTGATGTAGTAAATAACATTCTTTCAAACGACCGTAACTCCCGGACAATGTTAACTGAGTTTTTCCATTGTAATGAGACAAACCAGCATCAGATGTATCTATACACCGATTTTCCTAAACACTACACATGGAATTCAAATTCAAGAACATGGCATAAACGAAGACGTCGTCAAAAGGTTATTGCTCGAATGTACTCAGTACATCCTTCAGAAGGAGAAAGATTTTACTTACGCATGTTGTTAAATCATATCCGAGCACCAAGATCTTTTGAACATCTGATGACAATTGGTAATATTACTCATCCAACATTTTGTTCCGCAGCCGAGCATTATGGTTTATTAGAACAAGACAATAGTCTTCATAACTGTATGGAAGATGCTAGAGAATTTCAGATGCCCGCAGCACTGCGTACGTTATTTACAACAATTTTGCTATTCTGCAATCCTACAAATGTTAGAGAACTCTGGAATGCCAATTACGCATCGATGATAGAAGATTACGTCTCATCGTCATCTACCAGTGATTTATATGTCCTCAACAAACTCCTACGTGAAATAGATAACATTCTGCAACAACATAACAAATGCATTACACAGTTTGATCTGCCTCAGATGTCTGCAAAATTTCAGAATATTACAAATTTCTCCATTTTAATTGAGGATGAACTATCACTACCAGTGTCCAATACAGATCTCATCTCGATTTCATCCTTAAATGAAAGTCAATCCTACATCTTCCACATTATTACTTCAGCTATTCAACAAGGCAACGGTGGTATGTTCTTCATTGATGGACCTGCTGGCACTGGAAAAACTTTTTTATACAAATCAATTCTTGCCCACCTACGCAAAGCTGGTCACATTGTACTTGCCACTGCATCATCCGGAATTGCAGCAACTCTACTCCCAGGTGGAAATACAGCACACCTAAGATTCAAAATACCAGTTCCTATCGAAGCAGAGTCATACTGTAACATCAGCAAACTTTCTGCACTACAACAACTTTTACAATAATGTTCTGCTATTTTGTGGGACGAAGCACCTATGTCACACAAGTATATTTTTGAATCTGTTGACCGGTCAATACGAGATGCTCTAAGCAAAGACGTACCTTTTGGTGGAATTGTTTTACTCATGGGAGGTGACTTCCGTCAAATTCCACCTGTTGTCATTAATGGCACCGTCTCTCAAATTATTAACGCCAGTATTGTTACATCTTCGTTATGGCCAAATGTTAAAGTACTCTCATTAACTGAAAATATGCGCGCAATCAATGATTATGAGTTCTCAAAATTTCTTCTTCGTATTGGAAATGGCATTGAGTCTACAGGTGCAGACGATATGGTTCGCATTCCCGATTCAATGATTATTCCTTGGGATAGCGAACATTCAATCAATACACTCATCAGCATCATATTCTCCAATATGACGTTCAATATTACAAACTATAGTTACTGGGAGAACAGAGCATTGCTTACTCCATTAAATGAAGACGTTGCTCATTTAAATGAAAAATGTCTTACTGTTTTTCCTGGGGAAGAAATGACATACTATTCTTTTGATTCAGTTGAAGATGACAAATACAATATATACCCCCAAGAGTTACTAAACAACATATCAGCCAGCAATCTTCCTCCACACAAATTGTCTTTAAAGAGAGGTGCCCCTATTATGCTGCTGCGAAACTTAAACCCACGTATTGGGCTTTGCAACGGTTCACGCCTGATATGCCGCCAATTTTCAAGAAATGTTATTGAGGCAGAAATTCTTACAGGCCAACATAAAGGCAAGACAGTTTTCTTACCGCGTATACCTTTAAAGAATACTGGAGATCAACAAATGCCTTTTGAACTCACTAGAAAACAGTTCCCAGTCCGTTTAAGTTTTGCGCTAACCATAAACAAATCTCAAGGGCAAACAATACAGCATGTTGGTCTCTATTTACCTTCTCCTGTCTTTACTCATGGACAGCTCTACGTGGCTCTATCGAGAGGAACCACTGCCGCTAACACAAAGGTATTAATTAAAAACAATCTCTTACCTGGATATCCTGGCACATACACAAAGAATATTGTTTTTAGAGATCTTCTATCAAAAGTTAATCTCCAGGTGCATTCTATACTCCATAATTATTTTAACAATATCAACTATACATTACTACTGTTAATGTTTGCTTACCGGATATTACTTTCACAGCAACCTCATCTGTAGTCAACTACAACCAACATCAACAACCCCTCCACTCCAGTACTACCTCAACTACAAGACAGCCTTTTAATCATTTGAAGGTACATGCAATTATCATATTTTTTATCAACCAATATCCGCAACATTCCACATTTATCACATCTTCAATATTTGCTATGCACCCTCTATGCTTTATAATTCAGTGCTCATTAGTCTCTGCACTGTACTATTACTAGAAATAATAACTGTCGAAATATTTATACATTTATATTTTTTTACACTTAAATAATATATTTATTTGATTCTATACTTACTTTATATTATGTTTAATGCAAAGCCTCCGTTTTTTTCGGCCTCAGTTTTACAACTTATGCTACACATTATTTATTTCCAAATTTTAAACTTAAATACCAATGTTCTATACATAATCATATCAACTACTGTTCTACATCTTTTACAAACTACTGTCTCATTTTACATACATTGACTATTTGTTTATGAATATCCACATTGTGCAGATGACTAACAACAATTCATCAGCTGACGACTTACAATTACATAATCAACACGCCAAAGCGCCCAGTAAGTCATTCATCCTGTGCATTTCTACCTTTTTTACTACAAAAAACTTGGAAAACTAAACTGTATGCTTTGTTCTACAGCTAATCCTATAAACAACAACACTTCAACTGGCTCGGATGACGATTACTATGATGAACTTTATCCACCAACTACAACCAGATGGTCAGATCTACCACGAATTGAGATTCCAGGATTCAGATTACGTATTCCAGCTGTGCCACCAGGTCTAACGCCACAAGAAGAGTGGAACTACGTATTCACAATGATTAAAAGGTAACATCTACAAACTAACATGTACTACATTACAAATATTACTACCATACCTCAATCAACAGTTTAATAACTAATACCCCGCTACATGTTCCACCAATGTAGAGTCTCTCAAGACCACTGAAGAAAATATGTCATCAAATACTGATGTTACTGCGGAGAGCTTCTAATTATACTTCAGCTGCTTCTTGGATGTTCCTTAGTTACATAGCATCGTCATAGAGAAGTTAGATTTTAAATATGTCTGTAAAATATTTTCTCATCAATTGTGATGCGTTTGCATTTTCGCGTAAAAAAAAAGCTTTAACACCCACTGACGACTACTTCCTATGTCTGTGAATTGTTGTTCACCATTGTAATATCTTAGCACTATGTAATATAAATTTCTTTCTTTGATCATTTATTCATGTTTCTCCTCGCTATTATCACTTCATACACTCTTCTTTTGGTATTAGCTAGCATATGCACTCCTTACTGTAGAAGCTCCACTTAGGACTACTTATTCTCACAGTTCAGGCAGGTAGCAACGCATGAATCGTACCTTAATAATGATGAAAATAAATTCCCCACAGATCTGATGCCTGCCTCTTTTTCTCGCACAGATATATTACATCTGCCCAAATAAAACTAACTACGTTAGCCTCTGCGATATACATCAAGTACAAAACTAAATACGTACTACTTCTTTGATATTGACATTATTATTACTATTTTTCCTAGATTTATCAGATGCTTCATTTGACATGGCAGTAGTCAGACCAGTGCAAACAAACAGACGTCTACAACTACAATACTAAAGAAGATCATATTGTTTAAAGATTTCATTGAAAAAAATGTAGTTCATCTCACATCAAACTACTCAAACCCTCAATTTGACCACTCTCACAGGTCAATCAGTTACCAGCGCATGAATTGGACTTTAATAATGGTGAAAATAAATTCCCCACGGATCAGATTCCTGCCTCTGTTTCCCGCACGGTTATATTATATCTGCCCCAAAAAAATTAACTGTGGTAGCCTTTGCGATATACAACAGCTACGAAACTAAATACTTATTACTTCTTTGATAATGTTATATTATTATTATTATTTTTCGTATTACTGTACGTTATGGTCAAATATGTTTTTTGCACATTCACGGCTTCGAATGCACTCAAAGTCATCAACACTCACGACTTTGACTGCACTCAAACTCACGGCTTTCACTGCACTCAAAGTCATCACCACTCACGACTTTGACTGCACTCAAGCTCACGGCTTTGAGTGCAGTCAAACTCACGTCTTTGAGTGCAGTCAAACTCACGGCTTCGAATGCACTCAAAGCCTTCACCTCTCACGGCTTCGAGTGCACTCAAAGCCGTCACCACTCACGGCTTCGAGTGCACTCAAAGCCGTCACCACTCCCGGCTTCGACTGCACTCAAAGCCGTCACCACTCCCAGCTTTGAGTGCAGTCAAAGCCGTCACCACTCCCGGCTTTGAGTGCACTCAAAGCCCTCAACACTCCCGGCTTTGAGTTCACTCAAAGCCGTCAATACTCCCGGCTTTGAGTGCACTCAGAGCCGTCAACACTCCCAACTTTGAGTGCACTCAGAGCCTTGACCTCTCACGCCTTTGAGTACACTCAATGCCGTGATAACATTTACTTTGAATTATTGCTGCTTTGAACCGTTTACTTATTTTATTTAACTCAACGCCTTAGATTGCATGACGTTCAGTGAGTTGAGCTCACACAACGCCATTTTACTTAGAATTATTTCTTCCATGGGCCGTTCAGTGAATTGACCTCACTCAACGCCATTTCTACTTCGAAATTCTTCTGCCTCTAGCCGTTTAGTGAGTTCACGTCACTCAATGTCATACACTGATTAGGGCAGCGCGTCTGCAAACAATCATACGTCGTTCCGTGCCGGTTGCGGCACTGATACGGTGAATTGTGCGTAAGTGGGGCCCGCTTCTATGCGTCTGAAGGCCGCCCAGAGCATCAAGCACAGACGCAGCCCGTGCGCTGGCGGGCTAAGCCCGCCTGATGTTGTTGAAGGCCGCCGAAGAGCATCGAGCACGGGCACAGCCCGTGCGCAGGCGGGCAAGGCCCGCCTGATGAGACGAAACGCCGCCCGAGAGCATCGAGCCGGGCGAAGCCCGCCTGGATGTCGCCAAAGGCCGTCCGAGAGCATCGAGCACGGGCGAAGCCCGTGCACAGGCAGGCGAAGCCCGCCTGGATGCGGCCGATGGCCGTCCGAGAGCATCGAGCACGGGCGTATCCCGTGCGCAGGCGGCCGAAGCCCGCCTGGATGCGGCCGAAGACCATCCGAGAGCATCGAGCACGGGCGTAGCCCGTGCGCAGGCGGGCGAAGCCCGCCTGGATGCGGCCGAAGGCCGCCCGAGAGCATCGAGCACGGGCGTAGCCCGTGCGAAGATGCTCGTATATATATATATATATATATATAACAAAAAAACCAGAACCGGACCGGTCCAGCTGGGCTGGTCCGGTGGAGCATCAAAATAACATGAGAGAGTGTTATATATCTTTTTTTAGGAAAAAGATATATATAGCAGCCACCCCCACCATGAGTTGAAGGAAGAGGAGCCGCCTGAAAGAAATAACAACGCCGCCTCTCTAGCTCTCCCTTCTCTCTCTCTCTCTCTCTCTCTCGCTCGCTCTCTCTCTCTCTCTCTCTCTCTCTCTCTCTCTCTCGCTCGTGTATTCGGAGGGATCGCCGGTCTTGGGTGTTGTCGTTGGTCTATGAGGAGATAACCGTCGACATTGGGAGAAGGTGTTTCCGCCGGGCTTGATGGAGATTGTCACCAGCGTTGTGGTGAACGTTCTTTGGAATAGAGATGTATAGTGTTGAAGGCGTGTGTGAGTGCAGTCGGTCCCAACGGTATTTTCCTCTCCAGTTGTGGTTTTGGCCTTCAGTGGTGGTGTGATTGGACGCCGGACTTCAGTGTCGAAGGTTCCGGTGAACTTTGTGCGTCCGTGAGGCGAATTGCATTCCAGATCAACTACTCTCTCGCAAATCGTGCATGTCCGGCGCATCCATTTGCGTTTCATCTGACGGTAAAATTTTCTCTTATATTCGCATTTATATTTTAAATATATAAATTGCATGATTATATTTTTGTGTTCTTGATTACCTGTAATTTTATAACTATGTCTACATTTTATACGGAATTTTTCCACAACATATATGAAGCTTCTCATGTTTTTGTAACATTCAATGTACTCTTTCCAAGGCGAAACAATAGACAATAATCAACCACAATTAAGCACGCACAATCAGTTGAATGAAGTGATATTCTTTTACAACCTAATGAAAACAAATTTCTCAAATATCGAATTATCTATAGTGATGAATGCAATGAAAGAAATGTCAAACATTAAACTGCACACATTTTGAACTTAGGCCAAACATTCTTTTAATATACACAAATGTCTTCGTCAAATTTACATTTCAAGAACTTTCTTTAACTAATAGCGTGCACTTTCAACATGATTTTTGATTGAATTGCCTAAACATAGGTATTAATAAATTCATGTCGAATAGTGGTGGCTTTGTCTATGGCTATGGCGCGATGGTGGCGGTCGTAAACGCAGGGTTAAACCGTGATCATTTCTTAAGGATCACCTAATAAACATTATTCATTTGAACATAAAAGTGGATGAAGTTCTGTAGGTGGACGTTAACAAATGACAATTTAACCTCCATATTCATGACCGTCACCATCGTGCCAAACAAAGCATATGTTGGGTGCCATGATTTATGGCATTGCTAATTGCTTTACGATGTTCTTTAAGAACATTCATGACAGTCTTATTGAATGACAAGTTAAATTCATTCTCCTATCGTGCATCTACCAACCTTTGTCATACACAAAAACTTTTCTATCGGTATAGGCAGTGGCGGAACTAGGATTTAAATTAGATTCGGGCACCATAACAATAATATTAATTTATAATAACTTTTATTTCAAAATTCAGAGGAAATCTTGCAAATGACAATAATAAAAATGAAATCCAGAAACTAATGCACTTACATTGTTAACAAAATCATAATATTGCACAATCGAGAAATTTGTAACTGATCATAATAGATAATATAGTAAAGCTAAACATTACATAATGAAATTTTTTTGATAGTAAAGTGTTAAAAAAGAACTTACAAATAAAAAAAAACACTTTTCTTGGACACATGTTTTGAAAACGCTGAATAATTTCATCATTTGTAATGTTGTCTGCAATATCTTTCACAATATAAGCCATGAGACAATAATTCATCCATTCATCTTCCATTCTATTCCTCAAACGATTCTTTATAATCTTCATAGCAGAGAACATCTTTTTCACAGTAGCAGTTGCAACCGGTAAAAGACAAGCCAATTTCAATAGCCGATACACCAACTGGTAATGATCATGTTTTTTCAGCTTCACCAATTTTGCAGTAAGCCCACTTAGGCCATAACTTGTGAGAATTTTTCATTAGAACAAACATCAAAAATATATGTATCTAATTGTCCCTCTAGTAACTGCAAGTCCAATTGAGAAAAATCACTTGGGTAATATTCTCTAAGGCGAATCAACTTATTTTTATCAAAAGAAATAAAATTATCGCTTGGATCAAGACTTGAAATGCAGAGAAGTAATTCGGTATTTACTTCATTAAACCGATCATTTAACTCATTTAACATCTAATCAATCACGGTATTAAAGATCTCAACCCAAAAATGATGATAATTTGTAATATCTCTCGCATTACGTCTTGATCTTCCTGCTTGAATAAATTTTTCCTCCATGTTTGGAACATCAATGTCGTGTTTATCACAAAAGTTTGAAACTTTCTTTATGAAGATTTCCCACTGTATGTCAACATTCCGCATGTAACATAATAACTGCTTTGACAAATTTACTAAATTCATTGCATTGATGATGTCTTGATCCTTCTTTTGTAGCGCCTATGATAACTCATTTATTCTCGACAAAATATTTTTCATTAAATAGTGAAGAAAGATGAAATCATAAGTTGTTATGTTTTTTAAAAGACTGTTTGCAGTTCTTCTTTGATTTGCATCTATTTCATCAACTCTAATAATTTCAAGAACATTCATTATAGATGAAAACTTACGAATGAAATTCAAAACAGTATCATAATGTGAACTCCATCGCGTTTCTCCTGCCTTCTTAATTTCAAGTGGTTGATTTAATCCCCAACCACTCTCCAATTCTCCACAACTTATTTCATGTGCGACTCTTTCAACTTCTAGTGCTCTAAGACAGTCGCGTCGTTTGCAAGATCCACTAATCACATTCAACACTATGTTAATATGGAAAAAAAGCTCAACAACTTCAGAATGAACCTCTGCAACTGCTAGTAATATAATCTGTAGTTGATGAGCAAAATAATGAATGTAAAATGCAGAACTATTTTCCTTTGATATCAAAATTTTAAACCCTTTAATTCACCTTTCATATTGTTGGCTCCATCATAACCCTATCCCCATAATTTTGAAATACTTAAACTGTACTTGGCAAATAGCTTATCAGTAGCAATCTTCAGTGATACAGCAGTTGTATCAGATACATGGACAAAACCAAATATTCTTTCAACAATTAATCCCTTTTTATCAACATAGCGCAAAACAATAGTTATATGTTCTTTGGTTGCTACATCACGAGATTCGTCCATTAAAATAGAGAAACATTCATGTCCAATATCACTGATGATTGTGTCTGTTATTGCATTTGCTATTGTAGAGGCAATTTATTTTTGTATATTTGGTGATGTTAGTTGACAATTAAGTGGAGCATTTTTCAGAACCACAGCTTTAATGTCACTATTATGTGAAACTAGAAAATCCAATAGTTCGAGAAAATTTCCTCTGTTGATTGATTCACTGGATTCATCATGACCACGAAAAGATAGCCTTTGTCGTAGTAGAAAGCGGACACAATTAATAGAAGCGTTTAAACGAGTTCGATATTCAAGTGTGAGAACCCGCCCACCCATATCGCATCTCAAAACCCAGGTGTTGAGATGAAGGGTGGCGGGGTACATAAACACGGAGTAGCGAGCGATGTGAGACTAATCCCAACCACAGGACCGCGAGTATATTCCGCCACAGGGGTCCCACCGGGGTCAACACCCAGACCAGGAATGCGGTGGGGAAAGCCACGGGGTCGGTCCCACACACACATGTCCTGCTGGCAAATTATTCCAACACACCCCCGCAGCAGGACAACCATCCTCTGATACCATGTGAGAACCCGCCAACCCATATCACATCTCAAAACCCAGGTGTTGAGATGAAGGGTGGCGGGGTACATAAACACGGAGTAGCGAGCGCTGCGAGCGATGTGAGACTAATCCCAACCACAGGACCGCGGGTATATTCCGCCACAGGGGTCCCACCGGGGTCAACACCCAGACCAAGAACGCGGTGGGGAAAGCCACGGGGTCGGTCCCACACACACATGTCCTGCTGGCAAATTATTCCAACATCAAGGATTTGACTTTCTTCTTGTCTTGCAAAAGCAATCTGTATATCATGTTTCTTATTCATTAAAGCTTCACACATTCTAGTAGCAATACTATGTGGAGTTATGTGATTGCCAACGTATTTTTCGAATATAGTCCTCTCTTTCCAATACCGAAATCCACGAGAAATAAAATTTGGATCACAACCTCTTTGAGGAAAGACATAACATAAAAGACAAAAGGCTGCATCATTTTCAATGATGTATTCTAATCAGTCTTTAAAATCATTAAACCATTTTTTGTTGAAACGATGGGCTTTTTTTTCCAAATTCAATTTGAGGAAAACTCTCTAGAAATGGTTGACAATGTTCTTTCTGCAGATAAAATCTTCTTATAGAATCATGAAGATTAACATCGTATGATATTATAGGCTGTCTCGGACCCGGATCAGAAGGTAAATCCTGAAGCTTAAAATCAACTCGAAGTCTTTTACTATCTGTGACTTTTGACTCATGTGCGCCTACTTTCGAAAAAAACTTATCCTTAAAATTGATGGCAAAAAATATTTCTTTTAAAAATGATAGATAAACATTAACAAATAAGAAAAATGCGTAACAACATTTATTATCATATTGAATTGTTGATTGTTGTAGTTATTTGAGATTTGTGAAATCATTTTCTTACTTTGGCTCTGTTTGGCGGAGCGGCACAGGTGCTGCATGCCGCAGCTGTGCCTGCAGCTCCGCCAAACAGAATTTAAGGGGCGGGCGGTGGCAAGAAGCCACCGCCATTTATCCTGCCGCGGGTGGAGTCCAGCAGCAGGCAGTGCTGTTTAAATTTTATTAAAAAAAATAAACTTTATAAAAAATTAAAGTTTATATATTGTTAAAAAATAATTACAAAAAATAAAAAATGATAATTTATATATTGTTAATAATATATATTTTTAATTAATATATTTATTTTAATATATTAACCCTTTAGAGTTTAATAATATTTGTATATATTTTTTGAGTGTCAGTTAAGGCGCTCGTGAATCGGTTATGAACTAATCGCCCTAGCTTGTGAGCGAGTCGAGCGCATATATGTGCGTCTTGATGTTCGTTTGGAAGACCAAGCGGCCTCTGGATTGTGCGAGAATGTGTCTGTTGGAATTATAATATCGAGCAGGGCGAGGGCGCGAAAAAATATCTTTGACTCGTTCGAACTATTTCCCTAAACACGAAATCACTTGGTGGACTTTGCTCGAGGCAATCGGTCAACTGAAGGTCGCAGTGAAATATTTAATCAAGCGCGTGAGGTTCGTGAATCAGTCAAAAATGAATTGTCCTACCTCGTGAGCGAATCGAGTGTGCATATGTGCACTGCAAATACAGTTTTCCAAACAGTTTCATAAATTTTTCCATCACTGCAAACAGCTGATTCCTGCACCACTATTTCCCACCACTGCTTCCTGCACCGCCACAGCTTAGCCAAACATGCCCTTTATCCTGAAAGTGGAATCAATTTCTGGACATACATAGAACAATAAGTGAAATCAATTACTAGACATACATAACACTTCAATATATCAATAGAACTTCAAGCTTCAAATTTAGTCAATCGATTACAAACTAACATTCACAACTCTTATTATGACACGTTACTATTATGTGACGCATAAACCTTGTTCTCATTTAATACTATTTCCGATAACTAGAAAAACCTCAAAAGTAACAATATTCAAGTTTTGAACAACTAGATCCTCTAAAAAATAAATAATTACATTAGTGCCAAAATAACATAATCAACCTAACTAATAACAAGATTTACCTTTTTAATAACAAGAATTCACCCAGCTTATAAGACTATAAACATATTTCAAATAAATCATATCAACACACCAATAACCAATTTAGTTATGAAAAGATAACATGAACTTGAAATTAAAATTGAAATTTTTAACAGAAATTAATATTGAAATTTTTAAGAGAAAAAATGAAATTGAGAAGAAGAAGAAATTGAGAAGAAAGAGAAGAAATTGAGAAGAAGGAGAAGAAGAAATTAATAAGGAGAAGAAATTGAGAAGAAGAAGAAATTGAGAAATTGAGGAGAAGAAGAAGTTACCAACAGAAGAAGAAGAAGGTTACCAGCGGGAGAAGAAGAAGAAGAAGGTTACCCGTGGGAGAAGAAGAAGTTACCAGCGGGAGAAGAAAAAGTTACCTGTAGGAGAAGAAGAAGATCAGAAGTTACCAGCAGGAGAAGAAGAAGAAGTTACAAGCGGGAGAAGAAGATGAAGTTACCAGCGACAGCGGGAGCAGCGGGGGGCTAGGGCACGCGATCAGCGGGAGCAGCGGCGAGCACGCGATCAACGGGAGCGGCGACGGGCTAGGGCACACGATCAGCGGCGGGCTACACAGCAGCAAGATCAGCGGCATGCTAGGGCACGCGATCAGCGGGGGCAGCGACGGGCTAGGGCTAGCGTAAAAATGAGAGCGAGATGCAGTGATTTGTTCTCCCCCAGTGAAAATCGCGAAAAATCACACCCGGGCACGTGCCCGGGTGTGTCCGAACCGGGGTCCGCCCCTTGGTACAGATCTCCGGCGGCATTGGTTCCCTCGCTTGAAGGTCGCAGGCCTCCCAAGCAAGCCCTATGTCCGCTTCCGTTCATCCATAATTGCATTATTTTGTCCCTTAAAGAGAAATGAACGAGTGAACAACCACATTGCGCATGCCTTTCTCTGTGAAGCAGAGCAATGGTCCTGTGACTGCGGAAGAACGATTGGAAATGGAGGTCCAGAATCATGAACTGCAATGTTGGGTGCAAACGACTCGAGCTCGAGTAAAGTTTGGCAAAATTTCTAAACTCAAGCTCGAGCTCTAGCTAATCATTTTGAGCTCGAGCTCGTCGACCTCATTTTGTCCTGCCTTGAGCTCGAGCTCAATGCCTGCTTATCGAGCTCGAGCTTGAGCTTCGAGCTCGACCTCGAGCTGCTCATGAGTTTTTTAGCTAATGTGCCTGATTTTTTTAAAATATTTTTAGTTTTTTTTTTAAAATATAGGAATAAAGGCTCGTGAGCTCATGAACAATAATATCCGAGCTCGACTCGTAATCGAGCTCCAGATCGTCGAGCTCGATCTCCACAGTCTTGAGCACGAGTCGAGCTTTTGTTGAGCCAACTCATCGAGCTTTTGAATCGGCCCAACTCAGCTTGCACCCCAACTGCAATGCTTGCAAATAGCTGTGTGATGACAGGATAATTTATTATTGAAATTTTCTTTTGGGTGCGGTTTGCATTTTGCAATCATCTTTATTTAATTATTTTTATCCAAATATATATTTCTTGCGATAATTAATACAAATAAAGGTTCGTTTGGGGTATTTATTTTCACCGGTCAAACGGTTACGACCGCATGTTAAGGCCCGGTTCATGCGGTCGTAACCGTTTGGCCGGTGAAAATATGGCTCTGATTGGTATTCTCGCGGGCCACCATTCCGGCCAGGCTAAAATGGTGGATGCTTGTTTGGTAAGCTACTGGGAGCTCCAGCTGAGGACGGCCGGCATGAAAGGGGGCAAACCGGGCATTTTGTGACTGGCGGCCCGAGCACCATTCGACCGTTACGGACGACTGATGTTGAAATTGTTGAAGTGAAAGTGGGGGTTGACCAGGCAGACCGCGCGGCCTGGGCGGACAGTCTTGCGGACTGGTGGTGCAGCCTGAGCGGTCTGATGTTGCGGCCTGATGGTGTGTCCTTAAGAGGTAGCTGTGCGGATAGGTTGAATATCCGTCGTCTGGTCGAACTGCGTTGGAGTCCGTGGAGTTCGCTCTTTGCGGACTATTCTTGGAGCTCGGGAGATCGGCATTGGCATGTGCCCTTGATCTCCTGAATTGGTGGTGCGGTTAGGAGGTAACTGCGGAGTTCGCTGTTAAGCGAACTGGATTGGAGCTGGCACATTGTTGTTCGTGTAAGACCCCCCTCTCGGAACACAAAACATGGTACGAGAGGGGTCTTATGCCCAGAACAGCCACCTTGTGGTAGCACTAACACTCGGGTTAGCCTGTACCACAAGACGCCTATTCTGCCGGCCACAACTAATATCATACATCGCCGACCTAACCAAAATATAATATAAGTAAGTCACATCCACACCAAGCATATAATCCATATAAAGCATAAAATAAAAAGCTAAAACAAGCTTCTAATATCAGAGTACGAAAACAGTTATCCCAAAAAGGGTACAACAAAAACCTCACACACTCACATCTACAACTGACGGTAGCGACGGTACCGTCTCCTCAGGCCCTGTCGTCCTGGCCTGGCTGTCCGGCTGCATAACCTGCTGCTCCACCTGTGGGGTTTCCTCCTAAAAAATAAGACGTAGCAATCGTCAGTCGTAAAGACTAAGTGGTTTCACATCCGCTTCCCCGGCGACTCCTCGACACCGGGCGGAGAAAGGGACAGGATACAATATATAAATGATGTATAAGTACAAGCAAGTGGTATAGGTAGAGTATCACTATGTATAAAGCAGTGTATAAACAACATGTTGTTCTAGCATTTCTACCATCTACAACAGCATATGAGTAATGATATAACAGAAGGTAACTCAACTTATATGAATGCTCATACAAACATATAAGTTGAGAATCGTTCAGCAGTAAGTAACTCATCGTATAGGAGTGCCCATACAAACTTATACGATGAGGATCTTGTGTATGCAAGGAAGTGTAATGACATGTATGCAATGCAATGACTCACCCATGATCACGCACATGCACTCGCTATGTCGACACAGACTTGTAGTTCCCACTTTTCAAGCAGGTAGCTAACCTCTCAGGCGTCATTCGTCGTGGCCGGACGGTGACAGTGGAGAGGGCATCTCCACTACTAGGCTGGTCTCCACACTACCTGGCCTAGGCCTTCATACGGCTCAACGCTAAGAACACAACAGCGAAGCTCACATGCGTACTACGGCTCAGCGGGTGTCTCGAGTAGACGTGCACCGAGATCCTAGCCCCAAACTGGCCTAAGGTGTGATACGGAAGGATCCTCGGAAATGAGCACGATGACCAAGCCCAACCGTTCACTTGGCACAGAAGGAGCCTCAGGACGTGAACATGGAGGACTAAGCCCAACCGCCCAAGGTCTAGCTGTCAACTCCCATCGGTGTGACGATTGGCGAGCCCGTAGACCTGCCACACTATCCTTACCCGGGATTACGACACCGCGTGTCGACTCACACCGTATGCAATACAACCACATAGTGGTGCGGAAGGAGTCTCGGAAACGAGCACGAGGACCAAGCTCAACCGACCACTTGGCACGGAAGGAGGCTCGGGACACGAACACAGAAGACAGGGCCCAACCGTCCAAACTATGACTCTTCTCATGACACCAACAACATTTATTCTACCAAACCAATCACTCGTGAGCTCATGAGTTACTCATCTAATTATTAACACACATGTTCATATCAATCAACACTGACCAATTTCCCACGCTATAGTAATCCTTGTCATTAATGATTAAATAACATTCGTTCACTAATCCCCACTAAGTTGTTTCGTTCAACCACACACTATTTCACCATTTGTTTACGTTGGGTCTATTCCAATAATTTCATCATGCATTGAATTATCACAATGTACATATAATGATTTGTCTGCAGCTTAATGTCAGATTATTACAAGACCTCCTCCGAGTCCCAATTCATTTATATAACTAACCCAGGAATTCAGGTGCAGAATCCTGCTAGACAACAACTTCAACTGAAGGTTCCTGTGGCTACGGGAATCCGGTGAGTGCGTGTAACACCTCGATGGAAAGGTATTTTCATGGGCTACAACTTTCATGTTCAGTCCGCAACCCAGATCGGAATGTATCCCACATGAAATTTACTCCAAAGCCTGCAGCGTACAGAATACAATTTCTGCACGCTTAATCTACATCCCTTACTTCGATCAGACATTCCTGTGGCTACAGGCTTCACCTGAAGGCATGTAACCACCCGTTGGAAAGGTAATTTCAAGGGCTACAACTTTCGTGTTAAGATAAAGCCCAGATCTGACATTGTCTTGCCTGAAAATAGCCAAGAAGGTCGCTGCGTGCAGAACACAGATTTCTGCACGCATCTTGAAGCGGAATGAAGGGCATCGGTTCATCTTCCTCCTCAAGCCGATCTTCCCAAATCGCAACAAGAAGTTCCTCCACCCTTATTCACCCTCTTAAGGTCATTCCTCTTCACGAATCCACCCCCATCATCACTTTGAAGAATGGGAGGTTGAAGATGACTAAACATTAGAACACAAGTTCTAGAAAGGCCCTCCTAGAAACCTTCTTCTCACACATCAAGACACATTTGAGTCGATGTCTTGCCTAAGAATAACTATGGATCTAGCACCAAGGGAGAGGGGAGGAAGCTCACCTCATTTCTAGCGGTTCCGCCATTTCCGGCCATGGATCTTGTCATCCTTCTCGTTGGCATCATTTTTCCCTTGACGGCGGTGGCGTTTCCTCACGGGGTTGGTTGGCTCCAACAAGATCTATCTCCTTCAGAAGTTCCTCTCCAGAAAATAGGGTTTGGAAGAGAATGAGACGGCTAGGGTTTCATTTTTCTCTTTTATACAGAAGTGACACGGGTAGGGACACGGCCGTGTCCTTACCCGTGTTCTGCCCTGGCGAAACGTCGTCAATGGTTTGACTGGCGTTTCGTGCTCATACACGGGCACTGACACGCCCGTGTCTGTACCCGTGTCCAGGTGACACGGTCGTGGTTCTGGCCGTGTCGATACCCGTGTCCTGCTCGGGACACTTCTCTTCTTGCTTGCCTTGGAGCACACGGGTAGGGACACGGCCGTGTCTCTACCCGTGTCCTTCTCTGGACAGTCATGTCTGCCACTCAAAGCCATGACACTCAACGCCACGACACATGGGTAGGGACACGCCCGTGTCTCTACCCGTGTCCTTCTCGGGACAAGCCACTCAACGTCATGCCAAAATCACTCAACGCCACAGTCACTCAACGCCACGGAACACGGGTAGGAACACGCCCGTGTCCCTACCCGTGTCATACTCAACACAGGTACTCAACTTATTTCCTTTTCCCCACGAGTGCGCGCCTGATCGCCTGCACCCCCTGAGCCTAAATCAGCTCTCCTGACTTCAAAAGCGCACACAAGGGGCCTAGCGCGAATCGGGTCATTACAGTTCGTGTCTGCGGAGCTCGCGCCAGATGTTCGTTGGTTGACCGGGTGGTCATTGCCTTTGGTCGTGGACATTGTTATTATGGACTGGTGCGATGTCCACTGGGATGCAGACTGTCTTCTATCCGGCCTCCTTGATGGCAGGTGGATAGGCTGGTGTCCGCCCTTGTCCATGCGGACTGGGCAAACTGCTCTGTGCTAGCTGCGGGCTATGGTGGTGTTTCTATCTACTAGGGCGGTAATTACACTCTTCTCTGCGCTTATAAATAGGATCCCCCCATGACATCATTTTTAACTGAATGAACAGTAAGTTGAGCGTGAGTTAATTGTTGCGGCCTCGGATTTTCTGTCCGCGCGATTTGAGAAGGTTAACTGGTTTGCTGTTTGCAGGTTGTGCGGCTAGCATTAAGAAGTCAGGTTTTTGGTGCTGACTGCGGTCAGGGATCAGTGGAGCTTGCGGTTATCAATCAGCGATTTGCAGCAGATCGCAGTTGCGGCCAGCCGGTCTTTTCTCCTTCAGCTTTCTCAGTTCAATAACTTGTCCGCCGATCTTGGCGGTCTGTTCTTTAGTTCGGCAGCGGCTTGTTCGCGGACTCTGGCAGTTAGGCGACTTCTGCGGTCAGGTGGCTTGCAGAGAGCGGACAAAGGTGTTCAACAGAATATCGGGTTGTCTGCGGTCTATGCGGACTCCGTAGTTCAGGTCGGTGCAGCAGAACCTTGGCGGTCTCGGCGGTCTCGGCTGTCTCCGAGGTAGTCCGCCTGGTTTCTTCTTGTTTTGTTTGTATGCTCTTCTTTTATACATCGGCGAATCATGTCTCCTCATTAAAGAAGATTGTTAATAATACAAGACTTGTTGTTGCCTTCCATTGCCTTCCATTGCTTGATAGCTTTGAAAGTTTTACTTGATATTAGAGCTATCTCCCTAATGATCTTGATAAATTTTAAGAGCTGTTTTTTCTCTCCTCTCCAACATGCCACTGGAGCTTGTTCCCAAACTGTCCCCCAAACCGAGTCAAAATTTACAATAAAAAAATATAGTATTAGTACATAGGTGCCTACGGGTTTTTGATGAGCGACTGAAATTTATTGGTGCTCTAGTTCTCCTACCCTACCGAAAGCCAAAATTTATTCGTACTGGCCACGGGAAGTGGGACCACCTACTTTCAAATAATAACTAACATGACCTAGTCTTCCTTAATGTGGGGTCGGTCACTATGCATTTATCGACGCCAAGTTGCTACGTGTCAAACTTCTAAGATTTATGAACCATAAATGACATTTTTAAAAATATATATATTTTTTTTAAAAAAAAGGACTGAGCAGGTGCAACTTCCATTTTCATCAATTTTCTTCGGTACTTGCCAATGTCGATGCAATTATAATATTTTGAAAAGAAAATTATATTTATTTACTGAAATGGAGTTCCGTCCAAATGTAGAGCGGTGTTAAAGCTGAGGCGTGACATTTGTGTGAGCGTAATTATCAAAATCAAAAATAATCTTTTGTTGAAACTAAATTTAGGATTCATTTGGTTCTGCTTTTTTTCCTTTGTTTGAAGCAAATGCTGCCGGACGGTGGGTAATCAAACAGTTTCCGGCGGTATTTGCTCTGTATGCCCCCATCGTGCCCTGAAAAACAGAGCAAAAGGCTATGTCTAGAGCTGCTCCTCCTCCCCTCCGGTTCGTTAGTGGGAGAAGAGAGAATTCTGACTATTCACAGCCCGGAATTCCAAAAAATTGGGGGTGACCCCGTTATTTATCCCCCACCCCAAGCCCTCAGAGTCAAGAGTCAGAGTGAGAGGAGTGCGGGGGCTTTCATTTTTAGGCGGATTTTGGCTTCCATGGCGGGACTGAATGAAGAGGTGTGAGAAGAAGCAAGCAAACCCGAAAAGGTACGGTAGGAAACAAGGTAGGAGGGGCGCAGAGGGGAGTTGCTCATGCGCAGATGCGCGCCCGCGCGCCCGCGCGGGACACGCGTCTAGGGAGCTTCCCGGGCGCAGACGCGCGTGGGCCGCAGACGCCTGCGCTACCCGCCTGATCGCGCCCGTGTCGTGCGCCCCTGTGTCGCGCGCCCCCGCACTTCTGCGCCTAAGCACAAGATCTTGTGCGCTGTGGTTACTGTGTAGATCATGTGCGTGATGGTTTCGCACTGTAACACCCCTGTGTGCGTGAGATCTTCCTTCGCGTGGGTCTCGTTCCTTTGCCTATGTGAGCGAGATTTGACAGCGCCTTGCGTTGTCTTGTGTGAATTTTCCTTTTCGTCATTTTGACGCGTATTTTTTGTTCAGTCTCCAAGGCGTGTTGCACATGATCAGCCAATGTGAACGCGTTCTTCACTTACAGCGGAGCAAATCACCAACTGCAGGGGAGATACGATATTCCTTCTGAACTTAAGATAAGAATTACATATGCCGATCAGTGGGTTCAGAATCCTCCGGTGGATGGATGATGTTGTGTGAATCATCACTGGGAGCCAAGCTACAGTTGACACAGTGCAAGGAGGTAACCGAGGTCTTAAAGCATTGCAGGTTGTCAGTGTCACAGTTTACCCCTCTTGCAATGACATGTATCATGGGGTTGATAGTCTTCTTTCAGGAACACAGTTCGAGATTCTTGTTGAATTTTTTGAGAGACTGGTGCAAGATGCACGCCGATAGCGGCGACCGTATTAAAGCCTGCAGTAATAAGCATTGGTTGGTGTTCGAGAGCCGGATAGACATGATCTATGGAAACATGGTGTACGGATATGTCCAGAATTATTGGGAGTTGTCGGAATTTTGGAACGCCCTCCCAGATCGATGACGCTAAGTGAAAGGGCATGAGCGCGAGTTTACGCTGATGTTGGGATTTGTTGAGCCTCATGAATTGGCGAACCCTCATTTCAGCATCTGTCTATTTGTGGAGGAGAATCGTTTGTTGTTGTTTGGTCTTTATGTCGGCCCGGAGCATTCTACTGCTGTTCCGTTAGACTGTGCTCGTAAGAGAAATTTAGTATTTGAATGTTATGGCGACTCGGATCCTATGCGCCGTCCCTTTACTCATCCGATGGGGCGTCCAGAAGGGGTGACTCCTTGCAGCTCTAGAGTTGATGGAGCTCTACCAGACGATCCGAACCTTAAGGTATTGGGCTCCTCTACGCCCCCCCCCAGGTCCCTCATGAGGAGGCTCCTGCTCCACCTCTGTCGAAGGAAAAGTGTGTATCTTCTTCTTCTGCGGCGATGAATAGCGCAGTGTGGATTTAATTTATTTGATTGTTTTCTTTACTTATCTTATCTTGCTCCTTTTTGTTGTAGATTAGCGTGTAGACTTAGATTGCTCTGACATAAAATGATTATTCTGTTGGTTTAAAGGACGAGTATCTGTCACACAAGGAGAAGTTGCGGGTAGTGGATAGTTTTTTTTCCTATTCAAGAGGGAGGCAAGATCGCGATATATCTCACTTTCGGCAGATTAAGTTAGAGTTGAAAGTTGATATTGCACGGCTGCGGGAGGAGCTTCAGTCAGAGAAGTCTTTGGTGGAAAGGACAACACGACTTTTGGGGAGTGCGCAAGGAGATGTTACACGTCTAGAGTGTAAGACCCCAACCTCGGAGATGATCGCGGGGCGATCAAACGGCTCTTTTGGAGGTCTGAACAGGGGCACATGGCCAGGCACACGGCCGTGTGCCTACCCGTGTTCAGGGATTTATTGGGTTTTTGTGCTGTCTCGAGTCAGAGAGGTACACGGCCTGAGACACACGGCCGTGTCTCAAGCCGTGTGTGGGGCACACGGCCTCGAACACGGCTGTGTTCGAAGCCGTGTTCTGGAAGCCCGACGATCGTCTTGAAGCTCCAGGTAACACGGCCCGTGGCACACGGCCGTGTCAGGAGCCGTGTCGATCGGCGAATGAGCTACACGGCCAGAGACACGGCCGTGTGTCAAGCCGTGTTCGGCCCAGTTTTTGGGATTTTGGATCTAATCTCGGCCGTTCGTTCTCTTGGATCTGGATCCGACGGTGGGGGCTGCTCCTGGGGGGTTAATAGCCGGGATTAGGGCTTTGAATCCTCATTTTTCTTTGGTCCACACTCTCTCTAAGTGTTTAGAGAGAAGAGAGAGCAAGAGGAAGGAGGAGCCCAAGTTCCGGCCGCCGGAGGAGTCTTGAAGCACCGATTCGCGATCCGAGTCCGGATCCTCGAAGGCAAGGGCGAGGCGAAGCTTTCCATCCGACTACATCTTCATGGCGCCGCGGAAAAATGCGAGGGTAACGATCCTCTTCATAGGGCATGTGTAGTCGCCCTTCTTTCTATGCATAGGGAAATCCCCCTCTCGCGAGTGAGCGTTGAGGCGCGGAATCCCTTCAGGTAGATATGTAAAGTCCCCGTTGTTAGAGCCCGGAATCGGAGTACGGGTGTAGGCATTATGTGTGAAGCCTATTCGGGTTTAACCCGGATCGGTGATGTTGCATTGCATGGCCGGAGAAGACTCCGCGCCGATGGATTTAGTTTTCCGAAAATTCTACGCGGTAGATTGCATGCAGGGATCCTTGGGGGTTAACCTCGAGGCGCACCCGGAAAGCTTGGGCGGAATCGCATTGCCGCCGCGATGTTGCCTTGGAGGGCAAATCGGTACATAACGGGGTTATGTGCGTGTTTTGATAGATTGTGGGAATGAGGAGAAACTTGGCCCGCACCGATGGCTAAATGGCCGTGGTGAAGTGAGCAACGGGCGGGTGGAACTCTACCCATTCCAAGTGGTCTCGGTAGAAGCGACCTAAAGTACATGGGACTTCCCGGGGGGCTGGAAACGAGCCTAGGCTTCGGCTGAAAGGGCTAAATGCTCACGTGTGTTGCCATCCGAGGGATGGTGGTGGAATCGCGGTGTCGGACTGGGTCCGGACCGGGTTCACCGATTAGTGCCCTGAGAGCACGGAGTGTGCGGTCGTGCGTGCCGACACTTGTGGCGAATAGAATACTCCATAGAATTGCTATGATAGTTTTTATATGCAGGGAAGGAGCACCGCCGTCCCGAGAAACGGGACGGGGTCGTTATAATTTGGTCAGCTTTTGCTGACCGTTGCCCTTTTGTATTGCCACCTCTTGGGTGGGTTGTTTCTACAGGTGCTGTTGCGGAGCCAAGCGGCAAATAGCGGGCTAAAGCCCAAGTTGCAGCGCCAGCCCTCGAAGGCTTAGTTATTAGCTTTTTCATATTCATGTATGGCCGGCCTGCGCGCCGATGTATGAAAGACGCTATCTTGTTAAGCGAACACTTATGTAAGGCCTTAAGGCCGTGAACTCTTTTGTGTATGTACTCATTCCTGGGTTATAGTGGACATTCATGCTCTGTGGCAGGGTTCTTATCTTTTTGCAACTTAATTAAATTGCTTCCGCTAGGTGTTGTGTAGGACGCTCTGATTGGTTGTGTGGTTTCAACGCGTAACCAACCGGTCTGTCCGTGGTATATGGCGTCGGGCCCCGGTCGGACCTACTGCTATATGCTATGCGACGGATAGGGGTGTTACAAATTGGTATCAGACTTCTGGTTTCGGTCAAGCTTAAATGAATTCGTGGACGAATTCACTTTAAGGGGTGGTGAGCACATTGTGTGCGTCATCGTTATAACATGAAAAGAACCCATGAATGTCCACTTAGGAATGAAAATACACATGATTGAGGAACCTGCGTGTTCCTATAATTGCTGTTTGCAGTAATTTTTGGGTCGCTTATCGGTGTTTTGCACGATTTTAGGTGACCAGAAGTGGCGCTGGGCCGTCTGAACGGCCAGGTTCTGAGGCGAGCAGTGCGCCAAGCGATGCGCCTGCAACACCTTTGTCTGCTGAGACCATTAGGTTGGTGGCAGAAGCGGTCATGGCAATGATCAATGCGCAGCCTGCAAGGCAGGTGCAGCAGCCTGCTCCTGCTGTGGAGCAAGTACCGGTTCAGACGGCAGAGCGAAGGAGGGTTGAGCAAGTAGTTTTGGAGCCAGAGTTGCCTAGGAGAGCAACTGAAAGACAACTGAAGTATGTCATGGGCTTTCACCCACCAGTGTTCACGGGGGCAGAAACCCCGACCCAAGCAGAGGATTGGCTCTCAAGGGTCAACAGGGTGATGACTGCGACGCAAACTGAAGAGTGGCAGAAGACCACTATAGCGACGTTCCTTTTGGATGGGGACGCAAGACTGTGGTGGGAGGGCCTAGAGCTGCATCAGTTGAGGGGAAGGCCATTGGCCGAAGTCCCGATGGAGGAGTTTGCAAGACTATTTATGGCTCGATACCTCCCCTCGGCGCAGAGGATTGCGCTAGAGAGCGAATTCCAGAAGTTGGTGCAGGGCGATAGCACCGTTGATGAATACCTCCACGAGTTTACTCGGTTGGGGAGATATGCCGGCGCTACCTTCGCAGACGAGGAGCGCAAGATGAGCCGCTTTTATGAAGGGCTAAGGGATGATTTGAGGTTGCTGCTGTCGGGGCCCAAGACGCAGGGTTTCATGACCCTGGTCAGTTCGGCCCGGTCCTTGGAGAAGGATATGAGAAACGTGCAAGCAAAGAAAGAAAGGGAATCCGGTGGCAAGAAATCAGAGCCCAAGGCGCCGACTACATCGAAGTCGGGCTACCGTAGATTCTTCAAGAAGGCTAAGACATCGGGTCCAGCTTCTTCTGCAGGTGCCTCGGGGGCAACTACCCATCGAACCCCGGGCACTTGCTTCACGTGTGGAAAGCCGGGGCACTTTGCCCGTGACTGCTGGAGTGGATGCTCAAAGTCCGAAAGGAAACAAGGAGCTACCTACGAGGAAAAGGGCAAAGCGGTGGAGTCGACCGCGTCCCACTATGCTCCGACTCAGCCTAGAGTCTACAACTTGGGCCAGCAGGAGGCCATCAAGCAAGCTGATGTGGTGACAGGTATGAGTTAATTTATGCAAGTTGACTTGAGAATACTATTACCTATTGCTTGTTAAGCTAATGTCTTTTGCTTAGGCTTTGTGGTAATTAGCGACAGTACGGCACGGGCACTGTTCGACACTGGTGCTTCGCATTCTTTCTTGTCCGAACAGTTTATATCGCGTATCGGAGTCCCTTCTTCGATGGCGAAGGACAAGTTAGATGTGTTGCTACCGAATGGGTGCTCGATGCGTGCGGACAGAGTGTGCGCCGTGAAGGTTCACATAGGGAGCCAAGAGTTCGACTTGCTAGCGTCATTATTGCCGTTGGTAGAGTTCGATGTTATCTTTGGAATGGATTGGCTGTCAGAGCAGAAGGCTTGGATCGATTGCGACCGTAAGGAGGTCAAGCTGGGTGTAGGGCGGGAGACTACTTTCGAGGGGCTTAAGGGGTCGAGCAAGACATTAATGTCTGCTCTTCAGGTGGTGAAGGCGGTTCGTGCTGGTGCAGAGCTGTTCTTTGCGATAGTGGGGGCTGTGGAGCCAAAGTCCCCGTTGGATAGCATCCCCGTGGTTTGCGAATACCCTGATGTGTTCCCGGATAGCCTTCCTGGAGCCCCACCGCAGCGAGAGATTGATTTTACGATCGAGCTCGTGCCGGGTGCCAAACCCGTGTCACGTGCTTCTTATAGGTTGGCGCCAAAGGAGATGGCGGAGTTGAAGGTTCAGTTGGAGGAACTGATGGAGCAAGGTTATGTGCGTCCAAGTTCGTCGCCTTGGAGCGCACCGGTCCTCTTCGTTAAAAAGAAGGACGGTAGTATGCGGCTGTGCATCGACTACAGAGAATTGAACAAGTTGACGGAAAAGAATAAGTACCCGATCCCGAGGATTGATGATCTCTTTGATCAGTTAGTCGGATCATCAGTATACTCCAAGTTGGACTTGAAGTCGGGGTACTATCAGCTGAGGATCAGGGAGTGTGATATCCCGAAGACAGCGTTCAGTACGAGGTATGGGCATTTCGAGTTCACAGTCATGCCGTTTGGACTAACGAATGCGCCATCGGTGTTTATGGATCTGATGAACAGGACGTTCAGAGATTTCCTGGATCGCTTTGTGATCGTCTTTATTGACGATATTTTGGTATACTCGCAGTGCGAAGAAGACCACTTCAAGCATTTGCATTTGGTGTTGGAGACTTTGAGGAGGAATGAGCTTTACGCAAAGTTCTCCAAGTGCGAGTTCTGGCTACCCTCGGTAGCGTTCCTTGGTCATATAGTGAGTGGGGAAGGTATAGCGGTGGATCCGGCGAAGATTGTTGCGATACGGGAGTGGCCTGCGTTATCTTCTGTCGCGGAAGTCCGTAGTTTTCTCGGGCTTGCCGGATATTACAGGCGCTTCGTAGAGAACTTCTCGCGGGTAGCCTTACCTCTCACGAAGTTGACAAGGAAGGATCAGAAATTCTTGTGGACGCAAGAGTGCGTGCAAGCTTTTGAGGAGCTGAAGAGGCGGTTGACCACGGCGCCAGTGCTTAGTTCGCCGAGTGGGACCGAGGGCTTTGAGGTGTATAGCGACGCTTCGGGTAGCGGTTTGGGCTGCGTGTTGTTGCAGCATGGTAGCGTGATAGCGTATGGATCGCGTCAGCTAAAGGTGCATGAAAGAAATTATCTGGTGCACGACTTGGAGTTGGTGGCCGTGATATTTGCACTCAAGTTGTGGAGGCACTACCTATACGGAGTAAGGGTCGACATATACACCGATCACAAGAGCCTAAAATACCTGTTGGATCAGAAGGATCTCAATATGAGGCAGAGGAGGTGGATGGAGTTCCTGGGGGACTACACCTTCAAGATACATTATGTACCCGGGAAGGGCAACGCAGTTGCGGATGCGCTGAGCCGCAGGGCTCCCGCCCGAGCCAACTGGTTGTCGGTGCATGATGAGCGGCTAGTGCGGGAGTTGGAGGAGCTTGAGATCTGTTGCGTTGACAAGCAGACGAGCGCCAAGGCAATGTTAAACTGGACAGAGGTGCAGTATGACCTGGCTGACCGGGTTCGGCAGGCATTGGAGTTGGATGACTCCATGAAGGAGCTTTTGGAGGCCGCTACGGATGGGTCAAATTCCCAGTTCTCGGTGGAAGATGGTTTGTTAAGGAAGGATCATCGGTTGTGCGTCCCGAGTGGGGGTAACCTCCGGGCGGAGTTGATGTACGAGGCTCATCATACCAAGTACTCAATCCACCCAGGGAGCACGAAGATGTATCGTGATCTCAAGAAGTTGTTTTGGTGGCCGGGGCTTAAGAAAGATGTGGCGTTGTATGTGGCCAAATGCCAAACATGCGCCTTGGTGAAGGCGGAGTGCCAAAAGCCGGGAGGATTTCTGAAATCCTTGCCTATACCGGAGTGGAAATTCGACGATATATCTATGGACTTTGTGCACGGGTTGCCAAGGTCGCAGAAGGGGAACGACGCCATCTGGGTGATCGTGGATCGGCTAACTAAGGTGTCGCATTTCATTCCGCATAGGAAGGATGATCCAGTGGAGAAATTGGCAAAGTTGTACGTTGACAATATTGTTAGGCTGCATGGTGTGCCTCGTAGCATTGTGAGTGATCGCGATGGGCGGTTCACGTCAAATGATTGGAGGTTGGTGCAGCAGATGTTGGGAACAAAGTTAAAGTTCAGTACAGCTTTCCATCCGCAGACGGATGGGCAGACCGAGAGAGTTAATAGAACGATGGAGGACATGCTCCGCATGTGCGTTCTAGACTTCGGGAAGCATTGGGAAGACCATCTTTATTTGGTGGAGTTCGCGTACAACAACAGCTACCAAGCAAGTATACAAATGGCGCCCTTCGAGGCCCTGTATGGTAGGAAGTGTCGCACGCCGTTATCGTGGCTTGAAGCGGGTGAGGCAAGGTTGTACAAGAAGCAGGAGGTGGAGAGTGCTACCTCGTTAGTGCGGATCATTCGGGAGCGCTTGTTGATCGCTCAGGACCGGCAGGCGAAGTACTACAATGCCAAGCACCGGAACGTGGAGTTCGCGGTAGGCGATTGGGTGTACTTGAAGATCAAGCCGTTCAAGGGTGTCTCACTGATTCGACGCTTGAAAAAGTTGAGTCCGAGATACCTTGGGCCGTTTGAGGTCCTGGAGCGAGTCGGTGAAGCGGCATACCGTTTGAAGCTATCAGTGGAGTTGAGTGGATTACATGATGTGTTCCACATTTCTGTGTTGCGGAAGGCGGTGCAAGAGCCTTCGCAGGTGATCGCGGCTGATCAAGTACCGGTTGAGGAAGGGTTGACAACGAAAGTCAAGCCCATATCTATTGAGGATTTCGAAGTCAAGCGGCTTCGGAACAAGGAAATCAGAATGGTGAAGGTCCGTTGGGATAACTGCGGGCGCGAGGAGCTCTCTTGGGAGCGAGAGCAGACAATGCGCGAGGAGTACCCCGAGTTGTTCCCCTCAGGTACTCGATTTGTTTATTCTTTTGTGTAGTCTCTGTTCTTAATTTCGGGACGAAATTCTCTTAAGGGGGAGGGAGTTGTAAGACCCCAACCACGGAGATGATCGCGGGGCGATCAAACGGCTCTTTTGGAGGTCTGAACAGTGGCACACGGCCAGGCACACGGCCGTGTGCCTACCCGTGTTCAGGGATTTATTGGGTTTTTGTGCTGTCTCGAGTCAGAGAGGTACACGGCCTGAGACACACGGCCGTGTCTCAAGCCGTGTGTGGGGCACACGGCCTCGAACACGGCTGTGTTCGAAGCCGTGTTCTGGAAGCCCGACGATCGTCTTGAAGCTCCAGGTAACACGGCCCGTGGCACACGGCCGTGTCAGGAGCCGTGTCGATCGGCGAATGAGCTACACGGCCAGAGACACGGCCGTGTGTCAAGCCGTGTTCGGCCCAGTTTTTGGGATTTTGGATCTAATCTCGGCCGTTCGTTCTCTTGGATCTGGATCCGACGGTGGGGGCTGCTCCTGGGGGGTTAATAGCCGGGATTAGGGCTTTGAATCCTCATTTTTCTTTGGTCCACTCTCTCTCTAAGTGTTTAGAGAGAAGGGAGAGCAAGAGGAAGGAGGAGCCCAAGTTCCGGCCGCCGGAGGAGTCTTGAAGCACCGATTCGTGATCCGAGTCCGGGTCCTCGAAGGCAAGGGCGAGGCGAAGCTTTCCATCCGACTACATCTTCATGGCGCCGCGGAAAAATGCGAGGGTAACGATCCTCTTCATAGGGCATGTGTAGTCGCCCTTCTTTCTATGCATAGGGAAATCCCCCTCTCGCGAGTGAGCGTTGAGGCGCGGAATCCCTTCGGGTAGATATGTAAAGTCCCCGTTGTTAGAGCCCGGAATCGGAGTACGGGTGTAGGCATTGTGTGTGAAGCCTATTCGGGTTTAACCCGGATCGGTGATGTTGCATTGCATGGCCGGAGAAGACTCCGCGCCGATGGATTTAGTTTTCCGAAAATTCTACGCGGTAGATTGCATGCAGGGATCCTTGGGGGTTAACCTCGAGGCGCACCCGGAAAGCTTGGGCGGAATCGCATTGCCGCCGCGATGTTGCCTTGGAGGGCAAATCGGTACATAACGGGGTTATGTGCGTGTTTTGATCGATTGTGGGAATGAGGAGAAACTTGGCCCGCACCGATGGCTAAATGGCCGTGGTGAAGTGAGCAACGGGCGGGTGGAACTCTACCCATTCCAAGTGGTCTCGGTAGAAGCGACCTAAAGTACATGGGACTTCCCGGGGGGCTGGAAACGAGCCTAGGCTTCGGCTGAAAGGGCTAAATGCTCACGTGTGTTGCCATCCGAGGGATGGTGGTGGAATCGCGGTGTCGGACTGGGTCCGGACCGGGTTCACCGATTAGTGCCCTGAGAGCACGGAGTGTGCGTCCGTGCGTGCCGACACTTGTGGCGAATAGAATACTCCATAGAATTGCTATGATAGTTTTTATATGCAGGGAAGGAGCACCGCCGTCCCGAGAAACGGGACGGGGTCGTTATAATTTGGTCAGCTTTTGCTGACCGTTGCCCTTTTGTATTGCCACCTCTTGGGTGGGTTGTTTCTACAGGTGCTGTTGCGGAGCCAAGCGGCAAATAGCGGGCTAAAGCCCAAGTTGCAGCGCCAGCCCTCGAAGGCTTAGTTATTAGCTTTTTCATATTCATGTATGGCCGGCCTGCGCGCCGATGTATGAAAGACGCTATCTTGTTAAGCGAACACTTATGTAAGGCCTTAAGGCCGTGAACTCTTTTGTGTATGTACTCATTCCTGGGTTATAGTGGACATTCATGCTCTGTGGCAGGGTTCTTATCTTTTTGCAACTTAATTAAATTGCTTCCGCTAGGTGTTGTGTAGGACGCTCTGATTGGTTGTGTGGTTTCAACGCGTAACCAACCGGTCTGTCCGTGGTATATGGCGTCGGGCCCCGGCCGGACCTACTGCTATATGCTATGCGACGGATAGGGGTGTTACATAGAGACCGTGGTGGAGTGTCTTCCATCATAGGAGAGAATTGTCGAGCTGAAGGCTGTTGGGGTGGCCAAGTACAAGAACTTTATTGACTTTTTCCAGGATCGTTGTTCGCTTTCTGAGGAGATTTGCGAAGAAGTCTGGACAAGGGAGGTGTAAGACCCCCCTCCCAGAACACAAAATGCGGCACGAGGGGAGTCTTATGCCTAGAACAGCCGCTTTGCGGTAGCACTAGCACTCTAGCTAGCCTATACTACAAGACGCCTATTCTGCCGGCCTTACCAATATCAATCATTCCAAGCCAAAAAAACACATCAAGTGAGATGTCAAGTCCACACAAGCATATAATAGTCCAAAAAATACAACATATAAAAGAAGCTACAACAAGCTTCTACATAATCAGAGTACGAGTAAACTGGCTCAAAAGGGCTACAACAAAAGTCTCTATAAGACTCACATCAGTCACCGACGGTAACGACAGTACCGTCCCCTCAGGCCCTATCGTCCTGGCCTGGCTTTCCTGCTGCTCTATCTGCGGGGTTTCCTCCTAAAAAGGAAGACGTAGCAACCGTTAGTCATAAAGACTAAGTGGCTATCACATCCACTCCCCCGGCGACTCTTTAGCACCAGACGGAGAAAGGAACAGGATACAATATATGTATATAAGCAATAGTACAAATAGGTGGAATAAAGTGATCCGTAAACAATGTTTATATATAGCAGCATAGTAAATGAGCAAACACATTTCCCTAATAATTCTAACATCTACGACAGAAAGTAAAAGTATAAGCTATAACAGAAAGTAACTCAACTTATAAGAATGTCCATACAGATATATAAGTTGAGGTTCGGCTCAACAGTAAAGTAACTCATCGTATAAGAGTGCCCATACAAACTTATACGATGAGGATCTTGTGTATGCGATGTAATGTAATGCCATGAATACTATGCAACGACTCACCCATGATCACGCACAAGAAATTGTTGTGTCAACACAAACTCTTAGTTCCCACTTTTTGAGTAGGTAGCTAACCTCTCAGGCGTCATCCGTCGTGGCTAGACGGTGCAGTAGAGCGGGAATCTCCACTACTAGGCTGGTCTCCACACTACCTGGCCTAGGCCTCCGTACGCCTCAATGCTAAGAACACAACAGCGGAGCTCACACGCGTACTACGGCTCAGGGGGAGTTTCGGGTAGATGTGCACCAAGAACCAAGCCCTGAACTGGCCTATGATGTGACCCAGAAGGAGCCTCGGAAATGAGCACGAGGATCAAGCCCAACCATTCACTTGGCACGGAAGGAGCCCCGGGAATGAGCACCGAGGACCAAGCCCAATCGCCCAAGGTCTAACCGTCAACTCCCATCGGTGTGATGACTGGCGAGCCCGTAGACCTGCCACACTATCCTTAAACCAGGATTACGATACCACGTGTTGACTCACACCGCATGCCAATCTCACATTTCGAGCTCAACAGCTCACAAGGGCTCCTCACCGAGTCCTTTATCAATACAATCGATCAAGTGCGACAAACTCTCACGCACCATCATACCTTCCACATATTCATGCACTAACCTTATTCAATCCTCTTCCACACAATATTCATCACCGTGTTAGTATTTATCTCATCTTACTGATTCACGTATCTAGTTTGTTTATACAATCCAACTCGCCTACCCACTAGTTCACCTAGGGGTCTATCAACGAAACCATCTTAAACTAGTACATTTTAGTTCATCATTTTATTACAAAGGATCAATCCAACTACTCATAACAAACTTCTCACTAACTATCCATAATCCCTTTAATAGTTCTAAATTAGGTTTACATAACCAAAAGAACAAGGCATGCAGGAATAGTATAAAGTACATAACTTCAACCGGGGATTCCTGATGCTACAAGAATCCAGTGAAAATGTTTAACCCCTCGTTGGAAAGGTATTTTTGAGGACTACAACTTTTGTGTTTAGTCGGAAAGCCAGATTTAGCCGCATCACACTTGAAATCGGCTTCTAAGACTGCTACGTTCATATTACAGTTTTTGTACGTTTACATTATCAGCCATCTATTTCGATCAGGATTTCCTGTGGCTACATACCTCTTCTGAAGGCATGTAACCACTCATTGGAAAGGTATTTCCATGGGCTATGACTTTCGTGTTTAGTCAAAATCCCAGATCTGGCCATTTCATATCTGAAAATGGCCACGAAGATAGCTGCGCGCAGAAAGCAGATTTCTGCGCGCATCTTAGGGCGTAACGAACGACATCGGTCTGTATTCCTCCTCTAGCCGATCTTCCCAAATCACAACCAGAAATTCATCCACCCTTATTCACCCTCATAAGGCCATTTCTCTTCACGAGACCATCCCCCATCTTCACATTGAAGGAAGGAGAGGTTAAAGATAACTAAACCTTAGAACACAAGTCCTAGCATGGCCACTTCCTAGAAACCTTCATCTCACATATCAATACTCCTTTGAGTCGATATCTCGCCTAGGAATAACTAGAGATCTAGCACCAAGGGAGAGGGGAGGAAGCTCACCTCGATTCCGGCGTTTCCACCATTTTCGGCCATGGATCTCGTCACCCTTCGCGGCGGCATCTTCTTTTCCTCAGCGGCGTCAGTTCTCCACGGGATGAAGGTTGCTCCAGCACCAGCCTCTCCACAGAAAAGGGCTTGGAAAGAAGATGAAAAACGGACAAGGTTCCAGAAAATCTATATATATATAACCAACACGGGTAGGGACACGCCCGCGTCCCTACCTGTGCCCTGCTCGGCTGAAGCGTCGTCGGCGGTTACAGTATCGATTGGCCAACACAAGTATGAACACACCCGTGTCCACTACCCGTGTCACGCGATACAGCCGTGTTCATGCCGGTGTCTCTACCCGTGCCCTGCTCGGGAGATACGGCCGGCTTCCAGGAGATATGCACACGGGTGGGGACACGCCCGTGTCTCTACCCGTGTCCTGCTCGGGAAACTCGATCGACGATGGCAGTTACACAAAAGGGTAGGGGACACGCCCGTGCCTCTACCCGTGTCCATATACACACGGGTAGGGACACGCCCGTGTCACTACTCGTGTCCTTCTCTAGAAACTCCACGAATTTCCACCCATGTACCAGAGCACCACACAGATATGGACACGCCCGTGTCACTACCCGTGTCCTTTTATGGACTGACTTCTCTTCCCTTACACGAGTGTAAGCTTAGCTTCCAGCACTCCCTGAGCCCAAATCGTTTCTCCTGACTCAAAAGCGCGCACGAGGAGCCTAGCGTGAATTGGGATGTTACAGGAGGTGGAGCCCGAGTTGGCCGATGTGCGTGAGGTGGCATTCCTGCGCAGGATGGCAAAGACCCTCCAGATTATAACTCGCAAGTGTAGGTGTGATTTAGTTGATCTCGACTTTGACGACCTCTCTGAGGATGAGTGTGTTGAGTTTGATAATGAGGAGTAAACTCTTGATTCGTCGTACTTTGTATTGATTGTACTTTTGTTGCCTTTGTGGCGTGTCTGTATTTGTACTTCGTACTTTTTATAGTTGGTTTACGTGTTTTGTTTCCCATCATGGTTTGTTGACGGTTGTAGTTTTAAGCATTTGCTTGTAATATTTGTGGTGGTATTGTCGTCATTTTGAGCAAATTACTTTGACTTGCTTCTTCAAAGCAGGTGGCTAGAGGACGAGACACAATCGACTATGTGACCTACTACTATAGCGAAGGGTGAACGCTTCCAACCGGGAAATGAGAGGCCCGAGTAACTGAGTTGGGGAATGTCACTAAATGTGGTGGGGAAGGGAGGACCTTCGAATCGGGGCATTCGCGAGGGGGGGTAGGCCCTGGCGGTGTCATGGCCTACTGCGATGGAGAAGGGCAGACCTTTGATTGACAGTAGTGTGAGGTCACAGGTGCGTGGCCATGAAGAAATAGTGAAGAAAAGACCTTAGAACCGCTAGCGGGTGCGAGGGGGCAGCCCTAGTGACATCGCGACCTACTGCAGTGGATAAGGACAGACCTCTGATCGGCAGCTGTAGGAGGTCACTAGTATATTGTCCCTATAAAGGCGATAAAGTTTTGATGCTTCGAACTCCTAACGAGTACAAGGGGAGCAGACCCTGGCGACATCACGACCAACTATGGAGAATAAGGGCAAACCTTTGATTTGTGGCTGTGGGAGGTCGCTAGGGCTGGGAGCCCTGAGAATATGGTGAAGTTTGGATGCTTCGAACCGCTAGCGAGTGCGAGGGGGCAGGCCCTGGCGACGGCACGACCCATTTCGACGGATAAGAGTAGACCTTTGATCGGCGGCAGTGGGATCGAGGTCGTTAGGGTTGGGAGCCTTGAAAAGGCGACAAGGAGCAAATCCTAACGTAGGCTTCAACCCATTATGGGGGAGAAGGGTACACCATAGATCCATCATGGTGGGGAGTTTGTGAGGGCTCATCCCTGAGAGCGACGATGAGGGGGAAAACCTTGGCGTTGGCTCTGACCCACTACGGGGGAGAATGGTAGACCTTTGATTCGTCGCGGTGGGGAGTTCATGAGGGCTCGTCCCTAAGAACGATGACGAGGGGGCAAACCCTGGCATAAGCTTAAACTCACTGCGGGGGAGAAGAGTAAATCTTCAATCTGCGGCGGTGGGGAGTTCACGAGGGCTCGTCCTTTTGAGCGATGATAAGGGGTAAACCCTTATACTGTTGGACTCTTGTACTAGAGTTAGAGCGAGGTTTCAGGGCTTATCCCCAACTCATTCAAGTGATAGCAATGTTAGAAGCAAACATAATATTTGTCATTTAAAGTAAATAGTAATAGTTCTTGCACAAGCACGCGCTCACAACTTTATAGCGTCGATAGGTTTATCATATGTTGAAGTCAGGAAAATCCCAACAATAAAATTCGGATCAAGACAGTCTAAGGTTATCGGCTCAGCAGTTGGGCTCGACGGCTAATGGGCTAAGACACAAAAAACTGTCATTAACGTCAACACGTTAACTAATGACAATTTAATAACTCATGTTCAAGAGAGCCACCACCATGCCAAACAAAGCATATGTTGCGTGCCGTGATTTATGGCATTGCTAATTGCTTTACGATGTTCTTTAAGAACATTCTTGGAAGTCTTATTGAATGACAACTTAACTTCATTCTCCTATCATGCATCTACCAACCTTTGTCATACAAGTAGGGGTGCAAACAAGTCGAGTTCGGGTCGAGCTTGGCAAAATTTCTAAACTCGAGCTCAAGCACTAGTTAATCATTTCGAGCCCGAGCTCGTTGAGCTCATTTTGTCCTGCCTTGAGCTCGAGCTCAATGTCTGCTTATCGAGCACGAGCTCGAGCTGCTCATGAGCTTTTTAGCTCTTGAGCCTGATTTTTTTAATAATTTTTTTAAAAACATATAGGAATAAAGGCTTGTGAGTTCATGAACAATAATATTTGCGCTCAAGCTAGACTCGTAATCGAGCTCCAATCCAGATCGTCGAGCTCGAGGTCGAGCTCCACAGCCCACAGGCTTGAACTCGAGTCTATCTTTTTTTGAGCCGGCTCATCGAGCTTTCGTGCTGTCTCAACTCGGCTTGCACCCCTACTACAATGCTTGCGAATAGCTGTGCGATGATGGGGGGAATTTCTTATTAAAAATTTTTTGGGTGCCGTTTGCATTTTGCAATCATCTTTATTTAATTATTTTCATCCAAATATATATATTTTTGCAATAATTAAAACAAATAAAATTAGGGAATTGTTAAAAGCACCGTAATTTTGGCTAATCGTACCGCATTTAGGTATTTTAATCCTTAAAATCTAGCGCTCTCAAAATTTAGCCGCACTCCTCATTCTCGCACCGCAACAGTCCACAAACCTAATTCCGTGATTTCCCTCTCGGCTGATTTCCACGCGAAACCGCCGTCGACGAGTTTCCCGACACCGACGCTCCCTTATCGCCGCCAACGACCACCCTGTTCCCGCCGCCGACGGTGGTAGTCGTCCGCCCTGTTCTTCACGACGTCGGCATGCTTTCTGCCGACCGCCCTGTTCCCGCCTCCTGCACGCCGCCGGCCCTATTTCTTGCACTCCAGCAACTGCTTCTGCACGCCGCTGGTAAGCTAAGCCTCCTGCATCTCTCTCAGCCTCCAGTTTGTGCATTTAATTTGTGTTAAAAACCTAGTCTCTCCACACACAACCCTAATTTCTTAGAACGCTTGAATGATTTTTTTTGTAAAAAAATATAATGATATTTGCAGCCGATCAAGTGACCTGATTTGAGAAACAAATGTCGTCCCTTGTGTTAAATCTTGTGTTAAAAGTTTAGTCTTTGCACCCATCACTTGTGTTAAAAGTTTAGTTTTTTGTCGTTATTATTCTTCTTTCGTATTGTAGAATGTTTGAATGTTTTTTTTTGTAAAAAATTTAAAGATCTTTGCAGTATATGGGGGGTACTAGCATGAATATTTCTCTTGAAATTTCCCATTATGAAAAGATCTCAAAAGTTAGTAAAGTGAATATGGGTTCTCATTTTGCAACGGATCAAGTATTCCCTACAAGAGAGGCATTGATTGAGTGGAGACAGAAAATCGCAAGACATTTGGGTTTTGTTATCACTATTACACGTTCAGATAAGCTAGTTGGTCGGCTCACATCCCGTGTTCTCTTTGGCTGTGATAGAGGTGGTCATCAGCGCGACAATCAAAATAAGAAAGATTTTGTAAAGAAGGACATTCAGAAATCATCAAGCAAAAGATGTGGTTGCCCGTTTTCTTTTTCCGGAAAAAAGGAAGCACATGTAGATGAGTGGAAGGTAACGATTATTTGTGGTTTGCATAATCATGACCTTGTTCACTTGGAGGCGCACGCATATGTTGGGCGATTGGAGAAGGAGGAAGCTAAGATAGTGGAGGATATGTATGCTTGAGGAGTAAAACCAAGGAAGATTTTAGCCGCGGTTAAAAAAATAGTTCTACGAACAAAACTGTCATAAGAACTATTTATAACGAACGAGTACGGCTACACAAAAAGGAGTTAGCGGGAGGTACACCAATACAATTCCTATATAAGAGTATCATGTTGGAGGGCTATGTCAGCTTCAACCGCGTTGTTGATAGTACCGACCGTCCGCAAAGTTTATTTTTTGCTCATCCTGTCTCCATCAAATTGAGTAACATGTTTCCGACTGTTTTTCAACTTGATTGCACCTATAAAACAAACTGATATCGCATGCCATTATTATGTATAGTAGGTGTGACTTCAACATATCGGTCATTCTTCTCATGTTTTTGTTTCATGTCCGATGAAATCGAAAGTAGTTATAAATGGACACTTGAATGTTTTCAATCATTGTTTGAACCATTATCAACACCGATTGTGCTTGTTACGGATAGAGAACTCGCCCTTATGAATGCTATCAAAGCTACATTTCCGAGTGCCAAAAATATATTGTGTCAGATTCACATTAACAGGAATGTGTTGACCAATTATAAAAAATATTTCAGCAAAGGTAAAGAATTTGATCGCTTTATGTGTGCATGACAAGGTTTAATTGATGCACCTACGGTAACATGATTTCACTATGAAATACAACACATTATTGTCGTGCTCACGCGAGCTGTTACCGTACATATTGCAATCAAAATCGCTCCTTCTATGATTGGTAAATGTACATTGGAAGCAATTGACATTACAAGAAGGAGAGAAAAAGAAAAAGAGGGCATTGATATTAACAACGAAGTTGAAGTCATTCTTAAAAAGTTTGCGGAGTCAAGTTTTCAACAAAAAAAGCAATGAAAAGAAAATTCCGAGAATTTGTTGATCCCTCATGTAGCAAAACAGTTGAGCCTTTGGTGCCGATGCGTCTAAAAGGAAGACCAAAATGGAGTCATAAAAAATTTAAGGATGACACAAAATCTACAAAACGCGATCCTTCCTATTTTGAACATATTCTTGTTATGGAAGGTTCACAATCCGAAGAAAACAAGATGAAAAAAGTGGCTAAATTAAATGCTCGAAAGAGAGCAACATATCTACTAAGAACTCCTTCTCAAGACGGGAACCTATTTATGAGTTCTTTTGTTCGCGAACAATTGTCTTCTCTATTCTCCGAACACATTATAGATGTTGTTGATGTGCAAGGAGATAGCCACTGTGGATTTCGGGCTATAAGTCAAGGCTTGAATTTAGGTAAGGATTGGATGCAAGGAATAATCTGCAATATGAAATTTTAAATCATGCAACATTATATTATCATGTCTACGGCACAAATAGATGACAACAACTCATCGATCCTCTTGATTGCATAATTATACCTGCACCAGTTGAAAATTGGATGTCACTTCCTGATATGGGTTTGGTAATTGCATCATTCTATAATGTTGTCATAGTTCAGCTATCATGTGATCAGTGTTTTACATTTCTTCCACTGCATTCGATTCCACCGACGGAGCCTAAACTAATTTCCATTGGATTCATAAATGTGAATCATTTCGTGGCGGTAACTCTACGTGACAATTGTCCATTGCCACCATTATTTTCGCCATGGAGAAGATTTCATGATGAGTTTTCACAATCGTGGGAATCCGCATATATGTCACGGGTAATACTTCCACCGACAAGTATAAAGAACACTTCGGTTATCAGTTTAGAGGACTTCTGACAACGGTTAGTAAAACTTACTTTATCTTATTATTATTTTTAACTTTATAAAATTGACTTGTTAACTTTTTGGTTGAATTATATAGGAAGATGAAGTTCACAAATTTTTGGAGAAAAGACTTCATGTTTTTTGGTATCAAATATTTTGTCTTTTTGGTAAGAAATTTTTTTTAATCAACTTTTACTTTTTATTATACAACTTGAATGTTGATTTAAAATTTCTTTCCTTTTTCTTTATAGGGCATGAAGACCACAACAAATTGGACAACACATTTGATGATTTTTTGTATAAAATATTTTCTCTATTGAGTTTATATTAATGTTGTAATTCAATGAGAACATATTTTAATTCATATGTTAAGTGCGGTGCGTTTATCTCAGTTGCGGTGCGGATAACAATGTGCGGTGCTTTTAACAAAATGTGAAAAATTGCGGTGTTTTTAACAATGCGGTGAGATTAGCTAAAAGTGCGGTGCTTTTAACAATTCCCTAAAATTAACAATAATAAAATATAGTATTAGTATATAGGTGCCTACTAGTTTTTGATGAGCGGCTGACATTATTGTGGTGCTCTAGTTCTCCGGTTAGGGGATGCTGTACTGCACCGTTCATTGGAGCATCCAGCGACTGTGAGTGCATTTGTTATGGGAAGTGGGACCACCCACTCTCAAATAATAACTTTGGGAAATCGTTTAATACATAAAAGGGCGCTGCTATCCGCACCGTAGTTTTGGCTATTCGCACCACACTCTCCTAATTTTTCGTGTTTTTTGGAAATAAGCTTTGTACGTGCATTTTTAGGAAAAGTGTTCAGTACGAAAGTTGTAGATCTCGTCGTGTTGAACACTCTCCTACAACTTTCGTGTTGAACACTTTTCCTAAAAATGCACGTACAAGACGTATTTCCAAAAGGCGCGAAACCTGTGCGTATTTACAAAGTATGCCTTGCAAATGCATTTTTAGGAAAAGTGTTCAACACGAAAATTGTAGATCTCGTCGAGATCTACAACTTTTGTGTTGAATACTTTTCCTAAAAATGCACGTACAAGACGTATTTTTAAAAAGCACGAAAAATTAAAAGAAAGTGCGGTGCGAATAGCCAAAATTGCGGTGCGAATAGCAGCGCCCTAAAAAAAATGACCTAGGCTTTCGTAATGTGGCGCAGGTCACTATGCATTTACTCTCCATAGAATATAAATATATTCCACGCCGAAATGCTACGTGTCAAACTTCTAAGATTTATGAATCACAAATGTCATTTTTTTTAAATATATATATATATATTTTAAAAAGGACTGAGCTAGGGAGTAGGTGCAACTTCCATTTTCATCAATTTTCTTCGGTACTTGCCAATGTCGATGCAATTATAATATTTTGAAAATGAAATTATATTTTTTTACTGAAATGAAGTTTCGTCCAACTGTAGAGCAGTGTTAGTGGGGAGCCGTGACATTTGTTTGGCGCACCTTAAGGTGACAATAATGTCATTGTCATACTAAAATCTTATGCCTCAAACTACTTTCTTTTTTGTAACATTTGTGAAACCAAACATACATTATATGACAATTACGTTGTTGTCCAACCTCACTGAAGCAAATAAGCTGTGATAAGCCATGCCAAACCCAGCCGGCCCTCCTCCGCTCGGATGTCGGGCAGTCAAGGGAGGGACGGCCGGCCGAGCCCTTGTCGTTCAAGCACTGGGCGGTCAAGGGGGTCGGCCAGTCGTTGGGGGCTGGCCGAGCCTTCGGCCGCCCGGGCACCGGGCGGCCATGGAAGCGGCCGGCATTTGGTGGCCGGCCATTGGCCGCCCGAGCGCCGGGCGGCCAAGGGCGACTGGCCCTTGGTGGCGACGGCCGGCCGAGGCCGGCGAGCGTCCAATCGAGCGGCCTGAGCACGAGATCCCGTGTGCAGTGGTTATTGTGTAGATCGGGCATGCGTATCGTGTGCGTGGTGGTTTTGGACTGTAACTCCCAATTTCGTTAGTGGGGGAAGAGAGAATTCTGACTATTCACAGCCCGAAATTCCTATAAATTTGGGGCGACCCCATTATTTGCCCCCAATCCCTCGGAGTCAAGAGTTGGAGTGAAAGGAGTGTTGGGGCTTTCATTTTTTGGCGGATTATGGCTTCCATGGTGGGAATGAATGAAGGGGTGTGAGAAGATGCAAGCAGAGCCGAGAAGGTACGGTAGGAAACAAGACAGGAGGCGCGCAGAGAGGAGTTGCTCGGGCGTGGACACGATGCGTGCGCCACTCGTCCAAGGAGCTACCTGGACGCGTGCGGTACGCGCGCCCCCGCGCCGCGCGCCCCCGCGCCGCGCGCCCCCGCGCCGCGCGCCCCCGCGCCGCGCGGACGCCTGGGGGCGGGGCATGCGTCGGCGCGCGCAGTGAAGGCGGGCACGCCCGTGTGCGGGGCCTATCTAGGTTTGTGGTGCCTATCTGGGCACGCTGAGCGCTTGTGTGTGTGTGGCATCTTCCTTCGCGCGGGTCTCATTCATTTGCCTATGTGAGCGGGATTTGACGGCGCCTCGCATTGACTTGTGCGAATTTTCCTTTTCGTCATGTTGATGCGTATTTTTTGTTCAGTCTCCAAGGCGTGTTGCACATGATCGGTCGATGCGAATGCGTTCTTCACTTACGACGGAGCAAATCACCAATTGCAGGGAGCAATACAATATTCCTTTTGAACTTGATATAAGAATTCCACATGTCGATCAACAGGTGCAGAATCCTCCAGTGGAGTGGATGACATTATGTGAATTATCACTGAGAGCCGAGCTCCAGTTGTCACTGTGTGAGGAGGTAACGAAGATCTTAAAGCATTGCGGGTTGCCAACGTCGCAGTTTACCCCTCGCGAGTTTACGCCGATATTGGGATTTGCTGAGCCTCGTGAATTGGTGAACTCTCTTTTCAGCATTTGTCTATTTGTGAAGGAGAAGCATTTGTTGTTGTGTGGTCTTTCTGTCGACCCGGATCATTTTGTTGTTGTTCTATTGGACTGTGATCGGAGGAGAAAATTGCTATTTGAAGGTTGTGGTGACTCGGCTCCTATACATCGTCCCTCTATTCATCCAAAGGGGCGTGCAGAAGGGGTGACTCCTTACAGCTCTAAAGTTGATGGATTTCTACCAGACGATCCGAATCTTGAGGTATTGGGCTCCTCTGCCCCCCCCCCCCCCCCCCCCCCCGGGGCCCTGATGAGGAGGCTCCTGCGCCACCTCTGTTGAAGGAAAAGTGTGTATCTTCTTCTTTGGCGGCGATGAATAATGCGGTGAGTTCATCATTTGGGTTTAATTTATTTGATTGTTTTTTTACTTATCTTATTGATGCACCACACTTCTTTCAATGTACTCATGGAGGTCGGGTTCCCAAGATGATGACCGTCATAATTAACTCTATGTGTGCGCAAACGTCAACACAACGAAATGAACAGACAAGAGAGACACACTTGCCCAAACGAAGGTTCGCTAGACCTCTTTAGATCTCTCAAGGGCTATAAAGTCAATGTTCGTCGTTCGATCAAGCAAAAAGGACATACCCGGTCCGGACGACCAAATAAATGCGGCGAAAATGAATCCGAGAATTGCGCAATTAAGTCAAACAACCCTTAGAGTCGCACACGATTCCAACGCGCATAAAAAAATTTGAAGGACAACACTTAGCATGCACTCAATTGAACCGCCAACGAAAACTCACCATCATAAGCGAATACAAATGTTTTCGCGGCGAACTCGCGGGCACAACGTTTGAGCGAGGAGATTCTTCCGGGTGAGGAAAAGTCCCAACGAAAGTTTCAACCACGCGCGTTTCCTTTCCGATCAATTGAACAGGGACGCGACGTCGAGCGGGACTTGCTCCGATTTATTTTACGATGTCCATTCGCACACAATAGCATTTACCATCACAAGAACAACACAAAAATAGATGAATCACACAAGGGGGAAGTGGAGGAACGTCGTTACCCAACTGAGAGGTTCTCAGCGTCGCCAGATGAAACCTTGGGTTAGCCACTGGTTAGCTCAGGTGGAGAATCCAATCGTCGTCGGCACCAAATGGAGGAAGGCCGGTCGAGGTCGACGAGAGTCGCTGGAGCTGGAGGTACGGGAGTGGTGGTGTCGCACCGGTATCTCGCCGGAGGTAGAGGAGTCAGGGCCAGTGTCGTGCCGACGGGGGGGCGTCTGAACGGTGTCGCGCCGAACGGGTTCGCGAGGGAAGCTCGGCTTAGGGCCGGCGGCTTCTGTTCACAGGAGAAAGAAGGAGAAATCCTTTTTTATCAAATATCTCGTTAGGCTTAAAGCCACAAAATGGGAGTATATATACTCCTCATGAGGATCACTTCCAACCACACATTGCAATTAGTTAATCAAAGTCATCCAAAGTTTTAGCCTAAAATAAAATGCAGAAAATAGAAGGCAACCCGTGACCGCCTAACATTTGTGTCGATCGGGCGCGAACGAGTAAAGTAAAATACGCATAAAATATTTGAACAAATTAACATGCAAACTAAGTAATTTTTCTGCGGCTCAAGTCGTGGTAAGATTTCCTCGCGTTGGGGCGAAGGTTGTAGCCGTGCGGCGTCGTCGAGTGGAACCGGGTCGGTGCCATCACTTATCTTGCTCCTTTTGTTGTAAATTAGCATGCAGGTTTAGATTGCTCTAACATGGAATGATTATTGTTGCGGCCAAACTTGATGCACCGATCGGACCAGATTAACTTAAACCGTCTTAGCCCACTGAGCGGTTGAGCGCGCACACTGTCACAAAGAAAGAAAAGCTAACAAGATAATTTTTTGACATGAAAAACCCATCAACTTGGTGAAAAACCACGTGTCCAGATCTATGCAGACCAAACCTCCACTATATCTGAGCGCTGCTACAAGGCTTTTTCAAGAACTCGAGTGCGACAAGATGTCTCTCGTTACAATTATTAGGGAGAGAGAGAGCTCGGAGGGTGACAGACCACCGTTCGCAAAACTAACAATTTCTTAAAGGGTTGCGGGGAGAAATACGCTCGTTGTATTCTGGAATCCTTTGATAGTTCTTGGAGGCGGGAGCAGCTTGTTGCACTTGTTCTGTTGTATGCGGCTTGGAAGCTCGTGCGATGCGCTGGGCGCTTCCTATCCTTTGTGGATTGTCTTCTATTGTACTTAGAGGAGACAAGAATTGTTAACTTGCTGACACTTGGTCGGCTCGTTGCTGAGCTGAAGACATTGAATACTTGCAACGATTTTGAGAGCGGAACACACTGAGGTGTGCTTGGAGCAGACTTTATGGCAGAGCGCGCAAAGAGATGGTTGATGGAGAGCGCGTGGGGCGCTTGCTGGAGGAGAGCGCACGGGGCGCTTGCCGGAGGAGAGTGCGCAGGGAACTTGTCGGAGCAGAGCGCGCGGGGCGCTTGCCGGAGGAGAGTGCACGTAGCGCTTGTTGGCAGAGAGCGCGTCGGGCGCTTTTTGGTAGAGAGCGCGTGGGGCGCTTGTTGGCGGAGAGCGCGCGGCGCGCTTGTTGGTGGAGAGCGCACGGGGCGCTTGTTGGTGGAGAGCGCCTATTGGTGGAGAGCGTGTGGGGCGCTTGTTGGAGGAGAGTGTGTGGGGCGCTTGCAAGAGGTGAGCGCACGGGGCGCTTGTTGGCGGAGAGCGCGCAGAGCGCTTGCTGGAGAGGAGCACGTAGGGCGCTTGAGGGAGGTGGGCGCACGGGGCGCTTGTTAGTGGAGAGCACGCAGAGCGGTTGCTGGAGGAGAGTGCATGGGGGCGCTTGCAGGAAGGGAGCACGCGAGGTTCTTGTAGGAGGCAAGCGCGCGGGCCGCTTGTAAGAGGTAAGCGCGCGGGCCGCTTGTTGGCAGAGAGCATGCGGAGCGCTTGCTGGTAGAGAGTGCACAGGGAGCTTGTCTGATGAGAGACCGCGGGGTGCTTGCCAAAGGAGAGCGCGTTGAGCGCTTGTTGGTAGGGAGCATACTGGGCGCTTGTTGGATAACAACGCGCGAAATGCTTATTAGAGGGGAGCGCGCAGAGCGCAGAGGGAAGAGGTACGCACAAGGAACCGACGAGCGTGAGAGCGCGCAAGGAGGCGGAGCGCACGGGGAACACAAGGAAGAGACGCGCGCGCGAGCGCATAAGGAGGCGAAGCGCGCAGGAGCGCACAAGGAAGGGAGAAAATCTGTAGGAGGCGGAGAGAGAAAATCCGTAGGAGAATTTCCCGGGCGGAAAAGATGAGGATCTTCAAAGGAGGCTTCGAAGACGAAGGAAATCTTCAAGTAGCGCTTGAAGATCTTCGAAGGGGGAGAAGGAAATGAAGAGGAGGAGGGAGGGAGGAGAGAGAAAATCCGCAGGAGGATTTCCCGGGTGGAGAAAATGAAGATCTTCGAAGGAGACTTCGAAGACGAAGGAGATCTTCTAGGAGCACTTGAAGATCTTCGAAGGGGGAGAAGGAAATGAAGACGTGGAGGGAGGAAGGAGAGGGAAACTCTATAGGAGGGTTTTTCGGCCGAGCAGAGAATGTGAATTAAAAGAGGATCTGAGGCCCTATTTGTATGCTTCGTGGGTGGTTATGAAGGTTATGCGGCTATTCGCAACTCATAACTACAATAATCGCTATTTATAAGCTGATTTCATGACGCATTTATGCGCATATTATTTTACAATTTATTAGACGAAACCCAATTCTATTATTGGCTACGCATTTCCCCCACTATGTGAGGTCATGCGGACGGTTACGTGGGTGGTTACCCATGTAACTGACGGCGACGATGGCGGGAGCGTGATCGGATGGTGGAGAATTGACGATGGCCAAGAATCCGGCCGGAGGAGGCTAGCCGGAGTTTGAATCCAGTCGGCAACAACAGTTGCGTCCAAGGAAGAGAGGAGCGACGGCGGCGGCGACCGCGAGAGAGAGGAGCGACGACAGCGGCATTCAAGGATGAGAGGAGCGACGACGACGACGATAGGGGAGAAGGGCGATGTCGGCGACGTTAGTGGAAGAGAGGAGCGACGACGACGATGGCCACGAGAGAGAGGAGCGACAGCGGCGGTGGCAGCGGAAGAGAAGGGCGACGTCGGCGACGTCGGTGGATGAGAAGGGCGCACGCTAAGCGTACTATGTATGGGGGGTAGAGCGTGCAATTGTGGAGTGAATACAATGAGTGTGCAGAGCACAATGTGTGCAGTGTGCGCGCGGGGCGCAATGTGCGTGATGTGCGCACAAGATGCAATGTGCACTGTGTGTGTGAGGCGTTCCACGAGGTATGTTGTGTGCATTCATCGCTTTATGTTTGTGAAGACTTGAGCAAATTTTTGGCCTAACAGGTAGTGAGACGTTACTCGCAGGGGAGGTTGATGTAGTGTTGCTCCTTATCATTTGTGGAGTAGGTTAAAATTTGGAGGGGAGGTATGAGATACCTACAAGATTGGAGATGATGATTTTGAAATTGGTGGTACACACACATTGTTGCAGAATAGCCGAATTTGGTAGTTAAGATCTCCCTGATCATGTAAGCGGGGACTCTGACGTCGACGTTGATAAGTCGTAACTATGCCTTTGTTTTACAGATGTAGTAGTCGGAGGAATGTAAGTGTGCGACCATGTTGGAGAGTGTGATGACTCAATCCGTGGGTCGAAGAATGTAAGGATTCGATCTGACTGCTTGACCGAGCCTAATCATGAGAGGGATACCAGAGAATGTGGGTATTCGATCTGGGTGTCGGAGAATGAAAAGATTCGATTCAACTGCGCAACCGTGAGTGGGCATGCCCTTGCGTTGGCGAAGTGTAGGCTTGTAGTAGCGTTGAGTGTGCTACTCAGAGTCAAGTGGTGTAAGGAGCGCTCTGCCCGGAGTCAAGTGGTGTAAGGAGCGCATTGCCCGGAGGCAGTTGTTGTAAGGAGCGCGCTACCCAGAGGCAGTATTGTAAAGAGTGCGCTACCCGGAGGCAATTGTTGTAAAGAACGCACTGCCCGAAGATAGTTGTTGTAAAGAACTCGCTGTCCGGAGGTAGTTGCTGTAAAGAGCGCGCTTCCCAAAGGTAGTTGCTATAAAGAGCATGCATCCCGAGGCAGTTGTTGTTAGGAGTATGCTGCCCGGAAGCAGTTGTTGTAAAGAGCGCACTGCCCGGAGGCAGTTGCTGTAAAGAGTGTGCTGCCTAGAGGCAGTTACTGTAAAGAGCGCGCTGCCCGGAGGCAGTTGCTGTCAAAAGCGCGCTACCCGGAGGCGGTTGCTGTAAAGAGCGCGCTGCCCTGAGGCGGTTGTTGTAAAGAGCGCGCTACTTAGAGACAATTGTTGTAAAGAGCGCGTTGCCCAGAGGCAGGTGCTATAAAGAGCGCGCTGCCCAGAGGCAGGTGCTGTTAATATAAATGGATGCCTTTGCACTTGGGTGAAGTGAGTATGCATTTCAAATAGCACGAATCATGCTCGCCTTCTATAGGCCTGAAATGAACAAACTTTAAAAGCTCTCAGAGTTACATTTGTGAGACTGGTCTTGTGGAAATTCACACGAAGAATTCATAGGAAAGTAAAATTGGTAAACACTACAATGGGCAGAGCCTCGCTAATAGGTATGAATCCCTCTCCTGGGTTGTTCATCTTAGGGGTTGCCCCCCCAGTCCATTCTAGCAAGCAGCTGGTCAATTTTCGGTTAGCGGATTTGTTGCTTAGTCCCGTAATAATCTCCACAGGAGGCTTTGTTTGACGAGATACTCGATTTCATTCTTAAGCTTTGAGCTGTATCGTGTCCTCGTCCCTAGTGGAACTCACATTACTTTGTCTGGTCCCTCGTATTTTTAGCGAGGGATCTGAGCTTGTGGAGCACCACATTGTCTTGGATTGTGTAAAGTACATTTGTCCTAGAGGTATTGAGGGATGTGCATTTCAGGTGATGCTGAGGTCGTGGGTTGTCACGACATTCACTATTCTTCTCTACGTTTGATGAAGCTTCTCGCTCCCTTCTCCTTTTTATGTTTCTATTGAACTGTTGATGATGTGTTTCAATTGTTTCCTCGGCAGCAATCTGGGATTTGAATAGTCATATTAGATCATTATTACTTGATATTGTTTCTTTCATTAATGTTGAATAGAATTTGTCGGGGCGGAACCCTCCTAAGAGGAAGCCTCTTAAGAGCTCGGGGATGACGCCCGGGATCATTCGTGCCTCTGTAGTGAAACGACGAAAAAAATCTTTGAGGGTTCCCCCTTACTTTGGCGGATCCCAAACAAGTGGGAGGGATCTCTGACTATCCGATGGCTAGCGATGAATTGGTCCGTGAATTGTTGTGCTAGCTCTACGAAATTTTTGATCTATCCTTCTTTTAAGAAAAGTAACCAGGTGTGAGCTTGTTCTTTTAGGGTCGCTGGAAATGCTTGGCACGGTAGAGGATTAGAAGCAATGCACAACTGCATCATGATTACGAAGTGTCTGATATGCTCTGATAGGTCATCTACTCCATCGAATGCCTCAATCATTAGGAGCTTGAAACCATAGGGGATTGGATGTGTTAGGACTTTAGGTGCAAATGACGAGCATTAATGGAGGGGGCAGCTGGCTGAAGTAGCACATCGCTTGGCTCGCTCGCGCTCTTCTATGATTAAATTGAGAACCTCTTCGTGCATGAGCCTTTCATCGAGGCCCTGCTATCTCAGGGCAGTTGCAGTGATTTTGAGCTTCAAGTTCTCTGACAGGACAGGCTTTGCGACCTTAAATATCCACGCGGGGGGTTCTGCTTCAAGCATGTTCACAGTCAAGTGAGGGAGAACTGGACTGACGTGCCCCCCAAGGGTCATCCCTTCTGCAATGCGGGCAAATTCTCACGCCATAGTCTCTAGTCACGAGTACCGTTGTGTTGAGGGTACTGTCTTCTGAGGATGTTAGGAACTCGCTTCCCACAGACGTCGCCAAAATATTGCGGCCAAACTCGACTCACCGGTCGGACCAGATTAACTTAGACTGTCTTAGCCCACGGAGCAGTCGAGCACACACACAGTCACAAAGAAAGAAAATCTAACAAGGTAATTTTTTGATGTGGAAAACTCATCAACTAGGTGAAAAACCACGTGACCAAATTTGTGTTGGACAAACCTTCACTATATCTGAGCGCTGTTACATGGCTTTTTCAAGAACTCGAAGGCTACAAGATGCCTCTCATTACAATTATTATGGAGAGAAAGAGAGCAATCGGAGGGCGACATGCCACCGCTCGCAGAGATAACAATTTCTTCATGTGCTGCGGGGAGCAATACGCTCGTTGTATTCTGGATTCCTATGATAGTTCTTGGTGATAACTTCTCAAAAAGAAATTATCTTATGCTTTAAATACTACTATTTTGATGAAAAAATTTAACAAATTTGTATAAAAAGTATTGTATTTAAATATGTTAAAATCTTTTAAAATTGAAGGTATTAACGTCATTTCAATATATTTTTATCATAGGAAACCCGAAGTATTCACCTCGATGCGGCACGGATCAAGTACACAGAAAATTCAGGAAGATGTTACAGCATTATTGTAACATTTTGGGGCTGTTTGGTGCAGTTTTTACTAGTGCAGGAAATTTGTTATAATAAATTTCTACAGTTCAAAAAATTTGTTATAACAAGTTGCGGAAATTCAAATTTTGAATTCTGAATTCCTTCATATTTTTGGCAATTACAAGTGCATAGATGACAACCTTTCAGCAACTAAAATGTTCCTTTTGGAGGAGAGGAGTATAAAGAGGGGGTGTGAGAGAGAAAATGATATTCTTTTCATAATTTTGAATTCCTACAACTAGATCTAGGTTTTGGCAGAAGAAGAGAAGAATGTTTCACCAGATCTTCATCAAGAAGAAAGTAGAGGGGATTTTCCTGCATTGTTTAGATCTCTAAACATCATGACTAGTAAGATCTTTCTAATTTGTTTTGACATTCTTACAAACATGAACTAATTCTCTAGGTTTTGTATTTTGAAAGTACTTTGTTCTATGTGATCGGATCTTTGTTTTTATTTTAATTTATGAGAAGATTGGTGTGAATTCCTTATTTAGTTGATGATCTTGTGGTAAAACTTTTGGATTATTGTTTCATTCGATGCTTCATTTCGAGATTCGAGAGAGGAGAATTGTGAGTGTTTTAGTGAAAAGTATTTTACTATGTGGCGAGATTCGAGAGAGGAGTCACGCAAATTTTTAACCAAAGTTTTCGGATCATTTTACTGCGCTTAGAGATTCGAGAGAGGAGAGACGTAAGTGTGTCATTAACTCGATATAGCGAAAAGGGGAGAAAGAGATTTCACCTTTCCGTTAACAACTTTGATTTTTATTATAATCATATTCTTTGTTTGCCTGAGTTAGAGATGACAAGGGAATAAGGGTATAGTGATTTCTGATATCGAGAGATACGGATCTCTACCTTTAAATCATTGCAGGAAAGCGCACCTAGAGCTCTCAAAAATATCTTCTTTTGACCCATTATTATAGACTTAAGAAATCAAAATACAATACCGTTTTTCCCAAACTTGATAAACAGTAATTTTAGAAAGTTTTAGCAATTTCACTTTAGAATTTTATTTGTCTTTAAACTCACTTAAATTAACTCACTTGGATTTAAATAAAAAGACTAGCTAGTACTTGTGAGACTTAGATTAATCACCTCTCAGTGGGAACCATCTTTACTCATTCTTTATTACTTGATCCGACACGCGCACTTGCATAGTTTATGTATACCTATTTCGGGCATATCACTTGGAGGCGGGAGCAGCTTATTGCACTTGTTCTATTGTTTGCGACTTGGATGCTTGTGTGACGCGCAGGGCGAGTCCTATTCTCTATGGATTGTCTCCTATTATACTTAGAGGAGACAAGAATTTTTAACTTATTGACGCTTGGTGGGATTATTACTGAGCTGAAGGCATTGAATACTTGCAGTGGTTTTGAGAGCAGAACATACAGAGGTGTGCTTGGAGCGAACTTGATGACAGAGCGCGTAGAGAGCTGGCTGATGGAGAGTGCGTAGAGCGCTTACTGGAGGAGAGCGTGAGGTGCTTGCTGGAGTAGAGCGCACGGGGCGCTTGTCGGAGGAGAGCGCGCAGGGCGCTTGCTGGAGGAGAGCGTGCGGTGCGCTTGCCAGAGGAGAGCCCGTGGGGCGCTTGCCGAAGGAAAGCCCGCGGGGCGCTTGCCGGAGGAGAGCCCATGGGGTGCTTGCCCGAGGAGAGCGCGCAGGGTGTTTGTCGGAGGAGAGCATGTGGGGGGCTTACCGGAGGAGAGCGTGCGGGGTGCTTGCCAGAGGAGAGCGCACGGGGCGCTTGCCGAAGGAGAGCGCATGGGGCGCTTGCCATAGGAGAGCGCGGGGCGCTTGCCAGAGGAGAGCGCGGGGCGCTGGTTGGTGGAGAGCACGTGGGGCGCTTATTGACGTAGAGTGTGTGGGGCGCTTGTTGGTAGAGAGCGTGCATAACGCTTACTTGCGGAGAGCATGCAGGGCGCTTGTTGGCAGAGAGCGCGCGGGGTGCTTATTAGAGGAGAGTGCGCGAGAGGCTTGCAGGAGGTGAGCGCGCGGGGAAATTGTTGGCAGAGAGAGCGCGGAACTCTTATTGGAGGAGAGCGTGTGGGGCGCTTGCGGGAGGTGGGCACGCGGTTCTCTTGTTAGCGGAGAGCGTACAGAGCGCTTGCTTGAGGAGAGTGCGCGGGGTACTTGTAGGAGGTGAGAACACGGGGCGCTTGCAGAAGGTGAGCGCGCGGGCCGCTTATTGGCAGAGAGCGTGCATTGCGCTTCCTAGTAGAGAGTGTGTAGGGCTCTTGTTGGAGGAGAGAGCACGGGGCGCTTGCAGGAGGAGAGCGCACAAAGTACTTATTGGTAGAGAGCGCGCGGGGCGCTTGTTTGAGAAGAGCGCGTAGAGCGCTTATTGGAGGGGAGCGCGTGGAGAGCGGAGGGAAGAGGTGCGTGCAAGGAAGCGATGAGCGTGAGAGCACGCAAGGGGATAGAGCACGCAAATGCGTGCTAGGAGGCGGAGCACGTGGGGGAATGCAAGGAAAAGAAGCGCGCGAGAGCACACAAGGAGACGGAGCGCACGGGAGCGCACAAGGAAGGGAGAAAATCGTTAGGAGGAGGAAAGAGAAAATTTGTTTGAGGATTTCCCGGGCGGAAATGATGAAGATCTTCGATGGAGGCTTTGAAGACAAAGGAGATCTTCAAGGAACTCTTGAATATCTTCCAAGGGGGAGAAGGAAATGAAGACGAGGAGGGAGGGAGGAGAGAGAAAATCCGTAGGAGGATATCCCGGGTGGAGAAGATTAAGATCTTTGAAGGAGGCTTCGAAGGTGAAGGAAATCTTCAAGTAGCGCTTGAAGATCTTTCGAAGGGGGGAAGGAAATGAAGACGAGGAGGGAGGAAGGAGAGAGAAAATCCGTAGGAGGATTTTTCCGCTGAGCGGAGAATGTGAATTAAAGGAGGATCTAGGGCCTTATTTGTTGAAACCAGAAATCGACTTCTTGTGGAGTCCAAACCCTTAGGGAAGGGGTAACCGCACACTTACTTTGCCTAGCAAGCTTGGTTGACCAAAGACTTAGAACTTGAAATTGACTCAAGGCTACAGCACGAGATCCTACCACACACCCAAAAGATCTTAGAGCGATTCACCTCCTTAGCCTGTACTGAGTGTTGGTGTATGGTGACCGGGCAGTCTGGCAATCTGCCCCTGGCAGCTTGAAGACCGGGCGGTCTGGCGGTCTGCCCCTGGCGGCTTAGAGATCGCGCGGTCTGGCGGTTTCTTTCCCACGGTTTGCTAGCTGGTTGTTGCTGATTGGTGACCAGGCGGTATGGCAGCTTGACACAGACGACTTGAAGATGGTGTCGGCTTGTCTTCTCTTCATTATAGTTATCGGGCGGTTAGTTTAACCGCGTGGCTTATGCGGCTTGTATAGTTGCCTGCTCCTATAATCATTAGTCTCACATTGCTTATTTGTAATCTCTCATCTCTCCTCCATTCTATAAAAGGGAGGTCATACCTTTGTAATTTTTACATTTTTTGGATAATAAAATTCGGTTAGTCCAAATTTTCAGTCTTCTTATTTGCACACTGAGCTAAGGGCATCTCAGGAAACTCTATAAGACAATAGTAAGAGAACTGGAAAGCTTGCCTTCTGAGGTACCCCTTTGGGCCTATTTATAGTTTTTAAAACCGGGCCTGCAAATAACATAACTCCTCTGCTTTGAATGGCTATTCACAACCAAAAGCGGTCTGCCAACAGCCACACTCCGCTATTCTGGATGACTATTCGCAGCCTGCAAGGGCATCCAGGTAATTTTACCTCTGGACCCTACTGAGTGAGTGCCCCATGAAGGCACCACTCACCTAAAGGGGCGAGTGCTAGGGTAAACCAGACACTCATTCCTGAGGCCCCCATCATTGGTAAATGCGAGATCTAAGGCCACTTGCCTCACTCAGCGCCAAGGAACTGAAGGCGTCGATAACACTCGCCTCACTCAATGCCAAGAGCAGAATGAGTCGACAGCACTAACCTCACTCAATGATGTGCTAGCTGAAGGCATCGACAACACTCGCCTCACTCAACGCCAAGGAACTGAAAGCATCGACAACACTCGCCTCACTCAACTCCAAGAGCAAAAGACATCGACAACACTCGCCTCACTCAACGCCAAGAGCAGAAGGCATCAACACTACTCACCTCACTCAACGCCAAGCGAGCTGAAGGCGTCGATAACACTCACCTCACTCAACGCCAAAAGCAAAAGGCATTGACAACACTCGCCTCACTCAACGCCAAGGAACTGAATGCGGTGATAGTGCACGCCTTACTCAATGCCAAGCGACAGGTTCACGCTGCTTGCTCGTCGAACATTGGATTGCACATGTTACTGGGCGAGTGGTACTTGAAGCTTCCACTCGCCTAGGGCGGCGTGTGCTCGAGGAGGTTAGCACTCATCGCTTCCCAATGGCCCTGGGTGAGTGCGGGCCTGACCTGCTCCACTCGCCTTCCATTGCCAATAACTAGGGGCGAGTGCGAGCTTACTTGCTCTACTCGCCCCATACCTGTTCTACCCCTCATGGGCGAGTCGGAGAGGCTGCAGAGCCCTTGCCTCCCTTCCAACTTATTTGAGACTTGGACTGCATCAAAATGGTTGGACCGACTCCTGCTGACCCCACTCGCCGGATACGGGGTTGTACACAATCCCCGCTTTTTGCGAGGTTGACCCAAACTTGAAAAGAAACACCCAACCCCAAAAGATTTGCGAGTGGGTCAGCGAGCCCAAGGTAATCTTTTGGTGGGATCCACAAGTTGCTATATATATGCCCGCCCGCCTAGGAGAGCGGCGCTAATCCCTTCTCTTCCTGCTTTTTACCATCATGTCTCCTTCAAAGGAGTTCCAAGAGAGGCTCAACCGCGCTAGGCCGCTCAACACCTCCCGTGCCGCCAACCTGAGCCCCTGGATCTCAAACCCATCACCGAGCGGGTCGCCGCAATATAAGTTCGCAAAAAAGGCCAAACCTGTATCCCAAAGTCGGCAAGGATGTCCATGTTGATCGGGTCCATATGCCGGATCGTGGAATCGCCTCCTCCTCCAAGTCGGCCGCCAAACCAAACGGGAAGGGGGTTTAAGGCCTCCCCACTGATCCTGATACTCGCCTAGGGGATGCGGGCACCCCTCCGTTGCGATTCGATTCCCCTTAGGTGGGCTCACGCTCCCAAGATGCAGCTGATTCTTGAGCGAAGAGCCTGGTGCCCACCTTTAGGACCATCGGGATGGGCTCGCCGCCGCAGAACTCGTTGGCTCGTACACAAAGGGAAGGAGTTTGAAGACATCCCCGTCCCCACCTTTTAACTGGTCACTTATCCAGGCACTTACCTTTCGGTTCGCGGAAAGACCCCCATCTCTACACCCGCTCGACCTTTTCAAGGACAGCTGAATTCTGCTCTCCAGCCACACCTCCGGGGGGGATCCGCTTCGCACGGTTATTTGGAGTGTTGGCCCTATTTTGGACCCCAGATTTCTTACCAAAATTGATTTATCATTGAAGGCTTTCCTGGACAATCTGAAGCTGAGGAATCCTCTGATCCAGGGGGCTACTGCAACCTCCTTCTCCTAACGCGCTGGAAGGCTTCCTGGATGCCTCTCTAGATCCTGCCGAGATGAGGAGGCGAACCATTGGGATTCTCAGGAAGTATGAGCTTGCATTGCGTGAGATCCAAGAAGAGCGAGTTGTTGACGGGGAGCGGCTGCGCACGCTGGAATGGGACTATGTACTCCTGGTGGATGAGGTGAGGCGCGGCTCGGCAAGCAGGATGACTTCCCCAGGACCCCTTATAGATCGGATTCAGGAGAATCTGCGTTTCATTCATGAAGACCTAGAGCTGATCTACGAGTTCAACAACCCGCGCCGACCTCTGTGGATGGGGAAGCGAGGCCAGGGTAGATGGAAATGGCTCTTTAGCTGAGCCTACCAGCACTCACCCCCCAGACCCCCCAGCTCGCACATGTAATAATGATAATTTCTCCTTTGTCGTATTCCCTGAACATTTAACATGGCTGTGTAATTGCTTAACTATTTTTAAATCTAATTTCCAATGCTTGTTACTTGCGAATCACGTTGTGCTATAGACTCGGCTCGCATTAGGGTAGAACATGTCGCAGGGTTCGGCGAGTCAGATCCCGCAAGCTGGGCTGGAACAATCGTCTCGATAGGTTTAATTCGCTTTCTATAAATAGGCCCCCTTACCTACCCTTAGTGTATCACATTTATTGTCGGCATATACCCCCTTATTGATCTTCTCGCCACTTGCACTCGCACCGAGATCTTCAGAAATGGGCAAGACGCGACCTGACGCCGATGGGAGGTCAAAGTACGCAAGACAATTTGCCGAGTACACCTTTTTCGATGGAAACATTACAAATCAGGAGTATGTAACCTTTGTAGGTGACCACGTTCCCCAAGGTTTCTCCGCACGCTGACCCGGGGAGGGCGAAGCGATAAACACGTTTTTTGAGGACGAGCTCACCTTCCTAATCTCGCACTTTGAGGTGGGGTTGCGCCTCCCGCTCTGGCCGGAGATCTGCCGGATGCTAAAGTACTACGGGGCATTCCCCGCGCAGCTGAACCCGAATGCAATTGCCATGATGGTGACAGTCGCATGCTTCCTCCGGTGAGAACAGATCGAGTTCAACCTCACCGTCTTCCGGAATCTGTTCATATACCGCGCTACTAATGATGGGGTCGCCTTTCTCGCCGGCTCGCAATTCAAAGTTCATGAGACGGCCAATAAGAACCACAAATGGTGCTCGAAGGTCATCTTCATCAAGGGCGAGCTCGGTAACATACCCTTCTCGCCTCGGTAGCGGAGGGAGGAGGTGTACCGGCCACCGACCGTGACGGACGACGATGCCGAGCTCCACAAGTTCTTCCTCAACAAGGATTTTGAGGTCGCCTACCTTCGACGGAGCCTCGACTCGCTCCCTCCGGTTCATCCTGGCGAAGGTATAGTTCTTTTCCCTCTCTTTAATGGGCTCGCCCAAAAAAATCGATCTTTCTAATAAAAAGTTATTTTTTGCAGGTGAGCGACTGATTCTTGAGCATCCTCCCTTCGCGGACTCGGGACATTACCCTGACCCACTCGCGCACAAGTGGGCAGCTGCAGCAGCCTACCGGAGGGATCCAGGATCTGCCAGACCTCCCTCCAGTAAGAAGCGACCCGACCTCGTGAGCTCCAGCTCGCCTCGCCACACACCATCGTCGAAGAAACTAAAGAGGGCGGTGGTGGTATCCAGGGGAAGCAGATCGTCCTCGACTCGCCAGAGAAAGAGCAAGGCGACGACGACCCTCCTGCTTCCTCAATTATCGAGGAGTTCAAGGTCCACGAGCCGGGCATGCCGAAGGACCATCGACACTTTGGTCTCGGTGGTAAGGCAAACGACCAACTCGGCGAGCCGATGGTCCAGTGGGATGAACGGGCCCACAGAGTCTCCATCTCATCCCTCCTCCCCTCCTTGTCCGAGAGCCACCCTCCCAGCTGGCACGCTTATGCCCTCGGCTTCGGGCTTTATGATCGCGAGGACGCCGAGGCCTATAATTATATGACCCTCCAGCGGATCGGCTATGAATGCTTGCGAGCCCAAATGCGGGCCATGGAGCTTGCGCACATGTCGGTACGCTGCGGCTTCAACCTCAGCCCAAATTGGCGAGTGCTGAGCAGGATCGGGATATCGCCAAAGACGATGTCGCCAACTTGGCGAGGCGGATGGGAATCATTGAGAACATCATTAGCAAGAGCGTCGGCGGGGTGGTGAGTTCTAGTTAACCTCTTCCTATTTTACTTTGCTTTCATAATTTCCTTTCTTACCCCCTTTCACCTCGCAGGATGTCGAAACAGCGGACCGCATGCACACTCGCGCTGTCGAGCTGGAGGAGAAAAATAAAAAGCTGGAGGAGCAGAATAAGTCGCTCCAGGGCGAGCTCACCCGCCTGATGGATGTCATCCTTCCTCCCTTTGGCGGCGAGCCGGGCGCCCAAGTCCAAAAGCCGAAGACATTCAGCGAGGTGGAGGTCAACGAAATGTGTTAACTCAAATCTATCAAAGCTGTTGATCATACCCTGCAGGTCATACGAGATCTATAGGTGCTGACGGCGGACTGCGAGGAGGTGACCGCCAAAGACCTGGTGCCGGAGCTGTTCCTCCCCTTCCCTACTCCTAGCGAGGGGACAGCTTCAACTCGCTCTTCAAAGATGTCTCAGGCTTTGAGGATGAGCCTTTTGGGGGAGAGGATGAGAGTTGACTGTATATATATTTTTTCTGTAATGTTTCTCCCCCCCCCCTGAATTTGTGACCTTGCCGCGAGGCGAGTCCTTTTTGTAATAGAAAAGATATCAATGAAAATTTTACTTAGACAATTTTTCTGTCCTATGTTTATTTTCTGCATTGCACTTGCACGCGCGTGTCACCCCCTTGCTGTGTGACCTCGCTAGTGTTGAAGTAGGCGGTCTGGCGGTCTGAGTATGACGGTCTGGAGACCGCGCGGTCTAGCGGTCTGAAGCTGACGGGCTAAATATCCAGTTGGTGGCTGCTATGGTTCGGCGGTCTTGCGGGTTGTCTCCAGCGACTTGTATATCTGGCGGTCTGGCGGTCTGGCAGTCTTGCGGTCTCCTACGGCATCTTCTTCTGGTCTGTCCGGGCGGTTAGCCTGTTGTCTAACCGCGCGGACTGTGCGGTCTGTACATGTCAAACCGCCCAGTCTTTGTACATTTATTTAGTCCCACATTGTTAGTTTGTACTCTCCTCTATCTCCTCCATTCTATAAAAGGGAGGTCATACCTTTGTAAATGATATCTTTTTGGATAATAAAAATTTCAATTATTCAATCTTCCGGCCTGTTTTCCTAGTCGTTCTTCTCTTTTTTACATGGTATCAGAGGCAGCGATCTCTGGCTCCTGATTCTGTGCTCCTTTCTAGCCGTACGACCTGCTTCTTCTTCCCGCGGCCTGTCTTGTTTGCCTGCGCCCTGTCTGCGCGGCCTGTTTCTCTTTGTCTGCTTGCGATCTGTTCTTGTCGCAGCCTCCCTTCTTCTCTTTCTTATCGCCCCGGCCTGTTTGCCGGATTCCTCTTTCTCTCCCGTTCGTGCGGTCTGTCTTCCAACCGCCCGACCTCTTACCCTCTGTTTTGGCTTTGCGGCTTGGTCGTGGCTTCTCTAGCCGCTGGTGTCTGACATCGTGACCGCTGCAGCTTTTCCCTTTCTCTCTTAACCGCCCGGCTTGGTTCCTAACCGTCCGGTTTCGGTCTTCTTCTATGGATATCTCTGACAATTCCACTACCACCACTCCTGCAGCCACTCCGGCTCCGCCTTCTATCCCTACTCCTTCCGGCAATCTGGGCACTTTTTCTAAGCTCCTGGGCTCCAACTATCCAGATTGGAGCGTTTCTTTCACTTTCCTTCTTCGTTCTCAGCGCAAACGTCATCATCTTACCGATGATCCGCCTCCTCCTAATTCTCCTCTCTTTGACGAATGGGATGCGAGTGTTGCGCTTGTCCGCACATGGCTGGCTAATAGCCTCTCTGATGAGTGCCTTCCCGTCATCCGTCATGATGAGACGGTAAAGGCCGCGTGGCTTCATCTGGCTGCTCTTTACTCTAAGGGGACGCAGACCTCCCGGATTTATACTCTTTATGCGGATCTCTTCGCTCGTTCATCCATGACTCCCGCTGCAGCCTATCAGCAAGTTCAGGCTCTTGGCGCTGAGATCCTCCAGAATCGCCCCTTCTCTGCGGACTTGGCTCAGCAACACAAACACTTCCAGGAACTCCTGGTTGTTTGTTATCTTCTGCGACTTCCCGAGTCTTTTGATCTCATCCGCCAGCAGATCTTGGGTGAAGCTGAGTCTCCCACCTTAGATGCCACCGCCGCTCGCGTAGCCGCCGTTACTTCTCTACTCCAGCGCCCTCTGTTATCCTCCCCTCCTCCGCAGGACTCTTATGCTCAGTACACTCAGCGCGGCAGCAATAATGGCCGCAGCCACTCTGGGGCGCGCGGTCCGTCCAGGTTCCTCTGTTCTCACTGTGGTCGTACCGGTCATACCATTGACCGATGTTGGCAGAAACATCCTCATCTGCGCCCATCTGGTGATACTTCGCCCTCCCCGAACCCCTCCTCTCGGTCGTCTGCTTCGGTGGCGACGACCTCAGGTAGTGCTCATGTCGCTATCCAAGGTAAATGGTTGATTGATTCTGGTGCTACAAATCATATGACAGGCAATCCTCAGTGTTTTTCGCTTCTCGAAACGCATGATCGGTTGCCTCATGTCCTTGTTGCGGATGGTTCTCCTTCCCCGGTTCGTGGGACAGGCATGGTTCAAGTCACCCCATCGCTGCGCTTGGTGGACACTCTCTATGTCCCGAAGTTTCCTTGCAATCTTCTATCTGTTACTACTTTATGCAAGCAACTTCAGTGCTCTGTTGTATTCACTCCTACTTCTTGTTGCTTTCAGGACCCGAGAACCCAACGGACGATTGCTACTGGGACTGAGAGCGGCGGCCTCTACTTCCTCGACAACGTTTCCGCTCTGTCCGCCTTCACTTCCTCATCTACTGATCTGCTTCAATGGCATCTTCGCCTTGGACATCCTCCTGCTCGCATTCTTCGACAGCTTCTGCCCCACTTACCGCCAACCAGTCCTCCGCTCAACTGTGACGCCTGCCAACTTGGCAAACATCACCGCTCCTCCTTCCCGCCCAAGCATGCTCGCAGTTCCTCTAGCCCGTTTGATCTCATCCATTCTGATGTATGGGGTCCGGCTCCCACTCCAACCATTGGTCGGGGTAGTTTGTATTTTGTAACTTTTATTGATGACTTTTCTCGTTGTACCTGGGTGTATCTGTTACGAGATCGCTCTGAACTCTTCTCTGTTTGGGAATGCTTTTATAATATGATTAAAACTCAGTTTCATGTCTCTATTAAATGTCTTCGCTCTGATAATGCTAAAGAGTATCTTAGTCATGATTTTTCATCTTTCTGTATGCAACATGGTCTTATTCATCAGACCACCTGCGTTTACACCTCCCAGCAGAATGGGGTGGCGGAACGTAAAAACCGTCATCTCCTCGATGTCGCTCGCACTCTCCTAACGCAGATGCATGTGCCTCGCTCTTATTGGGGCTATGCTGTTCTCCTCGCCTGTTATCTCATCAATCGTATTCCTTCTACTGTTCTTCAGGGTAAGACTCCCTTCTCCATTCTCTACCCCGGCAAGGAACCTTTTCCCCTCCCTCTTCGCATCTTTGGCTGTACAGCCTTTGTGCATGCCCCGTCTGCTACCCGTGACAAACTTTCTCCCCGTGCCACCAAATGTGTCTTTTTGGGCTACTCGGTCACTCAGAAAGGCTACTGTTGCTTTGACCCCGTTCTGCGCAAACAGTTTGTTTCTGCAGATGTCACCTTCTTCGAAAATGCAGCCTACTTCTCCTCTCCACCCCTTCTTCCTCCTGTTCCTGACTCATCACCCTCCCTGTCTGTTCCCTCTCAGCCTATCCACGTTTCTCCTCCCCCTTCCTCATTCCCTCCTCCATCTATTCCTCTCCCCTCTCCTCCCTCCCCGTCTCCGGAGCCGTCTCTCTCTAGTCCCGGGCCAGCTTTCTCCGCTACGGACGCTCCGGTCCCTGAAGCCCCCGACGACCTGGATCTCCCCATTGCTCTTCGCAAAGGGGTGTGGGCATGCACTCAACACCCGCTTGCGGCAGTTGTGTCCTATGCTCAGCTTACTTCTTCTCGCCGGCATTTTGCTTTAGCTATTTCAGCTACTACTGCTCCCCGTACCTACCAGGAGGCGCTTGTTATTCCTCATTGGAAGTCTGCCATGGATGAGGAAATCGCTACTCTTACTGAACGGGGCACCTGGACCCTTGTTTCTCCTCCAGTGGGTACTGATGTGGTTGGATGTCGATGGGTGTTTGTTGTGAAATTTCGCCCAGACGGGACTGTGGACCGCTACAAAGCCCGACTGGTGGCCAAAGGCTTCACTCAGACTTATGGGGTTGACTACTTTGATACTTTCTCCCCGGTTACTCGTCTCAGCACCATCCGGGTTCTTCTCTCTGTGGCTGTCAACCGCAATTGGACTATCTCCCAGCTTGATGTCAAGAATGCCTTTCTTTATGGGGATCTTCATGAGGACGTTTACATGGAGCAACCTCCGGGGTATGTTGCTCAGGGGGAGACCCGTGTATGCAAGCTAAAGAAGGCTATCTATGGCCTCAAGCAGAGCCCTCGGGCATGGTTCGACAAGTTCAGCAGCATTGTGGCTGCTGTTGGCTTTACAAGAAGTACGGCTGATCATTCCCTATTTATTCGCAAAACCGCATCGGGCCTTGTAGTTTTGGCGGTTTATGTTGACGACATTCTTCTTACCGGTGATGATCAAGCTGGGGTGGACTTGACAAAGAAGCATCTCCGTCAACATCTTGTCACAAAGGATATGGGCTCCCCGAAATACTTTTTGGGGATAGAGATCTGTCGGAAGCCCGACTCTCTGGTTCTCTCCCAACGGAAGTATGCACTTGATCTTCTACGGGATGCAGGATTGACCGGTGCCAAACCGGCACGGTATCCCATGGCTACTAGAGAAGACAAAACATGGACAGATGACTCTCCTCTTATGTCTGATGCCATAAAGTATAGACGTCTGGTGGGTAAACTCATTTATCTCACGGTGACCAGACCTGACATTGCCTATGCTGTTGGCAAGGTAAGTCAGTTCATGCAAGCTCCCAGGGAATGTCATCTTCAGTCTGCCTTGAAGATATTAGAGTATGTTAAAGCAGCACCGGGCAAAGGACTACTCTTTCAGAAGAATGGTCATTTGAGAGTTGAAGCCTACTCAGATTCTAGCTATGCTGATGATAAAGATGACCGCAAATCTACATCTGGTTTCTGCACATTTGTTGGAGGTAATCTTGTGAGCTGGAAGAGCAAGAAGCAGTCTGTAGTTTCAAGGTCTAGTGCTGAAGCTGAATATCGGAGCATGGCGTCCACCACTTGCGAACTAAAATGGTTGCGGGCTCTCATGCTTGATCTGGGAGAGGTCTACGACTATCATCTTCCTATGTTCTGTGACAACAAGGCCGCTATATATATATCCAAAAATCCGGTCTTCCATGAGAGAACCAAACATATTGAAGTCGACTGCCATTTCATCCGGGAAGAGATCTTGAAGAAACAGATTTGCACTCCGTTCGTCACCTCCGACAAAGAGTTGGCAGATATCTTTACCAAGCCTGTGTCTACTTCATTCTTCCACATTTGTGATAAGCTGGGCATGATCGATATCTATGCTCCAGCTTGAGGGGGAGTGTTGAAGTAGGCGGTCTGGCGGTCTGAGTATGACGGTCTGGAGACCGCGCGGTCTAGCGGTCTGAAACTGACGGGCTAAATATCCAGTTGGTGGCTGCTATGGTTCGGCGGTCTTGCGGGTTGTCTCCAGCGACTTGTATATCTGGCGGTCTGGCAGTCTTGCGGTCTCCTACGGCATCTTCTTCTGGTCTGTCAGGGCGGTTAGCCTGTTGTCTAACCGCGCGGACTGTGCGGTCTGTACATGTCAAACCGCCCAGTCTTTGTACATTTATTTAGTCCCACATTGTTAGTTTGTACTCTCCTCTATCTCCTCCATTCTATAAAAGGGAGGCCATACCTTTGTAAATGATATCTTTTTGGATAATAAAAATTTCAATTATTCAATCTTCCGGCCTGTTTTCCTAGTCGTTCTTCTCTTTTTTACAGCTAGGATAGAACTTGTCGCTAGTGCCCAACCAGATTAATTTTAGACTATATGCCTGCTCGCAAACCTCGGGATCTCGCCACCCCGTAGAAGTAAGAGTTGGACCTATCGCCAAGTGGGACCCGCGACCTCCTGGCTCGCCTGATGGATCCCTTTCCCTTTAGAAGGTTATTCAAGACCGGATTTTCATAAGTAATAACCTGATGGGGTGGAATTCGATTGTCGAGAACACCCCCGGCTCGCCTTTCTTGGTGGTTATCAAGATCTCGGCTCGCCCCCTTTTCGCATCGCTTTACTGAGTTACTTTCTCCTCTTAGTAGTTGTTGAGATCTCGGCTCGCCACTACCTGTTTGTCTGGAGGTTGGTGTATTTGACCTTTTGTTTCCCTTATGGTTTTTTCTCTCGGCCTCTGCCCCAAGTTCACCTTAGAATACCTCATGTTGACTGACAAAAGCAGCCTGGGACTCGGTTCTAGAGAATCAAAATCATCCACAGAGGAACCCTTCCCTGTCATCTAGATGAGGGCATGCCATCGTAATAAGCTCGGAACTTAGCTCTAGGGTAGCATCAACGTCCACCGAGGACCCCTAACCTGTCAGCTAGGTGAGAGCCTAACAACGGGAGAAGCTCGAGACTTAAGCAGACTCTCTCGAGTGACATCCAGCCCTGCCAGCCAGTGGAAGCCTTACAGCGAGATCTTCTCGGGGTCTGGGCAGACTCTCTCGAGTGACATCTTGCCCTGCCAGCTAGTGGGAGCCTGACAGCGGGATCTTCTCGGGGTCTGGGTAGACTCTCTTGAGTGACATCCAGCCCTGTCAGCTAGTGAGAGCCTGACGGTGGGATCTTCTCAGGGTCTTGGTAGACTCTCTCGAGTGACATCCAGCCCTGCTAGCTAGTAGGAGCCTGGCAGCAGGATCTTCTAAAGGTCTGGGTAGACTCTCTCGAGTGACATCCAGCCCTGCAGCTAGTGGGAGCTTGGCAGGAGGACCTTCTGGGGATCTGGGGCAGACTCTCTCGAGTGACATTCAGCCCTTCCAGCTAGTGGGAGCCTGGCAGCGGGATCTTCTTAGGGTCTGGGTAGACTCTCTCGAGTGACATCCAGCCTTGCCAGCTAGTGGGAGCCTGGAAGCGGGATCTTTTCAGGTTCTGTGGAAAACTCACTCGAGTGACATCTAGCCCTGCCAGCTAGTGGGAGCCTAGTAGAAGGATCTTCTCAGGGTCAGGGGCAGACTCTCTCGAGTAACATCCAGCCCTGCCAGCTAGTGGGAGCCTATCAGTGGGATCTTCTCGGGGTCTGGGCAGACTCTCTCGAGTGACATCCTGCCCTGCCAGCTAGTGGGAGCCTGACAGCGGCTTCTTCTCAGGATCTGAGAAGACTCTCTCGAGTGACATCCAGTCCTGCCAGCTAGTGGGAGCCTGGAAGTGGGATCTTCTCAGGGTCTGGGCAGACTCTCTAGAGTGATATCCAATCCTGCCAGCTAGTGCGAGCCTGGCGGCGGGATTTTCTCGTGGTCTGGGCAGACTCTCTCGAGTGAAATCCAGCCCTGCCAGCTAGTGGGAGCCTAGAAGCGGGATCTTCTCAGTGTCTGAGCAGACTCTCTCGAGTGGCATCCAACCTTGTCAACTAGTGTGAGCCTGGCATCGGGATCTTCTAGGGGTCTGGGCAGACTCTCTCAAGTGACATCCAGCCCTGTCAGCTTATGGGAACCTGGCAGCGGGATCTTCTAGGGGTCTGGGCAGACTCTCTCGAGTGACATTTAGCCATGCCAGCTTGTGGGAGCCTAGCAGCAGAATCTTCTCGGGATCTGGGAAGACTCTCTTGAGTGACATCCAGTCCTGCCAGCTAGTGGGAGCCTGACAGCCGGATCTTCTCAGTGTCTATTTCATGAACATTGTACAACCCCATATTCGCTGGGTGGGACCCGGAGACACCACTGAGGAATTGGGCTAGGCTCAGGTTAGCCCTGGGTTAGCCCTAAGACATACTTATAGAGCTCTCGCCCTGAAGGGGCTCCCGCCCAAGGCAGATGTTTAAGCTCACAACCCCATATTCGCTGGGTGGGACCCGGAGACACCACTGAGGAATTGGGCTAGGCTCAGGTTAGCCCTGGGTTAGCCCTAAGACATACATATAGAGCTCTCGCCCTGAAGGGGCTCCCGCCCAAGGCAGATGTTCAAGCTCTCGGCAGGAGAGATCGTCGACCGACCAGAGCAGATCGTCGACCTCGTGGCAGGAGAGATCGTCGACCGACCAGGGCAGATGGTCGACCTCTCGGCAGGAGAGATCGTCGAACGACCGAAGCAGAGGGCCTGACCGCGGAAGCTTCCGCCCTAGGGCCAGCTCCCGCCCAGGGCAGGCGAGAAGGCCCCAAGAAGGCCTTCAGTTGCGAGCTCTTCGAAACCATGGAGGGCGCGAACCCCCCCTGGCAAGGGGGTCTCGCCAAGGTTGGCCCGGGTGAGGGTCCAACGAGAGCCTTCTCGGCCAGGGTTCTCGCCAAGTGGGCCCACGTGGTGGGGCCCGGCGCTCATAAAGAAGATTATTTTTATATACTATATTATCCCGAGGTAAAATTACCCAAATGCCCTTTGAATGACAGCGGGATTAGGCTATTGGCAGACCCCTCAGAGGTATTTCAGTATTTTCAGGTCAAAGGAAGGCTATAAAAAGACCCATAAGGGCTCTTTAGAAGGCAAGTTGATCATTTTTCCTCTAGCCCTAGTGCCTTCTGAAGAGCTCCCAGCCCAGCATTTGGCTTTGGAGGGGAAGCTCTCAGAGATCTTCCGGGTGTGTGGTGGGTCCTCCCAGCTGAGGCTTTGGGTCTGTGTTAGGGCCTTAGCAACCTGTCAGGGGTCGAGGTTTGAGAGAAGTAGGCATTGACTGCACTTTGGTTCGTGAACATTTGTTGAGGTCATTTTTGGCTGCAACAGTTCTGGTGCGGTGAGCGTGGAAGCAGTCGGTGCAAGAAAATCTTGAGTTAAGTCCCATGGCAGGAGGCGAGGGTGAAGGATCAGGTGCGGGAGGATCCCCCACCCGGGTGGACGAGGCGACGAGGAAGATGTTTGAGGACTTCAGGCGAGAAGTCATGCAGACGATCAACTTGGCCTTCTCGGCAAGGAACGAGTGGGAGACGCCGCAGGTTCCGGTGGAGGTGGTTCCGCTGCTAGGCGAGAACGCCCCAGGGCAGCGCCCCGGTAAGGAGGTTCCGGTAGAGGCAGGCGAGAGAGACGTAGCTGCGCGGGAGCTCTTCCCAGGTCAGCGTCTCGGGAAGGAGCTTCCGGCGGATCTGGGCGAGAAGGAGGCGACGGTGCGGGAACTCTTCCCCGGGCAGGGTCTCGCGGATCGGTCCAGCCAACCGAGATCGCGAGACGTGCCATCTCGCCAGGTAGGGGGCGAGACCCCCTTTAGTGAGCTCATTGTCTCGGCTCCAGTGCCGGAGGGGTTCCGGGAGCCGGACATGACCTACTACACCGGGAAGGATGACCCGGTCCAGCACGTGCAATGGTTCGAGGACGTGGTGTCCATCAGGCAAATGTCGGATGCCTTCAAGTGTAGGCTTTTTGCCATCACTCTGAAAGAAAAGGCCAGGGACTGGTTCCACCAGTTGCCGGCGAGTTCCATCTACAGCTTTGAGGATCTGCGGAGGGGTTTTCTGTTGAGATTCTCGACTTCGAAGAAAAGGAAGAAGGAGGCTGAGTGCCTGTTTGCAGTGAGGCAAGGGCCGGAGGAGACGTTGGGTCGCTATGTCGACCGGTTCCAAGAGGAGGTTCTCCTGGTCCAGGAGGTCCCGGGGTATGCGCTGATGCTAGCCTTCACCCTGGGGCTGAGGCCAGGGTTTTTTAGCATGGAGTTGAAGAGAGTGCCCCCTCTCTCTTTTGAGGAGCTCATGGAGAGGGCGGCGAAGGAGATAGACTTCGAGAGGGCAAACCCGGCGTTTGCGAGGAAGCTGGCCAGGCTGGCCGAGGATGACGTGAAGGAGCTGGTGGCGGGAAGGCAGAGAGAGCAGAGAGAGCAGAGAGAGCAGAGAGAGCAGAGGGAGCCGAGGGAAGATAGGAGAAGAGAAGAGCCCCAAGGGCAGGGGCAACAGCATGGGGGGGCCAGGGAGCCAAACAACCGACTGGGTTGGAGGCCTCAGGAGGGTCGCCCCCAGGGCCAGGGAGGACTTCAGATAAGAGATAACTTTCGGGAGCCCAGAAGGCTGGAGCAGGGAGGATGGCGACAGGGACCAAGGGGTCATTTCCCACCGCCGCAGGAGGCTATGGAGATGGGAAGGGGAAGAGGTAGAAGACTTCGGGGAGCCGGAAGAAGGGGAGGAGGAGAAGGAAGAGGGGGCAGGGTGGCGTTGCCTTATTGTGACTTCCATCAGGAGGAAGGTCACGCAACGGCCACCTGCCCAGAGTTTCTGGAGATTAGAGGGGCCAGAGTGGCCGGAAGACAAGATCCGCCTGTAAGGATCGTTGAAGTACAGCGGGAAGAGGTGGAGGACAGATGTGAAGACAGGATTGACGTGGGGACCCGAGGAGGGATCGGAGTGATCCACGGGGGGGTGGGGATCGAGGCCACCCGCAAGGGGAGCCTTCAAACCATGTTCCGCCGAGGGGTCGCCTCGACCTCCCAGGCTCCCCCCCCCCCCAGAGGAGAAGATCACTTTCTCATCCGCGGATATGCCAGACTACGAGGACCCGTTCTGCGACGCGCTTGTGATCCAGACAGCGGTGGAGAACTACACCGTCTCCCGGATACTGGTGGATAATGGGAGCTCGGTGAATGTGATCTTCAAGAAGGCCTTCGATGAGATGAGAGTGGAAGGAAAAAGGGTCCTGGCTTCTGATGGACCGCTTTTTGGCTTCTCCGGAGAAAGGAAAGAAGTGGAAGGGGGAGTGGGCCTGCATGTGAGGCTTGGGGGCGTCTCACGGAACTGTCGGTTCGTGATCGTGGATGCCCCGAGTAGTTACAATGCCATCTTTGGACGTCCCCTCATCAGCGCCTTTCGCTGCGTACCCTCCTCATACCACCAGTGTCTCAAGTTCAACAATGGAGGGGTGCAGGTTAGGATCAGGGGGGATCCGAAGATGGCAAGGCAGTGCTATGTGACGGCGGTTAACACCATGTCATGGATGGAGGAGGCAGAGGAGTTGGAGAGGGAGATGGCTGAGCAGGAAGGAGTTGAGGAAGGGGGGATGAGCCTGGAGGAGGCGATGAAGGTTGCTGAGGAGATGACAGAGGCGAGAGGAGTGGTGGATGAAGAAGAGCGGAGGCAGGAGGAGAGCCTGGAGGAGGCGATGGAAGTTGATGAGGTTGGGGGAGAAGAGCTCGAGTTCGAGCAGGAAGAGGCGAGGGTAAGTTGGGAGCGGTCGGGGCTGGAGCCGGCCGAAGAGGTGGTGGAGGTGGAGGTGCTTACAAGAGCGGGGGAGGCGCAAAGGATTCGGATCAGCGGAGGCTTGAGCCTTGAGGATCAGGAGCGGATGCGAGCCTGCATCCAGGGCAACGTCGACATCTTCGCTTGGAGCACGGCAGACATGCCGGGCATCGACGCGGACGTGGCCTGTCACCGCCTGAACCTGGATCCCAGAGCCCGCCCCATACGCCAAAAGATGAGGGCCATCGCCACCAAGCTAGAAGCCCCCATCCGAGAGGAGGTCCAGAAGCTCCTGGACGCAGGCTTCATCTCAGAGATCCAGTATCCAGGCTGGATCTCCAACGTGGTAATGGTAAAGAAGGGAGGAGGAAAATGGCGCATGTGTATTGATTTTTCCTTATTAAATAAATCATGCCCCAAGGATTGCTACCCCTTGCCTCGAATCGACGCGCTGGTTGACTCAGCCGTCGGTTTTTCTCTTATGAGTTTTTTAGATGCATTTTCAGGTTACCACCAGATCCGGATGCACCCTCCCGATGTCAAAGATGTTTCCTTCATCACGAGAGAGGGATGCTTCAGCTATAAGATGATGCCCTTCGGATTGAAGAATGCAGGGGCAACATACCAACGCATGATGGATCGAATCTTTCGAGATCAAAGGGGAAGGAACCTGGAGGTCTACGTGGACGACCTCATGGTCAAGAGCAAATGTGTTGTTTCCCACTTGCGGGACTTGGAGGAAACGTTCGCCACCCTGCGGAAGTTCAAGATGAGGTTGAACCCCTTGAAGTGCGTCTTCGGGGCTAGTCGCGGCAAATTCCTCGGGCACCTCTTGACTCCCGCGGGGGTAGAGCCCAACCCCGATAAGGTTAAGGCTATTCTAGACCTAGAATCGCCTCGCAACGCCAAGGAGGTCCAGCGCTTGACCGGGAAGTTGGCCGGGTTAAGCAGGTTCCTCTCTCGGTCAGGGGATAGATGTTCCTCCTTCTTCAAAGTACTTCGTGGCAACCAAGCATTCGAATGGACGGCCGAGTGCGAAGAGGCTTTTCAGGGGCTGAAGAGGCAACTCTCCCAAGCTCCGTTACTTCAAAGCCCGAAGGAGGGGGAGGACCTAGCCTTGTATTTAGGAGTGGGAGGAGAGGCGGTGAGCTCCGTCTTGGTTAGGGAAGAGGGGAAGAAGCAGCTACCCGTCTATTATGTCAGCCGAATCTTAAAAAAGGCGGAGCTCCGATACCCCATCCTGGAAAAGCTAGCATATGCTTTGGTCATCTCAGCTAGGAAGCTTCGCCCTTACTTTCAAGCACACTCGATTAGGGTGATAACCGACCATCCCCTTCGCAAAGTCTTGGAGGGGGTGGAACATTCAGGAAGGTTGGCAAAGTGGTCCATCGAGCTAAGCGAGTTTGACATCTCTTTCGTCCCGAGGCTCTCTATCAAAGCCCAGGCAGTAGCGGATTTCCTGGCGGACTATGTTACCGAGGCGGAGGCTGAAGAACCAAAGCCGCAAGAAGCGTGGAAGATGGTGGTCGACGGGGCCTCGGGAAGGCACTCCCTGGGAGGAGGTGTGGTGTTAGTAAGCCCTCAGGGAGTTACCATAGAGCAAGCCGTGACTTTCCATTTCCCTGTAACCAACAACCAAGCAGAGTATGAGGCTGTGATCGCCGGCCTTCGCTTGGCGAAGGAGTTGGAAATCCAGGATGTGGAAGCCTTCACCGACTCAATGGTGGTAGCATCGCAGATCCGAGGCGAGTTTGAGGCCCGGGAGCCGACCCTCGCGAGGTATCTATCTAAGGTAAGAGCCATCATTGGGGGTTTCCGTTCATTCTCTATTCGACATGTCCCCAGGGAGGAAAGCGCGGCAGCTGATCGACTGGCGAAGTTCGGGCCTCGGGGAGGAGGTACCCTAACCGAACTATTCCGACCAGCCATTGAAGAGGGGGAGTTGATGGAGGTGAATCGGCGGTCCTCATGGATGGATCCATTGGTGACTTTCTTAACCACAGGAGAACTGTCGGAAGAAGTCAAGGATGCAAAGAGCTTCAGGCACAAGGCGGCTCATTACCTGATGCTGGAGGGGAGCTTGCATCGGAAGATGTTGTCAGGGCTCCTCGCGAGATGCGTAACCGAGGAGGAAGTCCCGAGGATCCTGGAAGAGGTGCATTCTGGAGAATGCGGCAGTCATTCAGGGGGAAGGACATTGGAAGCAAGGGTGATAAGGCAAGGATATTTCTGGCGGACCATAAGGAGGGATACAGCTGAATTCGCAAGAAGGTGTCGGAAGTGCCAAGTACATGCTCCTCTCCAGCTCTTGCCCGCCCAAAGACTTCGAAGCATCACGGCGCCATGGCCCTTCGCCATTTGGGGGATGGACCTGGTTGGACCCTTCCCTCCAGCTAGCGGGCAAAGGAGGTTCCTCCTAGTGATGATTGACTACTTCTCCAAATGGCTGGAGGTCAAGCCGTTAGCCAAGGTAACCTCCCAGGTCATCAGAAACTTCGTTTGGGGGGAAATCATTTGCAGGCACGGATTGCCCCAAGCGATAGTGACAGACAATGGTCCTCAGTTTGCCAGCGAAGAATTCATCAGCTTCTGCACCCAATTGGGGATCGATCTCAGGTTCGCCTCTGTCCATCACCCTCGGAGCAATGGCCAGGTGGAGGCGGCAAACAAAGTCATCGTCAACTTGCTCAAAAAGAAGGTCGAGAACCTGAAGGGTAGCTGGGTGGAACAGCTCCCTTCCGTCCTGTGGGCCTTGCGAACAACTCCGAACACGGCCACTGGAGAGACCCCCTTCAAGCTCTCTCACGGGTGCGAGGCTGTCCTCCCGGTGGAGTTCGAGGTTCGGTCCCCAAGGGTCACGGCCGCAGGTGGGGGAAGCGAAGCTTGGAGGTTGGAGAACGAGGAAGGGTTGCGCCTCTCATTAGATATGGTGGAAGAGCTGCGGGATGTTGCCGCCATCAGGCAGGAGGAAATAAAAAGGCGAATGGCTCGATACTTCGATAAGCATATCCGAGTCAAGCAATTCGCCGAGGGGGACCTAGTACTGAAAAAGGTCGACGCTGCGGGAAGGTCGGCCGCGGTTGGTAAGCTCAACCCTAGCTGGGAGGGGCCTTATATAGTAGAGAAGGCTCTGGTTAACGGAGGCTACTATCTCCAGGATGCGGAGGGAAGGACCTTGAGTCACACCTGGAATGGTGATGACCTGAAGCGCTTCTACCCGTAAGGGGAAAGAAGGATTGTAATGTTGTAAATAACTATTGCATTCTCGATAAGTTTACTTCAGAATATTTACTATCTCTGAGTACGCAATCTTTATGCTTTTTGTTTTAACCGGCTATGACTCCTCATCTCAATGATAGAATAGGCCTGTTTGAAGGAAACTTCAACGACACCCCGAGCTCGGCTCGGCCCCAGGTAGACCCGCTGCGCAGGCTCTCATCTAGCTGGCAGGTCCGAAGGCTCGCCTGTGGGGGATAGGTTGGCTCTTGTGATACTTTGTTCTTAGCCACTTCAACGACACCCCGAGCTCGGCTCGGCCCCAGGTAGACCCGCTGCGCAGGCTCTCATCTAGCTGGCAGGTCCGAAGGCTCGCCTGTGGGGGATAGGTTGGCTCTTGTGATACTTTGTTCTTAGCCACTTCAACGACACCCCGAGCTCGGCTCGGCCCCAGGTAGATCCGCTGCGCAGGCTCTCATCTAGCTGGCAGGTCCGAAGGCTCGCCTGTGGGGGATAGGTTGGCTCTTGTGATACTTTGTTCTTAGCCACTTCAACGACACCCCGAGCTCGGCTCGGCCCCAGGTAGACCCGCTGCGCAGGCTCTCATCTAGCTGGCAGGTCCGAAGGCTCGCCTGTGGGGGATAGGTTGGCTCTTGTGATACTTTGTTCTTAGCCACTTCAACGACACCCCGAGCTCGGCTCGGCCCCAGGTAGACCCGCTGCGCAGGCTCTCATCTAGCTGGCAGGTCCGAAGGCTCGCCTGTGGGGGATAGGTTGGCTCTTGTGATACTTTGTTCTTAGCCACTTCAACGACACCCCGAGCTCGGCTCGGCCCCAGGTAGACCCGCTGCGCAGGCTCTCATCTAGCTGGCAGGTCCGAAGGCTCGCCTGTGGGGGATAGGTTGGCTCTTGTGATACTTTGTTCTTATCCACTTCAACGACACCCCGAGCTCGGCTCGGCCCCAGGTAGACCCGCTGCGCAGGCTCTCATCTAGCTGGCAGGTCCGAAGGCTCGCCTGTGGGGGATAGGTTGGCTCTTGTGATACTTTGTTCTTAGCCACTTCAACGACACCCCGAGCTCGGCTCGGCCCCAGGTAGACCCGCTGCGCAGGCTCTCATCTAGCTGGCAGGTCCGAAGGCTCGCCTGTGGGGGATAGGTTGGCTCTTGTGATACTTTGTTCTTAGCCACTTCAACGACACCCCGAGCTCGGCTCGGCCCCAGGTAGACCCGCTGCGCAGGCTCTCATCTAGCTGGCAGGTCCGAAGGCTCGCCTGTGGGGGATAGGTTGGCTCTTGTGATACTTTGTTCTTAGCCACTTCAACGACACCCCGAGCTCGGCTCGGCCCCAGGTAGACCCGCTGCGCAGGCTCTCATCTAGCTGGCAGGTCCGAAGGCTCGCCTGTGGGGGATAGGTTGGCTCTCGTGATACTTTGTTCTTAGCCACTCCAACGACACCCCGAGCCTGGCTCGGCCCCAGGCAGACCCGCTGCGCCGGCTCCCACCAAGCTGGCAGGTCCGAAGGCTCGCCTGCGGGGGATAGGTGGAGTCCTTGACCTTTTAATCCTTGGTTCTTGATTGGTAGCTACTACGTTACAACGAGCTCGGCTCAAACCCCGGTAGACCCGCTGCGCGGGCACCCATGTAAGCTAGCAGGTCCAACGGCTCGCCGGCGGGGTAGGGGTTTGATTGGTTGAAAAAATATGTGGGCAGGACCCTGACCTAGACTGGGGGCAAATCCCTAAAGGGTCTCGGTTCAAGGGTCTCGACCAGTAAAGGTCTCGGCTCAGGGGTCTAGACCAGTAAAGGTCTTGGCTTGGAGGTCTCGGCAGATCGCGGCCCGGAGGTTTCGGCCAGTGAGGATCCCGGCCAGAGGTCTCAGCCAGCAAAGGTCTCGGCTAAAGGAGGTTCTCGCAAAAAGAAAGCTCCCGGCGGACCTAGGCAGGACGATTCAATCGACGACGCGAGGTTCCCGCCTAACTGATCTCTAAGGAAGGTCACCCTAAAGAGACTAAGGGTCTCGGCGGAAGCTCGCGCGGAGGTCATTCGGCAGAGTAATATACTTTCAAAGCACGCATGGATAATAATAAAAAAAAAGAAAAAGGGGGAAATGAAAAATGAAAATGAGACATTACTTATAAAAAAGTTAATTACAGAAGGAGGTTCTCGCTCATTACAAAAAGATATTCAAAATAAAAGACACCTCAGGGGGACGCGCTGTAGTCCCCACTGGTGCTCTCGCTTGAATCATTGCCAGAGCCTTCCCCGGACGTCTCGTCAACAGCGGGAGAGGACCTCGGGACGTCTGAGAGCGGCGAGTCCGGCGCGCCCGGGGGTTTAGGAACTGGGTCGTAAAGCCAAGGGAGAAGTTGACGAGCGTCGATGGTCGCGCCGTCCTCCCGGAGCAGCTCGACGTCTCGCAGCGTCTCGAGCGTCAGCTTGACGGTCGCCTGAGCGTTGGCTTGAAGCAGCTTATCGACGTCGTACTCCGAGAGGTAACGGCTCCGCAACCTCGCATCTAGCTCCGGGGGCGAGACCTTCGCCAGCTCTGCGCGGAGCTGTTCCCTCAGGAGGACGCTCTCGCAGCGCGCGTTGGCCAGCTCTGCGCGAAGCTCCCTGACTTGGGCGGAATCCTGCAAAAGGGATAAAAGATTTTAGTCTAGACGCATTACACCGTAGAAACTTCGAGGAAACGGAGGCAAGGGCTCAGGAAGGTCTCGCCTACCTCGGTCGCGGGGCGCAGAGACAGCGCCAATTTGGCATCCGCGAGCTCCTGTTGAGCTCTCGCGAGTTCTTCTTCCGCGGCATGCGCGCGAGCTATCGCGTCCTCCCTCGCCTTGCGCATGTCAGTGAAGTTCTTGTCAATGGTGATGCTTCGACGCGCACACATATGTGTAAGCTCGAACCCGCGCATTACGGCCCGGGTGGCGTCGAAGGCTAGAAGGCGGGTAGGCGTCTGGTCGAACACGCTGGCATCTTCCCGGCTGTATAGACCATACCCAAGCGAGAAGGCCTCGCCGGTCACATTTTCCCCCTCCGCCCATCGGGGAAGGAGGGTCGAGACCCTGATTGAGTTTGTCTTGGGGTCCCATTCCATCTGGGGCTTCCCCTCCGGGTCGGCGTACCTGACGCCTAAACCAAAGTTCCGGTGCCCTCTCGGCACCTCCTGGGGCGGGACGTTGGCGGAGGTCTCGGCGGCAACCATTTCTCCCCCCGCCTCGCCTACGGCCGATGTGTTCCTAGCGGAAGCCTCGGCGCGGCTCTTGGCGGCGGCGGCGGCATCCATCTCACTGGCCCTCTGAAGGATCGCTTCAAAGGACCTGCCCTCAGGAGGAGGTTGGACGGGCGAGACCGCCAACGATTTCCCCTTGTCGGCGGCAGAAGGCTTGGGCCTCTTCAGCGCGCGGAGAGGAGGAAGGGTGGCCTTCCGCTTCTTGGCCGGTGGCGGCATGGAAGGGTTTGGATCTTCTCGGCAGGCGCTGGCGCTAGCTTCCGCGAGCGCAAGGGGGCCTCTCGCTGCCAGACCCTCGACACCCCGGCCTGCGGCGAAGGGTTGGTGCAGAGGGACCTCCCGCTCTCCTGCAAAGTAAAAACGCTTTAGCACTTCAGCGCAAGAAAATTTTTGATAAAAAAGGGAATCTGAGGCGAGACCGTACCTTCGCCCGATTGAACGAAAGGGAGGGAGTCGACGTCCCGCAGAAGATAGGGGACGTCGAACTCCTTGGTCCCGAAGAATTCCAGGATTGCGCTCTCGCGCGATCCCAGAGCGGGCGGCTTGTAGGCAGCGTCTTCATACTGGACGGGCTGAAGCGGGACGTTGCCGAAGTCCCCGCTGATGTAAACGAACTTCTCGCCCCAATGGTGGTGCTTATTGGCGAGACCGGTAACTTCGAGCTGTTGCCCGGAGAAGAAAACTACCCCCCCCCCCCTTGGCACGGAAGTTGAATAGCTTCCGGAAGATGGGCAGACTAAACTCGATCCTCTCGGATCGCATATAGCATATGAATGCTATAAGGATCGCGACGGAGTTCGGGTTTAGCTGGGCGGGCACCACCCCATAATAGCGGAGAGCTAACCGAACCTCCGGCCACAGGGGGAGGCGGAAGCCCACCTCGAAATGCTCGAGGGGGATGGCAAGCTCTCCCGCCCCGGGGGTATTCACCCTGTCATGATTCCCCGGGTTCCGCGCCGAGAAGCCGGTGGGAACGTAGCGGTCGACGATCACGTTATATTCGTCGAGGGTGAGCTTGCAGGAAGGGAAGAGATGTTTTTGGAAGGCTTCCGCGCAATGGGCGCGACCCTTGCTCTCGCCAGGCATGGCTAGTTCGTGAGTAAGAGCGAGAGCTGTAGGGGAGTCGAAGCGGAAGCAAGAACGCGAGAGCGCGGAGGGGAGGCTGAGGTTCCGGATCGGAGAAATAAATGCGGTTGGTAGACTTCTCTATTTATAGGGAACCATAGTCATCATGAGTTCATCCGGCAGAGAGAGAAAGAGACAGCGGAGTACAGCTGTCAGAATCCGGGCTAACGACGCCTCGGTTCTCCCCCTCAGGATGACGGCGGTCAACGGTCGCCTCAGGTTTCGACGCGACCGCCTGGATCGGCGCAAGCCTCCTGGGTTAACGCAAGCCTCCTAGACTGGCGCAAGCCTCCTGGGTTAACGCAAACCTCCTAGATCAGCGCAAGCATCCTAGATCGGGGTAAGCGCCTTGATTAAAAGGCCCCACAGAGCGATAAAAAGGAAAGGGAAAACAGAGACATGGGTAGAAGCGAGACTCTCGCTAGCGCAAGCTGGATAAAGTTTAATTAATAATAATGTTTATTACAGACATTGAAAAAGAGAAACAAGGGGGGAAGAAAAAAGAAAAAAAAAAGAGATACACCAAGATTTAGAGCGTGAAGGCTAGTAGGGTTTCCAGCTCCATCGTCCCCGTTCTCGCCGCCTAGTTCTTGGGGGCGCCAACGGGTTGAAGTAGGACGATAGCGTGGTACACCCAAGGTTGATCCGCCTGGCGTAGTCCCGGATCTGCGAGATGCACCTCCCTGGCGAAGACTCGGCGGAAGGCCCGCGCGGGCAGTCAGTCTCGCCCAAGAAGAAGTCCCGCTCCAGAGCCTCCAGTCTTTGCTCCACGGATTCGCGGAATGCTTTCGCCGCGGCAGCATGGGCACGGTCTCACCGGACAAGCTTGGCCAGGATGGCCGAGATCTTCCTCCGTCTCCCCTTCGCACTCCCTGCAATGTTCAGGGTTTCCTCTATCTCGCCAGACGAAGGAAGGGGGGACTCTTCGTCCTCTTCTTCCTCGTCTTCTTCTTCCTCTTCCTCTCCTTCCTCGTTGACTTCCGACCGCAAGCCAGGATCACCTGCGGAAGAAACACGCGAGAATTTTGGTCAAGACATGACGATCAGCAGTCCGAAAAAGTTTTCGCATACCTGCGGCTGGGCGAGAACCGTCAGCCAAAGCTGGACGAGAAGGCCCGGCCCCTCCGTTGGTTCCGTAAAGGAGGTGAAGAGGCTTGCCCAGCCCCGGGCGGAAGGGCTCGCGCACGATGATCCCGGCCTGGCCAGAAGCATGAGGGGAGTTGTCTTCTCTCAAGGGGCGATCAGCGTCCTTGAGAGTAGCGGAAGGTTCAGAAGCCGCCCCCCCCCCCCCCCCCCGCCTGCAGGAGAGGATTGGCCACCGCGGGAGGCACTTCGACGGTTCTCGCTTCATCTTCCCGGGTGGATAGACCCGGGTCGGCGGGAGCTGGCACTGCGAGAAGACGGTTCAGAAAAGAAAGGGTCTGGTTGAAATATTGACAAGGGAAAATGTACCTATCGTTCCGATCTCGGCTGGAGGAATCCTCTCCGAGACCCGTGTTTGGTCCTCTGGGGGATGAGCGGGTAGGTTCGAGGAGCTGGGCGGAATTTCGGCGTCATTATTGGGAGCGGATTCCTGCGAAAGCATACTTTAATCATCGAATCTAATGTACAGTTAGCTCGGTAGGCACGGGCGAAAGGCTTACCTTCCGTAGGGAAGGATCTCCGGCAGAATTAGGAGTGGGGGAAGGAGGATCCCTGTTCTCGCGAGAAAGGTCCCGCCGGACCGCCTTCGCTCTTTTCTTTTCCTTCCTCTTCGGCTCCGAAGGCCCGGCGGTTGAAGTCTTTTTCGCTAACCATGGAGCCACCGCCGCACAGTTAGCCAAGGCCCGCGCTTGGGCAGCGGCTAACCGGTCTTGGAGGTCTTGCGGAAGCGGTTTGGCAGCACGCTTGGGATGCATGGTGAGCTCGCGCGAAAATCCCGAAGGCGAGAGCTCAGTCAGAGAGTCGTATTTTAAGGGCAGGGCGTGTGGACGTCCATCAGTGCATATTTATAGCCGCAGTGGGACCCACCAAAAGATTCCCTCGATAGGCGGGCACGTGTCCAGCGAATATTTTGGGGGTTGGACTTGTCTTGTCGAGCGCAGGGCTAGCTCGAAAAGAGCGGGGATTGTGTACAACCCCATATTCGCTGGGTGGGACCCGGAGACACCACTGAGGAATTGGGCTAGGCTCAGGTTAGCCCTGGGTTAGCCCTAAGACATACTTATAGAGCTCTCGCCCTGAAGGGGCTCCCGCCCAAGGCAGATGTTCAAGCTCACAACCCCATATTCGCTGGGTGGGACCCGGAGACACCACTGAGGAATTGGGCTAGGCTCAGGTTAGCCCTGGGTTAGCCCTAAGACATACTTATAGAGCTCTCGCCCTGAAGGGGCTCCCGCCCAAGGCAGATGTTCAAGCTCTCGGCAGGAGAGATCGTCGACCGACCAGAGCAGATCGTCGACCTCGCGGCAGGAGAGATCGTCGACCGACCAGGGCAGATGGTCGACCTCTCGGCAGGAGAGATCGTCGAACGACCGAAGCAGAGGGCCTGACCGCGGAAGCTTCCGCCCTAGGGCCAGCTCCCGCCCAGGGCAGGCGAGAAGGCCCCAAGAAGGCCTTCAGTTGCGAGCTCTTCGAAACCATGGAGGGCGCGAACCCCCCCTGGCAAGGGGGTCTCGCCAAGGTTGGCCCGGGTGAGGGTCCAACGAGAGCCTTCTCGGCCAGGGTTCTCGCCAAGTGGGCCCACGTGGTGGGGCCCGGCGCTCATAAAGTAGATTATTTTTATATACTATATTATCCCGAGGTAAAATTACCCAAATGCCCTTTGAATGACAGCGGGATTAGGCTATTGGCAGACCCCTCAGGGGTATTTCAGTATTTTCAGGTCAAAGGAAGGCTATAAAAAGACCCATAAGGGCTCTTTAGAAGGCAAGTTGATCATTTTTCCTCTAGCCCTAGTGCCTTCTGAAGAGCTCCCAGCCCAGCATTTGGCTTTGGAGGGGAAGCTCTCAGAGATCTTCCGGGTGTGTGGTGGGTCCTCCCAGCTGAGGCTTTGGGTCTGTGTTAGGGCCTTAGCAACCTGTCAGGGGTCGAGGTTTGAGAGAAGTAGGCATTGACTGCACTTTGGTTCGTGAACATTTGTTGAGGTCATTTTTGGCTGCAACAAACATCACCTGTCACACAAACTATTTCAAAACGATCTAAAAAGCAGCGATATCTCATATTGATAAGAAGGATCTTACAAACTTTGGTCATGGATAGAAGCGCTTCAAGTCTTCACTACTCTAGGTGTGACTGAGGGCCTCGCCCTCCACATTCTGGAGGTGATACCTCCTGACCTTAATACCTCTTTAACAATGTATGGACCATCCCAGTTTGGGTTGAGCTTTCCCACGGCTGTTGATCTTCCTATGACATCTACCTTCTTGAGGTCCAAGTCCCCTTCCGTGAACTGTTTGACCCTGACATGCTTGTCAAAGTACTTACCCATCCGCCATTTGATTTCTTCTTGCCTAACAACGACCACATCTCGAAGTTCCTCTGCTAGATCCTAGGAGATTCGCAGCTCGTCCTCGTTCTCGGCTCTTCATTCCTCTCTTCCTTCTTTTGCCTCAACTACCCGTGGTGTCCATACCTCGAATTCTATTGGGAGCATAGCCTCACAACCGTGGGAGAGCTTGAATAGGTTTTATCCTATGGCCATATTGGGAGTAGTTCTAAGGGCCAACTGGACCGAAGGGAGCTACTCCACTCATCTCCCCTTCAAGTTCTCCACCTTCTTTTTCAGCAAGTTCACAATGATCTTATTCGCTGCCTCCACCTGCCCGTTGCTCTTGGGGTGATGGACCGATGCGAACCTGAGATCAATCCCAAGCTGTCCAAAGAAACTGATAAACTCGGCGCTGGCGAACTGCGGCCCATTGTCTGTGACAATGGCCTGAGGCAACCAGTGCCGACAGATGATCTCACCCCACACAAAATTCCAAACCACCTGGTAGGTCACCTTGGCCAGCTCCTGGGGTGATGGACCTCTCTTTGGATTCTCTGGGGATAGGAAAGAAGTGGAAGGGGGAGTAGGGCTCCATATCAGCCCGGGGGGCAGTCCAAGAACTGCAGGTTCATCATCATGGAGGCCCCCAGCAGCTAGAACAACATCTTTGGGCGACCCCTCATCAGCGCCTTCCACTGCGTCTCCTCATCCTTCCACCAATGTCTCAAGTTCAACGCGGAGGGGATCCAGGTCCGAGTCCGTGGAGATCCCAGGGCGGCGAGGGAGTGCTATATGATGGCAGTCAACTCTATCTCATGACAGGAGGGAGCCGAGGAGATGGATAGGAGGATGGGGGAGTTGGTCGGGAGGGAGTCCGAAGAAGAAGTGGAGGAGGTGGAGATAGTAGAGGGGGAGGCCCGCATCCGGGCAACAGAGACGGAGGAGGTTCTGAAGGAGCCGACAGAGGTGATGTACATGGATGAGGTGGAGGTTCCTGCCCCTGGAGAGGGGGACGCCGCTAAGTGGGAGGAGCAGTCCAGGCTGGAGGCTGTAGAGGAGGTAGTAGAGATGGAGGTTCTTACTTCTTACCAAGGGAGGCAGGGTGGAGAAGGTCCACATCAGCGGGGGGCTGACCCTGGAAGACCAGGGAAGGATGCTGGAGTGCATCCATAAGAATGCAGATGTCTTTGCCTGGAGTGCGGCCGAGATGCCCGGGATCGACGCGGACGTTGCCTGTCACCGTCTCAGCCTAGGCACGGAGGCTCGCCCCGTCCAATAGAGGAAGTGGTCCACCGCGGACAAGCTAGCTGAGCCGATTAGGGAGGAGGTTGCCAAGCTCCTTAAGGTCGGCTTTGTATCCGAAATTCAATACCCCGGCTGGGTCTCTAATGTAGTTATGGTTAAAAAAGGGTACGAACAATGGCATATGTGTGTTGATTTTTTTTCTTAATAAATCGTGCCCCAAAGATTGTTTCCCCTTGCCTCGGATCGACGCGCTGGTTGACTCAGCCGTCGGTTTCTATGTAATGAGCTTTTTAGATGCATTTTCAGGTTATCACCAAATTAGGAAGCACCCCACCTCCCGATATAAAATATGTCTCCTTCATCACGGGGGATGTATGCTACTGCTATAAAATGATGCCTTTTGGGCTGAAGAACGCAAGTGCAACATACCAAAAAAATTATGGACCGCGTCTTTCGAGAGCATAGGGGGCGGAACCTGGAGGTATACGTAGATGATCTAATGATCAAGAGCCGAGAAGTCAACTCCCATCTCCGGGATCTGGAGGAGACCTTCGGCACCCTGCAGGAATACAAAATGAGGCTGAACCTATTGAAGTGTTTCTTCGGGGCCAGCAAGGGGAAGTTCTTGGGCCACCTCCTCACTCCCGCGAGGGTGGAGCCAAATCCAGACAAGGTCAAGGCGATCATGGAGCTGGGGTCGCCTCGGAATGCCAAGGAAGTCCAGCGGCTGACAGGAAGGTTGGCCGGGCTTAGTAGGTTCCTCTCCCGGGCAAGGGAAAAGTGCTCCCCCTTCTTCAAGGCATTGAGGGGAGGTAAAAAAAATTGAATGGACTAAGGAATGCGAGGAGGCATTCCAGGCCTTGAAGAGGCAGCTCACCCAGGCCCCACTTCTCCAAGGGCCAAAGGAGGGGGAGGACATGTCCCTGTATCTAGGGTTTGGGACCGAGGCCCTGAGTTCCGTGTTGATCAGAGAAGAGGGAAATAAACAACTACCCATTTACTATGTCAGCAGGGTCTTGAGGAAAGCAGAACTCCATTATCTCATCTTGGAGAAGCTGGCCTTAGCTCTGGTTGTCTCGGCCCAGAGGCTCCGACCCTATTTCCAGGCACACTCTATCCGGGTCGTAACTGACCACCCCCTCCACAACATCTTTGTGGGGGTGGAGCATTCGGGGAGGCTGGCCAAGTGGTCGGTGGAACTGAGGGAATTTTACATCTCCTTCGTCCCTCATCTCTCGATCAAGGCGCAGACGATGGCTGACTTTCTAGCTGACTATGTGTTCGAGGTGGAGGAGGAGGAACTCACTCGCCCTGTTTCTTGGAAGGTCATGGTGGACGGTGCTTCAGAGAGACATTTCCTGGGGGTTGGGGTCATCTTGGAAAGTCCCCAGGGGACAAGGATCGAGCAGACGGTTGTAGTGCATTTTCCCATCACCAACAATCAGGTCGAGTATGAAGCTGTGATCGCGGGTCTGCGCCTGGCCAGGGAATTGGGGGTATATGAAGTAGAGGTCCTCACTGACTCCATGGTGGTGGCTTCCCAGATCAACGAGGAGTTTTAAGCAAGGGAGCCCACCCTGCAATTATACTTAACCAAAGTCAAGGGGATCATTGGGGTGTTCCAAACCTTCTCCATCCGACATGTGCCCCGGGAAGAAAACGAACGGGTGGATCAACTAGCCAAGCATGGTCCCCGGGTGGGGGGTGCCATCACTGACCGGTTGCGTCCATCCATCCAAAATGGGGAGCTGATGGAGGTGGACCAACACCCCTCGTGGATGGACCCATTCACAACATTACTATCCACATGGGAGTTCCCGGAAGGGACGGATAAGAAGAGAATCAAGCACAAATCGGCATACTATCTCATACACGACGGGCAATTATATTGAAAGACTCTCTCAGGGTTGTTGGCTCGTTGTGTGGCCGAGAGGGAGGTACCGAGGATTTTGGAGGAGGTCCACTCCGGGGAGTGCGGAAGTCACTCAGGAGGTCGGACCCTGGAAGGAAGGATCATCAGGCAGGGGTAATTTTGGCCTACCCTGAGCCACGATGCTGCCGATATTGCAAAGAAGTGTCACAACTATCAACTGTTCGCCCCCCCCCCCCTCCAACTACAACCAGCTCAGCGACTCAGGATTATCACAGCACCCTGTCCCTTTACGATATGGGGGTTGGACCTGGTAGGGCCTTTCCCTCAGGCTAGCGGGCAGAGGAGGTTCCTGTTGGTAATGATCAATTACTTTTCAAAATGGTTGGAGGTGAGGGCGCTGGCCAAAGTGACCTCCCAAGTGATCAGGAATTTTGTTTAGGGAGATATCATCCGTAGGTACGGGCTGCCCCATGCAATAGTTACAGACAATGGGCCTCAGTTCGCTAGTACTGAGTTCATCAGCTTCATTGGGCAGCTCGGGATTGACCTCAGGTTTGCTTCAGTTCACCACCCCAGGAGCAACGGGCAGGTGGAGGCGGCGAACAAGATCATCGTCAACTTACTGAAAAAGAAGGTAGCAAACTTGAAGGAGAGCTGGGTCGAGCAACTCCCTTCAGTCCTCTGGGCCTTGCGAACTACCCCAAACACGGCCACGGGTGAGACTCCCTTCAAGCTTTCCCATGATTGTGAGGTCGTGCTTCCGATAGAGTTTGAGGTCCGAACGCCTCGAGTGGAGGAAGCCCGGGAAGGCCGGGAAGAGTGGAGAGCTGAGAACGAGGAGGATTTGTGTCTCTCCCTGGAAATGGTGGAGGAGCTGCGTAATCTGTCGACTATCCGGCAGGAAGAGGTCAAACTGAAAGTGAGGGTAAGATCTATCTCAACTCTAGAGGGGGGTGAATAGAGTTTACTTAAAATAATTTTTCACAGATTAATAAAATAGCACAAATTAAAATTCTATTTAAGCTATAGTGTAGAGTGCTAACAGAAACTTAAGAACTGAAAGGAAAGGACACAGCACACAACAGACAAATCACACAAGCACAACCAGAAGACACAAGGGAATATAGTGGTTCCCCAAAACTGGGTACATCCACTCTTCTACCACCCTTGGTAGGAATCCACTCAGGACTGAGTTGATCAGGTGTCCTGACACCAATGAGCTTTTGATAAGGTGCTCAAAAACCAAAGCTAGATTTTTTGATAAGGTGTCTTGCCACCACTGAGTTTTGACAAGGCTCTCAGAACCAGACAGAACTTTTGAAGGGAGTTCAAGAACCCTTTTACAGCAGGAAAAGAAAAAGTAAAAGTTGAAGTTGTCTTCTCTGTTCTCAGTCAAATGAGAGAAGCACAAGTGGATTGAAGATGTCAAAGCTCCCCCTGAGATGTAGAGAGGTTCAGGCAGAGAAGCTTTGCAGAAGGATGATAGGTCTTCAGAACTTGATCTCCAGCAAAGAATGGTTTCAGCAGGACAGCTGAAAGATGATGTGTCTGGAGATCTAAGATGAGGATGCAAGAACACTTAGTCAGCTAGAAGATCTTGATGTTGTAGTTTTCTTGTTCTTCTACTAACAGTATTCTTCTGTGTGTTTTCTTTTTTTCTTTCTGTCTATCAGCTCTGTAAATTTTTTGTTGTTTTGTCTTCTGTATATCTAAGGACCATAGTAATAGAATTGATTTTCTGAATATTCTCCTTGTCCAAAGATGGCCGTTAGTCAGTCATAAATGTTTTCCATAAATGGTCTTGTCTTTTAGAGGAAAGTCCAGCAAAAAATCTCTAAATGATACCTTGAAACTTGCTCCAAACGGCTGGGAGATCTTCTGTCATAAATGCTGATAATATTCAAAAACATTCCAAAGAATCAGCAGCATTTGAAATCTTGAAGACGTTGATCTCTCCAAACAATCGTCGATCTGAGCTCTACGATCGTCGAACTGAGCTCAGAGATGAACTGAGATAAGCAGACAGAAATCGTCGAACTGAGCTCAAAGATCGTCGAACTGAGCTCAGCGACCTGAGAAACAGCTGAAGGAGGCATCGTCGAACTGAGCTAGACGATAGTCGAGGGGAGTTCGACGACTAAGCAGAAGCTAGCTAAAAGCAGATAGTCGATCTGAGCTCGAAGATCGTCGACCGGAGTTCGACGATTTGTTGAAGTTGAGCTCAGAGAGCGTCGAACTGAGTTCGACGATTCGTCGACCTGAGCTCGACGAAAATTGCTTTAGACTTAGCTCTTCATCCTTGATCTTGGAGTGGTCTTGGGGGCAGCTTCAAAACTAAGTTCTATGCCCTAGACTCATTCTAATGTTGACCTTCTCAACTATACAACTAGGTCAACTAGGATCCTAAGACAAGCATAGTGATCCTTACCCAAATTAGTAATAGGGTGTTCCAACAATCTCCCCCTATTTGGGTTAGGATTACTATTTACAGACAATCATAAAGAGCATTCAATAATACAGCAGTTAAATACAAAATGCAGAGAAACAGCAATGCATATCACAGATAAATAGCAGCAGATATCCAAAGGTGGATGATATGTTTGCTTACACAGATCACTTCTTTTCAGTTCCCTTTTTAAATAAAATTTCTCTGTTAGGGTTTAGGGCTTCTTTCTTGGACCTTCTGTCATCTTCTGCACCTAGAGAGGTTTGAGATCTTGGCCTTGGAACTACAGCCTCTGGGTGCAGCTTCATGTACTCTTCTGGATTGAAAAATTTCTTTGAGGCATACTTTTCCAGTTCTTTCTTTCTTTGTTCTGATAAGGTTGTAATGTTGGATATTTCTTTGCCTTGTTCTCTAGCCTTCTTAATCTGATCAAGAGCAGCCAACTCTTTCATCCTAGCAGTCCAGGCCACAGGATTGTTCTCAGGATCCTCATATGGAACAGCAGGTTCATATTTGTTGAGAGATTCAGGAGCAGGAGAGGTCCTTGGAGCAACTGTGTCTTTCAATTTGTAAGGGTAAGGACCTGAAGTAGAGTCAGAATGGCCTTGTCCTTCCCTTTAATAGGGTCTCTGTCCTCTTTGATTTCCTCTGTAACTACCCCTTCTGGGTTGATATCCTCTTTGATGTTGTCCCTTTTGGTAATACTTAGAATAGGATTGAGAGGAACTTTGTCTAGGAGCTGGAGCTTGAGGAGCTGAGCCTGATCCAGAGTCTGGAGGAGGAGGAGGAGGAGGCTGATGATGAGATGATCCTTTTTCATATTTGTCAAGCTTTCTTCTCTTTTTCATGGCCTTTAGTTGGTTCTTGGAAAATTGCATCCATGGTTCAGTGATGGGGCAGTCATGCAGAATGTAATATGGAATGTCATTGGAGTCTTTGGCTTTGGCAGGAGGAACTGACATCATTGCTTTACTTCTGGCTTTTCTCTTTTTGACAATTGTGCTGGCAGAATCATCAGAATCAGTTCTGTACTGATCACTTTCAGAACTCTGAGGTTGATCATATAAAGCATCAATTCTTCTGAGATATTCTTCTTGAGCTTTGAGCTTTGCAGCAGCAGCAGGAGCAGGAGCAGGAGGAGAGGAAGCAGCAGGGATAGCAGAATCAGCAGCAGGAGGAGTGGGATCTTCCAAGTATGAGGTAAGCTTTGCATCATCAGTTTCAACAACATTTTCCTCAGCATTAGGTGCTGGAATCATTTCTATGTCAGCAGCAGCAGCAGTATCAACAAAAAGAGGCACAGTGGCCTTAGTAGCAGCATCAGATACATCCACAGCCTTCCATGACTTGATATAGGAAACAATCTGGCTGGGATTACAGACAGGTACAGGCACAATGGCCTTGGACAGATCTTCAGCAGTAATTGGAGGCAGATAGAACAAATAGGCTGTATCAAATCTGGATAGCAACCTCTGCAGATTAAGTGCAAAAGCACATCCTGAGCTTGCTGAGAGAGTAGAAGCTGGAGCTGGCACATCCACTTCTTCATAAGGCATCTCCCCCTGCCTTGGTTCAGAGAGAGGTGAACCAAGGCACCCAGTAGAAGGGATTGCCTGGGAGGAGGAAAAGGAATCAAGCTTGGTGGACAGCTCCTGGACTTGCTTCAGGAGTGGAGTCAGGGAGGACTCCAGCAGAGATACCAGCTTGGGAGCTAGCAACTCATAGAGCCTGTCAGCCAGGCTAGGAAGATCTACATACCCAAGTGAGGCTTGAGCAGAGGTAGTAGTCAAGGTGGATGTAGGGATGGTGACTGAAGCTGAAAAGGTGGAGGTAGGAGGAGTAGGGATTGTTGGTTCAGAAGATGGAATGATGGGGATAGAGAAGGTTGAGGTGGAGAGAGGGAGAGTAAAGGAGGGTATGAAGGAGGGTTGAGAGAGGATGTCAGTGAGCATTTGGTGGAGGGAAGATGTCTCAGGAGGAGAAGAGGGAGAGTCATCCATGAAGGAATCCTCTAAAAGGGAGAAAGATGGTAGAGTGTGGATTGGATAGGAAAAGAGAGGATGGAAGTCCTCTGAGGTGGATGGTGGAGGGGATGACATAGGTGAGGAAATGGTAATGGGAGATGAGATAATGATGGTGGAGACTGGTGGTGAGGAGGTGATGGCTTGGGTATATGTGGCTTGGGTGGATATGGCTTGAGGAGAAGAAGAAGCAGACAGCTCTTCTACTGAAGGAGTGACCAGATTGGTCCTTGTGCCTGAGTGAAGTGTTGCAGCAGCCCTGGAGGGGTTGATTATCTGCCTGTCCCATTTACTGAAGAGGGCACAGGAGAGCCTCTTGGATGCATTGATGAACATCCCAGAAGAGGTCAAAAGGTCAGGGCACCTTGAGTGCAGAAAGACCCCCAAGATTCTTCCAAAACTGACTGCAGACTTGCTTATCTTCTTCTTAATCAGGGTGAAGAAGATGGAGCCCCAGTCGAGGTGTTTCTTATCCAGTAAGGCTCCCATCAGGCAGAACTGATACCTGGAAATTGTGTCATGAGCTGAGTGCTTGGCCAACAGCACCTTTCCAACTACATCAGCCATGAACTGGAATTCTATAGCCAGATTCTTTTTCAGCAGCTTATTAGGGTTAAGTACATTATGACCCATCCTATCTAACATGGAGGCATACTCCTCTCCAGACAGATCAATGGAGTCTTCTCCAGTACTGAGTTGAAAGACTTCAGTTAATAAAGCCGGGGATAGAATTACCTGGGTCCCCTTAATGGTGCCGACAACAGTATTCTCAGTCTCATCTGCTGCGGTATAACACCATTCCTTAATCTCCTCTGATGCAATCTTCATCCTGGTAGTCATTATCTGGGTTAGCTGTTGTTCTCTGAATAGATTCAGAACATCCTTGAAGCGCTGGTCGCTTCCATCAAATGAGTTTATGTCTATGTCGAAACCGGTGTCGAACTTCATCTTGGCAATAGCAGCACTCGAATCAGCCATGTGTACCTGGAGGTTGTCTAACAAAGACTTCCTCTTTGATGTCCCCATTAAGAAATGCACTTTTCACATCCATTTGGTATACTTTGAATCCTTTGTGAGCAGCATATGCTAGGAATATTCTGATGGCCTCTAACCTTGCAACTGGTGCAAAGGTCTGATCATAATCTATTCCTTCTTATTGAGAGTACCCTTGAGCAACAAGCCTTGCCTTGTTTCTGACTATGACTCCTTGATCATCCAGCTTATTTCTGAAGACCCACTTTGTTCCAACAATGGGATGATCTTTTGGCTTAGGCACTAGTTCCCAAACCTGATTTCTTTCAAATTGATGCAGCTCCTCTTGCATTGCAATGATCCAGTGTGGATCTTGTTCTGCATCTTGAATGGATTGAGGCTCAATTTGAGATAGGAAGCAAGTGTGCATTAGGTTCTGGTTGACCTGATTTCTGGTTTGCACACCAGCTGAGATGTCTCCAATAACTTGGGAAATTGGATGATCTCTTATTGTTACTAAATCAACAGGAGGTGTTGATTGTTCACCAGCCTGTGTTGTTGTTTCCTCTAGTGGAATAACAACAGGTTCTTCAAGGTGATTTTCTTTTAGATGTTGAACTTCTTCTTCATCATCACTGCTGTCATTCTTTTCAGTAACTTGCAATTTGTTCAAGTCTTCAGCTAAAGAATGTACCTGCAAATGTTCTATGGTAGAAGCATTCTTCTCCTTGAAAGACATGTTAGCTTCATCAAAAACAACATGAACAGACTCTTCAATTTTACAAGAAGATTTGTTGTACACCCTATAGGCCTTGCTGATCATAGAGTATCCCAGAAACACTCCTTCATCAGCTTTGGCTTGAAATTTAGCTAGATACTTCTTGTCATTATTATGAACATAGCAAATACAACCAAAAACTTTAAAATAGTTTACTTTAGGTTTCTTCCCTTTGAGCAGTTCATAGGGAGTCTTGCCCTTCAGTTTATGTATCAGGCTTCTGTTCAACACATAGTTGGAGGTGTTCACTGCCTCAGCCCAAAAGGATAGAGGTAGGTGAGCATCTGACAACAATGTAGTAGCAGATTCAATTAGGGTTCTATTTTTCCTTTCAGCTACCCCATTTTGTTGAGGAGTTCTAGGAGCTGAGAAAGTGTGCCTGATCCCTTCACTTTGACAGAACTCTTGCATGAGAAGAGAATCAAACTCTGTCCCATGATCACTTCTGATCAGGGCAATGTGAGTGTTGAACTCAATCTGAATGCATTTAAGAAAATCTGTCAAACACTTGAAGTTATCAGACTTCTTCCTCAGAAAGAATACCCAAGTGAATCTTGAGAAGTCATCTACAATCACTAAAGTATAGGATTTCCCTCCTAGGCTTTGCACTGATATGGGTCCAAAGAGATCCATATGCAATAGGTACAAAATCCTAGGTGAATCACTCTTATTAATTGAGTTAAAACTGCTTTTAGTTTGCTTGCCTAATTGACATGCCTTGCAAAGTTCTTCCTTCTTGTAGGGACCAGAAGGTAGTCCTCTAACAAGGTTGTCTTTGGATAGCCTAGCAATGGTTCTAAGGTTAATGTGTCCTAGTCTTTTATGCCACAAACTGTTTGGTTTTGAAATGGAGTTAAACAGGCAGATATCTACTACAGGTGAAAGAAAATTCACTAAGTAAATGTTACCTCTTCTGTTACCTGTCAACACAGTTGTGTTGTCCACTGACTGGACTTTGCATATGGCTTTGTTGAAGGTTACTTGATATCCTTCATCACACAATTGACTGATACTTATCAGGTTGTGCTTGAGTCCTTCAACATATGCCACCTTTTTGAAGGTGACTGGGCCAATTTGGACTGCACCATATCCTTTTGTAGTTCCAAAGCTTGAGTCTCCAAAAATTACTTTGGGTCCAAGCTTGGCTTTGAAGGAAGTGAAATTGTCCTTGTCCCCTGTCATGTGCTTTGAGCACCCACTATCCAGATACCATTGATGGTTTGATGCTGGATAGGTTTTCACCTGCACAAAAACAGCTTATTTGTTTTTGACCCAGTTAACCTTGGGCCTAGGTTGATAACCTTTAAATTCTGAAATAAAGGACATCCCAGGTTGACTCTTATAGCCTTCAGGATGGTATCTCCTAGGAGGTACTATCCATTCAGTATAGGGGTTGAATCCATGGGATGTGCAACTTTTAGGATTGAATTTGACTGAGCCATTGAAAATGTGTTCACAATTCTGAACTCTGTTCGACGATCGTCGAGCTGAGGTCGACGATCTTGGGTCAGATCGTCGATCTCTGTTCGAAGATCGATAGTGCTGGAGTTCAGAGTTTGGGTGTCGTCGAGCTGAGGTCGACGATCTTTGGTAAGATCGTCGAGCTCTGTTCGACGATCGCCGAGCTCTGCTCGACGCATTTTGTTGAACTGAAATTTTCTCTGGCAGGTCTGCATTCTTCCTAGCCACCTCTACTACTCCCTTTCCTTTGTCAGAGACAAATTTGATTGGAGTTGTTAACACTATAGGTTGGCTGGATGAGGCACCCAAGCCCAGTGTACTATTGAATCTAGAGTTCACTGTGCTTGTGATGTCCATCAGTCTGATACTTCTCCCATTTAGAGATTCTTCAAACTTTTTGGCCTTTGATAGTTCACTCTTCAGTGAAGCTATCTCCTCCCTACAGCATTCTAACTCCTCAGAGAGCTTGAGGTTCTTTGAGTTTAGGATACTATGCTCAGACAATTGATTCCTGAGAGATATTATCTCCTTCTCAGAGTTTAATAGGTCTAGGCATAGAGTCTTAAATTCACTTTTGAAATCTTCAGAATTAAAATCAAAAGAGTTGATTACCTGATCTTCATCTGGGTGAGTGTCTGAATCTGATTCTGATTCTTCATCAGAGTTTTGTTGTGATGCATTGATGGCCATCATGCAGAACTCCTTTTCATCTGCATCATCCTCATCATCACTGGAACTGGATGAGGCTTCAGATTCCTCTTCAGTCTCACTCCATGTCTCAGCAACAAAGCCCTTCCTTGTATGTTTGTTTTTGCTGAAGGAGGCTTTGTCTGAGTTGTTCTTCTTGTGATCCTTTCCTTTTCTTCTTTCTCTTCTATCCCTCTTGTCCTTATTCTTGTTCTCTGGACAGTCAGGCACAATGTGTCCTGGTTTCCTGCAACCAAAGCATATGATTTCTGTATTGTTATTTGATTTATCATACCTTGGTTTATCATGACCCTTGTATGGCCTTTTTCTGAAATCTTTTCTGGCCATCTTGTAGAATCTCTTAGCCAGTAGACTTATGAGCTCATCATTTCCTGTGGCTTTATCTTCAGGCTCCTCTTCTGCAGCCCTGAAGGCTATGGTCTTTTCTTTCCTTGTGGCTGGAGAGGCAGCCTTCTGTTCTTCTTCTCTATTTTTAATGAGCAGCTCATAGGATTTGAGCTTGCCCAGGAGAGCTTCAGTGGTAATCTCATTCAGACTTCTGGCATCTTTGATTGGCCAGATTCTTGAATCCCAAGTGCTGGGAAAGCACATCAGGATTTTATCATTTAGTTCAGTTAAAGAGATTTCCTTGTCCAAAGTCTTTAGCTCATTGACAATTAGACTTAGTCTATTGTACATGTCAGCCACTGATTCAGCTTCTCCTTTCTTGAAGTTCTCATATTAACTTATCAGATGAGACCTTCTATCCTTTCTTTCATCAGCAGATCCTGAGACAATTTCAGAGAGTTTGTCCCAGGTTTCTTTGGCTGAGTTGCATTCAGCTACCTTTTGAAAAATATCATCAGACATAGTTTGGGCTAAGATGTTCATAGCCTTAGCATCTGCAATCTTCCACTTCTTTATATCTGCATCTGTTCCAGAAGGAGGTGGAACAGCACTTGTACTTGAGCTTGCTGGTGGAGTTGGACACACTGTCAAGACAGAATTAAAGATATCCTCATCAATAGAATTCATATATAATCTAATCCTTGCCTTCCAGAGTGCAAACTTGGAGAGGTTGCACACTGGTGGTCTGGTGCTTGCATAATCTTTGTTCTGTGCCATGTCTCTAAATGAGTAGATAGATGTATAGAAAGTAATCCTCTACAGAGATTGATCTTATCAGGGATCTTTTGGTTCAGGTGTTAACCAGTATGAGCAACCAACCTGCTCTGATACCAATTGAAAGTGAGGGTAAGATCTATCTCAACTCTAGAGGGGGGTGAATAGAGTTTACTTAAAATAATTTTTCACAGATTAATAAAATAGCACAAATTAAAATTCTATTTAAGCTATAGTGTAGAGTGCTAACAGAAACTTAAGAACTGAAAGGAAAGGACACAGCACACAGCAGACAAATCACACAAGCACAACCAGAAGACACAAGGGAATATAGTGGTTCCCCAAAACTGGGTACATCCACTCTTCTACCACCCTTGGTAGGAATCCACTCAGGACTGAGTTGATCAGGTGTCCTGACACCAATGAGCTTTTGATAAGGTGCTCAAAAACCAAAGCTAGATTTTTTGATAAGGTGTCTTGCCACCACTGAGTTTTGACAAGGCTCTCAGAACCAGACAGAACTTTTGAAGGGAGTTCAAGAACCCTTTTACAGCAGGAAAAGAAAAAGTAAAAGTTGAAGTTGTCTTCTCTGTTCTCAGTCAAATGAGAGAAGCACAAGTGGATTGAAGATGTCAAAGCTCCCCCTGAGATGTAGAGAGGTTCAGGCAGAGAAGCTTTGCAGAAGGATGATAGGTCTTCAGAACTTGATCTCCAGCAAAGAATGGTTTCAGCAGGACAGCTGAAAGATGATGTGTCTGGAGATCTAAGATGAGGATGCAAGAACACTTAGTCAGCTAGAAGATCTTGATGTTGTAGTTTTCTTGTTCTTCTACTAACAGTATTCTTCTGTGTGTTTTCTTTTTTTCTTTCTGTCTATCAGCTCTGTAAATTTTTTGTTGTTTTGTCTTCTGTATATCTAAGGACCATAGTAATAGAATTGATTTTCTGAATATTCTCCTTGTCCAAAGATGGCCGTTAGTCAGTCATAAATGTTTTCCATAAATGGTCTTGTCTTTTAGAGGAAAGTCCAGCAAAAAATCTCTAAATGATACCTTGAAACTTGCTCCAAACGGCTGGGAGATCTTCTGTCATAAATGCTGATAATATTCAAAAACATTCCAAAGAATCAGCAGCATTTGAAATCTTGAAGACGTTGATCTCTCCAAACAATCGTCGATCTGAGCTCTACGATCGTCGAACTGAGCTCAGAGATGAACTGAGATAAGCAGACAGAAATCGTCGAACTGAGCTCAAAGATCGTCGAACTGAGCTCAGCGACCTGAGAAATAGCTGAAGGAGGCATCGTCGAACTGAGCTAGACGATAGTCGAGGGGAGTTCGACGACTAAGCAGAAGCTAGCTAAAAGCAGATAGTCGATCTGAGCTCGAAGATCGTCGACCGGAGTTCGACGATTTGTTGAAGTTGAGCTCAGAGAGCGTCGAACTGAGTTCGACGATTCGTCGACCTGAGCTCGACGAAAATTGCTTTAGACTTAGCTCTTCATCCTTGATCTTGGAGTGGTCTTGGGGGCAGCTTCAAAACTAAGTTCTATGCCCTAGACTCATTCTAATGTTGACCTTCTCAACTATACAACTAGGTCAACTAGGATCCTAAGACAAGCATAGTGATCCTTACCCAAATTAGTAATAGGGTGTTCCAACACAAATGCAGAATGGTCAAATACTTTGACAAACATGTCTAGGTCAAACAATTTACCGAAGGAGACCTGGTCCTAAAGAAGGTGGATGTGGCAGAGAGGTCGGCCGCCGTAGGCAAGCTCCATCTGAACTGGGAAGGTCCTTATATTATACAGGAAGCACTAAGGTCAGGGGGATACTGCCTCCAAAATGTGGAGGGTGAGGCCCTGAGCCATACTTGGAGCGGCGACGACCTGAAGCGCTTCTATCCCTAAACTCTGTATATGCTTTCTTTACGAATATAGATTGCCTCATTCTCTTGATCTTGTATTTCGTCAGTAACCTTGATAGCAGGAAGAATTCAGGTTCGAGTCCAGAACCGCTAAAATGTTCTAAGTATTCTCGCTCTGGGGTTAGGTCTCGATGTTCCCGCTATCAGGCTTCCACCTAGCTAGCAGGGCTGGGGTCTCAATGGGCGTCGTTATGACCCTGGGGCTGATCCCAGAGGATGTTCAACACCTGCCGTCAGGCTCTCATCTAGCTGATTGGCCTATTGGTAGCACCCGGGAGTGGCAAATGCTCTAAGTATTCTCGCTCTGGGGTTAGGTCTTGATGTTCCCGCTGTCAGGCTTTCACCTAGCTGGCAAGGTCGGGGTTTCGATGGACGTCTTTATGACCCTAGGGCTGAGCCCGGAGGATGTTCAACACCCGCCGTCAAACTCTCACCCAGTTGATTTGCCCCGTGGTAGCTCCCGGGAGTGGCAAATGTTCTAAGTATTCTCGCTCTGGGGTTAGGTCTTGATGCTCCCGCTGTTAGGCTTCCACCTAGCTGGCATGGATGGGGTTTCGATGGAAGTCGTTATGACCCTTTGGCTAAGCCCGGAGGATGTGCAACACCCACTGTCAGGCTCTCACCCAGCTGATTGGCCCGGTGGTAGCACCCGGGAGTGGCAAATGTTCTAAGTATTCTCGCTCTGGGGTTGGGTCTCGATGCTCCCGCTATCAGGCTTCCACCTAGCTGGCAGGGCTGGGATCTTGATGGACGTCGTTATGACCCTGGGGATGAGCCCGTAGGATGTTCAACACCCGCCTCCAGGCTCTCATCCAGCTGATTGGCCCGGTGGTAGCACCCGGGAGTGGCAAATGTTCTAAGTATTCTCGCTCTGAGGTTAGGTCTCGGTGCTCCCGCTATCAGGCTTCCACCTAGCTGGCAGAGTTGGGATCTCGATGGACGTCGTTATAACCTTGGGGCTGAGCCCGAAGGATGTTCAACACCCACCGTCAGGCTCTCATCTAGCTGATTGGTCCGGTGGTATCACCCGGGAGCGGCAAATGTTCTAAGTATTCTCGCTCTAGGGTTAGGTCTTGATGCTCCCGCTATCAGGCTTCTACCTAGCTGGCAGGGCTGGGGTCTCGATGGACGTCGTTATGACCCTGGGGCTGAGCCCGGAGGATGTTCAACACTCGTCGTCAGGCTCTCACCTAGTTGATTGGCCCGGTGGTTGCACCCGGGATCCTGAGGGCAAAAGGAGGAGGGATACATCTCGCAAGTAAGTTGCACGCTCGCGGGCGAGCTGGGCGCTCGCGGGCGAGCTGGGCGCTCGCGGGAGAGCTGGGCGCTCGCGGGCGAGTCAAGCGCTTGCGGACCTAACGACTGCTAGCGCTCAGGGCCCAATGCAAGCATACGTCCTAACTCGGCATTCTAATGACGAGGGCGAGCTTAGCAAAGTCGCCCAGGATGGAAAGCTCACAGGCGAGTGCATCACAGTAAACAAGTCCAAAGCAAAAGAAGATAGAAAAATTATGCAAATGTTGTCGTTCATTCTTTAATATGACTGTTACAAAATAAGAACTTGCCTTGGCGAGGTTACAAAATGGGGGAAGAAGAAATTACACAGGTATACAAAAAAGGGAGAAAGGGAAGAACCGGGAGGGTGGTCAGCTCTCGCCCCTCCCTAGAATGGCGATCCTCCTGGTCCCTAGGCGACTCCTCCTTATCCCCATTCCCCGCCGTCTTGAACAGCGCATCGAAGCTGTCCTCCTCCTCGCTAGGTGGGCTCAGAGGGAACAAGGTTAGCATCAGATCCCGCACTGCGAACTCCTCGTAGCCTTCCGCCTGGATCCCCGTACCCCGCATCGCCTCTAGGAGGCACTCGGCAGACTCGATCGAGTTGACTCGCAGTCGCTCCTCGACCTCCCTTTCGCTGAAGATTCGCGGCCTTTTGTAGGGATACGGGGGCCCGGCGGCATCGTCAGGAAAGAAGCACTCCATCTGTCGGGCGAGATCATTGAGAAGATCCTTGTTCTGCCCTCTCAGCTTCTCAATGTCTGCCCCTTGCTCTGCGGAACAATTGTCCTGCTCTGCGGCGTGGGCTCACAGCTTGGCGACCTCCTCCTCTAGCCCGGAGGCGCGAGACCGAAGCTTGTTGGCGGCCTCGGCACCCTGTGGATCGGAAAGTCAGAATTGCGACGAAATGTCTCCAAGTAAAAATACAAAGGGAGTGGCAGATGCTCACCAACCCGCCGGCAGCTTTGGCGAGTAGGCCCTTGGTGACGTCGCGTTGCTGACCCGCGATGGCCGCGTTCTCTCTCGCCACGTCGCGATCTTGCTCGGCTTTTTGTAGGAGTTGGTCTAGCTTGAAAGCGCGGCGAACCATCATGTGATGGAGCTCGAAGGCCCGCAAGTGGGCCTGCAGGCCCTCATGACCGATCTGGCAGGGGGCATACCCTTGTACGCCTCACCGGCATCGCGGCCGCACAGACCAAAGCCCAGCGCGTAGGCGTGGCCAGCGGGAGGCTGGCGAGCTCCCCAGGCAGAGAGGCGAGTGAAGACAGAGACTCGGTGGGCCCGCTCATCCCACATCACCATTGGCTCGTCAGCCAGATCCTTGCACCCACCCACCCCCCCTTGCCAAAGAGGGGGTGGTCCTTGGGTAGGCCCCACTCGTGGGGCAAGGTCTCCTAGGCAGTAGGTTGGGTGGAGGACTCGCGTCCCTTTTGGCCCTCCTTCGTTTTCGTCTCCTTCAGCGAGCTTTTCGGCAAAGCATTCGGAGAGGCCACGGGCGATTCCATGTATTTGGGGGACGACCGCGGCTGTTGTCTCCCCCCCCCCCCTGAAGACCACTCTGGCCTTCTTCTTCTTGGTCGGATGCTGACGAGGTGAGCCCGACTTTTCAAACTCCAACTGCCTTTTTCTAGAGGAAGGTTGGTCTTCCGCCCGTTCTCCTCGGCAGGCTAACGCGGCTGCCCGGGCGAGTTCGAGGGGATCTGCAAAAAGTCCCGAGTCTGCGAAGGGCGGGTGCTCGGGGAGGAGTCGCTCCCCTGCAGAAAACGACTTAAAGTCAGATATGTTGACCACCCTGTCGAGTCATAAGAGGGGTATGTGAGACTAACCTTCTCCAGGGAGGACAGGTAGGAGCGTGTCGAGGTCTCGGCGGAGATGGATGACCTCGAAGTCTTGGTGGAGGAATAATTTGTGGAGCTCGGCGTCGTTGCCGGAGACGGCTGGGGGGCGGTAGACCTCCTCGCTTTTTTGCTTGGGAGAGAAGGGGATGTTGCCGAGATCGCCCTTGATTAAGGCGATCTTGGTCATCCAGTTATGGTTCTTATTCGCGACCTCACGAACCTTTATGGAGGAGCCGCCAAAGAAGGCGACTCCGTCGGGGGTGGCCTTGTATGAAAACAACTTGCGAAAGACTGTCAAGTTGAACTCGATCCGCTCCCGGCGGAGGTAACAGGCGAACACGACCATCATGGCGATGGCGTTCGAGTTCAGTTGCGCGGATACCGCACCGAAGTACTTTAGGATCTGGCAGATCTCCAGCCAGAGGGGTAGGCGCAACCCCACCTCGAAGTACGAGATGGGGAAGGCGAGTTCGTCACTGTAGATGGAATTGATGGCTTCGTGGTCCTCTGACAGGCAAGATGTGAAGTCGGGGGGATGAAGTCAGTCACAAAGACGGCGAGCTCCTCGGCGGTAGTGTTCCCCTCGAAGAAGCAATGCTCGGTGAAATGCCGAGCACACTTCGTTCGGTCGTCAGAGTCAAGGTTGGTCTTCACCATTGTCGCTGCGAGATTAGAAGTGCGAGTACAGGAGGACATGAGAACAAAGAGGGGGGGTATGAGAGCAATAAAGGCACAACAGGGGGTTGTTGAGAAGAACTATTTATAGGAAAGGAAAGTTAAGGCCGAGCTGCCCAGACAGTCCAGCTCGCTTGATCCAACTCGCCACTCTCAACTCGCCGCCTCGCGAGTTCGTCCTATCCTACGACAAGATGAGTTTGATAAAACACGTGATGTCATATTTAAATGCGCTGATTTAACGAAGAATTATATAAGTTATTACAGGCGGAGGTTCGAATATTGTTCATCGTGCAAATGAAATCGATCAGCACGCGCAGACCAAAGGGGGCAGGGGGGAGAGTACCGATAGGCCCGTTAGGCGAGTTATTTTTAACTACCCCGGTCTCACGGTTCTGCCGCCAATCGTCGCCCGTGAATCTCATGGAGTCGCCTCAGATTCCTGTGAATTATTTGGAGGTTCTCGTCGATCTCATCCAGGAGCATGGAGGAAGACGCCGTCTCAAAGGCCTCGCTGACCCTTGTCCGAACCGCGAGCCGCGTACACTCCCTCCGCAACTCGAATTTGTCCTTTCGCAGCCAGTGGAGCTCGCGTACCACCTTCTTGATCACCCGATGTCCCCGTTTTGCCCACTCAGGGCATCCCAGCTCGGAATCCAGGTATGTATCCAGCGCGTGCGGAGAGGGCATGAGCGAGTAGCAAGCCGGGTTCGAGGACTCGCCAGCGTCGGAGTCGTTGGGGGGGGTCTATACAGACAAGCAAAAGAACGTCAGGTGTGGAAGGCGAGCACCGTGAATGTCGAGCGAGACCCAGGAAAGGTGAGGACTTACCGCACAGGCCCAGTTCCTCCGGGTTGACATGAGGAGGTAGCAATCCAATGTCCTTGCCGCGGCCACGTCGAGGGTCTTCTGGAGAGGTGCGGAGAAAGCCAGGGACGGGGATGACTGCAGTGCCTCCCCCCACAGATGCAGGAGTAGGAGAAGGTTGTCGGGAATTAAGCCGGGATGGCGACTTCGGCTTCTGCGAGTCTAACCCCGTTGTCCTGAGAGGGGTAAGCGGCCCCCGCGGGGATATGCCGAGATCATGGCTTTGCGGTGCGCCGAGGATAGACTTGGTTTGCGGCATGGGGGCCTCGCCACTGTGGCGCTGGCTGTCCTGTTCGTCGGAGAGGTCGATGATCTCTTTTTCTGGAGGGTCGGGAGTTCGCCGAGTGGAGGAACTGGTCCCATTATCCAAGGCTGCCTTGAAATCATTATAGGTGGACTCGACATCTTTTGGCAGGGGCTTCGCTTTCTTGGTCGAACTAAAGTCGACATGATTATGAGGTGGGGCCTTGAGGTCCGTTAGACCGGCAACGCGGATTGAGGTTTCCACGCGGTTTCGCGCGACTCGCTCGAGAATCTCCTTGGGGAGCGGCATCCTCGCAAGCCTCAAGGGGAATGGCAAAGGTCAGCCAGGTACGCGGATGCATGTATATATAGCCAGCGGTGGGTCCCTCCGCAAGATTCTTTTCTGGCTCCAGTCGCACTCGCCAAATTTTGTGGGGTTAGATGTTTCTTTCCGAGCTTGTCCCAACCTTGCAAAGAGCAGAGATTGTGTACAACCCCGTATCCGGAGAGTGGGTCGACAGAAGCAAGACCGGCCGGTTCAAGCCGTCCCCAAGCCCCAGGTGAGCTCAGCAGGAGAGTATGCACGCCAGGTCCAACATGCCGAGTCCAAACTCAGCAATGGTCGGACCGAGTTTGGCATTCATCGGGCCGAGCTCGGTGTCCGTGGAGCTGAGCCCGACGAATGAGGGTTGGGACATCGCACAAGTAGGGTGTCGAGCTCGTACTCGCCCTAGGCCAAGGGGTAGGCGAGTACGAGCCCCATCCACCACTTACGAGCAGGATTTCCAGGAGGCAGCTTGCCCAGGCCTTTGAAGTGATGTATGTCACCATATTTTCCCCATTGGTCTGCCCTTAGCCCCCCCCCCCCCCCAGAGCAGCAAATATTGGCTATTTTGCAGACTATTTTTAGAATCCTATAAATAGGATCCAAGGGGTACCTCAAAAAGACATGCTTACTTGTGCCCAGTCTTCTAGCGCTTTCTGAGGTACCTTAGCTTCAGCACTTGGCTAAGGAGGGGAAGAGCTCTAAAATCTTCTAGGAGTGCGGTGGAACCTCCGTTCCGGAGCCTTGGGTCTGTTCTTTGTCCTAAGTTTTTGGCTATCTAGTTCGCATGAGAGAAGTAGGTGCGCGATCACCCCTTCCCCAAGGGTGAACTCCTCGAGACCGGTTTTTCGGTTTCAACATAGGCAATCTTTCTGTCATTAGGCGTTGACAGCGTTGAGTAAGCAAGCCCAACTCAACGTTTTTTGCCTTAGATTATTCTTCGGCCTCTTCTGCATGCTTGGCGTTGAGAGCATTGAGTGAGCACGCCTCACTCAATGCTTTTTGCTTTAGCCATACTTTCTGCTACTTGGGGTTGAGTGTGTAAGCTCCACTCAACGCCAAACTACTTGACAAATTTTCTTCTGTTATCTGGCGTTGAGTGAGTGAGCTATACTCAACGCATTTGGACTTATTCAAATTTTTGTGTCTAAAAGCACTAGCTTTAAGAATTAGTCAACACCTTATCACATGGCGTTGCGTGAACTTGCCTCACTCAACGCCTGTGGACTTGGTAAATATTCACAGTTTTCTTATGGCGTTGACTTACTGAGCTATACTCAACGATTATAAAGTTATGGTGTTGAGTAAATGATCTTCACTCAACGTCTGTGGACTTAGCCATTGTAAGACCCCTTTTTTTTCTTTTTAGACACCAGGGTCTTAGGCCATGACCCGCCGCTTTGTGGTGACACTTTCATGCCCGGGAAGGTCGTCACTACAAAACGCCGATCCTGCCGGCCAAATCGATCGCAGAACAATAGCATAAGTAAATATAAAACAAGTCCACCAGAAATCACATGTATAGAAATAAAAGTCTCCACGAAGGGAGAGTCCACTGAATAATATAAAAAGTACTGTGTTGGAACACCCTATTACTAATTTGGGTAAGGATCACTATGTTTGTCTTAGGAAACCAGTTTGACCTAGTTGTATAGTTTTAAAGGTCAATATTAGAATGTGTCTAGGGCTTAGAATTTAGGTTTGAGCTGCCCCCAGGACCATTCAAGGAATCAGACTTCAAGCTGAGGCAAAGACAATTATCGTCGAGCTTAGGTCGACGGAACGTCGAACTCCGTTCGACGCTCTCTGAGCTCAACCTTTGCTAAAGTCGTCGAGCTTCGGTCGACGTTCTTCAAGCTCAGGTCGACGATCTCTCCTCCGTTTATTCTCCAGGTCGCTGAGATTAGTTCGACGATCTTCGAGCTCAGTTTGACCTTTTCTGTCTGTTGATCTTATTCCATCTCTGAGCTCAGATCGACGATCGTAGAGCTCAGATCGACGATCTTCTGAGAGATCGACGTTTTTACGGATTCAAATTTTGTCAGTCTTTGGAATGTTTTTGAATTCTCTCAGCATTTATCTCAAGAGATCTGCCAGCCGTTTTTCTTTATTCTGGAGCAAGTTTCAAGGAATTCTTTTTGGAACATGAGACTTTCCTCTAGAAGACAAGACTTTTATAGAAGACATTTATGACTACCAACGGCTATCTTTGACAAGGAATTTTTCAGAGAATAAGATCCTCCTTTTTGTCTTCAGACAACAATATAGAACATATAGTACAACAACAAAAGATTAACAGTGACAGACACAAGTGATCATTTTTCTGAAGAACTAGTAGAACAATCCTTTTGACTTACTGAAAAGTGATCATAGCTTCAACATCAAGAACTCCAGACACCAAATTTTTCAGCATCTGCTGGAATCATCTTCTGCTGGAGATCTGAAGCTTCTGAAGACCTATCACCCTGAAGCAAAGCTCTCACTCCTGAACTATTCTACATCTCAGGGGGAGCTTTGACATCATCAACAATCCACTAGTCTTCTCTCATTTGATTTGAGAACAGAGAATACAACTTCACCTCTTTACTTTTTCTTTTCCTGCTGTAAAAGGGTTATCAAAACTCCCTTCAAAAGTTCTGAGATTGGTTTTGAGAGCCTTGTCAAAACTCAGTGGTGGCAAGACACCTGATCAAAAAATCTAGTTTGGTTTTTGAGCACCTTATCAAAAGCTCATTGGTGTCAGGACACCTGATCAACTCATCCTGAGTGGATTCCTACCAAGGGTGGTAGAAGAGTGGATGTACCCAGGTTTTTGGGGAACCACTATAGTTCCTTGTGTCTTCTGGTTGCTTGAGTATTTTCTTTATTGTGTGCTGTGATTCTTCTTTTTGCTGTCTTAGTTCTGATTTATCTAGTAAGACACCTTACACCTATACATAAATTAAATCTTAATTGCTTTATTTGTATAAATTGTAAAGCTATTTTAAAAATACTCTATTCACCCCCCTCTAGAGTTTAGATAGATCTTTATCTCACTTTCAATTGGTATCAGAGGGAGGTTGGTTGCTCATACAGGCTAACACCTGAACCAAAAGATCCTTGATAAGATCAATCTCTTAAGAGGGTTATTTTCACTATATCTATCTATTTATATAGACATGGCACAGAACAAAGATTATGCAAGCACCAGACCTCCAGTGTGCAACCTTTCCAATTTTGCACTCTGGAAGGCAAGGATTAAACTTTATATGAATTCTATTGATGAGGATATATTTAATTCTGTTTTGACAGTGTGCCCAACACCTCCAGAAACCACAAGTACAAGTACTGTTCCACCTCCCTCAGGAACAGATGGAGACATAAAGAAATGGAAAACTGCAGATGCAAAGGCCATGAACATCTTAGCTCAGACAATGTCTGATGAGATATTTCAGAAGGTAGCTGACTGCAACTCAGCCAAAGGAATTTGGGACAAGCTCTCTGAAATTGTCTCAGGGTCTGCTGATGAAAGGAAAGACAGGAGATCCCATCTGATAAGCCAATATGAGAACTTCAAAAAGGGAGAAGCTGAATCAGTGGCTGACATGTACAATAGACTAAGTCTGATTGTCAATGAGTTAAAGACTTTGGATAAAGAAATCTCATTGACTGAGCTGAATGACAAAATCTTAATGTGCTTCCCCAGCACTTGGGATTCAAGAATCTGGCCAATCAAAGATGTCAGAAGTCTAAATGAGATTACCACTGAAGCTCTTCTGGGCAAGCTCAAATCCTATGAGCTGCTCATTAAAAATAGAGAAGAAGAACAAAAGGCTACTTCTCCAGTCACAAGGAAAGAAAAGACCATAGCCTTCAAAGCTGCAGAAGAGGAGCCTGAAGATAAAGCTACAGGAAATGATGAGCTCCTAAGTCTACTGGCCAAAAGATTCTACAAGATGGCCAGAAAAGACTTCAGAAAGAGATCATACAAGGGTCATGATAAACCAAGGTATGATAAATCAAATAACAATAAAGAAATCATATGTTTTGGTTGCAGGAAACCAGGCCATATTGTGCCTGACTGTCTAGAAAACAAGAACAAGGACAAGAAAGATAGAAGAGAAAGAAGAAAGGAAAAAGACTTCAGAAAGAACAGCTCAGACAAACCCTCCTTCAGCAAGAACAAACATACAAGGAAGGGATTTGTTGCTGAGACATGGAGTGAAACTAAAGAGGACTCTGAAGCCTCATCCAGCTCCAGTGATGATGAGGATGATGCTGATCAAAAGAAATTCTGCATGATGGCTATCAATGCCTCTCAAACAGACTCAGAAGCAGAAGAGTCAGAATCAGATTCAGAAGCTCAACTAGAAGAAGATCAGGTAATCAATTCATTTGATTTCAGTTCTGAGGATTTTAAACATGAGTTTAAGGTACTATGCCTAGATCTGTTGGAGTCTGAGAAGGAAATCACTTCCCTCAGAAAACAACTATCTGAGTATAGCACTATAAAATCAGAGAACCTCAAACTCTCTGAAGAGTTGGAATGCTATAAAGAGGAGATAGCTTCACTAAAGAGTGAACTATCCAAGGCCAAGCAATTTGAAGAATCCCTTAATGGGAGAAGTATAAAATTAATGGACATCACAAGCACAGTGAACTCAAGATTAAATAGTACACTGGGCTTGGGTGCCTCATCTAGCCAACCCATAGTATTAACAACCCCAATCAAATTTATTTTTGACAAAGGAAAGGGTGTTGTAGAGGTAGCTAGGAAAAATTCAGATCTACCTAATAAAAAGAAAGCTCAACAGAAAACGTCGAGCAGAGGTCGACGATCGTCGAACAGAGGTCGACGATCTCAGGCTGAAACGTCGAACTCAGCTCAACGTTTCCTGAACTCTGAACTCCCTCACAGTCAATCTTCGAACGGAGCTCGACGATTTTACCCAAGATCGTCGAACCCAGCTCAACGATCGTCGAACGAAGTTCAGAGCTTTGAACCTTCTTTCAGAGGCAAATCTCAATTCAATCCTAGAAGTGCTTCATCCCAATGCTTTAATCCCTATACTGAATGGATAGTACCTCCTAGGAGATACCATCCTGAAGGTTATAAGGATCAACCTGGGATGTCTTCTATTTCTGAATTTAAGAGATATCAACCTAGGCCCAAGGTTAACTGGGTCAAAAACATATAAGTTGATTTTGTGCAGGTGAAGACCTATCCAACATCAAACCAGTTATGGTACCTGGATAGTGGGTGCTCAAAGCACATGACAGGTTATAAGGACAACTTCACATCCTTTAAAGCCAAGCTTGGACCCAAAGTAATTTTTGGTGATTCAAACTTTGGAACTACAAAAGGATATGGTGCAGTCCAAATTAGGACAGTCACCTTCAAGAAGGTAGCCTATGTTGAAGGACTCAAGCACAACCTGATAAGCATTAGACAGCTGTGTGATGAAGGATATCAAGTGACTTTCAACAAAGAAATATGCAAGGTCAAGTCAGAAAACAACACAACTGTGTTGACAGGTAACAGGAAAGGTAATATTTACTTAGTAGACTTTCATTCATCTAAGGTAGATATTTGCCTATTTAATTCCATATCTAGACCTAATATTTTATGGCATAAGAGACTAGGACATGTTAACCTTAGAACCATTGCTAGGCTATCCAAGGACAACCTTGTCAGAGGACTGCCTTCTGGCCCCTACAAGAAGGAAGGACTCTGCAAGGCTTGTCAATTAGGCAAGCAAACTAAAAGTAGCTTTAAATCAATTAATAAGAGTGATTCACCTAGGATCTTGTATCTGTTACACATGGATCTTTTTGGACCCATTACAGTACAAAGCTTAGGAGGGAAGTCCTATACTTTAGTAGTTGTAGATGACTTCTCAAGATTCACATGGGTATTCTTTCTGAGGAAGAAGTCTGATAACTTTAAGTGTTTGACAGATTTTCTCAAATGCATTCAGATTGAGTTCAACACTCACATTGCCCTGATCAGAAGTGATCATGGGACAGAGTTTGATTCTCTTCTCATGTAAGAGTTCTGTCAAAGTGAAGGGATCAGGCATACTTTCTCAGCTCCTAGAACTCCTTAACAAAATGGGGTAGCTGAAAGGAAAAATAGAACACTCATTGAATCTGCAACTACATTATTGGCAGATGTTCACCTACCTCTATCCTTTTGGGCTGAGGTAGTGAACACCTCCAACTATGTGTTGAATAGAAGCCTGATACATAAACTAAAGGGTAAGACTCCCTATGAATTGCTCAAAGGGAAGAAACCTAAAATAGGTTATTTTAAAGTTTTTGGTTGCACTTATTTTATCCATAATAATGACAAGAAATATCTAGCAAAATTCCAAGCTAAAGCTGATGAAGGAGTGTTTCTGGGATACTCCATGATCAGTAAAGCTTATAGGGTGTATAATAAAACTACTCAAAAAATAGAAGAATCTGTCCATATTACTTTTGATGAAGCTAACATGTCTTTCAAGGAGAAGAATGCTTCTACCATAAAACATTTGCAGGTGCACTCTCTAGCTGAAGACATGAACAAATTATAAGTTACACAAAAGGATGACAGTAGTGAAGATGAAGAAGCTGCTCACCATCAGGAAGAAAATCTTCTTGAAGAACCAGTTGTTGTTCCACAAGAGGACATAACAACACAGGTTGGTGAACCATCAACACCCCATGTTGATCTAGTAACAACAAGAGATCATCCAATTTCTCAAGTAATTGGAGACATCTCAGCTGGTGTGCAAACTAGAAATCAGGTCAACCAGAACCTGATGCACACTTGCTTCCTCTCTCAAATTGAACCTCAAACCATTCAAGATGCAGAACAAGATCCACACTGGATTATTGCAATGCAAGAGGAGTTGCATCAATTTGAAAGAAATAAAGTTTGGGAACTAGTGCCTAAGCCAAAAGATCATCCCATTGTTGGAACCAAATGGGTGTTCAGAAATAAGCTGGATGATCAAGGAATCATTGTAAGGAATAAGGCAAGGCTAGTTGCTCAAGGGTACTCTCAGGAAGAAGGGATAGACTATGACCAGACCTTTGCACCTGTTGCAAGATTAGAAGCCATAAGAATCTTTCTGGCTTATGCTGTTCACAAGGGATTCAAAGTCTATCAAATGGATGTCAAGAGTGCTTTTCTCAATGGGGAGATCAAAGAAGAAGTCTATGTCAGACAACCTCCAGGTTTTATCTCTCTAACCCACCCTGATTATGTTTTTAAACTACACAAAGCATTATATGGTCTCAAGCAAGCTTCTAGAGCATGGTATGAGACCCTAGCATATTTTCTGCTGAAAAATGATTTTGTTAGGGGAAGAGTAGACCAAACTCTTTTTATTAGAACTCATAAGTCCCATACCCTACTAGTACAAATCTATGTAGATGATATTATATTTGGCTCTACTGATTCAAACTTGTGCAAAAAGTTTTCCAAGGTTATGCACTCTAAATTTGAAATGAGTAGTATGGGTGAGCTATCCTTCTTCTTAGGATTGCAAGTCAAACAACATGCTGAAGGCATATTTATTTCTCAAACCAAGTATGCAAAAGAGCTGGTTAAGAAATTTGATATGTCTGATGCATCATGTATGAAAACACTCATGCCTACCAATGCTGTACTGGATGCTGATGAACATGGGAAACCAGTTGATCAGACAACATATAGAGCAATGATTGGCTCTCTATTGTACCTTTTAGCCAGTAGGCCTGACATAATGTTTGCTACATGTATATGTGCTAGATTTCAAGTTAGCCCTAGAGAGTCACACTTAACCTTAGTTAAGAGGATTCTTAGGTATGTTAAAAGCTGTTCAAATCTAGGACTCTGGTATCCAAAATACTCAGCATTTGACTTAACTGGATTCTCAGATGCTGATTATGCTGGATGCAGAATAGACAGGAAAAGCACCAATGGAACTTGTCAGTTCCTTGGTGATAGACTAGTCTCTTGGTATTGTAAGAAACAAACATCTGTGTCAACCTCAACTGCTGAAGCTGAATATATGGCTGCAGGCAGTTGTTGTTCACAAATATTATGGATATAAAACCAACTCCTAGACTATGGTTACAACTTAGAGAAGTCAAAAATATTTTGTGACAACACCAGTGCTATTTCCATTGCACAAAATCCAGTCCTCCATAGTAGGACAAAACACATAGAGATTAGGCATCATTTTCTAAGGGATAATGTAGAGAAGAATAAAATTGAACTTCAATATATCTCTACTGATTTGCAAAGGGGAGATATTTTCACCAAGCCTCTGGATGAAAAGAAACACAATTTCTTCCTAAATTAGTTAGGCATGTTAGATGGAGGAAGCCTAAACTAAATTACAAGATTTTGAAAAGCTAAAAACAGACCAAGATTAGGATAAAAAATCACCTCCTTTTGTGTCTGTAGGATAGCTTCTGTCTCTGAACTGAGCTCGACGTTTTTCTCAGAAATCATCGAACGGAGTTCGACGTTTTCACTGAACGTCGACCTAAGTTCAGAGCTTGCCAGATAGTTGTATACTATCTCTTTCAGGTCTTTGATCGTCGACCTGAGCTCGACGCTCTCTTGATCGTTGAACTGATATCTACGATGTTGAAGACCTTTCAGCTTCCCTCAGGAGTCCCGATCGTCGATCTGAGGTCGACGATCCTTCCTTTTTCGCGTCGAACCCTAATATAAAATCATTATTCGGCCGCCGCTCGTCGTTTACGCCTTCATACTCTCTGCAATTTTTTCCCTCCAAACCTTCTACACTTGGTCGTGTTTGTTCAATTTTTGCAGGTACAGATGGCTCTGACTGTTGCTGCCCTTTCAAAAATGAAATTTGACACAGGATTCGACATCGACATGAACTCTTTTGATGGAAGCGACCAGAGATTCAAGGACATTTTAAATCTGCTTCGAGAACAACAGTTAGTTCAGATAATGTCCATCAGGATGAAGATCGCCGCAGACGAGATAAAGGAATGGTGTTTTTCTGCCTCAACTAAGAATGAGAATTCTGTAGTCGGCTCTATCAAAGGGACTCAGGTACCATTGTCCCCCGCCCTTCTAACAGAAGTGTTCAACCTCAGCACTGGAAATGACTCTATTGAATTATCTGAAGAAGAGTCTGATGCAATGCTAAATAGAATGGGTCACTCTGCTGAGAACCCTAAAAAATTGCTGAAAAAGAATTTGTCGATTGAATATCAATTTCTGGCTGATGTTGTGGGAAAGGTGCTTCTGGCAAAGCACTCAGCCCATGACACCATTTCCAGACATCAGTTCTGTCTAATGGGAGCTGTGGTTGACAAGAAACATCTGGACTGGGGGTCCATCTTCTTCAATTTGATCAAAAAGAAGCTGAGCAAAAGCTGTGTAAGCTTTGGGAGGATCTTGGGGGTTTACATGCACTCCAGGTGCCCTGAGCTGCTGACCTCAAGTGGGATGCACATCAATGCATCCAAGAGACTTACATGTGCCCTCTTCAGCAGGTGGGACAGGCAAATTATTAACCCCAATAGGGCTACTGCATCAACTCTTGCTTCAGGCACAAGGACTGCCTTAGTCACTCCTCCTCAGGTCTCTGCCCCTGCAGAAGTTTTGCCTGCTTCTTCTCCTCCTCCAGCTGTCTCTACCCCAGCCATCTCATCCTCACCACCAATCACCACCATAGCCATCTCATTACCCATTACAATCTCATCCCCAATCTCACCTTCTCCAGCATCTACCTCAGAGCAATTCCATCCCTTATACTACTATCCTCCTGCCACCACTTCATCATATTCTCTCTTAGATGACTCCTTCATGGATGATTCTCCTTCAACTTCTCCTGAGCTTCCCTCTACTTCCTCATTCCAACAAATTCTTCAAGACATCCTCTCTCAACCATCTTTTTCCCATACCATCTCATCCTTCCCCAACCAAATTACATCAATCTCAACACTTCCTACCCCTAGACCATCCATTTCTTCACCTACTACCTCCACATTCTCCATTCCATCAGCTCCAGTCAACATCATTCCAGCACCCTTCTCTCCTACCTCTACTCAAGCCCCTCTTGAGCATGTAGATCTCTCAGCCCTGGCAGACAGGTTATATGAGCTACTAGCTCCCAAGCTAATCTCATTACTGGAGACCACCCTGGCTCCACTCCTGACACATGTTCAGGAGCTGTCTACCAAGCTCTCCTCCTTCATCTCCTCTCAGGCAATTACTTCTTCTGGGTGCCTTGATCCAGCTGCCACTGAATCCAGGCAGGGGGAGATGCCTTATGAAGCAGTTCCTGCTCCAACATTTGCAGTGGATCTCCAGAAATTGCTTTCAGTTTTTGATCTTGCTTTCTTCAGTTCTCTGCCAGTTGAACAAGTTGAAGATTTGACTAAGGCCATTGTACATATCTCTGTTTGTGATCCCAGCCTAATTGCATCATATATAAATTCTTTCAAGGCTGTGGATGTTGTTGTTTCCATCCCTGCTGCTACTGATGTTTCTACAAGTGTATCAGAAGATATTGACATGGTTTCTGTTATTGAGGTTACTGCTGCTCAAGAACTTGCCACTTATCTGAAAGAACCTGCTGCTATTTCTGCTCCAACTCCTGATGCTGCTTCTGCTCAAATTTCTAATGTTGCTGCTCCTACCCTGACTCCAGATCAGTTGAAATTACAAGAGAAATATATTAAGAGCATTGATGATTTATATGATAGATCCCAAAGCTCAGAAAGTGATCAGTTTCACACTGATTCTGATGACTCTTCTGGTACCATTGCCAAGAAAAGGAAGGCCAGAAGCAAGGCCATGATGAAAGTTCCTCCTGCTCAAGCCAAGGATGCAAATGATATTCCATATTATATTTTGCATGATTGCCCAATCTCTGAGCCATGGATGCAATTCTCTAAAAACCAATTGAAAGCTATAAAGAAAAGAAGAAAATTGGCTAGATATGAAAAAGGATCTTCTACATTTCCTCCTCCTCCTCCAGATTAAGGATCTGGTGGAGGCTCAGCTCTTCCATCCTCTACTTCAAAGCAAAGCTCTTCCCAACCTTCTCAGGAACATCAACCAAGAGAACAATTTCAAAGAGGATATCAATCTAAGAGATATCAGTTTAGAGGAAGGCAAAGAGATTACAGAACATATTCTAGACAACAAAGGGAAGGACAAGGTCATATTGAATCTACTTCAGGTCCTTTTCCTTATAGGCTAAAAGATACAGTTGTCTCCAGGACTCCTAATACTGATTCTGAGTCTATCAACAGATATGAACCTCCTGTTCCATTTGAGGATCCTGAGAATAACCCTTTGTCATGGACTGCCAGAATGAAAGAGCTTGCTGCTCTAGATCAAATAAAAAAGGCTAGAGAGCAAGGCAAAGACATTTCCAACATTACAACCCTATCAGATCAAAGAAAGAAAGAACTAGAGAGATATGCTTTAAGGAAATTCTTTAATCTAGAAGATTATATAAAGCTGCACCCTAAGGCTATAGTACCAAGGCCTAGATCTCAAACTTCCTTAGGTGCAGAAGATGACAGAAGATCAAAGAAAGAAGCCCTCAATCCTAACAGGGAAATTTTGTTTAAAATGGGAACTGAGAAGAAGTGATTTGTGTAAGCTGAACAAACATCCACCTCTGAACATTTGCTGATATTTTATCTGTGATCTGCAATGCTGCTATGACATTTTTTTGATTTGATTGGTTTAGTTCTTGTTTGGTCTGTATGCTTATTTATTTCCTATTTTTGTCTGTAAATAGTAATCCTAACCCAAATAGGGGGAGATTATTGGAACACCATATTACTAATTTGGGTAAGGATCACTATGTTTGTCTTAGGAAACCAGTTTGGCCTAGTTGTATAGTTTTAAAGGTCAACATTAGAATGTGTCTAGGGCTTAGAATTTAGGTTTGAGCTGCCCCCAGGACCATTCAAGGAATCAGACTTCAAGCTGAGGCAAAGACAATTATCGTCGAGCTTAGGTCGACGGAACGTCAAACTCCGTTTGACGCTCTCTGAGCTCAACCTTTGCTAAAGTCGTCGAGCTTCGGTCGACGTTCTTCGAGCTCAGGTCGACGATCTCTCCTCCGTTTATTCTCCAGGTCGCTGAGCTCAGATCGACGATCTTCGAGCTCAGTTCGACGTTTTCTGTCTGTTGATCTTATTCCATCTCTGAGCTCAGATCGACGATCGTAGAGCTCAGATCGACGATCTTCTGAGAGATCGACGTTTTTACGGATACAAATTTTGTCAGTCTTTGGAATGTTTTTGAATTCTCTCAGCATTTATCTCAAGAGATCTGCCAGCCGTTTTTCTTTATTCTGGAGCAAGTTTCAAGGAATTCTTTTTGGAATATGAGACTTTCCTCTAGAAGACAAGACTTTTATAAAAGACATTTATGACTGCCAACGACTATCTTTGACAAGGAATTTTTCAGAGAATAAGATCCTCCTTTTTGTCTTCAGTCAACAATATAGAACATATAGTACAATAACAAAAGATTAATAGTGACAGACACAAGTGATCATTTTTCTGAAGAACTAGTAGAATAATCCTTTTGACTTACTAAAAAGTGATCATAGCTTCAATATCAAGAACTCTAGACACCAAATTTTTCAGCATCTGCTGGAATCATCTTCTGATGGAGATCTGAAGCTTCTGAAGACCTATCACCCTGAAGCAAAGCTCTCACTCCTGAACCATTCTACATCTCAGGGGGAGCTTTGACATCATCAACAATCCACTAGTCTTCTCTCATTTGATTTGAGAACAGAGAAGACAACTTCACCTCTTTACTTTTTCTTTTCCTGCTGTAAAAGGGTTATCAAAACTCCCTTCAAAAGTTCTGAGATTGGTTCTGAGAGCCTTATCAAAACTCAGTGGTGGCAAGACACCTGATCAAAAAATCTAGTTTGGTTTTTGAGCATCTTATCAAAAGCTCATTGGTGTCAGGACACCTGATCAACTCATCCTGAGTGGATTCCTACCAAAGGTGGTAGAAGAGTGGATATACCCAGGTTTTTGGGGAACCACTATAGTTCCTTGTGTCTTCTAGTTGCTTGAGTATTTTCTTTATTGTGTGCTGTGATTCTTCTTTTTGCTATCTTAGTTCTGATTTATCTAGTAAGACACCTTACACCTATACATAAATTAAATCTTAATTGCTTTATTTGTTTAAATTGTAATGCTATTTTAAAAATACTCTATTCACCCCCCCCCCCTATAGAGTTTAGATAGATCTTTATCTCACTTTCATACTGAAAGTAAGGGCTTATGCCCGGCTGTCTGAACTCCTGAGCTAGACTGCCCTATCTCCAAGCGGGCCAACCTCCAGGGCTGCTCCTCCATGCTGGGCTCCACGATCCCCAAAATGATGTGGTCCGAAAACCGTTAGTCATAAAGACTAAGCCCTATCATCCCCTACCCCTTCCCCCATGGCTCCTAAGTACCGATCGGAGAGGAATAAAGGGGAGGACATGAAGGTGGAGAATGAAACAAAAGCAGGTGACAGCGGACCTATGCTAGCAATTCTATAGTCAATATAACAGAAACAGAAAGTAGGAAAAGTAACCTTAACTTAGGTGCGGAAGCACCTAAGCTAAGGGATCTTCTGCAAGGCTCTCATTGTATAAAGTGTCTCATACCACTTATACGTTGGGGTGTCGGTTATCAAACAACAGCATATATATAGAAGTTAACCTTAATTTATAAACTTGCCCACACAAGCTTATAGACCAAGGGGTCGTTTTGCAAGTCCTAATGTATAAGCGTCCTATTCCACTTATACATTAGGTGTTAGGGGTTTAATGAATCAATTATTCCATGACATGCTAGTGGGTATGATGAATCATGCAAGTGCAACACACACACCCGACTCTGTGTACACAGACCTTTAGTTCCCCCTTTCGGAGCCGTTACCTCCCAGGATACCTCCATAGTGGCAGACGGAAGCGGTGGGTTAGGCCTCGCCCACCTCTAAACCAGTAAAGCACTACCGGTCAGACCTATCGTAGGCCTCAACGCTTGGTGCACAAAGCGGACTCCTACGTACTCTTGCCGGCTGGCGCACCGGACTTCTGTTGGCTAAGTGCTAACCACACTTACCGAGTCAGCGTATTGGCGTCGGTGCATCGACCCTCCAATACCGAAGACCCACCACATTAATTTTTCTTTCCCTCTTATGCACATGCAATATTTAACGTATCAAACCAATCGAGCCGAAGCTCCCCGGACCATTCCGTACGTCTCTTAACCAATCGAGTCGAAGCTCCCCGGACCATTCTGTCTGTCTCTTAACCAACCGAGCCGAAGCTCCCAACTATCTTCCTGTGCTAATAGTGTTTGTGAAACGTGCAACCCTAATTACTAAGTTACTCTTATCAATTTGTTAATACAGTTTACGTTAACCCAGGACTGCCCTCGGTATTCCCTATGAAGGGCTCTCAAAGGGCACTAGGAACTATGATGGTAGCTGAAGCCTATCGTTCCCTTTTGCAAGGCACTTATTGTTATTAGTTGATTCTCTTAACCCATTCCCTTCTCATATTACAGTGGGCTAATCCTAAGGTGATTTTGACTCTTCCTCTCCCCGGGGAAGACGATCTTTCGTCGAACCCGAACACCTCTAAACTCTAGCCAAACCACTTCTCACTACTCTTCCTATCTCTCTATAGTGAAATCATCCCTATCAGTCCACCCAACCAAAATGACTAACTCCAACAACAATCCAAGATCTATCATATTGCAATTTAACAATTTGTTATATGCAGACCTACCTAGGCTATATATCGAACCGAATAGGAGATAATCTAGATAATCATCCAAATTCCCTAAATTATTTTTTTGAGACTTATCATGACATAAATAGACTAAATCCAGAAAATTGTAATTTTCCTAATTTATCTGACATTTAATTAATTTTTCTTGAAGCCTCTAAGGGCTACCAATTGAACATGAAGTGCACATTTCATGTATGTATAAAGCTTCATAAAATCATGATAAATCCTAAACAACAATTTAACAATAAAGCCAAGATATAACAATTTTTCCAGTAATTTAAGGACTGTAATTTAATTTTGATAATAAATCCTATCTTCTTTCATTAATGAAGTAAGTGCAGTAGATAATCATCCAAAAAATCTTAATTAATCTTATAGAGCAGATACTATTCTGAAAACATCAGTGACCAAATTTCATAATTCTTCAATGGGGATTGAGCTCTAGAATAAATAATTACCAAAATCTCAAAAAGCTATATTTGTGAAGCAAGTATTATAAATATTCTTATAAAAATCATGAATAAAATTATACGACTAGATATTGATCCAAAAACATCATTGGCTAGGTTTCATAATTTTACAGTAGGTAATTTGCTCTAAATGATTTATTGCCCATAATTGCCCTTTTTGGAACTTGTAAAGGAAGTGCTAGATATAATCAACTAAAATTTGTAAAAAAAAATTCATGTATATTCATTTAGACCTAAAGCATTTGCTGACCATGTTTCATCAGATTCAAATTAACAGAGTAATCAAAATAATTAAAAACTAATTTGAGCAAATTGATACCTAACAAATAAAATACTTGAAATAAAATCAATAAAATCCTAATAAAATTACTAAGGATTCTACATATTCTAAAACTTACTCCACCCAAGTTTCACAACTTTTAACTAAGATTTAGTGACTGTGTTTTCATAATTTAACTTATACCCTAAAACTAGGGTAAGGGTTTTGAGGTGTCTACCTACCTCCAAATCCTCTAATATTTCTATCAGAGAACTTAGGATACACTACCTTTAACTCTACTAAGTTACAAGGTCACACAAGGGCATTTGCCCCTATGCCCTTCACAACACTCAAAAACCCTTCCTTAGGGTTTGACTTTGAACCCTAGGGTAAATCAACCCTAAATCACACAATTTTCCTTAAAAGGGTGACATTAGCCATGCCAAATCAGTTTCCAAAATTTCAGCCTCTGTTGAGGTGATTTGACCACTCAAAACCCCAAGGGGGTGTTGGGACCCTTTTTACCCTATAAGGGTCAACCTAGGGTTGGATAAAAAAATATTCTAAACATCTCCAAATGAAATGAAATTTTTACCAGAGCCTTAACATGCCCTCTAAGACTAGCCACCCAAATTTGGGGGGATTTTAAAGTGTTTAAGACACCTAAATAATTTATACATGGTTTATTAAGTTTTTACAAAAACTATAGAAAAATATTCTACAAAAATTTCCATTTTTGGACAAGCCCTAGATATAGCTAAGTTAGACCACCTGACCAAATTTCAGCCCATTTGGACAAGGGATGAAAGGTGGGCGTCCATTTGAAATTCAGGATAACCCTAGGTATAGGTTCCACCAAAATGGGTGTTGTGGTCAAACCACTTACCCAATCGAGTTGAAATAAATTTTAGAATAATCTAGACTTGAAGGGCTACAACTTCTGTGACTGGCCATTTTTCCTAAAACGGCCTCTAAGTTCCTCATTTAATAGCATCAAAATGAGCTTGATAAAGTGATTAATTACTATATCTTATATACAAATATATATCATTTTTTATATGAGGCACTATTCATCTTCTCAAAACCCGAACCAGCAACTCTATAAACTGTATAAAACATGTAGCTTGCATAAGCCGCCGCCGGCCATTTGGCCACCTCCCTGGCCAGCCACCGCAACCACTACCTCCGGCGAGGTGGTGGCTATCGGTCGGCGGTGGGTTGGCCGCCGGAGGTGGTGGTTTTCGGCAAACCCGACCACCATGAATTTCGGAAAAACCATGAAAACGCTCACCCGATCCAGCTCTTTTGAGCCCTATGTCTCTCCTAATCATTCCTAAGATCTATCCATAGACGAAGAGGTAGAGGAGGACCTTGTTCGCGGTTTGGAGGCGAGATGAACGTCGGGTTGCCATGGGTGGTGGTGGCGTTGCTGAACTTCTCCTACAAAAAGAACAATAATCTAATCCGGTTGGTCAAGAGTGTAAACTTCTCATCTTGCTCTAAGTGGGCTTTTATAGATCACCAAGTTGGGAGGGATAAAGGGTAAAGCATTTAAGGCCATGAAAGCTCTCCTCTTAATAGCATTTCGGTTATGGTGGAGGGAGAGGAAAAGGTGGAAGATGAAATGATGTGTCCAAGTGTCGGTTTCCTATTGGACCAACTCTTCCTCTTTTTGTTAAGTAATTAGAGAAGGAAACGGCTCATAAATACTCCTGGTGTAACTTCCCATAATCAGAGTTCATTATGGTCTGGGTTAAAAAAATTTCCAGTCTGGCTGACGTTTCGGCCTTTGTCACGGGCGTGACACGTAGGTCACAGGCGTGACAGGTGTTCTTCGGTCGACGTTCGTCGAGTTGAGGTCGCCGGTTGGTGAGGGCATCACGCCCAAGGTCACGGGCATGACGGGTCGGGCACGGGCGTGATAGGCTCGTGTTGAGAATCTGAGTTCGACGATCGTCTTCCCGAGGTCGGCGATCGTCGAAGAGGGGGGTCACGCCCTAGGTCACGGGCGTGACATGTCGGTCACGGGTGTGACAGGCCCGGGTTGAAAAGTCTGTGCTCGCCGATCGACTTTCTGAGGTCGACGATCGTCGAAGGGGATCACGCCCTAGGCCACGGGCGTGACGGGTCGGGCACGGGCGTGACCAACCCGTGACTTAATTTTCAGAGCTCGTCGATCGTCTTCCTGAGGTCGACGATCGTCGAAGGGGTCACACCCTAGGTCACGGGCGTGACAGGTCGGTCACGGGCGTGACCAACCCGTGACTGAAAATTCAGAGCTGATGGACTTCAATTCTTGGGTTTCCTATGGTTCTGTCATGGCAGACCGACTCCTAGGGGTCTAGCCGGAAATGGGATATTACAACCATATTTCTGCTCATTCCTTCTTAGAATTTTACTGCATTAGCCTGTCACACAGCTTTTTGCTGTATGGCGTTGTGTGAGTTGACCTCACTCAATGTCTGTGGATTTAGTCACATTTCTGTCTAGTCAATATTTAGGCTAAGACTAACAAGCTATATTCAACGAATTTACTCACCTGGTGTTGAGTGAATAGACCTCACTCAACGTCTGTGGACTTAAGCGATTTTCAGCCTATCCAGCATCTTCACCTTGTGACCACCTGTCACACTACTTGGAATTCCTGTCTTGTCAAAGTTATAATAACTAACCTGCATGTATGAACTTGAATATACATTAAATATACCATTGTGTATGCTCATTGACATATTTGACTTTTTCAAATCTAGAATATTATGAACAGTGAACCCAACAATCTCCCCCTATTTGAAGAAGTCAAAACTCTCCACCAAATATCTGAGTCAATGGCATACACTAACAAATTGCAGTAATAAAGCAGGAAAAGATATAATAAGAAGACAAGTTATAGTAAACTTCCTTGTCTGCAGGGCATACCTACACTTGATCCCCCTTAATAGTTGCTACCTGCTTTTGATGAATTTGATACCACTTGTATCCTTTTTTTCCTGTCCTATGATAGCACTTTCAAGTCCATGAATCAGTAAGCTGATTCAAGTCCTTCTCCCCCTTTTTAACTTCTGTAAATAGCCAGGGAGGATATTCTGCTCCCCCTCTTTGATTTCACATAGGCAACAGTTTGAACACCTTGAGAGTGTTTAGAGTAGTGTTGGACATGCTCCCCCTCAACTGAAGCAGATCTGTCATGTTTCTCGATATACTGTGTAGTCTATACCAGTCTGGACAACACTTGAACATGATACCATTGAAGGTATACCACTTGAAAAGTATTCATTCTATTGAAGTGCACTTCCATCTTGGCTAGCTTTACCAATGATTTGGTGTGTAGGATGGTCTCTTAAATACCTGATTGCTGGAGGCAATCTTCTTTCAGCAACAGCTTCAGGAACAGCTCCTTGTTGATCTTCATCTGCTTCAAGTGTATCTGGTGGACCTTCTGGAATATCCGCTTCAGCTTGCATAACTGGAGATGCATCTTTGATGGTTAGATTTTCCACCAACATCTCTATATCTGCAGTACTAGAAGAGGAGATTGGCAGCTCACTGTAAATCATAGTAGACTCATCAAAGATTACATGTACAAACTCTTCTACAACTTGGCTTTTTAAGTTGCAGATCCTATAAGCTTTGCTATGGTTATTATACCCAACAAAAATCCCATCAAAGGACTTGACAACAAACTTAATAACATAAGATCGACTTTCCATTATGAAGCACATATCACTTATTACAAAAGATTCTGAGATAGCTCAGGTTTGGTTTTCTGCCTTTTAAGTTCTCATAGAGAGTTTTCTTGTTGCTCTTGGTGATAGAGGCTATATTGAGGACATGATATGCAGTGTTGACTGTCTTAGCCTAGAAATATTCTGGAAGAGATGTGTCACTCAACAGGGTCCTTCCAGCCTATATGAGAATTCTATTTTTCCTCTCAACAATCCCATTTTGTTGGGGGTGTTCTAGGTGAAGAGAATTCTTGATGAATCTCATACTCTTCACAGAACCTTGTCATGCTATTAGACAGGAATTCAGTCTCATGGCCACTTCTAATTTTGACTACAGAGATGTTAAACTCATTCTGAATTTCCTTGACAAACTTAATGAAGATATCAAGGGTTTCATTCTTTCTCTTGAGGAAGAACACCCAAGCAAACCTGGAAAAGTCATCAACCACCGCAAGGGTGTAGACCTTCCTACCAAGACTATGAACTGGCATAGGACCAAACAAGTCCATATGTAGGAGGTATAGGCACCTAACAAAATCTTTGGTCCCAATGCCCTTGAAGGAAGCTTTTGTTTGCTTGCCCTTTTGACAAGCAGAGCAAATGCCCTCCTTGGAGCACTTCACATTGGGACCATTCCTAACTAGCTCTTTACTTAAGAACTTGTCAATAGTCTTGTAACTTACATGGGCTAGCCTCTTGTTCCATAGGACACAATAAGAGGCTTTCTCATTTACCACTAGACAGATAGGAGAGTTTGTATCTAAACATAGAAAGTTTAAGCAATAAATATTTCCACTCCTAATGCCTGTTAATATGACCTCTTGGTTACTTGATCTCCTAATTAGGCACTTATCCTTGTAGAAGACAATAACATAGCCAAGATCAGAGAGTTGACTTATGCTTATAAGGTTGTGTTGCAACCCTTCAACATAAGCCACCTTAGTGATGGTGACAATGTCATTGGTGATCTTACCATAGCCTCTTGTTACCTCTCTATCTGAACCACCAAAGATTACTTTGGGTCCATCTTTTACTAGAGTGTATTCCTTCAAGTTGCTCCTTGTCCCAGTCATGTGCCTGGAACAACCACTATCCAAGTACCATATAGGGGTATGGCCACTTGGACTAACCTTCAATATACAGTTTACTTTACCTTAGGACCCCAATATCTATTAGGTTTGAGGTGCATATTAGTCTGAAACTGAACATGTTCACCAATAAGTTTTCTGACTGGTGGACTAACTCTAGTCCTGGCCACATTAGGATTATGCCAACAGTCAATGTCATAATAACCTACCTTATCATAGCACCAACAATCATGTATGTTGTATCTTCTTTTCTGTGTAGGCCTTGCAGCTGGATTGAATGCAGTCTTGTCAGTAAGAAGATGTGCAGCAGCCATTTTCTGATTCCTTTTAGCATCGATTTGACGGAAGGTTAGTCTGCTTGCTGGCTTGTGTGGCCTATTTTGAACCCCATCAACAGCACAAATCTTTCCAGACAGTGTGCTCTTGATAGCATCAGAAATAGCCATATCAAGCAAGGTGACAGACTAACCCTTAGTCAGATTCTGTGATGTCAGGTTTTGAAAATTGGCTACAACCATATTTTTGAGTGGGGGGTTGTAGCACCAAAAACAAATGGTCCATGATGGGCCATTTGAATTTCTTCATGGACAGCCTTAAAGGCACTTACACTGTTATACCTTCCATAATGGTTGAGAACATCTTTTATTTTACTTGTGGAAGCACCATTCATATAGTGACCATATATACTTTCCTGGTCATACCTATTTGAAGGGAATATCACCCTCTTGAATGGGATAGGTGGCCTAGATGTCATAGGCACAACTGGAACTTTCCCTTTTCCTTTGGGATGGGCAGGTCTTGTGTTACCCTTAAAGCCCAACCCCTTCTTATCCTTCAGTGAGGAGAAGGAGTCTATCAAGGGCAACACTGTATTGGACTGAGAGAAACTGGCCACAATACTTTTCTCCCTCTGGAGCTTTTCCTCAAGATCTCTAATGAGATTGTTTTTGCTCTTGATAGTCTCCATCAGGATGTCTGACAGGGTTTTCAGTTGACTGAGTTCCCTCATTGTCTGATTCAGCACAGAAGCTGTTTCAGCAAGCTGAGCAGCAGCAGGCTGAAGAGATAAAATCTCCTTAGCCTGCTTCTTAGTCAACTTTTTGCACTTCTTAAAGGCTCCAAAAGTTCACTATATCTGTCAATCAGTTGATTGACATCACCTTCTGAGCCAGAATCATCTTCACTATTAGGTGAAGAGGCTTCTAAACAGGGACTTGTCTCATACCCAGACACAGAAATGGATAGGGAATGTACCTTACTTTGACCAGGCTGATCCTGACTGTCCTCTTCATCAGTCATTGTCATCAGCCCTCTGCAGCTGTGAGCATATTCATCCACCTCTGAGTCGAGTACTATACTAGATGTGAAATCTATGATTTTGTATTTTTAACTGTTTATGATTGCTGTGTTTTTTTTGATGTTGTTATTCAAATATTGGTGTATCATAACTATTCGTGAGAAGTTGATATTTTTTGGAAATTTTGCATTGTATCATAACAAATTTATTCTGACTCGCATTGTGATACAGATGAGGAGCATGAGATGTCTAATGACGTGAATGGTCGTGTTTGCTCACCTTTTGATATTGAGACGTATTCTGATGTAGAGAAACATGAGTCAAAAAATTCAGATAGTAAAGATGAGATTGAGCGTAATGAAGAGGAACAAGAGATACTCATCATCTCAAGAAAATGGTAATATTCTCTCTTTAAAATTCAGCTTTTTTCAATTTGTTTTCTTATGTTGTATCAATTATAAAAAGACATATATTTGATAATGTAGTTTATTTAATTATATTGCTTTATATCATGTTTGCAGTTTCATTAGTACTTCTGCAGCTCGTTTCATATTGAATTGTTTGAGAGGTTGGTTCAATAAAGTTTGACCCACATTTAGTGCAATTCCAAATGATGTAAAACAAAATATGTTTAACATATTCAAGGTAAAAATACTTTGATTATTTCTTAATTTTTATTTTACAATCATGTGCATATAATATATGTTTTTTTATAATTGTAGGCAAAATATACTTGACGTGCTCCATCATTAGAGCAACAAGTGTATAAAATTTGGAAAAGTTATTTTAGCAGAACAATGGCTTCGAAAATGAGGCGTATCCGAAATGCAACAAAGTCAAGGTCTACGCCTCCACTGACTTGGATGCGACGAGAAATTTTTGAAGTATTATGAGACATATGGGAAGCACGTAAATTTAAAGATCTCCAAGAAAGTAATCGCAAAAATAGACTCTCTGATAGAGATGGCCTAGGGATAGTTAAAAGCACCAGCGGAATCATTTCCATTCATCATCATATTCATAGGATGGTAAACATTTTTATTATATGTTACAATTATTTGTTTGTGAGCCTCATAATAGGATGAGGTTAATTTCATTATATGTTTGCGAGAGGTATCGCCAAAAAATAGCATTTGGATGCGACTCCCACGCCTGGAACTCCTCAAATTGCGCCCAGTTCGCTGAAAAACAGCGAACTGGGCGCCCTGTGCGAAAAAACAGCGAATTGGGCGCCCAATTCGCTGAAAAACATAACAAGAAAACTAGGATCATCCCTAGGCACATACATCTAGCTGTTATAAATGACGAGGAACTTTCTAAACTTCTTGGAAATTTTAACTTTCATTTGTTAGCAAAACTCAACCGGCTGATGAATAAAGCCCGACCTCCCTTAATATGTTGAACTTTTAACGTCTGAGCATGTGATATTAACAAATGTAGTCAATGAAAATCTCTCCTTAAATCTTAAATTATCTTATGCAAGCCGAAATATTCACTATTCATTATAAATGGGAAAATTTCTACTTTCATTTGGAACCTGCAGACTCGTATTCTAATTTGGTATCCTTTATATTTTCATTTTTGGTGAGTTCAATTGTAATTTTTGTTCTAATAAGTTGGTAGAGCATAAGTTCATGGCTGAGCAACATGTTTGAGAGGTTTAATATTCTGTGAGTTCTCAGTTCAATTCACCCTATGAGCATATGATATTAACAAATGTAGCATAGATTGATCTTTTTTTGGTCCTCCCCTGAGCTTACTTTTAATGTACTGTTGTTTTTGGTCATCAACCAGTGTCATCTAATTTTGACTGTTATTTCACTTATTTGATGTCATGGGGGTTGGTTGTTGTCTGAGCCATCTCTAGTGATTTCTGATGTTCATTTCCCCTTTTTTTATGCAATGCACAAAATTTATTATGTTGTTGAAATTGATTCCAGCATGATTGAAATTAAAAAATGCATGTCGTGTCCAAAAAAATTACATAATCTTCTTAGCAACTTGAATCAAATATGTTTGTTAAGCTTTTTTAAATACAAGTAATTTTTCATTAACCCTAAAACACTTTGTTATCAAATCACTGCTTCGCCAAATAGGTTTGTGTATGGACTTTTTTTTTGGTTAATTCTGTGAGTTAAACCATCTTCTGACTTTGTATGCACATCCATCTTTGTTGACCTGCAGCACTTTGCATTTCCAGAGTAATGCAATTACCATCAATTATTTCTCCTCTAAATAATTATGAAATACTATGCAATCACACAATGAACCTCTCATTAACTATCAATGATTTTGACTCTCTTTTGTATAATTTAGGGCCTATTTGGGAGGGCTTTTTAACTCTTTTTCATTTTTTAGAAAACGCTACCACATTTAAGAGATCGTTTGGATTGTCTATCGGTGGGAAAGCTACCTCGAAAAACTCTATTTTCTCATCTTTTGGAAAAGTCACTTGTCACCTACTTTTAAACCTTTTCAAAAAGCACTTTTTCATCCAAAAACATTTATCTCTTAAAAAAATCTACAATTTGATTTTTTTGTCTTGACGTGATTTTTTTCCTGGGCGTAATTTTTTTGCCCGGACATTTTTTTCTCTGATACTAGCTCAACTAGCGGCATACAAATTGAAAATGACAAGTACAAGGACTATATTAAAGATTTAGAGAATCAACAAATGAACATGAATAATAATTTTGAACGAAGAGTTGATGAAGTTGTTCAGAATATTGTTAAGAATGCCGTTTCTACAGCTCTGGAGATTCACGGAATTTATCAAGGTCATCAATTTTCTTCTGGGCAGTTTCCTTCTTCGGGATTGTATAATTCTTCAGGTCATTTCTCTGCTCCAGGTTATGGTTATTTTTCAGTTGCAGCTCCCAGCTACTATACTTCTCATGGCTATTCTCCAGTACCAAGTCGTCATCCTCATGCTCAATATCAAGTTGAAAGTCAAGCTCATGTTTCCACTCAACGCCAACATTCTGAAAATCGTCATTCTTCAGATCAACAAACTACTCAATCATAGTCGTTGATTTTGTTATATCTGTGTTGTTTTGAGTTTCAATTTTTTGTTAGATCACTTTACTTTTATTATATCTATGTTTTGATTATATATTAAACATTGGTCATGATGTATGAAAGTTTGGCAATGTATATATGAAGGTGTGATGATATATGAAATTAATTTGTTCGTGTATGTAAGCAAGTTTCACGTTATATGAAATTTGTTAATATATATGAAAGTTTGATTATATGAGCTCGATATTGAGTATGTATCATATATATTTGGTCACGTATCTTTTAATTATATATAGTGCATGTTATTAAATTTATGTGTGTTGCTTTAAAAAATAGTATTATTATTAATTAATTTTTCAATTTGGCTTAATAAAAAATAAATTAATTTTTGTTCTATAGTGTTACTATTGAAATAAAATTAACACTAAATATTTTTATTATTAATTATTGATTCAAATGAAATGATTCATCAACAATTTATTCATAAAATAATGTATTATTAATATATTTACTTCTTAGATTTAATATTTATTAGCATCAAAATCTCCAACAATTTTATTGGTAGCTAATTTTAGGATCAAAATTATTTGATGGTGATTAACAACGAATTTTTTGTAGGTATTATCCCTCACTAAATTAGCAAGCAATATATTCGTCGCTAAAATCCCCTTGCAAAATAGTAAGGAAAAACATCATTGCTGATTTTAACTAGGCTCAATTTAGAAAGAAAATTGTTTTGTTGTTAAATTCATTGCTAATATAAATTAGCAACGAATTTAATGATTTAGCAAAGAATTCTTCCCTTAGCTAATAAGGATTTTTCTTGTAGTGGTTTAGGCGAGCCTGGCAGTCGGCCGCCCTAACCGCCTTACGTCGGGCGGCCAAAGGGGGGCGATTGGCCGAGCCCCGGGCGGTCATGGGGAGGCCGACCCTCGGGGGCCGACCGAATCCCACGACCTATCGCACACCGGGCGGCCGGCCCTTGCAGGCCAACCGAACCCCCGACCGCCCGTGCGCTGGGCAGTTAAGGGGAGGGTGGAAGACCTAACTCCCGGCCGCCTGAGCGTCGGGGGACCCCAAAAAGGGGGGAGGGGCGGCCGGCCCCGGGAGACCGCCTGTGGCCTCGACCACCCGGGCGCAGGAAGGGCAAGGGACGATTGGCCCTTGGAGACCGGTTGAGCCGGCCTCGACCGTCCGAGCACCAGGCAACCAAGGAGGTCGGCCGGCCGTTGGGGGCCTGCCGAGCCTTCGGCCGCCCGGGCCCCAGGGACCATGGGAACTACCCGCCCTTGGAGGCCGGTCATCAGCTGCCAGAGCAAGACATATTAGTATTCAGAAGACATATTATTATTGGATGATATATTTGAAATAGATTTAAAATTAGTTTTAAAATTAAAGGAGCGATCTACTTATTATTAAGCGATTGTTATCCGCACTACAGTTTTGGTTATTCGCACATATTTTTTCCTAATTTTTCGCACCTTTTAGAAATACTTCTTGTACATGCATTTTTACGAAAAATGTTCAACACCAAAGTTGTAGATCTCATCGAGATCTACAACTTTCGTGTTGAACACTTTTCCTGAAAATGCATGTACAAGACGTATTTCTAAAAGGCGCGAAATATGAGTGTATTTCCAAAGTACGTCTTGTACATGCATTTTCAGGAAAAGTGTTCAACACGAAAGTTGTAGATCTCGATAAGATCTACAACTTTCGTGTTGAACACTTTTCCTGAAAATGCATGTACAAGACGTATTTCCAAAAGACGTGAAAAATTAGGAAAAAAACATGTGCGAATAACCAAAACTGCAGTGCGGATAACAATCGCCTATTATTATTGGTGACTGTTATTAGCACTGCACTTTTGGATATTCGCACTACATTTACTCTTAATTTTCCGTGCCTTTTGAAAATACTTCTTGTACATGCATTTTTAGGAAAAGTGTTCAACACGAAAGTTGTAGATCTCGACGAGATCTACAACTTTCGTGTTGAACACTTTTCCTAAAAATGCATGTATAAAGCGTATTTCTAAAAGGCGCGAAATCTGAATGTATTTCTAGAAATACGCTTTATACATGCATTTTTAGGAAAAGTGTTCAACACGAAAGTTATAGATCTCAACTTTCGTGTTGAACACTTTTCCTAAAATGTATGTACAAGAAGTATTTTCAAAAGGCACGGAAAATTAAGAGTAAATGTAGTGCAAATATCCAATAGTGCAGTGCTAATAACAATCATCTTATTATTAGGCACCTTATTATTATATTATTTTAAAATTATCATTATTAAATTCCCGATGCAAGATTCGTCACAACGCATCACCTTTTTGTGTGTAGAGCTGCTGCGTGGCGGCCCCACCTCGTATTTATCGTCAGATCACGTGCAATACAAAGCAGAGAATTTCTTTTTAAATTGCGGCCTGCCCGGAAGGCACTTTGCACCGGAGCCCCGGATCTCAACGCAGGCCTCAATCTTTTCGCAGATCAGGCCCAAGCGGAGCTCCATGGGTGCCGGCGGCCGAATGACGGCGACGGAGCGGCCGGGAGAGGATGACCTCCGGCTCCAATCTGGCGACGTAGTAACCGAGAATCCTCTTCTCCGCGTTCCCTCGGAGAAACCCCCTTTTACCCTAAGTCAGATCAAGAAGGTGATTCCGCCCCACTGTTTCCAGCGATCCGCCCTCCGCTCCTTCTCCTACATCCTCCACGATCTCCTCATCGTCGCCGGACTTTTCTTCCTCGCCTTCGCCGTCCTCCCGACATTACCTTCCCCATTTCATCTCCTCGCCTGGCCAGTCTATTGGGCCGCCCAGGGCTGCGTCCTAACCGGCCTCTGGGTCATCGCCCACGAATGCGGCCACCACGCCTTCTCCGATTATACCCTTCTCGACAACGTCGTCGGCCTCGTCCTTCACTCCTTCCTCCTCGTCCCTTACTTTTCCTGGAAATACTCCCACCGCCGGCATCATTCCAACACCGGATCCCTTGATCGGGACGAGGTATTTGTGCCGAAGCCCCGATCCTCCCTCGCCTGGTTCTCGCCCTATCTCAACAACCCCTTAGGCCGCGTCCTAACCTTAACCGTAACCCTAACCCTCGGCTGGCCGATGTACCTCCTATTAAACGTCTCCGGCCGCCACTACGACCGATTCGCCAGCCACTTCGATCCCTACGGCCCGATCTATAATGACCGCGAGCGCGCCCAGATCTTCGTCTCCGATGCCAGCGTCCTCGCCGTACTTTACCTCCTCTACCGATTCGCGGCATCCTTCTCACTGACATTTCTCCTCCGCGTCTACGGCGTTCCTCTCCTCGTCGTCAACGCCTGGCTCGTCCTCATCACCTACTTGCAGCACACCCACCCGGCGCTTCCACACTACGATTCTTCAGAGTGGGATTGGCTCCGCGGCGCCCTCGCCACCGTAGATCGGGACTACGGCTTCCTCAATCGCGTCTTCCACCACATCACCGACACCCATGTCGCCCACCACCTCTTCTCGACGATGCCTCATTACCACGCAATGGAGGCCACCAAGGCCATCCGACCTCTCCTCGGCAAGTACTACCGGCTGGACGACACGCCGGTGGTGAAGGCGATGTGGCGGGAGGCCAGGGAGTGCCTCTATGTCGAGCCCGATGACGGCAAGGGCAAGTCCAACGGCGTCTTCTGGTATCGCAACGAACTCTGAGAACTCGTGGCTGGGCTGCTCCGGCGGGTTTCCGGCGATCGACATGGCGTAATTCCAATGGTCAAGGTCAAGCCGAAAGGAACGGTGAGGATCTTCTAATCCGGCTGGGCTTGTCCCATTTTCGAGCTGATTTCCCCCTCCAACTTATCTATATTTGTATTTTCTTTATTTTTATTTTGTGCTTGCTTGTGTGGCTTTGAATCGGCAATGCTACTCGGTGATCTGTCATTTTGTCTAAATTTGTCCTTTCTTTTAGCTTTTCTTCTTTAATAGTTCGAAAGTTTTTTTTTATATATAAAATTTATGCAGAAAGATTCGTCGCACGAAGTAGTTTTTAATTCCCGAATTTCCAGCTGGTTTTATAAAAATCAAAATAATTTGGAAAAAAAAAGTCTCTTATACGCACTTATACTTTTGCCTGTATGTGGCGGGTTGTATTGACCAATGAAAGAAATTTGGACCATTGAATTACAGGCGCGTAAATATTATGAAAGAATAGCGCAAATATTTTATCAAAAATCTCCTTTCATCATCCTATATATTAGAATAATTCTATGCATACCTAAATTATACCTAAAAATCACAAAAAGTGGGCCCCACACCCAATAAAATAATCGGATCCCTACTTTTTGCTGTGTTTTAGGTGTGTAAAAAGGTCAAATAATATATTTTATTGTGTATTGGGCCCAATTTTTGTGATTTTTAGGTATGAATTAGGTATTTATAGTTCTGTCCTATATATTATTGATGACATCTTCTCACATGGTTGAGTAAATATATTATACGCAGAGAGTTACAGGAATACGTAATTTATTAAATTTGATGTTGATGCGTGTTAATATTTTCTTTGTATCCATTGATAATGAATCGGTTGGAGATCTTATTTTTAAAAATAACCTATTTTTTAATATATATAAAAAAGTAGTTTTAATCTCTCGGTTTAACTCAAGTCTTAACATATTTTAGGGGCTGGTTGGTGGTACCGACGTGCTTAGGAAATACTGATTTTTTTTATTGCAGTAAATTACTTTAAATGAAATTGTATTTCAAAACCCGTCTTGATTTTCTTTATATGATAGAATGCATTAAACTGTGTGGATTTCCCAAGCATTTTGTAGGGCACATACATGAGTATCACGATGACATAAAAGTTTACAATTTTGTTAAGAAGGCTCTGCTTGTTTATGGGATTTTGCTCCATCTCCATTAAGGAGAAAACATCAACTAAAAAAAATGTGATTGTTATTAGCACTGTACTTTTGGATATTCGCACTTTATTTATTTTTAATTTTCCACGTCTTTTGAAAATACTCCTTGTACATGTATTTTTAGGAAAAGTGTTCAACACGAAAGTTGTAGATCTCGACGAGATCTACAACTTTCGTGTTGAACACTTTTCCTAAAAATACATGTACAAGGAGTATTTCTAATAATACGCTTAGATTTCACGTCTTTTTAAAATACTCCTTGTACATGCATTTTTAGGAAAAGTGTTCAACACGAAAGTTGTAGATCTCGTCAAGATCTACAACTTTCGTGTTGAACACTTTTCCTAAAAATGCATGTACAAGGAGTATTTTCAAAAAGCGCGAAAAATTAAGAGTAAAAAAAGTGCGAATATCCAAAAATGCAGTGCTAATAATAGTCCCAAAAAAAAACGGTTTGGTAATCAATCCCCCCACTGCTCCAAAACACTATTTTTGACCTCTTTTTTTGAAACCATGGGCACCCTCCTTTATTTCTCATTGTGAATACTCTCATTTTCACTCCTCCAATCATGAAGTTATGTATGATAATGAATGTATGGGATCTTAAAAGATCCAACAGGTGATATACTTATTAAGTACGGGTGACAAAAAATGAATCAGAAATGTCTCGCTGATAATTTGGGTAAGGGCATATTTTGATGGGTGGTGATGGTTAGAGATGGGTGTGGTTTAATCACTTTAATGGACAAAAACACAAAAACAAACTGTGCCTAGGAATACTGGGGTGGAACCTGATGTGGTTTCTCAAAATAGGTCCGTCCATTATTTTTTATCCCCAAATGGGCAGCAATTAACAATGGTAGGCCTCACATCTTCCACTAGGTGGTGGGGAGAGAGGGGTTGACCGAAAAACCCTCCATTAGCTAACATCACCCGCCATGCGCATGACACCGGCGGCGTGGCCTCGCGGCAATTGCCGGCGGCGCGGCAGCTGATCTTGCAGCCCTAGCCGGCCGCGCGGCAAGGCAGAAGAATTGTCTTAGGCCCTGTTTGGCAAACCTTCTCCACTCCGTTCCGGCGTGAACGGCCCGGCGAAGTACTTTTTGGCGCGCTCCGGCTGAGAACATCCGGCGTGAAAGGGTGCCGGCCCGGTGTTTTGCCGCTGGTGGGAGGAGCGCCAGTCGGCCGTTTAGAACGGTTGTTTTCTTTCTCCTCCCCGGACTCCCGCCGGACAAGAATGTCAAACAAAGCCTTAAGCAGTGCCACCAGTTTGCTAAATGACACAAAACAGTTGACCTCTCATAATTGAATTGTCCGAGGGCCGATATAAGAATTTCCATGAAATTAACCACATATAAAAATAGTTATTTAAAATAGAAGAAATAATATAAAATTGCATGCGAGGCAACTCACGTTTCAGCTGACTTTGGCTTGGTCCGGTGAAGTTTTTTTTCCCGCCACTGACGCGTTTGCTCAGGCTTTTCTATTGGAAATGAATGAATAAACCCGAATCCCTCTCACGCGTTTGCTCAGTTGTGGGCAAAAAGCTCGGGCCTATTGTTGGGTATTGTATCCATAATAATTCTTATTCGAAGACCTGTCCCTTGACCTAAGATAAATTGTGATTGTATTTGATGTTGTTTTCTAGTTATGTGCTTGCAGCACTATATTACTAAGTACAACTCAATGTCAGGTTACAGTGGGTCATGAAACACAGAACTATATATACAATGTAATCCTTCATTGTGTAGGTCAATGTGTTGACTTACGTGTAATCTCTCTATTGAGGTGTACTTATGATTCAAGTACACATGAAGATTCAAGGAAGGACAAGTTGCTGCTTTCAGATGAAAAGAATTTTCTCTAAGTAAAATTCGTCGAGTATGTTAGTGAATATTTGTCGAATTCGTCGAGTATACTCATGAATACTCGTCGAATTCATCTTACATTTTTACTAGCACTCATCGAATCTGTCGCATTTACTTAGGGAATAATCTCTGAACTTTTGGAAATCAGTCAAGTAAAAATCGTCGAGCATCCTCATGTATACTCGTCGAAATCGTCGAGTATCCTCATGTATACTCGTCGAAATCGTCGAGTGTATCTATCGATACATGTCGAATTCGTCGAATATATATGACGATACACGATGAATTCGTCGAGACTTCACGAATTTACTTCTCTGGATTTCTCTAAGTTATATTCGTCGAATGCGTCGAGTAAGCTAGCCGATAGACGTCGAATGCGTCGAGTAAGCTAGCTGATAGACGTCGAATGCGTCGAGTAACCTAGCCGATACTCGTCGAATTCATCGAATATCGCTTAGCCTAGGCGTCGAATGCGTCGAGTCAGCTAGCCGATAGACGTCGAATGCGGTGAGTGAACTAGCCGATACTCGTCGAATTCGTCATCTCTTCAGGAAGGCGTTGAGTTGTATATTTAATTGTGCTGAAATTGTCTATGTATTTTTTGTCGAGTTTCGAAGTAGTTCGGCGAGTATACCCTTATATACTCGACGAATTATACTTATGGTTTATTTCTTCTGTTTTCAAATTCCGTCACGGCTCAATCCTGACTGTCATGTACAGTGTTTCACTATTTCTTTATTTGGAAGGGATTTCTAGCCGTTGAAGAAGAAGGGTTCCTTTAAATACTTATTACTTAGGGTGGAATTCATTCAACCCTAATCGTGCATATACGCTCAAATCGAAACATTCCAAAAAGGACCAGTCGGCTATCGTTCATCGAACTTCGCAATTCGCTCTCGGCTAACATCAACGACGCACGATCTGATCTTCTTCAAGAAGTGTCGACTAGATCTCTATTCTAAAAAAGTTCAAGTTCCATTCAGATCTAGTGGATCCTTTGTTCAGATCAAGCCTTCAACGATTTCAGATTTCCTTTCTTCTTAAGATTTTCAAGTTTAACTTTTTGAGGAAAGGAAGACCGAAGATTTCAGATCTGTAGAAGATTAGTTTTAATCTATTGATGTAATTCATTTTACGATATTATAGGAGGTTTTGTCTCCGAGTTGTAGATCCTTATTTTAGGATCAAGTTGTAGGAGCGTTGTCTCCGAGTTGTAGGAGAGGTTGTTCTCCGAGTTGTAGGTGTGTTGTCTTTGAGCTGAAGAAGTTGAGGCTCCGAGGTGTAAGATTTGAAGAATCTGGGATAAAGGGGAAGTAGCTGAATCTAGCCCTTCGTGGTAGATAGGCGAGGCGGGACAGTGGTCGTACCCAACACGGGGAACCACTATAAATCTATGTGTTTTTGTGTGTTTATTTTTCAGTTATTTTTATTCCGCAAAAAGGCGCAGAACTCACCTATTCACCCCCCTCTAGGTGATTTAGGTTAACACTAGATACTTTCAATTGGTATCAGAGGGGTGTTGTTCGATATAAGGTTAACACCTTGAACAAGATCTCCTATATAGTTGTCAAGAGATACCACTCAATTGCAATAAATAAAATCAAGGATATGTCTTCGATGAAGTTGCATGTGTGCACTAAGGAGAACTTCCTCATGTGGATGGAAAGAGTTAGATTCTACATGGAAACTGTTGATCCACGTATCTTTCAAATTGTCAAAGAAGGACCTCACATTCGTACACAGCCATCTGCTCTGAATCCTACTGTTATGATTCCGAAGAAAATGATGGACCTGACCAAGGATGACATTGCTCCAGTCTCCTTGGATAAAAAGGCAAAGAATATCATAGTCAGTGCAGTGGACAATTCAATGCTGCAAAATTTATTCCACTACAAATCTGTCAAGGAGATGTGAGACTGTCTCATAGTTCTCATGGAAGGAACTGAAGAAGTTAGAGATGATCAGAGATCTCTACTTAATCAAGAATACAGAGCATTCAAGCAAGGGACAAATGATACAATTGCTGACAGCTTCGAGAAATTTTTTAAGATCGTCAACGACCTCAGAAACTATGGTCGTACATTCACTAATGGGGAGCTCAACGATAAATTCCTCAGATCCCTGACAAAAGACTGTGGCACTAAGGTGGTAGCTATTAGGGAATTTGAAAAGCTGCCAAAGATTGATCCCCAGAATCTGTTCGGAAAGCTCCTCTTATATGAACTGCTAATGAATACTCGAAAGAAAGAGGAACAAAGCAGCAGGACTTTAAGAAAAGAGAAGTTGGTAGCTCTGAAGTCCAAAGGGATAAGAAAATCTAAAGTTGTGTCACCAGTAAGGACACGAGCTTCTGATTCCCAAGAAGATTCTGAGCCAAGCACGTAAGGCTCTGAGTTGTCTGATGGAGAATTCTCGCTAATCTCCAAGCAATTCAAAAGACTGCTCAGCAAGAGGAGGCAAATAAAAAACTAGTCCTCCTCTTCGGACTTCAGAAGATCACATTGTTATGGTGATCGGTCTAAGAAAAGCTACAATCAAGTGGACAGGTATAAATCTAAATTGAACAAACATTCTTTCTCTGACATAGTGTGTTATTGTTACAATAAGCCAGGATACGTGATTGAGGAGTGTCCATATAAAAAAGAAGGAAGGATCCAAGAAATAAGACAAGAGATCCTTCAAAGGTAAGAGGAAGAAAGAGAAGAGTTTCGTTGCAAAGAAGTCAAAGACTCTTAGCGACAGTGACTCAAGTGAGTCAAGCTTTGAAGATGAATAAGCTTACTTCGGGCTCATAGCTCAATCAGATGAGGAAGTATGCGATTCTCAATTCCATGGGAAGGTAAACTCACACACAATGCTCTTTGAATCTGAAACTTCTACTAAATGTCATGAAGACTATTCTTCTGAGGAAGATGAATCTGACTTGATGGCTCAACATCAAGAACTTTTAAGAGCCTTTGACAAATGCCGCAAGGTAGTCAAAAAACAATCAAAAGAGATTGCTTCTCTCAAGGCAGTGGAATCAAGCCTGAAGGAGGAAATTACTGAATTAACTCCTCTCAGAAATGAAGTTCACTCTTTGAAATAAGAATTAAAATGCTCTGCTAAACTGTTAAGACAAAAGGAGAAATACTTAGATGAGCTAAAAGAAAAGCTCTTGGTGGAAAGGAAATTTGTTGAAAGTTCTCTAAGTCAAAGATCATTCTTCCTCTCATTGATGAATTCTCTACTCCGAAGAAGGGTAGTGGTCTTGGCCATGTAGCTGAGAAAGGTAAGGATACTAAGAAAGCTGATACCAAAGGCAATGGAAAGGCAACTCAAAGTCAACCCTCTTTTAAGAAGGTAATCTTCCCTTCAAATAAATACGACTTTGAAACGTCTTTTGGTCACTTTGCAAGGCCAACTTATGTGGAGCCTAAAAAGCACTACCAAGGATGGACTCTTCCCCGAGACTTTGATGCTAGTGCTTTTAAGGCACCTTATGAAGAAATAACTCTCAAAGAGTATGGTCCCTACGTTCATGGACCAAATTTTAAGAAGACACCAAAAGTCAAAACGGTTGCTTCCATGGCTAAGGAAATAGAGAAACCTTGTATCTGCTATAATTATGAGGCTTCTTCCTCCAAGCCAGTTTTCCCTGCTAGACCTCCCATTCAAAAGGTAAAACAGGAGTACAAGAGAAGGTACAACATGTTTGAATATTGGTGTTGCGGCAAGATTGGTCACTTTGTCGTAGATTGTTGGTTTCACCCTGTAAAAATTGAAACTCCACGAGTTAACAGTGGGAGACCGACCACTCGCAATGTTTATGTCTCTAGTGATGATACACTAACAAGGAACCAAGGATCCAAATCTATTTGGGTTCCTAAGGGAAAATGATTTATGGTTGCAGGTATGTTCAAAGGCCAACAAAACTCCAATCTAGTATTTGGACGGTGGATGCTCTCGCCACATGACCAGAACAAGAAGCCTATTGCAAGAATATACCTCAGTCGAAGACGGTCCAAAAGTCATCTTTGTAGGGTCTGACATGGAAATCACTAAAGGCTACGGTATGATTACGAGCGGTATAGTCTCCTTCACAGATGTGGCTTATGTTAAAAGATTACAACATAATCTTATAAGCATAAGACAATTATGTGATAAAGGCTATATCGTTGAGTTCTACAGGAACAAATGTCTGATAAAATCGTCTACTAGTTTGGAGACAATCTTAACAGACACTCGGAGTAGAAACATTTTATGCTTAAACTTTCTTTGTTTAGACAATTCTACATCAGTGTGTTTTTTGGCAAAAGATAGTGCGTCTCTGTGTGACCAGTGACACAAGAGATTAGCACATATTATTTTCAAAACTATAAACATGTTATTTTCTCACAACTTAGTGTGTGATGCCCCCAACATTAAGTGTCTTAAAGAGAGATCATGTTATGCATGCCAAATTGGTAAGCAGACAAGGGCTAGATATTGTTGAAAAAGATTTCTCTAGAATTTGTACTTACTTCATATGGACTTATTCGGTCCTATGTCAATTCACAGTTTAGGAGGTAAAGTCTGTACGTTAGTCATTATTGATGATTACTCTCGTTTTACTTGGGTGTTCTTTCTAAAACACAAATCTAACACCTTCGAGGCTTTTACTAATTTTGTCAGGCAAATCCAGAATGAGTTAAACTGCTCCATGACCAAAATCAGAAGTGATCATGAAATATAATTTGAGTCTTGAAATGGGTGCAAGACAAGAAGAACTTGACAGTGTAAAAGCCGGAGTTCAAAGTTCCGCAGTTGGAACAATCAGAGTTTAGGAAATGGGACATGAAGAGGTTCAGGCCCGCTGAACAAACGTCTTCGGATGTTACTTCGGGAGCAACTTATGGGCAAGGACATGTGGATACACGTATATGTTATAATTGTGGACAACATGGTCATATAGCCCTATATTGTTGGAGAGGCCCGTCTAAGGGTGAGAAAAAGACCGGTACATCCTATGAGGAAAAGGGCAAGGTAGTGGAGGAATCCTCTACATCCCGAGCGCAACCGCGAGTGTACACTCTCGAAATGCAGGAGCCGCAAAGCTCAAATCATGAAGTACAGCAGCCTCGCGTGTATAATCTGGAATTACAAGACGCTGTCAAGACGATTATGAAGGACGCGGCTGAGCAGAAATAGAGAAAGAGTGTACTTTACTTTTTAATGTTGTCTGTTGTGAGTAAAATACTTGGTGTATATTTGCAATAAAGGAATGGTTGTGTTAGTGTTTATCGTTGCGCTAAATTTCGGGATGAAATTTCTATAAGGAGGGAAGGGTTGCAACACCCCAAATCCCAATTTGGAGTTCAGGCTGGGTGACACGACCTGGGACACGGGCGTGTCCCAGGGCGTGTCAAGCTCTGGTACTCGAGTGGGTTTCGAGTAGGACTCGAGTGGGCCTCGAGTGTGTGTCGAGTGAGGCATATGGCATGGGACACGAGTGTGTCCCAGGGCGTGTCCTTCACTGTGTGTGTCGCGAGGTCTCGACGCAGCGCAGTGGACGATCGTCGAGAGGCGACACGGCCAGGGACACGGGCGTGTCCCAGGGCGTGTCCTGCTCGGGTAGATAATCGGGTTGTATCAAGTGTGGCACACGAACTATGACACAGGCGTGTCACAAGGGCGTGTTTGGCACACGGCCAAGGACATAGGTGTGTGACTTAGCTGTGCCCTTTTCGGGAGTGTTGGTACTGTATCGATTGAGGGACACGCCCCTCAACACGGGCAAGGTTATAGTTTGGTTGAAAGCGAGGTGCCCGAGCTTCCGGAGGCGACTCCTGGTCATCAGAGTGAGGCGACGACACTTTCACCCTCTGACACGCAGGCCCCGGTGACTTGACCTTCGCCTTCCCCTTGACGTGTTTCTTCTTATGCCCAACATCAGGCGGGGGGGGGGGGGGGTGGGCTTCCGTAAGAGATGTCGCGATTTCCTTCGCCGGAGGTAGCGGCTTCTCCGGTGTTGAAATCGAAAAACGGGTCTCTTGTGGAGTTCGACCCTTGGGGAAGGGGTGGCCGCGCACCTACTTCGCTCCTGCAAGAAAATGACAAGAAGAAAGAAGAACTAAGGACTAGACCAAGGGCCCGGCGTGGAGGTCCCACCACACACCTGGAAGATCTTAGAGCGCTTCCCCTCCTTAGCCAAATGCCGGGCTAAGGTACCTCAGAAAGCGCTAGTAGGCCGGAGAATTAGTAAGCCCTGCTCCCTGAGGTGCCCCTTGGGTCCTATTTATAGGAAAAGATGGTCTGCAAATATCCAACCGTCACTGTTTTCGAGGACTATAAGCAATTCAAAGGGGGCAACACGGAAAGAACACCCCACAACTGAAGGGCGAGCCGGCCCTGAGAAGAGCCCATTGGGCGGAGGTGGCGAGTATGGGCGCGAGAAGGCTTCCCCCCACGCCGAGATGAAAAGCGGCGAGTGAACTCGCCTCTCTCAATGCCGCGGGAGAGGGCGTTGGATGAGCTCGCCTCCTTCTGCGTCGCGGACCTGACTCGCCTGACTCAACGCCACTAGAGAAGGCGTTGAGCGAGCTCGCCTCTCTCCATGCCACAATCCGACTCGCCTCGCCTCGGGCCTGGAAAGTTGGGCCTGAAGCCCCCGCTCGCAGATGACGGTTGCGTTGGCACTCGCCAATCCCTCGGCTCCAGACGAGCACGTACTCGGCCGACCCCATGATGAATGGCCTCCTCTCGTCGGGCTCAGCTTTACGATCTTCGAGCTCGGTTCGACGATTGCCGAGCCCATACTCGGCATGTTGGGCTCGGCGTACCCTGCTGAACTCGCATGGGGCTCGGGGATGGTTTGGGCCGGCCGGGTCGGCTCCTGTTAGCCCACTCGCTGGATACGGGGTTGTACACAATCCCCGCTCTTTGCGAGGTTGGCACAAACTCGGAAAGAAACATCCAACCCACTAGGATCCTGCGAGTGCGACAGGAGCCGGAAGGAATCTCTTGGTAGGTCCCACCGATGGCTATATATACATGCCCTGCCTGCTCGACTAACCCCCGCCCCTCTCTTTACTTAAGTCCTGCTGAGATGCCACTCCCGAAGGAAGTCATGGAAAGGCTCGCGAAATCGCGCGAGGAGACCGCCCTTCGTGCCGCAGCCCTGACGGATCTGAGCGTCCCGGCCCGGCGCTTTGCTGAATTCGGCTCGGCCAAGAGGGCGAGGCCCTTTCCTCCCGAGGCCGAGCACATCTTCGCCGACCTAAAGAATACTTTAGTCCATGGCTCCGATTCTTCCAATCGTTCTCCCCCGGCCCCTCATGACAAAGATTTCGTGGATCTTACCACCGAACGGGATCAAGGCGGCGAGGTTTCCACACCAAGGGTCGAGAGTCTACCCGCCAAGGAGCCCGAGTCCTCCCCTGACCTGCGCCTGCGAGACTCGCCCCTTGTCACCAAAATCGGGGAGCCAGACTCGCGGGGGTCGGTATCGCCGGCCCGCCTTCACTCTCAGCATCCTTCCCCTGCTCCTGCGGTCACTAGGGTGGACGCCGAGCGTACATCCGCTCCTGCTTTCCCCCAGAATACTGAAGGTATGCCCCTGACCTCCCCCTTTTGCGTCTGATTCTAACTGGCACTCGCTACTCCCACCAGCTGTCTCGACCTTCCTGTGCAGGCCTACCGGACCCAGCCGCGACTGATAACTCCGCCGAACAGGCCGTTTATTCGCCTCTTCCATCGCCGCGTGCCTTGGACATCTTTCTGGACTCGGAGATGGACAGCCCCGAACGGTCGAGGCGAAGCCAGCTGGTCCTGAAGAAACTAGTGTGCGAGCTTCAGGAGCTGAAGAAAGACAACACCCGGCTGCAGGACGAATGCGCGCAGCTTGCCGGTGAGGCGAGGATCAGCTCGGCATACGCGGCCACATCTTCCTCCACGCTTTTCGACGATATTGACGAGAACCTGCGCGCGGCGAACAAGAACCTGGGGCAGCTTCGGCAACTCTTTGCGCAGCGGCTGGCGGCATCGGGCCGGCGAGGCCGGGGTAATTGATGACGGCTCTCTTGTGAGCCGACTGGTACTCGCCCCCATTGCCGCCTGGTCTATGCCCGCGCTTTTCTGTTTTTCTTTGTTCTGAACAATTTTCTGTTTAATGCTAAATAAAGTGTAAATTTTATCGCGCGAGCAGGCCTTTTCTTATTCGAGTGGTGTGTGCCTTTTCGGATTCCTGGGCTGGGTTCGCCTAGGTCGGCGAGTACAGAGTGTCGAGACGGGACACGCGAAGTGGGGTATGCGAGCCGAGCTGGTCGGTCGGTTTCGCTCCCCCTTCCTTTTCTATAAATAGGGATCCCCACCTACCCCCGGCTACGCCTTTATTGCCTTCTCATTCCTTCCTTTCCTTGTCCTTACTACCTTTCGCTCGCGCGCCTTCGTCTCCTCCGCGAGCATGGGTAAAGGAAACCCCGACTCCGAGGGCCGCTCCAAGTGCGCCCAGAACTTCGCGGATCACTGTTTTTTCGAGGGGAATACCACGGCGAGCGAGCTCGCCGAGTTTGTGGCGGATTACGTTACCGCTGGCTTTGTGGCCCGCCTCCCGGCGGATCATGAGGCCATTAACTCATTCTTCGAGGACGAGCTCGCCTTCCCCATCTCGCACTTTGAGGTGGGGTTGCGCCTGCCGCTCTGGCCGGAGGTCCGCCAGGTACTCAAGTACTACGGTGCTGTGCCCGCGCAGCTCAACCCCAACGCTATCGCCATGATAGTGGGGTTTGCCTGCTACCTCCGCCGAGAGCGGATCGAGTTCAACCTGACCGTCTTCCGCAAGCTCTTCTCCTACAAAGCCAACGCCGACGGGGTCGCCTTCTTTGGCGGCACATCCATAAAGATCCGCGAGGTCGCCAACAAAAACCACAACTGGATGTCGAAGATTGCCTTCATCCGGGGCGACCTCGGCAACATCCCGTTCTCGCCCTTGCAGAAGAGCGAGGAGGTTTACCGGCCGCCGTCGGTGTCTGGTAACGATGCCGAACTCCACAAGTTCTTCTTGTACAAGGACTTCGAGGTCGCATTCCTTCGTCGCGGCCTCGAATCCCTGCCACCCGTCCTTCCCGGTGAAGGTTTGTCTCGCTCACCTTACGCTCGCCATTTGGCCTCACCGATCAGAACCTTAATCTTTGCATAAGTCTTTTTGCAGGGGAGCGACTGATCCCGGTGAACCCTCCCTTTGCCGACCCGGGGGTGTTTTCGGACCCGCTTGAGCGGGCTCGGGCCGCGGCTGAGGCGTGCCGGGAAGAGAAGGCCAAGGGGAAATCCTCCAGCAAGAAGCGGTTGGAGCTTGGGGGGCCGAGCTCGGTCCACCGCCCCTCGGCCCTTAAAAGGGCGAAGGTGGTCTCGCGGAGCCTTCCTCGGCAGCCCGCGTCGCCCGTCAGATTCATGAGCTCGCCGGAGGTTTTCTCCGACGAAGCCCCGGCGAGCCCACTGAAGGAGATATCATCCCCTCGCGAGAAGAGGCGCGGGTCCCCCTCTCCTCCCTCCGTCGAGGAGGTTCCCCCCAGTGGCCCGGGAGCTCCAAAGGACCACCCCCACTTTGGGAAGGGGGGAAGGAGCAAGGACGCGGCCGGCGAGCCGATGCTGCTCTGGGACGAGGGAGCCCATCGCGTCTCCGTCTCCACTCGCGCTCCTTCCTGGGGAGCTCGCCGGCCTCCCACGGGCCACGCATTTGCCCTTGGCTTCGGCCTCTATGGCCGGGAGGGCGCCGACGCCTACACGAACCTGACCCCTCGGCAGATAGGTCACGAGGGCCTGCAGGCGCATCTGAGGGCCTTTGAACTCCATCATATGATGGTCCGCCGTGGCTTCCAGCTCAGCCAACTCCTGATCAAAGCCGAGCAGGAGCGCGACCTGGCGACGGAGAAAGCTGCTGACGCGGAGCGGCGGTTCGGCATCGCAGAGCGTTTACTCGACGAGGCTTCAGGCGGGCTGGTAAGAGTCGACCAACCCTTGTTTTAACTTGGAGAATATTTTTCAGGGAGTTTGACCCTCTTGTTTTTCAGGATGCCGAGTCTGCCAAGGTGCTGCAAGCTCGCGCCAGTGAGCTGGAGGGCGAGACTGCCCTGCTGCGGCTCCGGCTCGCGGATCAGGAGGCCGGCTCGCGCGAGCAGGAGGCTTTTGCTGCTCGGTCGGCGGCCGAGGTGGAGTCGCTAAAGGAGCAGAACCGCTGCCTCCAAGGCGAGGTCAGCCGGCTGACGGAAGCCCTCTTCCCTCCAGACAGTGCCGAGCCGCCTTTCCCCTACAAGCGGCCCCGGGTCTTCGGCGAGGGGGAGGTTATGGAGCGGCTGCGAGTCAACTCGATCGAGTCTGCCGAATGCCTGCTGAACGCCATGAAGGGGTCGGGGATTCTGGCTGAGGGCTGCGAGGAAGTGGCGGTCCGGGATCTTCTGCCGAGCCTGTTTCCGCCGTCTCCGCCCAGCGAGAAGGAGGAGAGCTTCGGCTCCCTTTTTGATGGGGCGAAGGGCAAGGAACGATCGCTTGGGGGCGAGGAGGACCGCCATTCGGGAGAGGAGGGCGAGAGCTGACAGAATTCCTCCTTCCCCTTTTTTTTCTATCTTTTTGTAATCATCCCCCCTCTTTTCCTGTAATCTCGCCGAGGCGAGCCCTTCCTTCTTTTGCGATTATAATGAAAGGAACTTTGCTTCTGACTTCTTCTTTTTTTTTCTCCTTTTTTTTTATATCTTCCGCGCTAGAATGTACGTGAGTTAGGATTCGCTTCTGGCGAGAGGCCTCGGGCGTTGGCGGCGACCAGGCTCGCGAACCCTTCGCTTACCTGCGAGGCGATCTTCGCGAGAACGGTTGACGCCGGCGCCCGCTTGTCATACCGAGGAATGTCTTCTGCCGAGCAGACCCCGCGAAAATGGGCTCGCCCACGGGGGGGGGGGGGGGGGGGGGGGTATGTTCTTCCACCAACCGGAGGTGGATCGAAGAACCCCCTTTTTAACAGAAATCCAAGGGGACAGGATCCCTTGAGCTCGCCCTTCTAACTGGCGGATTTGCTCGGACTCGCTTGTCATGTGTCAACTCCCAGGTCCACCCCCTGGTCAGTAATGACGTCCATCGAGACCCCGGCCCTGCCAGCTTGGGGGGAGCCTGTCAGCGGGAGAGTCGAGACCTAATCCCAGAGCGAGACGACTTAGAAACTTTTGCCTCTCCCGGGTGCTACCACCGGGCCAGTCAGCTAGGTGAGAGCCTGAGGGCGGGTGTTAAACATCCTCCGGGCTCAGCCCCAGGGTCATAACGACGTCCATCGAGACTCGGCCGTGCCAGCTAGGTGGGAGCCTGACAGCGGGAGAATCGAGACCTAACCCCAGAGCGAGAAGACTTGGGAACTTTTGCCTCTCCCGGGTGCTACCACCGGGCCAGTCAGCTAGGTGAGAGCCTGAGGGCGGGTGTTGAACATCCTCCGGGCTCAGCCCTAGGGTCATAACGACGTCCATCGAGACTCGGCCGTGCCAGCTAGGTGGGAGCCTGACAGCGGGAGAATCGAGACCTAACCCCAGAGCGAGAAGACTTGGGAACTTTTGCCTCTCCCGGGTGCTACCACCGGGCCAGTCAGCTAGGTGAGAGCCTGAGGGCGGGTGTTAAACATCCTCCGGGCTCAGCCCCAGGGTCATAACGACGTCCATTGAGACTCGGCCGTGCCAGCTAGGTGGGAGCCTGACAGCGGGAGAATCGAGACCTAACCCCAGAGCGAGAAGACTTGGGAACTTTTGCCTCTCCCGGGTGCTACCACCGAGCCAGTCAGCTAGGTGAGAGCCTGAGGGAGGGTGTTGAACATCCTCCGGGCTCAGCCCCAGGGTCATAACGACGTCCATCGAGACTCGGCCGTGCCAGCTAGGTGGGAGCCTGACAGCGGGAGAATCGAGACCTAACCCCAGAGCGAGAAGACTTGGGAACTTTTGCCTCTCCCGGGTGCTACCACCGGGTCAGTCAGCTAGGTGAGAGCCTGAGGGCGGGTGTTGAACATCCTCCGGGCTCAGCCCCAGGGTCATAACGACGTCCATCGAGACTCGGCCGTGCCAGCTAGGTGGGAGCCTGACAGCGGGAGAATCGAGACCTAACCCCAGAGCGAGAAGACTTGGGAACTTTTGCCTCTCCCGGGTGCTACCACCGGGCCAGTCAGCTAGGTGAGAGCCTGAGGGCGGGTGTTGAACATCCTCCGGGCTCAGCCCCAGGGTCATAACGACGTCCATCGAGACTCGGCCGTGCCAGCTAGGTGGGAGCCTGACAGCGGGAGGATCGAGACCTAACCCCAGAGCGAGAAGACTTGGACTATTTCCTGAGTGCTTAATGTCGCTTTTTAGCGGAAGTTACGTCACATTGCATGTCATTGTTACGATTATTGTGGAGAAAGAGTCAAATACATTGCATCCGGAAAAAGCTGAGGTACGCACAAGTTTTCAAGGATAAAAGCATTTCAGGTCGTCGCCGCTCCAGGTGTGGTTCAAAGTCTCGCCTTCCACATTCTGGAGGTGGTATCCTCCCGACTTTAATGCCTCCTTCACGATGTAGGGCCCCTCCCAATTTGGATGGAGCTTGCCCACGGCTGCCGATCTTCCTGCCGCATATACCTTCTTTAGAACCAGGTCGCCCTCCACGAACTGCTTGACCCGGACATGCTTGTCGAAGTACTTAGCCATCCTCCGCTTGACTTCCTCCTGCCGGACTGCGGAGAGGTCGCGTACTTCCTCTATCAAGTCCAAAGAGAGTCGTTGTTCTTCCTCATTCTCAACTCTCCACTCCTCCCTTCCAGCTTCTGCCTCGGCAACCCTGGGAGTACGGACCTCGAGTTCAATGGGGAGCACCGCCTCGCTTCCGTGAGATAGTTTAAAGGGCGTCTCCCCGGTGGCGGTGTTAGGGGTAGTCCTCAGGGCCCAGAGGACCGAGGGGAGTTGCTCCACCCAATTACCCTTCAAATTCTCCACCTTCTTTTTCAGGAGGTTCACGATAATCTTATTGGCCGCCTCTACTTGCACGTTGCTCCTGGGGTGGTGGACAGAGGCGAACCTGAGGTCGATCCCGAGCTCTCCACAGAACTTAATGAACTCATTGCTGGCGAACTGTGGTCCGTTGTCGGTGACGATGGCCTGGGGCATCCCATGCCTGCAGATGATCTCCCCCCATACAAAATTTCGAATGATCTGCGAGGTTACCTTGGCCAAAGCTTTTACCTCCATCCACTTGGAGAAATAGTCGATCATTACCAGCAAGAATCTCCTCTGCCCACTTGCCTGTGGGAAGGGACCTACCAGGTCCATTCCCCAAATTGCGAAAGGCCAAGGGGCCGTGATACTCCTGAGTCACCGAGCCGGTTGCAGTTGGAGGGGGGCAAACAGTTGGCACTTGTGGCATCTCTTGACAAATTCTAAGGCATCGTGCCTCAGGGTAGGCCAGAAGTACCCCTGCCTGATGATTCTTCCCTCCAGGGTCCGACCTCCTGAATGGCTCCCGCACTCCCCGGAGTGAACTTCTTCCAAGACCCTCGGCACCTCCCCCTCTGCCACACAACGGGCGAGTAGTCCCGAAAGGGTCTTGCGGTAAAGTTTCCCGTCGCGCAAAAGGTAATATGCCGACTTGTACTTGAGCTTCTTCCTATCCATCCCTTCTGGGTATACTCCCGTGGACAGGTAGGTGGTGAATGGGTCCATCCATGTGGACCGCTGATCTATCTCCATCAACTCTCCTTCTTCCAGGGATGGGTGGAAGAGGTCCGTGATAGTGCCCCCCACCCGAGGGCCGCGCTTGGCGAGGTGGTCGACTTGTTCATTTTCCTCCCGTGGCACATGCTGAATGGAGAAGGTCTGGAACCCGCCGATGATTCCCTTAACCTTTGCCAGATATCGTTGTAGGGTGGGCTCCCTTGCCTCGAACTCCCCGTTGATCTGGGAGGCCACTACCATGGAGTCAGTGAGGACCTTCACGTCATGCACCCCCAATTCCTTGGCCAGGCGTAGTCCCGCGATTACCGCCTCGTACTCGGCCTGGTTGTTGGTTATGGAGAAATGTATCACCACCGTTTGCTCGATCCGGGTCCCTTGGGGGCTCTCCAAGACGACCCCAACCCCCAGGGAGTGTTTCCCTGAAGCCCCATCCACCATCACCTTCCATGGGATGGGACGAGTGAGTTTGTCCTCCGCTACCTCAACCACATAATCAGCCAGGAAGTCAGCCATTGCTTGTGCCTTGATTGCGAGCCGGGGGACAAAAGAGATGTCAAACTCGCTCAACTCCACCGACCACTTGGCGAGTCTTCCCGAGTGCTCCACTCCCTCGAAGATGTTGCGGAGGGGATGGTCAGTTACCACCTGGATGGAGTGTGCCTGGAAGTAGGGCCTGAGTCTCCGAGCCGAGATGATGAGGGCGAAAGCCAACTTCTCAAAGATGGGGTAGCGGAGTTCTGCCTTCCTCAGAACCCTACTCACATAATAGATGGGTAGCTGCTTTTTCCCCTCTTCCCGAACTAAGACAGAACTCACGGCCTCCGCCCCGACCCCTAAGTACAAAAACAAGTCCTCCCCCTCCTTTGGCCCTTGGAGCAAGGGGGCCTGAGTCAACTGCCTCTTCAAGGCCTGGAATGCCTCCTCGCACTCCGGGGTCCATTCAAACTTCCGACCTCCCCTTAAGGTCTTGAAGAAGGGGGAACACCTCTCCCCGGCCCGGGAGAGGAACCTGCTTAGTCCCGCCAGCTTCCCTGTCAGCCGTTGTACCTCCTTCGCGTCCCGAGGTGGCCCCAACTCCATAATTGCCCGGACTTTGTCAGGGTTGGGTTCGACCCCGGCAGGGGTGAGGAGATGACCCAAAAATTTGCCTTTGCTTGCCCCGAAGATGCACTTTAGAGGATTCAACCTCATCCTGTATCTGCGCAAAGTGTCGAAGGTCTCCTCCAGATCCCGGAGGTGAGAATCAACCTCTCTGCTTTTTACCATCAGGTCGTCCACGTACACTTCCAAGTTCCTTCCCTTCTGTCCCTGGAATACACGGTCCATCATCTTCTGGTATGTGGCCCCTGCATTTTTTAACCCAAAAGGCATCATCTTGTAGCAGTAGCACCCATCCCCTGTGATGAACGAGACATCTTTTATGTCAGGAGGGTGCATCCTGATTTGATGATAACCTGAAAAAGCATCTAAAAAACTCATCACAGAAAAACCAACGGCTGAATCTACCAGCGCGTCGATTCTAGGCAAGGGGTAACAATCCTTAGGGCATGATTTATTAAGCAGTGAAAAATCTACACACATCCTCCACCGGCCGTCCCCTTTTTTCACCATTACAACATTCGAGACCCAGCCGGGGTATTGAATTTCGGAAACAAAGCCGGCCTTAAGGAGCTTGGCGACCTCCTCCCTGATGGGCTCGGCTAGTTTGTCCGTGACGGACCTCCTCTTCTGCTGGATGGGGCGAGCCTCCGGGTGCAGATTGAGGCGGTGGCAGACGACGTCGGCATCGATCCCAGGCATCTCCGCTGCGCTCCAGGCGAAGACATCCACATTCTTTTGGATGCACTCCAGCATCCTGTCTTGATCTGCCGGGGTCAGCCCTCCGCTGATGCGGACCTTCTCCACCCTGCCACCCTGGGTGAGGACTTCCATCTCCACGACCTCCTCGGCGGCCTCCAACCGGGACTGCTCCTCCCACTCTGCGGCGTCCTCCCTTCGTGGTGTAAGGACCTCCCCTTCCCCTGGGATCGTCGCCCCAACCGACCCTTCTGGGAGCATCCCCTCGCGTGCTTCCCCTTCCATTCCTCCTTCCTCCCTACCTTCTTCTCCGGCCTCCTGCCCTTCCATCTCCTTCATCCTTCTCCCCATCCCCTCGGCTTCCTCCTGCCAAGAAATTGAATTCACCGCGGTCACATAGCATTCCCGAGCCGCTTTGGGGTCACCGCGAACCCGGACCTGGATCCCGTCCACATTAAACTTAAGGCATTGATGGAAGGAGGAGGGGACACATCGGAAGGCGCTGATGAGGGGTCTCCCAAAAATGGCGTTGTAGCTGCTGGGGGCCTCCACTATGACGAATCGACAGTTCCGGGACTGTCCCCCCAAGCTGACATGTAGTCTCACTCCCCCCTCTACTTCTTTCCTCTCCCCTGAAAAACCGAAGAGGGGCCCATCGGAGGCCAGCACCCTCTTGGCCTCTACCTGCATGGCATCGAAAGGCTTCTTGAAGATGATATTGACTGAGCTCCCATTGTCAATGAGGATCCGGGAGACTGTGAAATTTTCAATGGCGGTCTGGATGACCAGCGCATCGCAGAAGGGGTCATCGTGACCCGGCATATCCTCCCTTGAGAAGGTGATCCTCTCTTCCGGGGGTGGAGTCTGAGATGTGGAGCCGATGCTCCTTCGGTACATGGTGTGGAGGCTTGCTTTCCGGGAAGCCTCGACTCCCACCCCCCCATGGATCACTCCGATCCCCCCTCGGGTCCCCACATCGGCCCGGTCTTCGCAACGATCCCCCTCCACCTGAGGCCGGACTTCCTCAATCCGCACCTCCTGATGATTCCGCTGCTGCCGCTGCTGCTCCCTGTTCTCCCGCACCTCGAGGAACTCCGGACACGTGACCGTCGTGTGCCCCTCTTCCTGATGGTAGTCGCAATAGGGCAGGTCTATCCTGACCTCCCTCCTCCTCCTCGGTTGCCCTCTCCTTCGCCCTCCCAGGGCGATAGCCATGGCCTCCTCCTGGTCGGGAAGAGGCGGTCTCTGGCCCTGCCTCCCTCCCTGGAGGTTAAACTGGCCACGCCCACCTTGGCGGTTGTCTCCCCCCTGATAGCCCCTCCGTGGCCCTTGATTCTGCCACTCCGGCCTCCAACCCAATCGGTTGTTCGGCTCCTGACGCCCCCACCTATGCTGCTGCGGCTGCTGTTCTCTCTGTCGGGGCTCGACCCTTCTCTCCTCCTGGGCCCGACCTCCCCTTGGCTTCTCTTCCTCCACGGCCCACCTGGCCAACCTCCGAGCGAACTCTGGATGTGCCGCCTCCATGTCGGCCTCCCTTGCCGCCCTCTCCAAGAGTGCTTCGAAAGACACTGGAGGCGTCCTCTTCAACTCCATGGCGAAGAACCCGGGCTGGAGACCCAGGGTGAAGGCCACCATCATGGTGTGCCCTGGCATCTCTTCGAGGTGGTGAATCTCAGCATGAATCCTCTGCGCAAATCCTCGAAGCAGTAGATGGAACCGGTCGGGAGCTGATGAAACCACTCCCTCGCTTTTTCCCTGAGGGTGATGGCGAAGAGCCTACACTTGAAACCATCCGACATCTGTCGGATTGACACCACGTCTTCGAACCACTGGACGTGCTGGGTCGGATCTCCCTTTCCTGAGTAGTAGGACATCTCCGGCTCTCGGAATCCTTCCGGGACCGGGGCTGACGAGACGAACTCGCTGAAGGGACTTCCTCCTTCAGATGGGCGAGTTGGGAACTCCCTCCCTGCCGTCTCGCCGAACAGATACTCGCCCGCCGAGCCCGGAAAGAGGACTCGCCCTCTCGGCTCGCGCTCCCCCTCGCTCGCGACCTCCTTCCCTGCGCGCCTGAGGGGCGCATCGTTGCCTAACGCTGGATCAGCGACCACGGGAACCGCAGGCGTCGTGCTCTCGGCTCGCATGCCGAGTGCGACCCTGACTAGCCCGAGCACTTCCTCCCTGAGCTCCGCGGATATCCCCGCCGTCGCGGGAGGGGGAGGGAGTGGCGAGTCCCCCCTTCCTGAACCTTGTCCCTCGTCTCTTGCCATTAGTCTTGTGGAAGATTTTCTGTGCTGACCACGCTGCACGCTCACCGCACCAAAGTGTTGAAACCGAAAAACCGGTCTCTTGTGGAGTTCGACCCTTGGGGAAGGGGTGGCCGCGCACCTACTTCGCTCCTGCAAGAAAATGACAAGAAGAAAGAAGAACTAAGGACTAGACCAAGGGCCCGGCGTGGAGGTCCCACCACACACCCGGAAGATCTTAGAGCGCTTCCCCTCCTTAGCCAAATGCCGGGCTAAGGTACCTCAGAAAGCGCTAGTAGGCCGGAGAATTAGTAAGCCCTGCTCCCTGAGGTGCCCCTTGGGTCCTATTTATAGGAAAAGATGGTCTGCAAATATCCAACCGTCACTGTTTTCGAGGACTATAGGCAATTCAAAGGGGGCAACACGGAAAGAACACCCCACAACTGAAGGGCGAGCCGGCCCTGAGAAGAGCCCATTGGGCGGAGGTGGCGAGTATGGGCGCGAGAAGGCTTCCCCCCACGCCGAGATGAAAAGCGGCGAGTGAACTCGCCTCTCTCAATGCCGCGGGAGAGGGCGTTGGATGAGCTCGCCTCCTTCTGCGTCGCGGACCTGACTCGCCTGACTCAACGCCACTGGAGAAGGCGTTGAGCGAGCTCGCCTCTCTCCATGCCACAATCCGACTCGCCTCGCCTCGGGCCTGGAAAGTTGGGCCTGAAGCCCCCGCTCGCAGATGACGGTTGCGTTGGCACTCGCCAATCCCTCGGCTCCAGACGAGCACGTACTCGGCCGACCCCATGATGAATGGCCTCCTCTCGTCGGGCTCAGCTTTACGATCTTCGAGCTCGGTTCGACGATTGCCGAGCCCATACTCGGCATGCTGGGCTCGGCGTACCCTGCTGAACTCGCATGGGGCTCGGGGATGGTTTGGGCCGGCCGGGTCGGCTCCTGTTAGCCCACTCGCTGGATACGGGGTTGTACATCCGGAAGCTCGTTGGCCACTGTAAAGATCGAACGACATGATTAGTGTCGAGCTCCAATAAACAGGCGTGTACAAGCGAGTATACATAATTCTCGCTCAAGTCTTACCCTTGTTCGGATGGATCTCTTCGAGCGTGTTGACGTTAAGCCGCCAGTAGATGACATCAAACCGGCGAACTCGGAAGGACTCGAACAGTTGCTCGCGGACACCTTCCAAGATCGGCGGGAGGAAGGCGACATTGGCGGGTTGGTGCGACCTTCCTAGGAGGGTCGCGTAGTCGCCATGAATGACGACCAGCTGCTCGCTCCAGCGGTGGACTTTATTCGCTGTCCCCACCAAAGTACAGACGTGGCTGCAGAAATAAACAACTCCCTCGGTAGTCGCGGCAAAGGCGAATATCCTGCGGAAATTTGAAAGTCGAAGGCGACCCTCTCTTCCCGCAGATAGCAAAGGAACCCCATGATGATCGCCACTCTATTGAGGTTGTTTTGCGCGGGGACGATCCCAAAGTATCAGAGGATCTCGCAATATTCGGGCCAGAATGGAAGTCGCAGAACGGCGTCGAAATGGCGAAGCGGCAAGACCATCGCTCCCTCAATATAGGTATTGAGTCGCTCACTGCGAGTAGGGAGCCTCCCCGAGAATCCATCCGGCAGAAGTCGCTCCCTGAATGTGTCCAAATCTCGCTCTGAGGTTATTGATTTCTTGAAGGCCGCGTCGGCAAAATTGGCGGCATGAGCTTGTCGGCGAGCATTGGCATCGTCCCCAACCATTTTGGCGAGCTAGCGAAAGACGAAAGAAGGGATGCGAGAAGAAGAAGAAGACAAGAAGACGCGAGCAGAGAGGTTATTCGCGAGGTGGGTTGAGAAAATCGCAGAACCGTACTTATGTCCCACCTACCCCCTATATTTATAGGTGAAGGCAAAGGGGAGGGGGGTATATGTCTGCCTCGGCGAGTATCAGTCAAAGTCGCGGTTAAGGCGAGAAAACACACCCGACGTCAACCTTATCTCGCACGGCACAGCAGAGGATGTCGCGACATTCGCCAGAACCTGCATAAGTAAACTCGGCACATTGCAGAATAACCAACAAGCAAAATGACAGGGAAATTGGCGGCAAGATGCAAACTTGCTTATTACAAAACTGTTTATTACAAAAAGTCGCCTACAACGAGTTCAGAATAAAAGAAAAAAGAAACGGTCCTAAGTTCTAGGTGGTCGCTCTAGAGGGTGAGGATGTCGCCCGACCCAGTCCATCTCACGCATCCGCCGGTAATGCTCCGTCGCCAGCGCCGTAGTGTCGTCTCCAAGCCGCAGTTGCTCCTCCATCCTCATCAGCCGCCCCACGGAGCCCATACTCGCCCGGATGCCAGCCAGCTAATCGAGGACAAGCTGCAGGAGGTGATTGTTTATCGCCAGCTGGCGATCATTCTCCTTCACCATGTGGAAGCGAGCCTCGTAGCACTCCAGAGTCGTCCAGAGTTCTTCCATCTTCGCTACTCGCACCTCCAGAGTTGAGATCCGGCGATGAGGCTCGCAGATAGCGAGCTGATCGAATTTTCTCTCCAGCTCCATGTAGGCGCGAGCAACAACATGACGATATTCGCTCCCTGATAACCCGATGGCAACAATGAAGGCCGCCCCAGGAGTCGTCGGGCGATCTGTTAGAGTAGGTAGAAAAGTTGTCAGGTCAGAGCTAAGCGCCTAAATGATCAAAGGAAGTAACAACGACAAAACTTACCGCGACAAGGAGACCGAGATCGGCGAGGAGAAGGGACGCGGCCTGGGACATCTCGCTGACCAGAAGATGGACCACCCACAGATTGGATGGTCTACCCTGCTCGCGACCTCCGTAATCAGAGTCCCCGACTCATGGCGGGAAGTAACTCGGTCGCGGCTTATCCTGCTTCCGAGCCAGAGTCTTTGACGGTGGCGGTGGAGGCTGCGACAAACTCGCCAGAGGATGCGAAGACTTCGGCGGAGGAGGCGGGGGAGGTCACTGCAAGTAAGCCTGTTGCTGAGTGGTCAGAGGCGGCGCCGGCGGTAAAGAGGTACTCGCCGCCTGGATAGAAGTCGCGTTCAGAGGCGGCGGCAACAAAGAACTCGCCGCTGACAGTGTCGAATCTCGCGCGGGAGTAGGAGCAGCCTTGCTCGCCGGGAGATCCTTGCACCCTGGAGGATCCTTTCTCGCTGGGAGATCCTTGCTCATTGGAGGATCCTTTCTCACTGGGAGATCCTTCACCGGTGGTTCCTTACTCTCCGGAGGTTTTTCCTTCGCCATAGGAGTAGTCTCCGACGCTTTCTTGGCGCCGAGATTAATCCGGACCGTATGCGCGGTCCGGAGTGGCTTATCGGCTGCCAGGGCGAGTAGCGGCACGGAACTCAGAGGGCGACATCTAGAGGCACATTCATGACGTCTGGAGGGGAGTCTGCGAATAAAGAAAACATATCAGCGAGAAGCACATGACGACCAACTATTTTGGAAGTGTCGTTTAGCGAGATGACGACCTGACAGGGAGACGACTTCGACCTGTGATGGAGCCAGCGGTTAGCGACCTCAGGAGCCTTCAGCGGGCTGAGAAGGCTCGAGTCGTGAGCGGCCAAGTTGGGGATGTCGTCTAGCCCCAGGTCGCTAAGAAGCCTCAAGGTGCTTGCAGAACGTGCGGGATTGCTGCTCGGAACGACGACCTGCTCCGGGGGCGGAAGAGTGTCGACCTCCTTTGAGGCAGATATCTTCGACTTCTTTGTTTTCTTATTTTTCTGGGGGGGGGGGGGGGTAAGTCGACAACGACATCTTCCTCCCTCGGCCTTTTCGACTTGGTGATGCCGAGCAGACCAGACAGGGCGACGAGGCTGTCTTGAAGGAGTTTCTCGTTTGCGTTCGGCATTGTGCGTAAGCTCTGGAGATACGCCTCAAAAACCAGGCCCCCTTATTTATAGAGAGTCAGGCAGTCATCAAGGGAGAGCAACTCAGATACTCGGCGTCGCAGCTCGCCGAATAAGTGTTGGATGTTTCTTTCTGAGCTCCTACGTCGCTCGAAATGAGTGGGGATTGTGTACATCCCGTATTCGTCGAGGATGAGTCCTATCACAGCCAGGTTAGCAGAAGTCAAGGTCAACAAGTCAAGACAGAAATCAAGAGTCAGCGCATCAAGCAGCGGAAGGCCTGGCGAGTATGGCGAGCTCCCCTCGCATACTCGCCAGGTAGGCAACTAGGCGAGATACTCGCCCAGCCCGTGCGAGTTCCTCCAGGAAGTCGCCTAGTTGCCAGGGGGTGGGGTACAAATATGACCCCCCTCCTTGGATTTGCCTATAAATAGGACGCCAGGGGTACGAGGAGAAGAACTGGAAATCCTTTGCAGAATACTCGCGAGTTCACCTTTTCCGATACTAGCCGAGTCTTTGGATTCCTTTTCCTTAGAAGACCAAGTCGCGACCTTGCAACTAAGTCATCAGCTAGTCTCCCTCGTATCTAGTTCGGTCATTCTTGGTTTAGAAGGAGCTGCTCCTTTTGAGCATCCGGGTACGTGGTGGGTCCTTCCTGCCGCAGCATTTGGGGTCCTGTTTCCTCCAGTTCTTCATCCTAGTCATCCTAGCCATCTGGTCTTACCTCTAAACCGGTAACCTTAGGCGGCCTAGATCCGAATTCTGAGGTTGGGATTTTCCCGACTTCAACACAAGACAAGAGAGTATAACGTCCCTCTACGATACGTCTAAAACATTAGCACGAATGACCAAGCTTAACCAAAGGAAAATTTCACGTCGCAAACAAAGGCAGAGCAATCAAGCCTAAAAATTTTCAGACTCCTCGCTTTGCGGATCACGACCCATAAAAATTTGGGGGCATTTGATGGGGTTCCCCCTAGAGGTTACCAAGCCAAACTGGTAGCACTTCAACCAAAACACACAAGAAAGCTGACCCGATCGAGCGAACAACGCACAAGGACCACGCTCACCCGAAGGAGCCCAAAACCCCCCACAAGGCACGTGCACGCTAACGCATTGCCCAAGCACACACGACAACCGAGCACAAGCACATCGCACAAGCGCAATCATTGGGCTCCCATGTGCCTCACGGGCGTGCAAGCCTCACAGGCACACAACGCCCTAGCGCTAGCTCGCGCCTTGCGCACGCGCAGTGCGCGCATGATAGTGCATGCAACGCTTTGCGTGTGTGCAGTGTGCTAACACCGCCTTGCGCGCGCGTAGAGAGCTAGCGCCGCCTTGCGCACGCACAAAGTGTTAGCGTCGCCTTATGTGCGCGAATCGTATTGGTGCGCGCACCAGCGGCCGCCGCCACCGCCAGCGGTCTCTGCCGCCTTCAGCCACCGTCGTCGTCAGGTTACCTGCCCGGGCCTCCCAGACTGTCGGAGGGGCAATTTTGTCTATTTGCTATAATTGGTGATATATGTGACTGAAACTGGGCGACACCATTCACCATCATAGATTCTGCCTTTGCCCAATTACCGGTGTATCCCTTCAAAAAACTATAAATATTCCCACAGATCTTTATTTGAAGACAAAGAACTTCTGTGGCTAGAAGGAGCTCTGAGGTTTCCGACGAGGTTTTGGGACTTAGATCAATCCTCCGCTCAAGACTTCGTTGTGCTCCCCTTCTAGCGCAAAGGCTCCGTCAAGCTTCGGAGGCACGACGTTCTTTTCCGCGGGAGCGCTCCCACCAATGCTCCGCTTCAGTAAGAGCCTTTCCATCAATGCTCCGTGGGCTTGGAGATTTTTCTTGGCCGGAACGCTTCCAACGAGGTTTCGTGGACTTAACAGTTTTCCTCGCCGTAGCGCTTCCATCGAGGCTCTGAGGTGTACAACCGCAAGTTTGCTGAGTGGGCCCCTCAGAGAGTCCCAAGGGATAGAGGGCCCCATGGTTCAGGGTGGCCGATCAGGCGAGTGGGGTCGTCGGGCCTGCACTCGCCCCGGGGCCTGGGGCTCGCGCGCATCATAGGCAAGTGTGATAGTCAGTAAACACTCGCTCATGGTGTCGATGGGGTAGTAAGCGAGAGCTAGTTTTATCGGGCACTCGCCCTCAGCCAGGCATAGGCAGGTGCTCTTCTTCTCGAACAGACATTCGGCTCCCCTCCGCAGAGTTATGTTTTGACCTGCTATTAGCCATTCTGAACAGTGAAGTTACATTGCTAGCAGACCAATTCGGGTTGCGTATAGCAATTCTGAACAGTGGAGTTACGCTGTTTGCAGACCATACTTAGAATTATATAAATAGATCATGTGAGCATCTTTGGAGGGGATCCAGTTCTTTTGGTTTTTTCCTCCTCGGGTTATTTTGGGTTGGCTGTGAAAGCCCTCCAAGGTGTCCAGCTCAGCTTTTTGCTTAGGAGAGGAATCACTCTTAAAATCTTCCAGGTGTGTGATTAGAGCTTCACGCTGCAGCCCAGAGTCAGTTTTCTAGTTCCGAGTGTCTGGTCCGGAGCGCAGGTTTGGGAGAAGTAAGTGCGAGTTACCCCCCTTGTGTCTGAACTCTCGTTGAGACCAAATTTTGGCTTCAACATGTGGACTTAGTTTCTTTTTCATCAATTTTGTACTTTGAGCTTGTAACAGAGGGACAACCTGTCACTCTCCAAGGAATCATCCCAAACTCTTGTAAACTCCAATAATATGATGAATTTTGGCCCGACACAGATCCAACTACGTGATTTTTCACTTTTTCTGGATTTTTCATGTTAAAAAAATCCTTTATCATTTGCTGTTGTTTCTCTTTGATTATTTGTGCGCTCAGTTCAATTCCGAACTAAAACGGTCCGAATCTCCGGACCGGAGAAAAAATAGGTCCGGAGTCCGGACCCGCAACAACACATAAGGATTGTCTAATATTTTTTTTAGTTTTAGCATTAGAGCAAGTTAGGCTCGTTTTTCTTCGCTACCAAACAGAGCCAAGTTAGCCTGGTTTGAAATCAGCATCGCCTCGGTCCCATCGAAAACCACCTCGGCGTTTTTTTTTAAATACGCATTTTTTTCTGCTAAGAGGATCGCATCGACAGGTACAGGGGCGAAAGTGGCGAGGAAGACGGCGCGGGCTTTATTTCTACAAGATCTGGTTAGTGATAGCTTAGTTTTTGTGTGTGTGTGCTGGACAACGGCGAAGATCATCTTCTTCTTCGCGTTCTTCTCTTTCGTTTGATCGGTTAAGAGTTCGAGTTGGAGTCTATCCTTTCTGCTATTTAGGATCCAAAATGCGCAAATGCTGGACTCTAAGGGGCTGAATTGGCGATGTTTTTCGTTCTCCCCAGTTCGCCGGGTGCTTTCGGAGCGGCGCTAGGGTTCGATGTTGAAGCTTCATTCTCTTTTGTTCTCACTCCCTTCCCCCGGTTTTGTGGCATTAAGCTTCGTTCTCCTCAGTTCTCACTTCCATTCGCTTCTTCAGGGTTCCTGCTTCGGATGGATCTCAAGACATTCGGCTTGCTATTATTACTGCTCTCAATTTTTTTTTATTTCCTAGTTCTAATTCCTCAGTCTTCTCACTGTTGTCTCGATCCATTTATAATGTTTATGGAGCTTTGATTTCGTGCTCCGAAAACGCCACTGGTTCTTTTTTAGGTCACGCATAGGCGATGGATCGTAATTTATTAATTCGACCTGGGGTTTCTCGAATGGACGCTGTCTGCAAACCAATGTATGCAAAAATGTTAAAATTCCTTTTAAAAGATACACTTAGCCTCTATATTCACTGGAAATTTTCCAGCAAAACAAGGTTTTCTCTCTCTCTCTCTGTAGGATGGTATGCTTTTCTTCCTTCTAAATGACTAGCTTGCTGTTTTGATTTTGTGTCCATGTAGAAAAATTGTTTAGTACTTTCCAAATAAAGTTTGATTGAGCTTACTATACCTCGGAATTTGCAATCTTCTAATATATCGCTTTGTTTTAGATTTTTATCTATAGATTCATCTCTTAACTGTTATATTGCATCTTGTAATCTATACTTTATGCATATGTTAAAAATTTCTTCATTTTACTTATACTTTTTTCCTTTTTAATTTTGCCTTTATCTACAACTGCTATTAATTGGACAAAAAACATTTTAGTCCTTGAGGTTGCAAGGTAATGTCAATTTGGTCCGTAAATTTTTAAGTTGTGTCATTTTAATCCTCTTAGCTGACATTCGGCTTCATTTTGAGTGCAATTTAAGGGCTAAAAAAGGTCCCTAGATGAGAAGTTCAAGGACTATTTTGATACAATTAAAACTTTAGGGACTAATTTGATGTTGGATTGAAACCTCTTTTACCCACTATTAATTATATGATAATAAATACAAGCAAAAAAAGTGCATAGTTATTGTAGAGAGAGATGCGAGAGAGACAAAATAACCCAGAATTTTATTATTATTCTAAATACAGGAGTACATACACTTATATAGAGAGAAAGAGAGGGAGAGCCTTCTACATCTACAATGTGAGACTAAATAGAATATACATGAGCTCATCCTAATGGATTTTTTCATTACATCTTAACACTCCCCCGCAAGCTGGAACGTACAAGTCGTAGGCACCAAGCTTGGATTAGAACTGATAATATAATGTCCGAGAGAGAGCTTTCGTGAATATATCAACAACTTGTCCTGACGCAGCGACATGTTCTAACTCAAACTTCTTCGATTGAACATTTTCCCGAATGAAGTGACAGTCAACTTCAATATGCTTTGTTCGCTCATGGAATACGTGATTCTTGACAATATGTATGGCTCTTTGATTGTCACAGAAAAGAGTGGCCGGATAGGAGAGTTTGAGGCCCCAATCACTGAGAAGACCCTCAAGCCAGGTGAGCTCAGAGACAACCGCTGTCATAGCACGGTACTCGGCCTCGGCAGAGGAGCGAACAACAACCGACTGTTTCTTGCTACGCCAGGTAATAAGGTGTCTACCAAGGTATGTGCAAAAACCAGTCGTGGAACGCCTATCATCAAGGGAACCCGCGTAGTCAGCATCAGAATACGCAACAAGAGACAAAAGAGGACGGTTTGTAAACAAGTCCTTGTATTGGAGAAGTCTTCAAGTATCTTAGAATCCGCTCGACGACTTAGAGATGAGATGTCCGATGAGCATGCATAAATCGGCTCACAATCCCAACAACGAATGAGATATCAGGTCGTGTAACTATAAGTTAGATTAGTTTCCCTACCAAGCGTCGGTAGTACTCTGGATTTGTCAGTTCCAGATCCATGTGCAGACAGCTTGTGATTCACATCCATAAGAGTGTCTGTAGGTTTGCATCCTGAGTAGCCCGCATCTTGCAGGAGATCAGTGCAGTACTTCCGTTGGGATAGGACAAGCCCATCAGGTCTCCTTGCAACCTCAAGCCCAAGGAGTATCGAAGATTGCCCAGATCTTTTGTCTGAAACGCTGAGTTTAAATGTTGCTTGATGTTTCAGATCCCGGTAGTGTCGTCGCATGTTATTAGAATATCATCAACATACACAAGGAGAATTGCAGTGTCTGTTGGTTGATGACGAGTGAAGAGAGAGAAGTCAGCAGAGCTTCGTGTGAAACAAACATCGCAAACCACTTTATTGAATTTGTCAAACCAAGTGCGAGGAGATTGTTTGAGACCATATATAGACTTCCGGAGATGACATACACGAGACTCCCCTGTGGTCTCAAACTCGGGCGGTTGGTGCCTATAAACAGTCTCTTGGAGATCACCATTGAGAAAGACATTTTTGATGTACAACTGATGTAGGGGTCACTGTCGATGCACAACAAGGGAGATCAGGACTCGAACAGTATTCAACTTTGCGACTGGGGAGAAGGTTTCATCGTAATCAATGTCATGTTGTTGAGTGAAACCCCTGGGCACAAGACGGGCTTTGAGACGGTCAACAGTGCCATCTGGAGCATGCTTGACAGCAAAAACCCATATACAGTTAACACAAGACTGGCCGGGAGGGAGAGGAACTAGGTCCCAAGTCTGGTTAGCCCAGAGGGCTGTCATTTCTTCGTCCATGACTGCACGCCATTCCGGGTTTTGGAGAGCTTCCTGCAAAGAGTGAGGAATAGAAATGGTGGAGAGAGAGAGATGACAAATTTGAGAAGAGGCGGAGATAAGCGATGTAAGGAGACATAATTCGCCATTGGATGAGCCGTAGAGGTTGTTACCGAATCATCAAGTCGCGGGATAACATCGGTAGAAGGGAGTTGTTGTAGGGCATTTTTCCGGAATGAACGACAAGTATAGACACAGAGAAGTGGAGGTGGAGGTAATGCTGGCACTAGGAGTGGAGGAGGAGGAGGAGGTGTGTGTGGCAAATCGTGACAGAGACAGCCAGACGAGGAGTAGTGGAAGGTGGAGGCAATGTGGAGGAGGTGGAGTAGAAGGGTTGTGCCTCAAAAAAGGTGACATCAGCGGAGACAAGCACCTTTTCGTCTGCAGAAGAGTATAGACATAGCTTTTTTGAATGCGGGAGTTAACAAACATACATTTTGTGGCTCAAGGGGCAAGTTTGTCATGCGCTGGTCCAAGAGAGTGGACATAGCAGGTACAACCAAAGACACGGGGAGTGAGGGAGAATGTAGGCTTGGAAGGAAACAAGAGGCCGAACAGAGAAGCGAAGTCAAGCACGGAGGAGGGCATGCGATTGATGAGATGACAAACAGTAGAGACAACAAAGTTTCAATATTTGGTGAGCACCTGCATTTGCAAAACAAGTGATCGAGTGACATCAAGAAAATGTCGATTCTTCCGCTCGACCACACCGTTTTGCTGAGGGGTATAAGTACACGAGGTCTGATGGACAATCCCAAACTCGGTGCATAAATTTGTGAAGATGCGACTAGTATATTCACGAGCATTATCAGTGCGAATTATTTTTAAGTTAACGGAAAATTGCGTACACATCTCAATAATAAAGACACAAAAGACAGATGTCAGTTTAGTACAATCACGTAGTAGATAAAGCCATATTAGACGCGAATAATCATTAGTAAAGGTAACAAAATATCGATAACCAAAAACACTGGGGATTTTATAGGGCCTCCATATATCAGAATGTACTAAAGAGAATGGAGTAGTACTCCGATTACATGTAGGTGAAAAGGAAACACGATGTTGCTTGCCAAAGATACATGATTCACTGAAAAACTCATGCAAGGAGACACCAGGAAGTGCCTTCTTCAGAATCGTAAGAGGAGCATGGTCAAGACGACGATGTCAATCAACGGAGGGGACTGCAGAGAGGATAGTACGGGAAACATCCAAGAGATAAAACTCATTCGACAACAATCCTTTACCAATGATATTCTGTGTTCGACGATCCTGCACAACAAAAGACAAAAAAGAGAAGATTAGGTAGCAATCAAGGTCCTGAGCTAGCCTACTAACAGAGAGTAGATTGAAGGGTGATCCCGAAACATGAAAGATCGAGGACAAGGAGAGAGTAGGAGTGAGGCGCAGGTCAGCAGCTCCAGACACTGGAGTTGTGTCGTCATTTGCCACAGTGATGAACTTGGGATAATCATAGTGCATGTATTGAGGTGGCTTCTGGGAGGTAATGTGGTGAGTAGCACCAGAGTCCACGATCCAGTGAGAGCTATAAGAGAGACATGATATACCTTCGGTGGAGAAAGAAGCAACCGAGCCAGATGAGCGATTAACAACGCCTTGGAGCTGCTGAAGCTGCAGGCGAAGGTCATTGATATCTTGTTGGGTAGATGAGTGTGACTCGATTGGAGTAGAGCCTGGGTGATGAGAAGCAACATCAATTATAGCTGTAAGATGAGGCGGCAAACCATGTTTGTGGTAGTAGGTGGCTTCAAGATGACCATCCCGACCACAGTGGGTACACTTGAGAGTAGAGCGCCCCGCACGTCCTCGACTTTGAGACGTGAAACGTCCTCCCCGATTAGAAGAGCCATGAGCTGGAGGAACAGGAGTAGGTAAGAGGGGTTGCTGGAGCAGAGCCGGAGAGAAGCTAACAGGAACCTCAGATGGTGGTGTAACTTTGAGCAGCATGGAGCAAACATCAGATAAGGAGGGCGTAGTGGAGGAGGAAAGAATCTGAGCCCTAACGCTGCGAAGCTCATCACGAACTTCAGAAGGCGGGTCAGCAACACGTGCGGGAAGGGAGGGAGTTGTCGTAGAGCCCATAACAGCAAGAGAAGGGCGATCTGGCGACTAGAAGAAGGAGGCCGGGCGACTAGAAGAAGGCGGACAGCAGACGACGGCTTGGCGACTAGAGGAGGGCAAGTCGCAGACAAGAGAAGCATGCGGAGAAAATGCGGCTAGGAGAGCTCATAGCGGCTAGAGGAGAAACAGGTCGAGGTGACAACACAACGACAGAGACCCGACAGCCCATGGCGAATAACAAGAAGGCCGGGCATACCACGCGACAAGCAGCGACAAGGAAGAGGAGGTCGCAGCGGGCAGACCACGCGACAAGCTGTAGGCAGACCGCGCGACAAGCAACAACAAGGAAGAGGAGGTCGCAGCGGGCAGACCGCGCGACAAGCAGCAGGCAGACCGCGCGACAAGCAGCAGACAGACCGCGCGACAAGCAGCGACAAGAAAGAGGAGGGCGCAGCGGGCAGACCGCGCGACAAACAGCAGGCAGACCGCGCGACAACCAGACTCTGCGTAATAAGAGGTCGGCAAGGGCAGTCCGCACGACAGGAGAAGCTGAGATCGATGGGAGCGTGAAGCGGAGACCGCTGGGAGCAGCGGGAAGAGGCCGAACCGGTCAAAAGAGTTGCGGGGCCCAGAGAAATCTCTATAAATGGAGAGAGATGGGGAGGAGAGGGGAAGGATGTAGAGAAAAGGAAGAGAGAAGCAGATAGAAAACAAGAAACCGCAGTAGGAAGCGGATACCGTAAGAGCGGTTGGGGAGGAAGGACCGCGGTTAGCAAAAATACTAACCACCTAGAGCAAGACCGATGGACGGTTAGAGAAGTGGGACCGCGGTTAGCAAAAATACTAACCGCCTAGAGCAAGACCGATAGCTCTGATATCATGTAGAGAGAGATGCGAGAGAGAGAAAATAACCCAGAATTTTATTATTATTCTAAATACAGGAGTACATACACATATATAAAGAGAAAGAGTCGTCTACATCTACAATGTGAGACTAAATAGAATATACATGTGCTTATACATGAGCTCCTTCTAATGGGCTTTTTATTACATCTTAACAGATATAATAATAATTGTAGAAAGAAATGAAATGTGTAATTTTATTCTTCCACAAAGGGACATAATATAGGAGATACAACAAGACACCCAACACCGATAGGCAGTGTGAGACTAAACTCAATAATATAAATATACTAACTCTAACACTCCCCCTCAAGCTGGAGGGGAAACCTACAGCTTGAACACAACATAAAACGGAAGGTAAAAGAAGGTTGACAACATGAGACAAAACAATAACCACCGAGGCTCAACCGCGTGTTACCGGGGATACTACAACCGGGCAAAGGCCACACGACGTTGGTCCACAAACCGACCATGATCACGCCGGATACACCCGAAGCAGAAACTAGGTCAACCAAGAATGTCGAACCATTCCTACTACAAAGCAAAGAAAAAAATGGGGAGACACAAACAACAGACGAAATAAACCTAGGGGACATGTGTGACTAAGGCAGGAGTCTGGAAAGAGGCATTCGAGTCGCCGTTATCATAAACACTCCCCCTCACGTGAAATACGTGCATGAAGGCATAAACTATGTTTGGAGGCCGTGACACACACTCCCCCTCACGTAGACCATGTTGCATGTGTGGGACCCTCGTCAGGTACATGAACCCAGATCACGTGAAAGAAGGCCGAAATTGAAAGGAGACACAAACAACAACAAGCACAAACAACTTTAAAAAAAAACTAGACCGGGAAAAGAAGGGGCTCATGCGTAGCAGCAGCACGACACGACCAGCAAATCTTGGCAGGAAAAAAAAACAGGAGCAGCACAGCCGGAAGGGAAGAGCAGCAGTAACACGGATCCACCAAGCCGGAAGAGGAGGCGACAAGCCAGAGAAGCAGTACGACAGCGCAGAGGAGCAACGACAAGGAGCCACCTGGGCCGGAGAAGAAGCCGGCTGAGTCCCTTTCTCCATCGATGAGAACACGGGGGGAACACTTCCTCTGGAAGCGAAAGAGAGGGGAGGAGAAGCAGAGCCGTCGGAATCGATGGGAAGCAGAGCCGTCAGAAGAAGAGCTGTCGACACGACAAGATCGTCGAATGGAGAAGACAACCACAGAAGCAGAGCCGTCGGGAGAAGCAACCGACGGGATCGATGTTGCCGTTGTCGACGGGAGAAGCAGTCGTCGGGAGAAGCATAGCCGACAGGAGTAGAGCCGTCGGGAGAAGCAGCCAACGAGATCGATGGCGATGGAACAACGGCTCGATGGGAGAATCTATACAGGCGGAAGCGGGCCACTGAGCCATCGATGAGGGGAGAATGCCCCCTTCCGTCTTCAAAATCAGACGACCATTCCGTGGACAGGAGCGAGGGGAAAAGCTATATCTGTGAGCCCTAGCAGGTCAGAGGTCGACCGGAACACGGTGGAAATGAGAAATTTGATGAGAAACGGGAACACGGGAGAAAAATTTTATTTTTAGGTTTCAGATCGAACCTCGCTTTGATACCATGTAGAAAGAAATGAAAGGTACAATTTTATTCTTGCACAAAGAGGCATAATATAGGAGATACAACAAGACACCCAACACCGATTGACGGTGTGGGACTAAACTCAATAATATAAATATACTAACTCTAACAATAATACAGTTGAAATATTTAAATATAATTTAAATAAATTTTATAATTTAATTTAATTGATATATTTTAGCATAAACTAGCAATCATGCTCTAGTTTCTCACCTGCCATCTGCTGTACTAACAATACTAAAACCGTTGCTCAATATCAGCAAAAATGTATGAGGCAAAAAAAAAAAGATTTTGCAGTGATTTGGTACTGTCGCCGCCGCCGCATACTGCACACGGGGACCGATGCATGGCCACGATTTCTTCAAACACTAATGCTTTATGCCCTTTGTTTGAGCTTTCTCGCCAACATTTACACAGTTTTTGTTATATGCATGTTTCATTTCCTTCTGCAACTGAAGTATACCATAATCTTGTGTCAACTTCTAATTGGGATCAACATGCCAACTCTTTTGGATTATGATGCAGATATCAACGTTTTAAATATTTGAATTTTGAACCACAAGATGTCTGCTACAACAGCTACCTGTCTACAAATGTTAGGAGTAAGACAGTCGGCCTCCTCTTCACTGATGATACTGTCATCGAGTGTGAAGATGGATATAAAAGTGACCATGAAAGCTAAATTGTCGAGCTCATCTTGCATCTCCTTTCTTAAACCTTTTCACCGGAGCTTTACTTCTGCTCCCTTGAAAGCTAGAAATGTCTTCACAAAAGCCATGTCAGAGAAGGATGAAAATAATGGTGTTTCAGGATTGTCTATAGATTTAAGGGGTAAAGGCTCTTTCTTGCTTCTTCCCTGCCTTTCTCCAATGGAATGTTGTCTGAACAGAACTTTTTGATTATGATCAATCTGTTCAAGCACTTTTACTGATATAAACTTAATTGTATTACTAGCCATGCAAAATATTATCAACTGCATATGATTATCCATTATCGCGTTTGTGGAAGCCAGTAGGAACTTGCACTGCTGTCATGTATTTCGAGTTTGTCTTCTTCGTTTTTAGAAGATTACCAGCCTATTGATGCTTCATTCTTTCTGATACAAACTTGTACAAATTTCCAATATTTTTTTATACTTGATGGCTGATGCAGACACTGATGTAGGAGTATGATGTTCTGTTTGAATGCTTCGAGAGTGAGGTAGGAGAAGAAAATTTTGAATTACTTTTGCATATTTGCTAATAAGCAGTAAGATAAAAGAGCAACAAATAGACATGAGAGGATATAATGGATTTTCCATTTAAAAGTGGATAAAAAAGAATGAACTTACTAACAATTTAGATGTACTTAACAAATTGATCAACACCTTTCAAACACCACACCATGCGAGTGCATCAGAGAGGTATACATATAGGTGTAATTGTTCTTGTATATTACTTGGTAAGAGACTGTTAATATTTCAAGATTGTTTCTTGTAAGAGGTAAACTAGTATTTTTTAGGTGAGCCAGATCCAATGTGTAAGTCGAGTCGGGTTCGAGCTAGTCCACCTTAAAATAAAATTGAAGATTCTATTTTCAAGTTGAGCCAAGACCGAGTCAAGTTATAAGTAGCTGATACCGGTTAAAGTTATGATATGATTTGTAAATATCAAAATTTAATGTATATTTTAATTATTATAAAGATTGTTACACATTATGATGGGTGTTGATGCGCGAATTGCGCCTTCCAGTTAACGGGTTGTTCGATCTCACAAGCTAGAAGAATAAGAGGGTTGCGGGGATGGCGGCGAGGTTTGAAGCAAGGAAGAAGCTTGCTTGAGCAGAGGAGAAGCTTGCTCGAGCAAGGAAGAAGCTTGCTCGGGCAGAGAAGAAGCTTGCTCGAGCAGAGAAGAAGCTTGCTCGGGCAGAGAAGAAGCTTGCTCGAGCAAGGAAAGAGCTTGATCAGGAGCTGACGAGCAGACGTTACTTTGGCGGTTGAGCTCTGATGGTTAGACCGAGAGAGAGAAAGAAGAGACGGGGCCGCTTGCACCGGCAACAACAGACTTCGCCCGCCGCGGCTTGAATGCCACTCTTGCGACGAGCTTTTCCTTTAATTAAGAATCAAGATTACAGCACGCTATTGCACCATTACATGTAAAAGCAGTAAAGGGTACAAGGGGAAGCTGGCGGCTGAGAAAAAGAGGTGCCAGAGACTAAGTAAAAGAGGCTGCAGAGGACTGGAAAACTGAGGCTGCAGATCCTGCTCAAACTGCCTGCTGAGGACAGAAAAAACTAAGTCCACGGCTCTTGATGACCTGGGAGGACTGGAGAATTGAGTCCGCAGATCTTGCTCAAACTGTCTTGCTGAGGACAGAAAAAACTAAGTCCACAGCTCTCGACGACCTGGGAGGACTGGAGAATTGAATCCGCAGTTCTTGCTTGATCAACTTTGGAGGACTGGAAAACTGAGTCCGCAGACCTTGATCAAGTTGACAGTTCTCCTCTCCCGGCCTCCTGAATGAGAGGCCTTGGGGGCTATTTATAGGCCCGGGGAGAATCTTCTAAAAGCGGGGCCCAGTGACGTCATCATGGAGGACTGGGCGGACTCGGCAAGCAGGTCGTCGATGACTTCGGCGGACTCGGCGGACTGACGTTTTGAGTCCCCTGGTTGTCGGCCTGAGCAGAGGAGGCGGCGCGGCCTGAGGAGCAGGTCGTCGATGACTTCGGCGGACTCGGCGGACTGACGTTTTGAGTCCGCAGGTCGTCGGGAGACCTGAGCAGAGGAGGCGGCGCGGCCTGAGGAGCAGGTCGTCGATGACTTCGACGGACATGGCGGACTGACGTTTTGAGTCCGCAGGTCGTCGGGAGACCTGAGCAGAGGAGGCGGTGCGGCCTGAGGAGCAGGCCGCGCCAAGGGTAGCAGAGGGCTCGGCCGCCTGAAGCTAGGCCGCCCCTAGGGCAGCGGCCTGAAGCCAGGCCGCCCTAGGGCGTCGGCCTGAGAGCCAGGCCGCCCCTAGGGCGGCGGCCTGAGAACCAGGCCTCCCCTAGGGCGGCGGCCTGAGAACCAGGCCGCCCCTAGGGCGGCGACTTGAAGCCAGGCCGCCCCTAGGGCGGCGGCCTGAGAACCAGGCCGCCCCTAGGGCGGCAGCCTGAAGCCAAGCCACCCAAAGGGCGGCGGCCTGAGAACCAGGCCGCCCTGTAGGGCGGCAGCCTGAGAACCAGGCCGCCCCTAGGGCGGCGACCTGAAGCCAGGCCGCCCAAAGGCGGCGGCCTGAAGCCAGGCCGCCCCTAGGGCGGCGGCCTGAAGCCAGGCCGCCCCTAGGGCGGCGGCCTGAAGCCAGGCCGCCCCTAGGGCGGCGGCCTGAAGCCAGGCCGCCCCTAGGGCGGCGGCCTGAAGCCAGGCCGCCCCTAGGGCGGCGGCCTGAAGCCAGGCCGCCCCTAGGGCGGCGGCCTGAAGCCAGGCCGCCCCTAGGGCGGCGGCCTGAAGCCAGGCCGCCCCTAGGGCGGCGGCCTGAAGCCAGGCTGCCCCTAGGGCGGCGGCCTGAAGCCAGGCTGCCCCTAGGGCGGCGGCCTGAGCACCAGGCCGCCCCTAGGGCAGTGGCCTGAAGCCAGGCCGCCCAAAGGACGGCGGTCTGAAGCCAGGCCGCCCCTAGGGCGGCGGTTTGAGAACCAGGCCGCCCCTAGGGAGGCGGCCTGAGAGCCAGGCCGCCCCTAGGGCGGCGGCCTGAAGTCAGGTCGCCCCTAGGGCGGCGGTGTGAGAACAAGGCCGCCCTTAGGGCGGCAACCTGAAGCCAGGCCACCCCTAGGCGAGGCGGCCGGAGGAGTGGTCCGCCCCTAGGGCAGGCGGAAACCTGAAGCAGGAGGAGTTGGCCGGGCCCGCGACGGTTGCGCTGGCTGAGGGTTGACACCGGCGGAATGACCCAGCGGACTGATGTAGGTTGCCTCCTGCAAGGAAGAATGCTGCGCGGCTAGCTGGCCAAACCGCGTGGCTTGCGAGGGTGAGCTATGGAAGCAACCCGTCGTCCCGCAGGGCACGCGATGACTATGCGACTGGGGTGATTTGACTGGGGAGACCGTCCTAGCCGCACGGCCTGAGCGGATAGGAGACCCTATCCGCCTGACCCAAAAAAGGAGGGTTGAGGCAGATCACGACCATCGGGGGGAACCCCTGAGCAGGTCGCGATTTGCGAGCTCGAGACCTTGGGAAGGGATTGCCGATTTTGGGGGTTAACAATGGGGATCACATTTAGTGTGTGGGCCGACTTTTATCGAAACTCGGCCGAGTCGACTTGCATGAGAGGTGGAGTTTGGATTATCGGATGTACGATCCGAGCCGATAGTCGCGTTCAGAACGAGGATTACAAACTTGTATGTATTTTTATTTCATGTATATTTAGTAGTTTTTTGTTTCAGATGATTGTGGTCGTCTGTAGTGAGTTTTAACTTTTAAGTATATAAATAGGGGTATATGAGCTGATTTTCAGATATCTCAGATTTTGGATAAAATTCTGGGCTCTTGCGGTTGTCCCATGTCGTCGATTCCGTGAATCCTTAGTACCGAAGCTAAGTTTACCATTTTCCCACCACCTATAATAAACTACCTTCCCATCCATAACCACCCATAACTCACTCCCATCACTCAATAACTACTAAGTAACTATCCACAATCGTTGCAGCCATTCATCCAAAACCACCATAATTACCAATTAACTACTCACGTAACCACCCATCCTAAGAATTAGCCACCAATTCTCTGCATTTCCAACCCAGTTCGAAAGCCCATTCCTCCATTTGAAGTTCATTCGAACAGTGTTTCTTATTCCTGGAAGGAAGATTGCTACTCCCTGTACACCCATCCAATATCCTAGAGAAAAATGGATCCTTTGAACTCTCGTTCCATGGAGATTCAATTCTCTACCTGAAATTTTTATTCCAACAATCCTACCCCTCCACGAGTCTCTCTGATTGCTTTCCAGCCAACAATCAGCCCTCGACCCACCAACTGTCGACCACCTGAATCTACCCCAAACAACCTGAGTTAAATATTCGCTTGCTTTCTTGATCTCGAGCTCGCAAATTTCTCGATCTTGTAACTTGCTCGCTGAAACCATTGGACCTTGGGCAGCCTCTGCGATCACCCCGCTTATTTATAGGCGCTGGTGGATCTCCCTGGTTGCGCCTCTTCTACTTGTCGGCCAAATAACCTACTCGCATCTTGAGCTTGCCGTTAGCTTTGAGCTCACTCCGCCCACAACTTGGTTATAGCTTGAGTTCGCTGCTTGCTCGTCAATCTCTTTGGCTTGCCTCTTGCTATTTGTCGATCTCACGAGTTCGCCTGCCCATCGATCTCACTGAGCAAGGCAATTCCCGCTCGCCAAATATAGTTTAAACTCGCCAAAGCTCGCTTTCTCCGCCTGGTTGATGATCTCTTTTTGCTTTCTCATCGAGCTCACTCCGCCGATATCTATAGCTTGTTCGCTCACTAATATCTACAACCTGCTTGCCGATCTTGATGCTCGGAGCAGAGCTTGCCAAAATTGATACCTACAACTTGCCTAGTGATCCCCCGGACCCGTCTGATCTTGCTGATTGATTGCTTGAACTCAACCGATCTCTCTGTCCGTCCTTATGTATTTTTATAAAATGGGATCGAAGGATCCAACCTCGTCAACCATTCCGATCACTCTTGACCTTGCTCCCATTTATGAAGTTCGCGACGAGCTGAAAATCACCCCTATCTCTCACTGGGAAAAAGAACTTTTCTGAGTGAGTCTTTTTGGTGTGCCAAGTGCTCTAGACTCTTCATCATCATCTAGCTCGCAACCCCCCGATTGAGCCATCAAGCAATGGCTCCGAGCGAGTTCAGCTCTGTATACTAAACTCTATAAACAGTAAGCCATATTGAATGACTATGTACCCCAAAACTGCAAAGGCTTTATGGATGAACTTAACTATCTACTTTGGGAAAGATAACCTTCAACACCTATTCAATCTATTTTGGGACCTCCGAACTGTTGAATCTGGTTCAGATTGATTTAGTCGCCTAAAGGACTCGGAAGGAAGCAGGTGGCATCGCGATGATGATGATTTATTATTAGAAACCTTAGGATTTTATTGGATAACTGGTTGTTTTGAATTTCAAGATTTATTCCAAATAGTGAATACCTTGATCCATAATAATGGGGTCAATTCTTTATTTGTTATTTGTCCTTCTCTTATTAGTCGGTGCAATTGAGCTAGAATGCCACCTCATCTCTACAATGTTCATGCCAACTTCTTATCCTCTCCAACAATTCCATCTTCATCAGCTGTTTTTTTGGTTCTGAGGGTGACTTCTCCTACCGATGTTTCCATTAATCCTACCGCCCTCCCATAACATTCTACTGACTCTCTTCCCCAATATTGGGCATCGTGGAGGTCACATGAGATCTTTGGGAGGTAGGGGTGATGGACACGATTGTTCCAAGAGATAGAGCACTCGCTTGTGCATCCACAGTGACAGAGCAAACCGTATTGAGGCAACCTATTTCAGGAAAAATGAGTTTCCACGACCGTTGTCAAACCGTCTTCACCAAGCTTCTTCTACGGTGGACACTCCAAGCACGTTATGCTCTGAAATTGACATATTGAGTGAGGAACTCCAGAATCTTTAAGGATTGGTTACTTGTACTTCCAGGCTTAGTTATTAAAGGCTCAAGGTGCACAATGAAGCAAAGGGGTCTTGGAGCCTAGGCTCAAGACACATACACACGCCTAATGAGAGCAAGACATGATTATATCCTTTTTAAATAATTAACATCAAATATCAGTTCATATTCTTGATCATATTTTTCATCTATTCTACTAATTAATCATTCATTATTATCATTTATATTTCTTAAAAATAAAATCAATGTAGTCACTTGCATCATATCTAAGTTTCAGTGCTCGATTATATTTCACAAACACGTAATTATGGAAAAATTATTGAGTTTTTACATTATTTCTTTCTTTATTAAAAAAATTACAACAAAAATCTCACTCAAACGAGCTTTTTATATTTCAAAGAAGCAAAAGGTGCACAAATGTGCAAATTTCTAAACCTTAGGCGTGCCTTTAATAACATAGCTACCAGATTCATCACCTCTACATCCAATGAAGGTATATCATATTTTTCCTATATCTCCTCATCAATAGTTAACTCTGGGGCCACAAATCACCTTGCTCAGCAGAAACTTTCACAGTATGCAGGCTCTATTAGTCCCAAGTTTATTACCGTTGTCAATGAAAAAATAACTCTAGTTAGCGGATCTGGAGATGTGACTCTTATTCCCTTTATTTCTCTATGATATGTACTTCATGTTTCGGGTTCACAATTTAATCTTCTCTCTGTGGACAAGATGACACTAGGAGCTACCCCAAACTCTTAGAGTTTTTGAGTGTGTATGCATTGTTCATTAACTTGGTCTTCATGTGGACAACTGGCACCGTGAGTTTCCGAGTGTGTATGCTACTCTCCCATAAATAGGAGAATGATGGAATCCACTGATGTTACTTTCCTTGAGGACTAGCCATTCCATTCCTCGTCTCTTCCTGGCGACTTACCACTTGTTATACTGCGTTCCAACGTCTCTATTGACTACCTTCCACTAGCTGTGCTAACGATACCTCCTCTAAACATGTACACTTGTTGCCGATTTTGTCTGAATGTCCTCAGACAGTCGCCCCTATTGATGTTGCTCCTCATCCAGCTACTCCGCCCGCTAACCGCCCGCAGCTCCCGTCAAGGATCCACATCCATCTACAACTCTCCCGCTTTCTTACTATGTCTCCTTTCACCGATTATCTCCATAATTTCACAGGTTTGCAACCTCCCTATCTTCTTTTTCCACCCCTCTTCCACACAAGAGGCTCTCTGCGATGGCAGGCTATTTTGATTGATGAAATGACGACCCTATGAGCTAATCGAACGTGGGACCTTGTTTCTCTTCCTCCTGACAAATTCCGTGTGGGATTAAATGAGTATTCACCATTAAAAATTATTCGGATGGGATGGTTGAGTGCCTCAAAGCGCTTCTTGTGACTCGCAGTTTTACTCGACAATATGACATCGATTATGAAAAAATGTTTTCTCAAGTCGCTAAGCTGAATACGGTGCAGGCATTGATCTCCTTAGTAGTCCATCACCATGGGAAGTTGCGTCAACTTGATATTAAGAATGCAATTTTTAATGATGATTTAACGGGGGACTGTCTATATGCAGCAATCTTCTGGATACATGACCACGAGGGAGTCTCTTGTCTACCGCCTCAGAAAATCTATCTATGGTCTAAAGCAGTTCCCTTGAGTTTGGTTTGACAAATTTAGTCAGGTCGTTCGGGATTTTTGATTCTTTCGGAGCTCGGCAAACTTCTTCTTATTTACACATCATCACCACGTGTGCATGGTGATCCTTCTTGTGTATGTTGATATTATCATCATGGGTGATGATCTGAATGGTATTTCTATGATTAAAAAGCACTTGAGCTCATATTTTCAGACCAAAGATTTTGGGGCCTTTGATACTTTTTGGGTATTAAGGTAGATCGCCCACCTCATGGGGTTGTTTTGTCTCAACGAAATTGCTACATAGATCTTCTACATGATGTCAACTACTTGGGCTGTAAATTTGCCGACACCTCCATGGATGCAAACCCCAAGTTGCGTGCTCACGAGTTTGACTATGATCCTCCCTAATACCAATATTTATCATTGCCTACTTGTCAAACTTGTCTATCTGACTGTCAAACAACCAAATATCTCAGTCGCCGTTATCCTGGTTAGCCGGTACTTGCATGCTCCTGGATATCCCACCTTCACGTTGTCGAGCGGATCCTCCGGTATCTGAAGAATGCTCTGGTACAAGGGCTTGTATAAGCCTTCTCTTCCCTCTCGTTGATTGTCTATTTTGATGCAGATTATGCAACCTCTCTTGATAATCGTCCAAGTGACTATTGTACATATTTTTAAGGGCACCTGGTCACTTGGCGGAGCAAGAAGTTAAGGTGTCACTCCTCTCGCCTATAAATAGGTGTACATGTATTTGTATTTAATTTACTTCTGTGAAGTAATAAAATATTTGCACTTTGTATTCCACAGTTTCACAAATCACATAAAGTTATGAGATATCATAGTAAAACATAAACTTAGATGCATTATGCCATCACTTTTGTTAAATGTTATATTATTCATTTTTGTGCTTTTAATGCATCTTCTTAAAATGCCACTCGCCATCTTGGTGCCTATGGATCCAGGAATAGCTTGTGTTGCTGGCCCAAATTGCCATGAAGGGCTGTTGTATCATTCTGATCATTGAGCTCCCAAGTTTGCGTTCATCCCCGGTAACTAGTTCTAAAATAGCAAACTTACTGCATCATTCCCTTTGAAATGCAGTTAAAAGCTCCAGGCTGCAATTTCCTTCCATCCATGTATATTATTCGTCCTTCATGGGTTGTTTTATTTAGCCCTTATCCTTTGAACCAGCATCTTTACCAATATTTATTGCTTCATTCCGTTGAAGCATACTGTATGGTCTTTGCATATGTTGTTAGATGACCAAAACTACATCTATGTAATTTAGCAATTTTTTCATGTACATTATTCTTTTCAACAGGTAAAAGGGCATTTATTGCTGGTGTAGCTGATGACAATGGATATGGTTGGGCAATTGCCAAGGCTCTTGCCGCAGCAGGTGCAGAAATTCTTGTTGGTACATGGGTGCCTGTATGTTTTCTCTTTATGTTTTCTTACTTTTTTCATCTCTGTCATTTGACCTATTTTAGTTTGTATGATATTTGCAATATATCTGTAGAGAAAAACTCAACCTTATATATACTATCTCAATGATGAAATACAATGTATGAATACACATTTATTAGGAGGGAGAAAGAGAGAAGAGAGTCCTATACAAGATGTGGGACTAAAGGAGAGGAGAAGAAAACCACAAATGGGCCTATTTACTTGGGCTTTTACAACACTCCCCCGCAAGCTGGAGCGTACAAGTCGTATGCACCAAGCTTGGACAGACACTGGTAGAATAGGGTGCTAGGTAGAGCCTTTGTGAGGATATCCGCCACTTGTTTAGTACCAGGAACATGCTTCAATTCTATCTTCTTCATTTGGGCTTTCTACTGGATAAAGTAACAGTCTAACTTCAATATGTTTTGTTCTTTCATGAAAGACTGGGTTCTTCGCAATATGTATAGCCGCCTGGACTGTCACATAACAAGGATGGACAGGTGAAGGAAGTTTTACCCCTAGATCGGTCAGGAGACTCTCAAGCCAGGTAAGCTCAGAGACAACGGATGCCATCGATCGGTATTCTGCTTCAGCTGATGATCGAGCAACCACTGCTTGTTTCTTACTTCGCCAGGTAACGAGATGACCTCCAAAATAGGTACAAAAACCACTGGTTGATCGGCGATCATCCAAGGAACCGGCATAGTCAGCATCAGAGTACGCAACCAATGTTGGAGTAGAGGATGAGGTTTTGTATACCAATCCCTGACCCGAGGCTGTTTTAACTTTTAAGGTATCTAAGGATGCGTTCAACAACTTGAAGGTGAGATGTTTGCGGAGCATGCATAAACCTGCTGACCACCCCAACAGCGAAGGAAATATCCGGTCTTGTGGCCGTTAGATAGATTAATTTTCCAACCAGTCGTCGATAATATTCCGGATTTTGAAGATGGAGGTTCTGTATCAGAAGAATGTGCACACAGCTTATGATTTGCATCCATTAGAGTAGTAGTAGGATTGCATCCCGAGTAGCCAGCATCTTGAAGGAGATCCAGCCTCCAGGTAGTACTTCCTTTGGGAGATGACGAGTCCATCCGGTCGTCTTGCGACCTCAAGACCAAGGAAGTAACGAAGATGTCTCAGATCCTTTGTTTGAAAAACGGAGCTGAGGCGTTGGTTGACTGCTTGGATGCCCTTTGAATCGTCTTCAGTGATTAATATATCATCAACATAAACTAACAGAAGAACAGTTCCCGTTGCCTGATGACGAGTGAATAGTGAGAAGTCAGCTGAACTCCGAGTAAAGCCGACTTGCCGGACGGCCTTACTGAACTTGTCAAACCATGCCCAAGGTGATTGTTTGAGACCATAGATGGACTTCTTAAGATGACAAACTCGGGACTCCCCCCCGGGCGGTTGCTGCATGAAAACCGTTTCCTGGAGATTGCGGTTGAGAAATGCATTTTTGATGTCCAGTTGGTGTAATGGTCATTGACGATGCACAACCACCGTGAGAAGAACACGAACGGTGTTCAGCTTGGCCACAGGGGAGAATGTTTCCTCATAATCAAGGCCCTGCTGTTGGGTGAAATCACGAGCCACCAGGCGGGCCTTCAGACGGTCAATCGTCCCATCAGGGGCATGCTTGATCACAAAGACCCATTTACACCCAACATGTGTCTGGCCGGTAGGTAGAGGTACCAGGTTTCATGTTTGGTTAGCTCAGAGAGCTGTCATTTCTTCTTCCATTGGCCGCTCGCCAGCCAGGATGTTGGAGAGCCTCCTGCACAGAGTTAGGTATAGAAATCAAGGATAATGACGTGACAAAAGTTTGAAGTTGTGGAGATAGACGATGTAAGGATACATAGTTTGTCAGGGGATGAGCTGTAGATTCTGGTGTCGGATCAGCAGGACGCGAAGCATCAGAGCTCGAAGCCGACTGTAGTGGGGCACCGAAGGTAGGATGACGACGAGTGTAGACACGGAGAACAGGAGGTACAAGTTTGGAAACGGGGGGAGCCTGGGCAAGGAATTCGTGGTGGTGGAGTGGTAACGGGAGGTTTTTGTGGTGGAGGACTGGTAACCGGAATGACAAGACGTAGGACGGTTGGTGTTTGAGGTGTAGGATCAGGAGCGGAGAAGAAAGGTAGATCCTTCCGAAAGGTAACATCAGCAGAGACTATCACCTTGCGGGTAGCCGGAGGGTAGCATACATAGCCTTTCTGAGTCCGGGAATAGCCAACAAAGATGTGTATGGCTGCCCGGGGATCTAATTTGTCTAAGGATGGACCAAGAGTGTGAACGTAGCAGGTGTACCCAAAGATGCGAGGTGTGAGAGAGAATGCCGGAGTAGAGGGGAACATGAGGCTGAACGGAGTGGCATTGTGGAGGATGGGGGAAGGAAGACGGTTAATCAGATAGCAAGCCGTCGAAAGAGCCAAGTTTCAATAAGGTTTGGGAACGTGCATTTGGAGCATGATGAAGCGGGCCACATCGAGAAGATGTTGATTCTTCCGCTCAGCGACTCTGTTTTGTTGGGAGGTATAAACACATGAAGTTTGGTGAATAACCCCAAAGTCAGAGCAAAGAGTCGCAAATTCGTGACTAGTGTATTCACGAGCCTTATCCATGCGGATAGTTTTGATGGTCGTGGAGAATTGCGTTTAGGTCTCAAAAAGGAACGCCCAAAAGACCCGAGGAAGCTCGAAGCGATCACGAAGTAGGTATAGTCACGTCATTCACGAATAGTCATCAATAAACGTTAGAAAATAACGATAACCAGAAATACTAATAACTTTGTACGGACCCCAAATATCGGAGTGTAATAAAATAAAAGGATCAATGCTCCGAGTACAATGAGATGAAAAAGAAGAACGAGGTTGCTTGCCTAACATACATGATTCACACTGAAAAAAAGGTAAAGATACATCTGAGAGGGCTTTCTGAAAGATTGGTAAAGGTGCATGGCCAAGGCGCCGATGCCAATCGACGGAGGAGACTGAAGAGAGGATAGCTGGAGAGTCATCAAGGAGGTAGAGCCCGTTCTGCAGCCGCCCCTTACCAATGATAGTCCGCGTCCTGTGATCCTGTATCAGAAAAGAAGAAGAGGTGAATGTTACAGATCAATTCAAATCATTAGTCAGACGACCAACAGAAAACAAATTAAACGGGGAGTCCGGAATATGAAGAGCCGAGCGTAGAGAGAGAGGAGGTGAGAGGGATGTCAGCCGAGCCAGAGACAGGAACAGTGTCCCCATTGGCCACTGTGATACACTTAGGATGAGGAGAATCCAGGTATTGATGTGCCCGCAGGGAGGTGATGTAATGGGTGGCACCTGAGTCCACTATCCAAGTGCGGACTAGTGGAGAGACAAGCGATACATTCGTGGGAGTTGGAGGCAGCAGAAGCAACTGAGGCAGGTGGGCGACTGAGCAAACCATGTAGTTGTTGGAGCTGAAGGCGGACCTCTTCTAGGTCAGTACGAGCGGCAGAGTCGGTAGCAGCAACAGTGGCCTGTGGACAAGGAGGAAGCCCATGCTTGCGATAGCATGTGGCCTCAAGGTGGCTGTCCTTTCCGCAGAAGGAACACTTTGGGCGAGGCCGGCCTCCCCTTCCGCGACCCCGAGAGCCTGAACACCCCCCGCGAGGAGGAGGGGGGAAGGCAGCATGGGAGCAGAAGTCTGCTGCAGCCTGCAGGAGAGCCGGGGACAGAGGAGCAGAACTATCAGGAGGCGGTGAGACCTTGAGCAGCATAGAACGCACATCTGATAGTGAGGGGGTAGCAACCGAGGAGAGGATCTGGGCCCGAACGCTGTGAAGATGAGGTGGAACACGAGCCTATCATCATGGCCACCCCGACGACTTCTTTCTGAGCCCGTTGTGCAGCAAGGTCCAACGTAGAAGGTTGATGTTGGATCCATGCTTCAACAAGAGTCTTGGCCCGAGCAACAAATGAGGTGAGGTCGGTGGCCCCGCCAACATCAAGAGACTGAAGATCGGTAATAATGTCATAAAGATGCTGGAGACTATCTTTTCCGGAATATAGCGACTGGAGCTCATCCCACATTGCCTTGGCCGTTTTGTGATACATGGCCATGCGGTAGGGTTCTGTATCAAGGGAGTTGAGGAGCCATGTCTGAACCTTACCATCATTGCGCAACCAATCATCAGTAGGAGCAGCAGGAGACGCTTGGATCAAGTGATGGAAGAAAACCTTTGGACTGTAGTACTCGGCGAACAGAATGAACCCACTCCACGAAGTTCTTCTTCCCGGCTAGCGAAATGGTAGTAATCCACAACTCATCACGGAGTTCAGGGGCAGAGATCGGGCGGTCTGCAGAGGAAGACGTCGTCTGTCCGGTTGACTCTGGAGATGTCGCCATGACTAGGCGAGCAAGAGGCTAGGCCGGCAGACAGGAAAAGAAACAGCGACCAGACAGGAGACCGCACGGTCTGGGTGGTAGTCCACCAGCGGTAAGGCAATGAGGCCGCCGCGACCAGAATGTGGAGTCCGCAGCTGAAGGGAGAAACCGCTAGCGACAAGACTGGTCGCAGCGACTAGGCAGGAATCCGCACGGTCAAGGTGAGTACACCATCGACAAGGAGAGATGCCACGACCTAGATGCGGAGCTTGCCGAGAAGAGGGGAAACCGCTAGCGACAAGACAGGTCGCAAGCGACTAGGCAGGAATCCACACGGTCAAGGTGAGTACACCAGCGGCAAGGAGAGATGCCACGACCTAGATGCGGAGCGTGCCGAGAAGAGGAGAAGCCGCAGCGAGAAGAGAGGCAAAGCACTGCGAGAAGAGAAGCCGCGACGACTAAGGCAAGCCGCGACGAGCAGAGAGCCGAGCAACGAGAGGAAGATCGCGGCGGATAGACAATAAGACCGCAGCGAGTAAGAGAAGAGAGACCACGGCGACAAAGTCAAGTTGCGGCGACTTTAGACAAGTCGCGGCGACGACTATAGACAAGTCGTGACTAGCGGAAGAAGGAAGACGGTTAGAGCGGTGGTGAGAAGCGAGAGGGAGACCGCGCGGATAGAAAGGGAGGTCGCGCGAGCAGAGGAAACAAGGAGGGGAGGTCCCCACCTGTGAGAAAGGTTATAAAAGGGAGGAAGAAGAGGAGAAGAGGTGGAAGTCACGAGAGAGACATAGCAAAAGAAGCGGTAAGAAAGACCTTGTCCGCTCGGAAGCCGCGGTTACGGAGACCGCGCGACTAGAAAGAGGCAGACCGCACTAGACCGCGGCTAAGCAGGAGAGGAAGCCGCCCGGTAAGCCGGAAGAACAGGCGGTTTCAAAAAACGACAGACCGGACCGTTCGCTCTGATACCATGTAGAGAAAAACTCAACCTTGTATATACTATCTCAATGATGAAATACAATATATGAATACACATTTATAGGAGGTAGAAAGAGAGAAGAGAGTCCTATACAAGATGTGAGACTAAACTGAGAGAAGAGAAGAAAATCCACAAATGAGCCTATTACATAGCTTTTCCAACAATATCTATTAATATTAATAAATGTTAAAGTGATACCGTGTGATAATTTTTGAGTATCCTAGATATATTTTATAGAAGCCTTGGTTTGTAGATAGGGATGCAACTTCTGGAGTCACAGTTTGGTGGTTAAAAATGAAGCATGTCTGCAGGATATTATGTGATACGAAGATATTATGGAGATTTAAAAGGCAAACTTTAGTAAGCCCCTTGTTAGACTGATGATGCTTTCATTGTATGAGGGCAGTAAAGAAATTGTTAATTTCTTAGTTGAGTGCGAAATAGATGAAAATGTTAGGATGAATGCATAATAAAATATTAAAATTAATAATGATAAAATTCAGGAATAGCTATACTCATTACTTGTGCAAAAATGCATGGTAAGGATTTGCCTACATTTCACCCTTGTGGCGGGACTCTTCCCCGGACCCTCCCCATGTGGGGATGCTTTGTGCACCAGGCTGCCCTTTTATACTCATTACTAGAAGATCAGTTGGAGAGATATCTATTGTAAATATTGAAAATAGACTTTGGTAAATTGAACATGTGCATTACACTATAGAAAACACATCCTTTTATGATAAAAGTTGGGTCAAGTGATTTAGAAGTTGTAGGGTGATATGGAAAAAAATCAAAATGATTCAATACCTCAAGTAATACTCAATACAAACAAATGTGAAGTGAGGGTTTATAAACCTGAATAAGATGCTGGAGATAGGGATAATGATGATATTACATATTTGTCTCTCATCAAATGCTCCTTTTGTTGTGTAGGCACTGAACATATTCGAAACAAGCTTGAGGCGTGGAAAGTTTGATGAGTCGCGGCGGTATGTTTTTTAAAATATTGGAAAAGCCTTGATCATCCAAGATGATGCCTACATGTTCTATAATAGTGGTTAATGTATGAACATCGTAGGCTGCCAAATGGTTCTCTTATGGAGATTGCCAAGGTTTATCCCCTTGATGCTGTCTTTGACAGTCCCGAGGATGTACCTGAAGATGTAAGTTGATATTATTGATATTTTTAGTTTTGTGATTTTTCTATCTTCATGGGAGATATCCTTATATTAACATGTCCGCTGATTCTGTACAGATAAGGACAAACAAGCGTTATGCAAGTTCCTCTAACTGGACTGTGAAGGTCTGAACACCTTACCCTTGCAATTTTTTGCACCATAGATTTACAATTATTTTAATATTTCACAGCACACTAGGATTTAACTTTGTAAGATTATAATTTATGTTGAAAGAGCTCAAAACTTGTATGTATTGTTTGTGTATGTAAATATAATGAGAGAATACAAATATATAGGAGGGAGAAAGAGAGAAGAGATCCTATACAAGATGTGAGACTAAGAAGAGAAGAAGGAAATACAATAAAAAAGGGCCTATAATGGGCTTTTTACATGGGCTTTTCTAACACTCCCCCGCAAGCTGGAGCGTACAAATCGTATGCGCCAAGCTTGGACAAGCACTGATAGAAGAGGGGCCTGGAAAGAGCCTTTGTGAGGACATCCGCAACTTGTTCAATCCCTGGAATATGCTTCAGGTCGAGCTTCTTCATTTGAAACTTTTCCCGGATGAAATGACAGTCGACTTCAATATGCTTTGTTCTCTCGTGGAAGACCGGGTTCTTGGTTATATGTATAGCAACTTGGCTGTCACAGAGGAGGAGAGCTGGGGAAGGGAGTTTTACACCCAGATCGGTAAGAAGACTTTCAAGCCACGTCAGTTCAGAAACCACCGATGTCATTGCTCGGTATTCTGCCTCAGCTGATGATCGAGCAACGACCGCTTGTTTCTTGCTTCACCAGGTAATCAAATGTCCTCCAAAATATGTGCAAAAACCACTAGTTGACCGTCGATCATCAAGGGACCCAGCATAATCAGCATCAGAATATGCCACTAATGTTGGAGCTGAAGATGAGGTTTTGTATATAAGTCTTTGATCAGGAGCCGTTTTAAGGTATCTAAGAATGCGTTCAACGGCCTGAAGATGAGATTTTCGAGGGGAATGCATATATCGACTGACAATACCAACAACGAAGGAAATATCCGGTCTGGTTACCGTGAGGTAGATCAATTTCCCAACGAGACGACGATAGTATTATGGATTTTGGAGTAGGAGATCTGAGTCAGATGCCTGAGCGCACAACTTGTGATTTATATCTATTGGGATGTCAATCGGACTTACAACCTGAATAGCCTGCATCATGAAGGAGGTCGAGGCAGTACTTCCGCTGACAGAGGACAAGATCATCTGGCCGTCTGACAACCTCAAGACCCAAGAAGTACCGAAGGGGCCCCAGATCTTTTGTTTGAAATACGTAGCTCAGATGTAGTTTGACCTCCTGTATTCCTTTCGAGTCGTCTCCTGTAATTATGATATCGTCAACGTACACTAACAGAAGAACCGTTCCCGTTGTTCGGTGACGTGTGAACAAGGAGAAATCTGCCGAGCTCCGAGTAAAACCAACCTCCCTTGAAGGGCCTTACTGAACTTGTCAAACCACGCCCGCGGGGATTGTTTGAGACCATACAGAAGCCTTCATAAGATGACAAGACCTGAGACTCCCCCTTGGTCTCAAACCCGGGAGGTTGCTGCATATAAACTGTTTCCTGGAGATCGCCATTCAGAAATAGGCATTCTTAATATCCAGTTGGAGTAAGGGCCACCGGACGATGGACAGACACAGAGATGAGGACCCGAGCGGTGTTGAGTTTGGCCACCGGAGAAAAAGTTTCTTCATAGTTGAGCCCCCGTTGTTGGGTGAAGCCACGAGCCACCAGACGAGCTTTCAGACGGTCAATCGTCCCATCAGCAGCATGTTTGATGACAAAGGCCCACTTGCACCCGATCGGTTTCTCACCCAGTAGGAAGGGGTACGAGAGTCCATGTCTGGTTGGACCCAGAGAGCAGTCATTTTCTCCTCCATGGCGGCTCGCCAGTCAGGATGTTGGAGCGCCTCTTGCACAGAGTTAGGAACCGAAATCGAGGAAAGAGAAGTAGCAAATGTGTGAAGGTGGAGAGAAAGGCGATGCAAGGAGACACAGTTTGCCAGAGGATGAGCAGTGGAGGCCGTTACCTGATCAGCAGGGCGCGGAGTAGCCGAGGTCGAGGCCGACTGCAGAGGGGCAACGGAAATCGGAAGGGCGACGAGTGTAGACACGGATAACAGGCGGACCTGGAGGGAGCAGGAGCCCGAGCAGGTGGGACCGATGGTAGAGGTGTAGTAACGGGGATAACAGGTTGTGGGATGAATGGCGGGAGAGGGGTCGGTGTGAGAGGAGTGGGTAAATGAGCAGAGAAGAATGGCTGATCCTCCCGGAAGGTAACATCAACAGAAACGGAGACCTTGCGAGTAGCGGGAGAAAAACACACATAGTTTTTCTGCGTACGCGAATAGCCGACAAAGATATGTTTAGCCGCCCGGGGATCCAACTTGTCCGAGGACGGACCCAGTTGGTGGCCGTAGCAGGTGCAGCCAAAAATGCGAGGCAGGAGAGGGAAGGCCGGAGTAGACGGAAACAGTAGGCTGAACGGAGTAGCATAGTGGAGGACGGAGGAAGGGGGACGGTTGATAAGGAAGCACGCAATGGAGACCACAAAGTTCCAGTAAGGTTTGGGAACATGCATTTGAAGCATGAGGGAGCGCGCAACATCAAGAAAGTGCCGGTTCTTCCGTTCGGCAACGCCGTTTTGCTGGGGTGTGTAAGCACATGATGTTTGATGAATAATCCCGAATTCAAAGCACAAAGTCGCAAAGCCGTGGCTAGTGTATTCGCGATCATTATCGGTGCGCAACGTTTTGAGGGTGGTGTGAAATTGCGTACGGGTTTCGACACCATTATTTTTGGTTCTCCACCGTTGTCCCGGTTTTTGTCTAAACATAAATAATTGTTCTTCCGCTGAAGGTCAGGTTAAATCAACGAGATTAGGGACAAACAAATGGTCGTGGAAGATCACATTTGCCTTTGGCATATGCCTTGTGTGAGGCTGAGCCCATTTCAATTTGTTTTTTTTTTGGGTAATTTAAAAACCCAATTGAAGGAAAAAATCTTATAGTAATCGATACACTAAATAATCAGGGGACAAGCCATCTTATGCTCAAGAAGTTTGTATTATTTAATTTTACTTTTTCATTGAAATTGTTTTGTAAAAAATCATATTTAATCCTTAAAATAGGAGGTAGCTGAATCGGTCAAGAATGATTTTGGAAGTATAGACATTCTTGTGCATTCCCTTGCGAATGGGCCAGAGGTATATTGCTTCCATCATCTATTGTATCTCTCTCTCTCTCTCTCCCTCTCTCTCTATTTTACTTACATTGTTGTATTAATACATCACTTGCAGGTGACAAAACCTCTATTGGAAACTTCCAGAAAAGGATATCTTGCAGCTTTATCTGCTTCTAGTTATTCCTATATTTCTTTATTCCAGCATTTCTTTCCTATAATAAATCCAGGTACTTCCACTCTAAGTTAATTAAATTTACCGAGGGTCAATTCGTTTGGACTGAATTGGGGCCCTGACACTAGAATTGGAGGTCATTTTCGTTGGAAATGACCTCTAATTTAAATTCCAAAGCCCCAATTCAATCCAACTGAACGAACATTAAAATATTTAATTCTTTTTACATGAATTGAATGGCATTGATTGTTACTAGTACTCTTTGCTGCAGGTGGTGCAACAATCTCCCTCACGTACATTGCTTCTGAGAGGATTATTCCTGGGTATAATCCTCGATTCCTTTTGACCATTAATTCATAAATGCAATGTTGCCATTTATGTTCTCATCCTTTGTAGATATGGAGGGGGCATGAGTTCAGCCAAAGCGGCACTTGAGAGTGATACAAAGGTATATATTGTACTTATAAATTACTCACAGCTCATTTATTTGTAATTTTCCTCGATATTTTATGTGTATACATTTACTAATACGCTTACTTGTTGACTTGTCAATGAAGGTATTAGCTTTTGAAGCAGGAAGGAAAAAGCAGATTAGAGTTAATACCATATCTGCAGGTAGAGGGTCAAAATTAAAGTTTCATCACAAATCTATGTACTCTATTTAGAATGTGTTAAGGTGTCTGCTGATTTAAGCAGAGATTCAAACCAATTGACATCAAGATTTAATAGAAGATCTTAACAAAAAAAGAAGATGAAAGAACTGCTGTTTAAGAGTTTTTTTTTTTACAGAATTTTACGGGGGAATTTTTGATATTTTGTGAGAGCTAGGTTAAGAACGATTACAGCAACAACACTCAAACCTTTATCTCACTATAGTGGGGTCGGCTATATGGATCCTTTGTGGTCATTGTGCCCTAGCTTTTTGTCATAATCTCACTACTGCTTAAGCACATCATGTCTTTCCTTATAGTTTCATTCCAAATCTTTATTGGTCTACCCCTCCCTCGTTTAACATGTCTAGTGATTAGACTCTCACAAACCCTAACAGGTGCCTCTAATGGTCTCCTTTGTACATGTCCAAACCATCTTAGTCGAGCTTCTCACATCTTATTTGCAATTGGTGCTACTTCTGTCTTATCCCTGATACATTCATTCCTAATTTTATCCAGTCTCATGTGTCCACACCTCCACCTAAGCATTCTCATCTCCGCAACTCCCATTTGTTTCTCATGTACACAATTCACTGCCCAACACTCAGAACCATAGAACATTGTTGGTCTAATTGCAGTACCGTAAAACTTGCCCTTAAGTTTTAATGGTACCTTACAATCACATAAGATTCCTGACACTCCTCTCCATGCCAACCAACCCGCTTGGATTCTGTGTCACAGCTTTATCAATACCTCCGTCCTTTGAACTATTGATTCAAGATATTTAATTTAAAACACTCACTACGAGAAATATCTTGATCACCCAACTTAATAACGAAGTCATCCGCCCTTCTTGCACTGCTAAATTTAAGCTCTGTATACTCTGTCTTTGCCCTGCTCAACCTAAAAGCCTTCCTTTCTAAAGTGTCTCGCCAAGATTCAAGTTTTGTGGTTACACCCTCGCGCGTCTCATCGACCAAAACGATATCAAAAATAGATGGGTAAGAACGATTAGATACTAAAAATAGATGGTGAAGAGTGATTCAATGCTTATACAGAAGATCTTAACAATTTAAGAATGTACTAGAAGCTATTGGGATATGATGGTTGGATTTACGATTACTCATCCATAGTTTCTCCCTTCCAATTAAATTTGATCACCACTGACAACTCTCTGTTGAGTTTAGGGTTAACAATTTAAACCCTATACAATTACTCATCCATAGTTTCTCCCTTCCAATTAAACCCTATACAGAAGATCTTAACAATTTAAGAATGTACTAGAAGCTATTGGGATATGATGGTTGGATTTACGATTACTCATCCATAGTTTCTCCCTTCCAATTAAATTTGATCACCACTGACAACTCTCTGTTGAGGTGATTTCGCGCTTTCCTTTCAGATCTTTTATGAAGAGTGGAGAGGGAAAGTGAGCAAGAGAGTGCAAGGGGTTCACAGTTATAGGTGGATATCCTCTTTACAAGTCCAAGAACTATAATTATAAGCCAAGCAAACAAAAAAGAGTTTCTTTAGGCGGTTTATGAGGTTGCTAATTTTAGTTGGGTTTGTGTGTGTTGTGGCCTGTGGGAGCGGGGGGTGGGGGTGGCTAGGGGGATAATTGAGAGCTAAAGTTGAGGAGTTGCACAAGGCAGATTCAGCGAACTCACAGAGGGAGGTGAGAAGCTTCCTATATTCAATTATTTCTTGAAGGATAGTGGTAGTGATGTCACAATCAAAGATGATGTAGATTTCACATATTGGGTGTAAAAGTTGGTAAGGATTTTCTAGATGGGATAAAAAACTTTCTCAAGTGAAGAGTAGTTGAGGGATTTTTTATGGCGCGACGTGCGCCAAGCCCGATGCAGGTATATTCCCGCAGGAGGCGATGAACCGCTACCCGTTCGAGCTATCCGAGTTCATGGTTGCGTCTGGATGGTTGTTCCGCGTTGTTTGGATATATTATTTTATATGTTTGAGTTGTATTTGACACCCAATCGGACCAGATATTATGTGCCGTCCGATTCAGGTGCTATATGTTGTTTTGAGTTTAAATAGCGCGGGGTTGGTTATCATGAACATCGAAGGTTAGTTCCCAATCGTGGAAACCGCCGGTCATTCTTCCTCGGTGCGACGCCGACCCTACTCTTTGGCGTGAATCCAAGGTATTCCACCCCTCTCCTTCTCTTACATGCCTGTCGTAAGCCACTCCTCTCTCCCGTCCAGCGTCCCACGCTCCACCGTCCAACTTCCTCCAACCCGATATTCCCATATCCGATTTCTCCAACCCAGAACTTTCAAAGCTGGCCCTCTAATCCCTGTTCTGACTCCTTGAACAACATCCCACTCTATTCCCCTCCTAACCACCTCCAGCAACCACCCTACAGCTCCTTTCAGCCCTTGTGCCACACCAAAACCCCACCTCCTCCTCCAGCTTGACAACCACCCCATTCCAAGTTTTCCTCTGTCGTTAGCCACAAACCCCTTGCCAGCCACCATTTACCTAGTCCTACTGCTGCCATCCACTAAACCTCCCCCTACCAGCCACTAACTACAAGACCCTAGCCGTCCTCACCAGTCTAGACTCTCGACGCTTTGCCACTTTGAAGCGACCTTGGATGCCCGCAATCAACCATTATCTACCTCCGCCTGACCGTGTAAGTTGTATTTGGAGTTCTATTTTCTATTGCTATGTATTCGACACATTTATCTGTAGTGGATGTCTTTATTGGTTTGCTATCAGTACCTGGCTCCGTAAGATTTGCAGGGTTTATTTCGTACGCCCTTAAACGTTTGCACCTTGATCGTTTTGTTGAATGAAGCTTGTTCTCTTTAATTAAAATTTGTGAATGTCTGCGCTCCAATTCGTCTTATATTAATTAGTTACTGTTGCTAATTTTAAAACAGATCTCCCCTTTAATTTTAATCACTCTCCATTGCATGGAGGATTGCATTTAGAGTGTCTGTCCCCTGAGTCGGCTTACCACTGCATCAAATTGGTATTAGACCCCAGATTATGTCAACTTGCATGTTACATAGTGGTAGAGATTTTCATCAATCTATGTCAAACCATAATTTCGCCGATGATAGGGTCGTCAATTCACAATTAGACATGACGTCCGCCGAATTTCAAAAACTTGTTCTCGATCAATTTGATCGGATTGGGACCCAGTTCGACGCCCTTAGGGGCGACATCGCCTGGGTTAGCACAAGGGTCAATCAGTTAGAGACCCATAGAGGTCGAGTGACTCCTACCCCTAACGAGGAGCCTCCTAGGGATCCCCGAGATGCTACACCCCCTCCCGAGAGACATGGTAAAGATTTCATTACCGAGATCCCCCTCCCCTCTGCGAGAGGGGATTTCCATCGTGGTTATGAGTATCGGCAAGACCCAGGGAAAAATTGCCTCCCTCCCATGCGCCTCGTCCACCACCCCCACCTGGTCGTAGAGATCGAGCCCCACCCGCATGATACGACTATGACTATGATGATCAGTACAGTGACTACTGTGAGCCACGTCGTGGGATGACTCCAGAAGAGGATGATATCACTAGGCGTATCCGCATTGACGCACCCTCCTTCAGCAGTCACCTATTTCGATTGGCTTATGGATATGAATCACTATTTCGATTGGTTTGAGATGAGTGACGAAAGGCATGTGCGGTTCGTCAAAATGAAGTTGATCGGTCAAGCAAAAATTTATTGCTCGAGTTTGGATTAATCACTAAATCATATTATCTATAAAATATAATAAGTTAACGTATGAACAGTTCGTGTACGTCACAAACTGTGTATCCGCAGATTTTTTTCCTATCGGCTACCCAAAACTCCTAATCTTTTTCCTCTGTCTCCTACGCCAGCTCATCGGCATCACTTTCTCTGTTGTCGGTATTGGCCACCTCCTCGAACCCGACGACCCCTCGCCTCACCTTACTCGTACGCCCAACCACCTCCGGTGCTTGCCTCCGCATCTGCAATCTTTATCCAAGAAATCCTCCCTGTTGTTCTCATTGACGAGCTTCTTCAAGAAGAGGGAGAAGTCAGTTGCCGGTCAGTGGCCGATTTCTACGCCGCTTGTCTCTACCAGTTCGAGGCTCGTAAGGAGGTACAGAGGCTGAGAAATTGCCGCTATGTTTTCCACCATAAATGTATCGATCGTTGGGTGGACCACGACCAACGAATCTATCCTGTCTGCCAGACTTTGCTCATCCTGGAGGAGATGCAAGATGCATTCGACCGTGTGCGGGCTGTCAGTGAATTGGATTGCTACGCTTTCCGCGAGTTCGATTCCTCTCCTTTCTCTTTTTCGCCTCATCAATTTTTAGAAAATTAAGAAAAAGATAATGTGAAATTACTTCCTTAGTTTTGCAGATATTCTTTACTTTTAATGTCATTTTTAAAAACCAATCATTTACTTTTTCCCGACTTTAAAACCCTTTCTAGAAAAAACCATTGAAGATCTTCTCCATTTGGGACCACTGAAGGTGAGGATGAATTCTTATTTATCTAAAGATGTAGATTTTTTAACATTTTGTATATATTATAGATATTTTAATATACGAGAGATAGTGCACGGGGAGCCCCCATGCCACCGTGACGGTACCCTGACCATGACAGTGTCGCGTCGCGACTTCACTCCTGCGCTCACAGCCCCACTGGAGTGTCGTACTCCGCCTGCCGCTCAATTTTCTAATGCCCTTCAGAGGGCTACGAGCGCCGTCGTGCCTCGGCACTGTCGTGGCCGGGATACCGCCTCGGCGCACTCTCTCATATCATATAAGGGAGTTGTGGATAACATATATGATCAATTGATTACCACTAATCATCTAACTATTTCCTTTCACATGTATCATCATTATATACGCAATTTTTGAGAATTTTTAATGCAAGTATTTGTGATTCCTAGCCACGAGTGAATTTAGATGAAGATGATCGATCATCACTATTGTCGGACCCAAAAATGTATTATTGACCGCAAAATAAAGATACAACTATTGAGATATGCCTGGTCCAAACTCTTGAGGGGTTATTTCCTTTAAGAGCCTATCTCTGTTGTGAGAGCCTAAACATCAACATGATCCAAAGATTAATAGATGGCCCTTGTTACGCAGACACATTCACTCAAGCGGGTCTCTCTCGTCGGAGTTCATTGAGCGCGCATATGGAAACCGCCATGAGATATTCATGGCAGAATATAATATTAGTTATATTAATTATTGTGTGTGTTGTATTATGCCCTCCCTCGCCTATGTAAGAGGGAGAGGCTTATGGTTTGGGTATCCTGGAGGATCATAATGTCTTGGAGTCTCTCTAATCTCTCCCTCTCCCTTGAAACTCTCCTCTCTACCTCTCATGTATCCCATTATTATTATGTTAATGCAATGATATTTTGTTAACTGACAATCCAAGGAAGCTTGTTCTTATCAATTTGGTCCGACCTGCCCCACTGCCCTCCTAGAGGCCGCAGGTCCTTCGTTTCTGATGTCGCCCGTTCGCCGCATTGTGCTCGCCGACACCTACGTCGTAGGCTCATTAGCACTCCCTTCGGCCACCACTCGGAACACCTCGACGAAGACCATGTCTTCCACCGCCATCTCCGTCTGTGCGCGCCTCAATCGGCAAAATGATATGCTGGCCAACATCCTTGCCTTTACACATCGCATCCACGCCAAGCTCAATCAATTCGCCGAGATCGATTGAACCCCTCCAGCGTCCAACATTTTGCTGCCCTTGCCGTCGCCAGCTAACTGCTCCATCATCCCAGGTGCCCGAGCTCCGGACGTCTTCCCACTCGCAGCAATATCCGCACACACAAATCCCCGCACCGCCGCATACTCCAGCGACCAGCAGGCCGCCCCCAATGTGGTCTCCTTCCTTCTTCCAGACTGGCCACCCATGCAGGGGCTCTCCTCCACCGCGGCCGACGGAACTGAATGTCTGATATTTCCCCCAACATCTCTCCCCGCCATCCCTGTTGCTGACCCAAACCTCCTCGTGTCCCTTCCAGCCCCAACAACGTCGAGCATCCCGCAGTTACCGCTACCACTTATCCAGGTCACGCCACTATCTTCAAGCATCCCGCTGCCCCGACGTCCGCAGCTACAGCTGGTCCAATCCCCCCCCCCCCGACGACGTCGACCTCCTTTCGCACTAGCGTCGAGCTCCGCGTCTTCTGCCATGCTTCCCAATACGAAAAAGGCATGCCTGTCGGCGTTGTTGTCGCCTCCCCCTCCGCGCATGCCCCACACCACTTATTACTTTCTTTTTTTATCCCTCTTAGCGTGGATCTCTTTCCTAGTTGTTTTGACTTTTTCTTTCCTTTTTCTCTTACCGTGTGGACACCATATGACTGTTTTTTGGTTTGTTTATTTCTTTAGCACAAGCCCACGTGGCATCTTTCTCTCAACAATTTTTATTCAGCCCCACACGCCTCACCCCTTTCCCTTTTCAATCAAATAGCTAAATCCCTATATTTTACTAGCTTCCAAAACTCCATTTCTCCCTCCCTATTGTTCCATCAATCTTTTTCCACCTCCCTTCTTTTCCTCTTTCCAAAGAAGTACCTCTCCAAGCTGCCGCCGCCCATCATGCTTCTATACAAATCTCATGTTATCTCTAGCCCCCAAACCCCACCCACTCTAATTTTCCTCATTTCAGCTATATTTGGTTCGGCGGTGGCGGGTGCATCCGGTGGGTCGAAACGTCCTTTGAAACCGGAGGGGGAGAGGTGTGGGTCGAAACGGAGCGGATTGGGGCCGTTTCCTCCTTGCTGCGGGTGCAACCGAAGCAAACGCTGCCACCAGCCGTTTGTTTACCCGCCGTCCGGCGGCGTTTGCTCCAAACGGAGGCTGCGAAACGCCGAACCAAACGAAGCCTTCATCTCACCAACCACTAACATAATATAAAATTTCACCCATTATTTTCTTGCACTCATAAAAATCATCGCACCTACTAACTATGCACAACTTCTTCCTCGACAATGTCGCTTAAGAATCCTTACAAAAGAATAACACTCAACCTTGAGTACAAGGTCGATTTTCAAGGGCGGTATAGTGTTATGCAGGCACATTCACTCAAGCGGGCCCCAGTCGTCGGAGTTCATGGAGCGCGCATATGGAAACTGTCATGAGATATTCATGGCAAAATATAATATTAGTTATATTAATTATTGTGTTTGTATTGTATTATGCCCTTCCTCACCTATATAAAGGGGAGAGGCTTATGGTTTGAGTATCCTGGAGGATCATAATGTCTTGGACTCTCCCTCTCTAATCTCTCTCTCTCTAGAATTCTCTCTCGCTCTTGGAACTCTCCTCTTTACCTCTCATGTATCCCAGATTATTATGTTAATGCAATGATATTTTGTTAACCGACAATCCAAGGAAGCGTGTTCTTATCAACCCTCCTCACTCTTTTATATAAGTGGGAGTGAACATACAAAAATAACAATAATTTCATTATGTTTACATAGGTTCTTAAAGGAACTCGTGGCCGTCCCAGGCTCTGAGCAACAAACACAGATCTTTGAGGGGCAGATGTAGGTGAGTGAGTTCTGCTGTTGGCAGCAAAAGCAAAAGCTCTTGCGACGAAGCTCGAGGTGTTTTTGGTGAGATAATATCGGGGTGCCGGTGGAAGCGGAATTGGCGACAGCGACAGCGGGCCGAGCAGCGGGGGCCCAGGTAGAGAGTCATGTGATCCAAGCAGGGAGAGGCCACAAATATATTGGCAGTGACATCGGCTAGTTGGGTGGTCGAGGCGAGGAGGATGACTCGTATGTGTAGAGTTTTTCATCAAGGCAATGAGTTTGCTCCATGGTGCGGGAGAGAGTAGTCAGTTGTGGATCTGAAGGCACGCCGAAAGTGGGGTTGTAGACACCCGAGAAAGTACCCCAGGTAATATTCTGGGGATAGGTCAGGGACGTGCGTGAAAACCTCGATGAATTCAGGGATGTAGGTGACCACGCTGGCGGATTTGCGAACGGAGTTGAGGTGCTCATAGGCATTATCCGCTTGACGAGTGTCATAATGGCGATGGAGTTCCTCCTTCAATGTGGAGCCTCTATATAGATAGTGGCTAAGGGAACCTTCTAGTTGGTGAGTGTGGACTGGAGGTCGAAGAACTGTTCGGTGCGGCGATCCAATCGAGGTGGTCAGAGCCATCGAACACAGGAATTTTGACCCTCCGGAGATGGGCTGGGTGGATGTTCGCGACAGGGTGGAGAAATTCCATGTAGTCTAGGACGGGTCGAGGAGTTATGGCGATGGGGTCGGAGGGGACGGTGTGCGGTTGACTGCCGTGGCCGTGAGCGTGCTCTCGAAATAGGAGAGAGATCTTCAAGTTGAGCTTCTAGCCGATCCAAACAGGTGAATTCAGTATAGGCAGAAGCGGAAGGGTCCTCATGTATGTTGGATTCGTCCAGGGCATGTAACGAAGGTGCGAAAGGTAAGGAAGGAACAAACAGGGTTGGTGGGTGGCGAGGAGGCATGGGAAATGTGTCAAGGGCTGCTCGAACAACTGTCACTGGGTAGAAGGCAGCTAGGTGTGATGCTGGACATGGCTGAGGCGAAACATGGGGCTAGGATCTACACAAGAGATAAAACCAAACCTTTCCTAGTCATTGTCCTGGGAGAGGAGCAGTTGGAGGCAACATTGCTTGTGTCGATTTGCAGGGGAGAAGCTTTTGGCAGTCGATCGACAATGTGGAGTGAAGCAGCTAGCGAGTGGCAGATGCGCGGTTGCAAGCAAGGTCGGCTTGCGTGGTCGAGGTCGACTAAAGATCAGACGGAAGCAGCAGTTGTACGAGGAAGAATCTAGCTCTTCTGGTCAAGGTCGGCACATGTGTCGAACGTCCAGGCGGAATCCACTAAGCCAGTCGTCAATCCATTGAGATGCGCGAGTAAGAAGCCGTGTAATGCTTAGGTTGGAATCAGGGAAGTTGTCGTAAAGGCGGAGGGAATGTCCAGTTAGTGTTTTGAAAGAAACTAGAAATGAGGGCATTTGGACCAGTTGATAGATCGTCACCATTGTCGAAGCCGAAAATTTATTATTGATCCCAAAATAATGATACAATCATCGAGACATGCTCGATCCAAACTCTTGAAGGTTGACTCTCTCAAAGAGCTTATCTGTCATCTGAGATCCTAAACCTAAAAAGATCCAAAAATGAAAAGGACGACTGTCCCCACTCCTTATATAAACGGGAGTGGGCATGCAAAAAATAACAACAATGCCACCACTAGGGCTACATAGATAATTAGGGGGATGTGTGGCTGGCCAGTGGAGTCGTCTTTATATCAGAAGCAGGAGTGTCCAGTATAAGAAGCTCGATAAACATTATGATGACCAAGTCCAACAAGTCTTGAAACATGATCGATACATTGGCATAAGGCGCGGAACTTAGTTCACAACTTTGTGAATTATTACCACGTCCACGATAGCGGTCTTTGAGGTCTGTGTTCTCTTGAAGCTCTATGAAGATGAGTGATGAAGGTAGAACTGCATAGGAACTGGAGTTCTCTGAAAAACTGCTCTGGTAAGGAAATTGTCTTACCATGCCTGTTCAAGATGCTGCTGCTGTGGTTGTGAATAGGATGGATTAAGACCGTCCAACATGTGTGCATTAACTGAATTTGGAGAACCTGTTGTTTTCTTAATTCATGCCTGACGTAGGAGGTATCTGTAGGCGGCGGATAAATAGTTACCTAACCCTACATGCTATGTAACAAATTCGATAGATAAATCACAGTTAAATAATAAATTAAAACATCCCACACAGATAAATTCACAGCAAGACACAATAATTAATTTGGGCGAAACAAACATAGACTTTTCTCTACGCGGAGGGCCAAAGCAGGAGAGTGTGACGAATGAACTCTGCAATTCACGATAATTATCTAACAGACCACCACAATACAAGATTTTCAAACCAATATAGTAACCAATCCAATACAAATATGCTGAACATAATAACCCAGTACAACGAAATCTCACCAAATAGTGGATTGATCAAGACACTAAAGAATTCGGACCCGGAGATGCGTGTACGACGATCCGAGGTGGAACCGGCGATGTGGAAATGATGGAGGTGGCTGTCATCGGCGGTGGATGATGGAATCAGACCGAAAATGGATAGATCCGACCACGTATGGATAGATCCGGACGGGATGTGAATGGAACCGATGTTTGATGGCGATTCAGGCGATGGGATGAAGTATGGGTGGAGGGACCGACGGATCGGGGGTTGAAATTCTCAGATATGGACTGATCTAGAGAATTAGGGTTGTGAGGAGTGGATCTACGAAAAATAGGAGGTAGGGGAATTGGAGCCGGCGGCTAGAGGCTTGTCGGGTGCAGGGAGGGGTGTTTGAGGGGCAGCGGTGGTTTGGATCTGATGGAAAAATCGGTTGTAGGGGGTTAGAGGGAGAGGGGTCAGCTTGTGAGGGGGACTAGGCGGAGGGGAGGCGGAAGGCACAAACTGCCTCAGGCAGTGGAGGTGAGGAATGGGTGGCCGACTGCAGGAAAAATAAAAAAGAACTATGGAAATGAATAGTGATTATCATTAATCAACAGTAACTAAAAATTATGAAGAGGAATCTGTCGGTGGGGTTTTAGCCGGCTATAGGGGGCGTGGGGCGGTGGAAGGAGGTTTCACGATTGGAAAATGAGGGTTATGGATTTGTAGTATCTTGGGGAGAGAGATACAAACCTAGAAGTCGTCACCCAGGGTTCCACGGAGTACGCACCATGTCGGGATCGCGGGATTCCGGGAATTCTTTCACCAAAGTCTGCAATGTCTTCAAAACCAGCCCCTACTCATCTATTTATAAGAAAACAAAGATTAGGGAATCCCACCTTCAACGACTATTATTGGTCGGAGGCAGGGCCACTAAAATAAACCAAAAGTAATAAAGTAGCATATGATTTTGACTCGCGACATCAATCCGGACACATCCGCAGAGTCCGATCATCGATCCGGGCGCGTCATATATGGAAAGTTGCCAATTGGCCCCGAACGGGCTTAAAACTCGTCCTCCACTGCAGGTCATCGTCTATACTCCGCATCAATCTCCCTGGTTTGAAAAATTCATCTCCCGATGAATTGATATCAGAATTTTCTCTATGAATGTCAGGTAAGACTCGAAGAGGTCCACCAGAGGTCGTCCAAGTGTCATCGATGGAAGAGTGTCATCGCCAATCAACTCCCCCCAACTGAAAAATTGTCATCTCTGGTGAATAGATACGGTTGTAATAAAGTCGAAGTCCGGTGTTGAATCGATCAAGCTCTGCTACAATTACCCAGGTATCATCAACGTCTGTAATAGGAATATACTGGCGGAGTCTAGTCTCCATGATGCTCCTAACGCTCAACTTACGAGTGGTGGATCCAGGTGCGATCGGCGGTGTTGTAGGTAGAATCAAAGAAGACGAGTCCCAGGTGGGTGGGTGTTAGAAGTGTGTGAGTAGTGGTGGCCATCAAACGTGTGCGGGCTATGAAGGTGGCAAGACAACGAAAATGGAGGTGTGGGCGGCTGGAAGTTTTCACTGCTTGGGTTCACATACTTGTGAGGCTCGTAGTACGACGTCATATCTTCAACACTAAATATTGGATGGATGCCTATACTTACATGGGTATCAAGATCATAAGTATTTGCTTCGATCCGTCTCATGATTATATAAAGATTCATTCGCCTAACGCTCAAGCTTTTACCAAGCCTCGCACGGAGCCTCACAACGCAGATTCTCATCATCACCTGCTCGCCTTCATGAAGTATTTTCTCTTTCCAGTGAACATCCGCATGTGACTTACAAAATTTATTATCATTATGAATTCTCCGTCGGATCGACTCATGCCACATGCAAACGACGGACAAATAACTCAACAGACACATGCAGATGATGAAGAAACGACTCAACAGACTCATGCAAATGAAACATAACCGACACAACATATGCATTCTGTGTGAAAATCTAATAATGACCTGAAAATCTATCAAGGAAGATGACCTATCGAGAGGTTCTCTCGGTGGAGTGTAGAAAAACTCATCCCGTGTGAGACGAGTGCTCAGATGACCGTGAGAGGCATTTATATTCAAATACAAGCTCGTAAAAAGCCAAATGTTTCTCGGGGAACGTAGCACATCAGGGGGCTCATCAACAGGTGTGTACAAAAAGTCATCACGGATAAGACGACCACCGGAGTGAAAGTCTTGTACATTGACTAGAAGACGTGAATCTCGAGTGTGGTGCGTGTTCCCGAAAAGTAAGAGCTCGTCTGGTGGGTCAGCAAGTGGTGCATCTCAAAACTCAGCGAGGGTGCGATGCGCCATAAGGTAGACCCTGAAAATATGAGTATGCTCAAGCGTACTCAAGGAAGTCCCTACAGACACATGCAGATGATGAAGAAACGACTCAACAGACTCATACAAATGAAACATGACTGACATAACATGTACTCTACATGAAAATTTAATAATGACATAAAAATCTATCAAGGAAGATATCAGGAGGATCTCTCGGTGGAGTGTAGAAAAACTCATCCCGTGTGAGACGAGTGCTCAGATGACCGTGAGAGGCATTTATATTCAAATACAAGCTCGTAAAGAGCCAAATCTCTCTCGAGGAACGTAGCACATCAGGGGGCTTATCAGGAGGTGTGTACAAAAATTCATCACAGATAAGACGACCACCTGAGTGAAAGTCGTGTACATCGAATAGAAGACGTGACTCTCAAGTGTGGTGCGTGTTCCCGAAAAGAAAGAGCTCATCTGGTGGGTCAGAAAGTGGTGCGTCTCAAAACTCATCGAGGGTGCGATGCGTCATAAGGTAATCCCTCAAAATATGAGTATGCTCAAGCGTACTCAAGGAAGACCCTACATACGTTATGTTCTACGCAAGATCAATTCTTTGGGGCAAGCCTATAGATGATAACGAAAGAGACCCCAATAACTCAAAGCTCATAAACAAGCATCTCACACCCGAATCACATCTTCACCAGGATGTGGCGGCTCATCAGGAGGCTCAATATGGGGGTCATCGTAAAACTCGTCACTAGGGTTTGTTGAAATTTCGCAAGCTGATCAGAAGATAGCTCTGATACCAAGTAAAAACTTTCAGAACTATCAAGCTGACTATTTGATCAAGCGGAAACGGAAACTAGGCGTAGGAACACTCCAACCATAAACTGAGCTATGTATAATCAGAGACAATGAAGAGCAAACACAGATCTTGTAATATCAACTATCTTCATTATAAGTCGAGACATACATGACGAGACATGATTTCGCCAAGTATAAAGGAGAAACAAAGCAAACAAGAAGTAAACAAGCCGAGCGGACAGCCACAGAGACCGCCGAGTCCGCTGAGTCCGCTGAGTCCACCGAGTCCGCTGAGTCAACTCGATCCGCTCGCGTGTACGGATAAAAACGACGACAATCATCATACTGATCGTCTCTAACAAAGTGGGGTCGTGTCAGTGGGTCAACACGATCTCTGAAAGTGGTGTACTGCGATTGAGAATGATCGTCGTAATAATGTGAGGATCTCCCTGACGGAGCTCTGTGAGAGCCGGTGCAAGTAGGCTCGAGACCTTTAAATTGAGGAGGGAAATAATTGTGATACCTAGACATAATGAAAAATCTATAGACTTCAATACAAATATGTTGAACATAATAACCCAGTACAATAAAATCTCACCAAATAGTGAGCTGACCAAGACACTGAAGAATCCGGAGCCGGAGATGTGTGTACGACGGTCCGTGGTGGAACCGGCGATGTGGAAATGGAGGTGGCTGTCCTCGGCGGTGGATAACAGAATCAGACCGAAAATGGATAGATCCGATCATGTATGGATAGATCCGGACGGGATGTGAATGGATCCGATGTTTGATGGCAGATCCGGGCGATGAGATGAAGTATGGGTGGATGGATCGACGGATCGGGGGTTGAAATTCCCAGAATTGCATTGATCTAGAGAATTAGGGTTGTGAGGAATGGATACACGAAAAATAGGAAGTAGGGGAATTTGAGCCCACGGCTGGAGGCTTGCCGGATACAGGGAGGGGTTTTTGAGGGGTTGGGGTGGTAAATCTGATGGAAAAATCGGTTGCAGGGGGGTAGAGTGAGAGGAGGGATCGGCTTGTGAGGGGAACTAGACGGAGGGGAGGCAGAAGGCACGGACCACCTCAGGCGGTGGTGGTGAGGAATGGGTGGCCAGCTGCAAGAAAAATAAAAAAAAAACTATGGAAATGAACATTGATTATCATTAATCAAAAGTAACAAAAAATTATGAAGAGGAATCTGTCGGTGGGGTTTCAGCCGGCTATAGGGGGCGTGGGGTGGTGGAAGGAGGTTTCACGGTGGGAAAATGGGGGTTGCGGATTAGTAGTATCTTGGAGAGGGAGATACAAGCCTAGGAGTCGTCAGTCGTCACCTAGGATTCCACGGAGTCGGTACCGTGGTGGGATCACGGGATTCCGATAATACTTTCATAATACCTTCAAAACCAGCCCCTACTCATCTATTTATAAGAAAACAAAGATTAGGGCATCCCACCTTCAACGGCTATGATTGGGCGGAGGCGCCCTCAAAATACTCTAAAATAAACCAAAAGTAATAAAATAGCATATGATTTTGACTCGCGACATCAATCCGGACACATCCGCGAAGCCCGATCGTCGATTCAGGAACGTCATATATGGAAAGTCGCCAATTGGCCCCGAATGAGCTCAATACTCGTCCTCCACTGCAGGTACTCGTCTATGCTCCGCATCAATGCCCTTTAAAATAATTGAAGTCAAAGAAGAAGCAATCTTCAAATAAAATCATCTGACTGGAAGGAATGCCAGACGAACACAGCAGGCTGTTTTGGAGGACAAGCCATGCGGATCTGCTCAAACAATTCCTCTCGAAGGAGGTTATGTGAGAATCTCAAAGAAGGTGGAATTTAGAATGAACAAGAGATTTGAATATCTGCACTGCAAAGGACGTGCAGGCTGCTCGCCGGTGCATCCTCGGTTCCCGGAGAGTACCCAAGCAGGTCCTTTTGATTTCAGTACGGAACACAAAGCAAATTTGGGCGTTGCAGGCTCCCTCTGGAACCGGAGGCAGGGGCTCTTTCAGCATTCCTGTGTTCCACAGATCTGCCGTTGGTGTGAGCCAGCCCGCCAAACAGGCTCTTATTGACTTAGATATTGCTTTGAAGTGCCATCAGTTGATCTCACTTTTAAGGTGGATAAACCTTTGGTGCAGGTGATTCTTTTCTTTGGCTCCATATGAAGTAGCTTATCACTAGTGGGTGTAGCTTGTCCTCCCTTGCCTGTTCAAGATTTTAGTGAGGTTGTGGGTGCCATGAATTAGGATTTAGGACTGTACAATGGATCTTGGAACCATGTTGATTTCTTCTTTCAGGCCCTTCAATGACTGAAGACGCAATCTCCACATATGATTAGTGAGTGCAAGGAATGTCTGGACAAGAGCCCTACTTGATGCGGGAAAAGGCCGGACGGTTCTACTTTAAGCGTTCGGATGAAACCGTGGAACGAAACAGTGAGAGAATTATGCTTCAAAAACGGAAGAGAGTTACGCTTGACAGATTGTTCGAATAAGAGTTTTGACAGTTGAGAAGTGGTGACGAGAAGATCATTGAACAAGGGTATGGGAGGTCATAGAGCAAAGATTAAGGCTGTGTTTGGGAGGACTTATTTTCAGCGGTCAAGCGGTTATGACTGCATGAATCGGACCTTAATTAAGTCCCGGTTCATGCGGTCATAACCGCCTGACCGGTGAAAATAAGTCCCCCCAAACGGAGCCTAAATGTATGAGAAAAATCCGGTTCTGATACCATGTGTAAGAGTTGAGGAAGCAAATCATAGAGTTCTGCGAGCTTCACCATCGAGAGCTGTGAGCATTGTATGCCCAGTGTGTGAATGTTTCAATATCTCCCCTATTTGATGTCGAGCCAGCTCGAAATTGAGTTATTTTGAGCCCCATATGAACTCCTTCAAATGTTGAACAATGCAAAAGTTTCTCAATTTGAGTTTGGGCTTAGATTGGATGGAGGTCGACTCGGTAGTAATAGTTAGCTCTGGATGCTCATTCTTTGAAGATCTTTTACCACTGCAAGGGGTTCATACTCAAATGCTGAAGAAATAGCTCAATTTGCTGCATAATGCGATTGAATTAAGCAAAATATCATTTAAAATTTATAATTTTATAGTATTAGCCTTCTAATATTATTTACATTTAATTGTTTATTGATATATATTCATTTAATTTCACCATCTCTAAATTTGCAGGCCCGCTGGGCAGCCGTGCTGCAAAAGCCATAGGCTTCATTGAGAAGATGATAGAATACTCATATGTTAACGCACCATTGCAGAAAGAACTGCGCGCAGGTAAAAACAAAATTCTAAATATATATATTTTTTAAAATCTGCTTCTCATATTGTGTTCTTTGCAGAGGAAGTTGGCAACGCAGCTGCTTTCCTGGTGTCGCCATTGGCTTCCGCTGTGACGGGTGCCGTAGTTTACGTCGACAATGGATTGAATACGATGGGTTTGGCAACGGACAGCCCGTCCCTCTCTGTATAGGAGAGAGAAAGAGAGTAAAATCTTTGCGATTTTATGAACTACGAGCAAGTCTCCCATTCTTTTTCCCCTAATTTTCTTCGGCATTTCGTTCTGTTATCGATGCTATATTTGCTTGATCCCGTGGGGCTTAATCCCCGCAAAAACTATTTTTTATTAGATGCAATGAGTTCATGAATTAAAGCTAATCCAGTTAGGATTAATTCTGTAGTTTGTGGGGCAATTATTCTTATTACATGCAATGAATTGATTTATTTTGGAAGTTTTCCTGAAATTTGCAAGTTTTTATGAACACTTTGCATTTTTGCTAACCAAATTATCAACTATCAATTACAATTCTCATACTTTAAATAAATTTTAATAGGAAACACAATAAAACCCTTCATACTTAGAGGAGCAACTTAGGGTACCTCTGGGCATGGTTTGTTCTTGCTCCCAAAAGAGTTTCTCGTGGCCTCAATTGTCCCAACGAATCTTGATCATCTTTATCATCTTGTTGCATAATTGCCGGACTTGGATGTCCTTATTGCAAATGTGAATCTTTTATTTCTACATTTACTCTTGATATAATAATGAGTATGCATTGAAATTGCTAGATCTTCACTCAACGGATCAAATTAGGGAGGTCTATTTCATGGTCCAGATCAAATCTTTAGGTATATATATGAAAAATGAATTGTTGGAAGCAGCCTTTTGTAAAATTGCAAGGTTTACCTATATTTCATTCTTGTGGTGGGACCTTTCCCCCGACTCTCACTGTCCAGGGATGCTTTGTCCATTGGGCTGCCCTTTTATATACAAGGAAAATGAAAAATAACGAGATTTTAGGTGTTGGGGAATCGCGCAACGCTCTTGGTAGACCAGACCTATTGAACCGTTTAGCCAGTGAGCGGCTGAGCGTGCCAACAGTCAAAGATTAACTAAATGTTCGAACGAAAATTTGATGACGTGAAAAACCTGCAATCGGGGTGAAAAATCACGCGGCCGGTATGATGTCGACCTAAATTCCACTATTTGAGAGTTTGTTACAGGGCTTCACGGAGGGGGGCGAGGGCGGCAGGTCGTGTCTCGTTACACTTGATGAGAGGGAGGAGAATGGGGTGACGGATGCCACCGGCCGTCGAACTACTTCCACCGTCTTTCGGTGCTTGCTCACGGGAGGTTTGGACGCTTCTTTGCCTTTGGTGTCGATGTGTCGCGCCGGCTCTGAGGGCCTTAAGTGTCTTTCCCTCCACGTGCTTCCTTTCCACCCTTGCCATCTCTTTTCAACCATCATCACGTCCCGTCTTGTTTTCTCGGTCTTCATCTTGTTGTGCGGAGACGGCTTCAGATGGAGTTCCTGCAGAGTCAAAGGGAGGAAAAAAGGGGAATAAGGTGAGTGACTGGGGAGTTTTTCGGGGAGTGAAAGTTGGTCCAAATGAAGAGAAATCCAGTGTATTTACTTTTGAAGGGGTGGTCCGGTAATTTTGTCTAATAACTATCGGGTCAGTCAATAAAATTGCTCGGATCAGAGCACACTGATTGCCATTTATTAAAATGACGATCATATCCCCGGGCCGGAAAAGAGCCTGCCCATGGATGGCGTTGGCCCGATGATCCTGACACTATCGGCGGCCACCCCTCCCAGCATGACAAGCGGATGAGAGGGCCGGTCGGCCGAGGGAAGCCGCCCGAGCACGGGTGGCTTCAGCCAACCCTTGCGGGGCTGGCCGCAGCGAGGCCGCCCAGGACCGGGCGGACTCAGCCGGCCCTCCCCGAGGTTGGCCATGGCGTGGCCGCCTAGGATCGGGCGGCCTCGACCCTTGCCAGGGCCGGCCACAACAAGGCTGCTCGGGATCGGGCGGCTTTGGCCGAGGCTGGTCGTGGTGTGGTCGCCCGGGGTCAGGCGGCCCTGGCCGGGGTCGGCCATGAAGAGGCTGCCCGAGATCGGGCAGCCTTGGCCGGCCTTCGTCGGGGCCGGTCAGGGTGAAGCCGTCCGGGGCTGAGCGGCCTTGGTCAGTCCTTGCGGGGGCCAGCCATGGCCAGGCCGCCCGGGGTCGAGCGGCCTTGGCCGCCCCTCACTGAGGCCGGTTATGGCGAGGCTGCCTTGGGACGGACAGCCTTGGTCACCCCTCGTCAGGGCCGCCTACGGCGAGGCCGCCCGGGGACGAACGGCCTTGGACGGCCCTTGCCGGGGCCGGTCATAGCGGGGCCACTCGGTCCTGGGCGGGCGGCGTAGGATAGATTGGAAGGCGGTCGGCCAGGTCGGGGCCGATCGGTGCTGCTGGTTGGAGTTGGGTGCACCACGTTTGGGAGGCGGTGCGTGGCTGTTATGGCGCGTTCGGCGGTCCAGTTCTCCTATAAATTGGGGCTAACCCCATCATTTGCCCCCCCTCCCCCCAAAAAAAAAACCTCGGAGTCCGAAGCCGAAGAGAGTGGAGTTCATGGGCTTTTATCCTTGTGCAGATTCAGACTTTGATGGCGGGTGCAACGAAGGATGTGTGCGACGGCACGGTAGACAGCAAAAAGGTATGATGAAGGGGTGAATCACGGCGAGAATCACGACGGGCGCAAGGCTCTTGCGCACGACAAGGGGCGACAAGATGGAGTGGGACGCCAACCTTTGCACAGGGGCGTGCATGCGGGGCGCTCCCTGCACGCGTGGAGTGCGCGCGCGGGTTGCACCCTGTAAGCTGCACCCGGGTTACGCCCCACGCGCGCGGGGGTTGTGTCCCGCGTGTTGGGCGCGGGTTAGACCGCACGCGGTGCACACAGGTTGCCCTGCACGTAGTGCGTGTGGGCTACTCCTGTCGTGGTGCACGCGAGTCGTGCCCCACAAGCTGTGCGCGACTCGCCACCTTCTCTTGGCGCGTGGGACGCAGCTCCTGATGAGTCACATCATTATTTCTTTGACTTATTTTTCGTATGTTTTTCCAAGCTCTGAGGCGTGCTGTTCATGGCAGGCCGATGTGTATGCGCTCCACTCTTACTGTAGAGCAGATTGCTTCTTGAAGGGGGATACAACATTCCCTCCATTCTTGAAATCAAGATTCCTCGGGGCGAGCAGCGGGTGCAGAGTCCCCCGGTAGGCTGGATGACTTTATGTGAATCGCCTCTTAAGGTCGATATTCGGTTCACACAGTGCGAAGAAGCCACAGAGATCTTGCAACATTACAGAGTTCCGGCATCACAGTTTACCTAGCGATGGCGCACATTATGAGCCTGATTGCCTTCTTTTATGAGCATGGTTTGCGGTTCTCGTTAGAGCTCTTCAAGAAATGGTGTGATGTTCGTGCCGACGGCGGTGGTCGTATTGAGGTTCATAGCAATAAGGCTTGGTTGGGGTTTGAGAGTCGGCCGGACAGGTGCCACGGGAACACATTGTATGGGTACATCCGAAATCTCTGGGAGGTGGGCCTACTTTGTCCCAAGTGAGCTCCAAAGCTCGGGTTCAGGGCTCCTAATGATCTAGCGGACTATCTGTTTAGCATTTCTTTGTTCGTGAAAGAAAAGCGCTAGCTGTTGTGTGGCCTTTCTGCTGATCTGGAGTATTCTGTCGCTGTTTCATTGGGTCGTGATCGAAAGAGAAAGTTGGTGCTGGAGAGCCATGGAGATTCGTCCACGGCGCATCTCCTTGTTGACCTGCTTAAGGGGCGTTCGGGAGGGGCCCCTTGTAGTTCTCGAGTGGCTGGGACTCCGCTTGTTGAGGATCAGGACATTGAGGTATTGGGCTCTTCTGCCACCCATGCCCCGGTCGAGGTGGGCCTACTTTGTCCCAAGTGAAAGGGAACCATGTTTCTTCATCCTTAGCAGCGATGAATAACGCAGTGAGTTCGTCTTTTTTGCTTTAGTTTATGCATGTTGCTCCTAACTCATTGTGTTTTGCTTTCTCTTGCAGATTGGTGTGCAAGTCCTGATTGCTCTCACTTGGAACGATTGTTACGTTGGTTTGAAGGACGCATACTTTTCCCTTCAGGAGAAGCTTCAAAGTGCAGAGAGCTCCCTTTTTGATTTGAGGGGGAGGCGCGAACGTGACTTATCTCGCTTTTGGCAAGTTGAGTCGGACTTGAAGGCAGAGACGACACGGCTTCAGGAGGAGCTTCAGGCCAAGAAGCTTTTGGCGGAGAGTGCACTGGGGGATGATGCCCGCTTAGAGTCCGAGGTGGGACGTCTTTCTTCAGAGGAGTGACTTTCTGAGCTAAAGGTGGCTGGGGTGTCAGAGTACAAGAACTCAATTTCCTTGAAACATGATCGTTGTTTGTCGTCTGAGGAAATTCGTGAAGAAGTCTGGACGAGAGAGGTGGAGCCCGATCTTTGCGATATCCGGGGGGTGGCGTTCCGTCGTGGGATGGTGAAGACCATTCAGATGATATCTCGCAAGCATGAGCGTGACGTTTCTGATCTTAACTTTGATGACCTTTCAGAAGATGAGTGCGCCGAGTTTGTTGAGGAGGGGTAGACTCTATCTTCGTTGTATTTTGCTTTGGTTGTACTTGCATTATGTTTGGTGTGTATTTGTGATTGGACTTTGTGTCCTTACTTTGTTGTAGCAGCTCTGTGCTTTCTGCCTTCCTTTTGATGGATCACCTTGTTATTGTTTTGAGCTATTCTTATACGATTTAATTTGTTATGTTGGCTCTGCCATCTTTGCATGGGTATCTTTGAAGTTGACTCTTGAAGGACGAGACCCAGATGATTCCACGACCTACTACAATGGTGAAGGGCGAACGCTTCTAACCGGATAGTGCGAGGTTGGGTTTATAAGTCTGGGGGATGTCGCTGAGTGGGTGGTGGTGAAGGGCAGACCTTTGAACCTAGGTGACCGCGAGGGGGGCAGACCCTGGCGGTGCCGCGACCTACTGCAGGAGAAGAGCAGAACTTCGATCGCTGGTAGTGGGAGGCCGCAGGGACGTGGTCCTAAAGAGGCGGTGAAGAGCGGATCTGCAAACTGGTGGCGAGCGAGGGGACAGGCCCTTGCAACACCACGACCTACTGCAGAGAGAAGGGCAGACCCTCGATCGTAAGCAATGGGAAGCCGCTGGGACGTAGTCCCGAGGACACGGTGAAGAGCGAATCTTCGAACCGGTGGCGAGCGAGGGGGGTAGGCCCTGACAACACCGCGACCTACTGCAGAGAGAAATGCAGGTCTTCGATCGTCAACAGTGGGAGGTTGCTGGGACGTGGTTCCGAGGAGACGGTGAAGAGAGGATCTTCGAACTAGTGGCGAGCGAGGGGGGCAGGCCCTGACAACTCCGCGACCTATTGCGGAGAGAAGAGCATGCCTTCGATCGTCGGCAGTGGGAGGTCGCTGGGACGTGGTCCCGAGGAGACGGTGAAGGGAGAGCCTGAGCGTTTGTTTAGACCCACTGCATGGGAGAGGGACATGCCTCTAATCCACGACAGTGTAAGGCCCGCGGGGGATCATCCCTGTTATTACGTCAAGGGTTAGATCCTGGATGTGTCTCTATAAGAGCAATGCTGAGAGCAATCATAACACTCAATAATTATATAAAATAAAAGTTGTTTGCGCACGAGAACTGACTCACGACTTTATAAAGTTAGTTGTTGTTGCGCACGAGAACTGACTCGCGACTTTATAGAGTTAGTTGTTGTTTACTTAAAGAAAAATAGTTCAACGACGTCCAAAAAACAAAACATGAAATGAGACTGCGACTTTTTTGTCTCGAAGTTTCTCTTAGGGCCCTCCTAACACACTTCCTTGAGCCTTGATGGTATACAGAGCTGCTCCTTGCCCGGGGTGCATCTGCTACAGGTAGCACGTCTGGGCTGCTTCCTGGTTTCCTCTTGCGACTCCGACTCCTACTGGTATGGCGAACTTCATGGCCAGATGAGGAATTGACGGAATTGCTCTAAACGCTGTCTGGAGTGGGCGGTCGAAGATCGCATTATATAGTGACTCTGTCTCTATTGCCACGAAATGAACCTGGTGAGTTGCTTGCTTTGGAAATTCTCCTAAGGTAACTAGGAGAGTGATTGTTCCCTCGACTAGCATTGACCCTCCATTAAAAACGTAGATCGGGCCAGCCACCGACTGGAGTTTCTCCTTGGGGACGTGCATTCCTCGAACTGCCGGCGTGAATAGTACATTGATCGAGCTTCCGTTATCTATTAGTATCCGCTTAACGCGGAAGCTCGAGTCTCCGATGTTGGTCGTTATGACTAGCAGGTCATGGTGTGGTGTCAGCAGTCCCTCGAGGTTCTTGTCTCCGAAGCTGGTCTTTTCCTTTGCTGATGCGCTTGGACCAGGCGTACTCTGGGCGATTGAATTTATCGTAGCAAACGAAGACCGGGCTATGGTCTCCACAATCCCCACAACTTGCCTGCCCCCTGTGCTTCTTGACGTGAAGGTGGTTGCTCCCTCCTCTACTGGGCTAGTTGGCCTCTTGCTTGATCCTGAAGAAACCTCCAAGGGACCCCCTGCCGGATGATCCGTTCGATCTCATCCTTTAACATGACACTCTTCCATTGAGTGTCATCTCCCCTTATAAAATTCACAATATTTTGTTCGATCCCCTTTTCCCACAGGGACTTCTCGGGGAATCCGTAATGCTGGGTCGTCGTGAATTGCGTGAAACACATTAGCACTGGTGGTGTTGAGTGGTATGCACTCTTGGTATCTCTTGGGGGGGGTCCTAGTGACGATCCTGCTGGCGGGGGTTTCCCCCGCGCTCCTCTTGACGTCTTGGGGGCGGTTCTTCTCCCTCTTAGCTCCTCCTTCAAACTGTCATCAATGAGCCTCAATTGCCTCGTCGATCGCGATCCGAGCTTCGACTCGATGCACAAGGTTCGGGTAGCTGGGAACTGTCTCCCTCATTAATGTGGAGTAGAACCCTCCAGGCCGACCCCCCCCCCCCACCCTAAGAAAGACCCCACGCAGGAGTTTCGGGTCCACCCCTAGGATCTTCCTAGCTTTTGTGGTGAACCGACGGAAGAACTCCTTAAGGGTCTTTCACTCGTTCTGACGGATTCCAGAGAGATGGGAGAGATCCTTTACAATGCGGCGGTTGACTTTGAATTGGTCTAAGAACTGCTAGGTGAGCTGAGCAAAGTTTCGGACGGTTCCTTCTCTGAGCGAGTGGTACTACGGTCTTGCCTGTCCTTTTAAGGTGGCGGGGAAGCCTTGTCAAAGCAACTGGTTGGGCGCGTTGTAGATGTGGAGGATTGTGGTGAAATAATTTACATGCTCCAAGGAATCTTCAGTCCCGTTGTATGATTCGATGCTCGGAAGCTTGAATCCTGTGGGGATCGGGAATGTCAACACCTATGGCGCTATCGACGATCTGTTCCTTACTTGGCGGTGGACTTGCGCCTCTCGACTACCGACTTGGCCGAACTCTTCTTAAAACAATTCTCTTACTTCCTCTCGGCTCATCCCCCTTGCTAAATCCTAAGGGGCTCCCGTCCTCCGGTGCTGATGAAAGAGATCGTTGATGGCGGCCCTAGCCTGACTTTCTGCGAGGATTCAGGATCTTCCTCCTCCATAGCCTGTGGTACGCTCCCGGGGCTGGTTCTCTTGTGGGTGCCTGGGAGGCGGTCATGCCTCTGAGGAGGGAGAGCATTTCCACGAGGTGCTCCGCTAAACGATTGTCTCTTCCGGTGAAAGCAGTATCCATAGCAGCGACGACTTCCTCTTGTTGTGGTGCGTTGACAAGGGAGTGCGACTGACCAACCTCGGCGCACTTCTTCCTCTAACTAGTATGACGGTGCGGGGTGTGCTATCCGCTATGCCTCCTTGAAGCTCTTGGGAACTTGCTTTCCCACAGACGAGGCCAATCGCAAAGCTCTTGGTATATCGGATCTACTGAACCGTCTTAGCCCGTGAGCGGTTGAGCGTGCCAGCAGTCAAAGATTAACTAATTGCTGGGACGAAGACTCGATGATGTGGAAAACCCACAATCAGGGTGAAAAATCACGTGGTTGGTACGATGTCGACCTAAGTTCCACTATTTGAGAGTTTGTTACAAGGCTTCGCGAAGGAGGGAGACGGGTCGCGCCTCGTTACACTTGATGAGAGGAAGGAGAATGGGGGGACGGATACCACAGGCCGTCGAACTGCTTCCACCGTCTTCCGGTGCTTGCGCATTGGAGGTTTGGGCGCTTCTTTGACTTTGGTGTCGATGTGTCGCGCCGGCTCTGAGGGCCTCAATGTCTTGCCCTCCACTTGCTTCCTTTCCACCCTTGCCTTCTCTTTTCAACCTTCGCCACATCCTGTCTCGTCTTCTCGGTCTTCGTCTCGTTGTGCGGAGACGGCTTCAGACAGAGTTCCTGTAGAGTCAAAGGGAGTAAAGAAGAGGAATAAGGTGAGTGAGTGTGTAGTTTTTTGGCGAGTGGAAGTTGGTCCAAATGGAGAGAAATCTAGTCTATTTATAGACTTTTGAAGGAGCGGTCTGGTAATTTTGCCCAATAACTACTTGGTCAGCCAATAGAATCGCTCGGATCAGAGCACACATATCATCATATTTATAAAAATTATGATCATACCGACGGGCCGGAAAAGAGCCCGCCCATGGATGGCGTTGGCCCAACGCGGCTGGCAGCCACCCCTCCCTACACAACAAGCGACTGAGAGGGGTGGCCGGATGGGGGAAGCCGCCCAGGCACGGGCGGCTTCGGCCAACCCTTACGGGCATGGCTGTGGTGGGGCCCGCCCGGGACCGGGCAGCCTCGGTCGACCCCACCCAGGGCCGGCCATGGCGTGGCGGCCCGGGATCGGGCAACCTTGACCCTTGTCGGGGCTGGCTACGACGAGGCCGCTCGGGATTGGGCAGCCTTGGCCGGCCCTGGTCGGGGCTTGCCACGGTGCGGTCTCCCGAGGTTGGGCGGCCCTGGCCTGCTCTTGCCGGGGCCGACCATGGCGAGGCCTCCTGGGATCGAGCGGCCTGGGTCGGCCCTTGTCGGGGCCGCCCGAGGTCGGGCGACCATGGCCGCCCCTCGCCGGGGCCAGCTACGACAAGGCCGCCCGAGGATGGACGAACTTGGACAACCCTTGTCGGGGCCGGTCATGGAGGGGTCGGGTCGCCCGGTCCCGGGCGGCCGACATAGGAGAGAGGGGGAGGAAGCCAGCCAGGTCGGGGCCAACCGGTGCCGCTGGTTGGAGTTGGGTGCACCACCTTTGGGAGGCGGTGCGTGGCTGTTTTGGCGCGTTCGACGGTTACAGGTGTAACTCCCCACTAACTTAGTGGGGAGAGAGGCCGATTTGGTTATGTGCAGTCCGGTTCTCCTATAAACTGGGGCTTGCCTCATCATTTGCCCTCAAAGACCTCAGAGTCCGGAGTCGAAGCGAGTGGAGTTCGTGGTCTTTTACCCTTATGCAGATCCGGACCTTAATGGCGGGTGCAACCGAGGATGCGCGCGACGACACGGTCGACAACAAAAGGTATGATGAAGGGGTGAATCACAATGAGAATCGTGACGGTCGCAAGGCTCTTGCGCACGAACGGGAGCGACCAGATGGAGTGGGACGCCAACCTTCGCGTGAGGGCACGCATGCGGGGCGCTCCCGGCGCACGAGTGTGCGCAGATTGCACCCGTCATGCTGCGCGCGGCGCGCATGGGGGTTGTGTGCGCCGTTTGCGGGGGCGCACGTGTTAGCTGCACATACAGCCATGAGCCATGGATGTGGTAGTTAGTATAAATGAAGAGAGGTATTCCCGGAATGGCGCCTAAACTAGCGGCACAGCACTCGCACGCCGCCCGATCCGCCTTTTTTCTTCTCGCCCCAAAGTGCTGATCCCAAAGGCATAACCCTAGAAATTTGAAATCATTTTTCTTCCCCCAGTCCCCTCTGTTCCAGCGATTGCTCGCCATGAAGGCGTCGCTCAAGTTTCGCGACGACCAGCGGCCGCCGCTTCTCCGAGCGAAAATCCCCATCAGCATTCTCGGCATCCACTTCCTCGCCGGCGCCGGCGCCAGCGAGCGTCACGATGTCCGCCTCGACCTCACCACCGCCTTCGAGTCCGGGCCTGCTTTCCGCGTTTCCTACCGCCCGAATCATCCCTCCATTCCCTTCTCCCTCTCCATCAAGACCGGTATTGGCCCTTTCGGCTCCCCCGTTGCCGCCCCCATGTCCATGATCACAGAGTTCAACCTCTCTTCCCGCGGTTCATCTTCAAGCCCCGCCTTCTCCGTCATCTTCAAGCCCCGCCTCGGCGATTTCTGCCTCAGAAAGACAGTTTCGTCTCCTTTGTCGTCGCCAGCTCCATCAAGGAAGATCAACCCAGTTGATAATGAGATGTTTCTGCCTTCTCCTTCATCCATACCAGCTGCCAACGGGATCCACGCCGGCGGGAAAGTTAACGGCGTTTCTGTGGACTTCCCATCCGCACCAGGTGGAAATGGAATAAGTACTCTGATATCCAGCGTAGAGGCGACAGCAAGGAGCGTTCTTCCAATACATAACCGTGCGGAGCTCAGATTTCAGTGGAGTTTTCGGATGCCAAAAGAGCTCTGGTCATCATTCCCCACTGATACCTTTTCGGTGGCCAATCTCCCTGTGCTTGTGATGAATAAGATCTCTATCGCTCTCATACCAGCAGCTTCTCGAGCTAAGCATATTGAGAAGAGCGGGGACATTATCTCCCCCTGCGAAGTGACAGAACCTTGCAAGTCTGTTAGACGGGATCTGGATGGTCTGCAGGCTGAAAGTAAAGCTCTTAGGAAGTCTGTGGAAGATATTCATCAAATTATTTATGGCATTTCCGAAGCTAGAAAGGCGTTGCCGGCCTTGGGAAACAAGGATAGCATTGACAGTGATGCTGGGAAGGGAGGGTGGAGGGCGGCGGTGCCGCAGCCGGCCAAGAGGGACCGACGGAGTGAAGTTAAATCAGCACCTGAAGATGTGAACGAGGAGCTGAAGAAGGCGCTAATGAGTGCACAAGTTGCTGAGAAATGAAGATAAAATAGGGAATTTGGTTAAGTTGTCTAATTTGCGGTATGTTTCGTCTACTGTTATGTGTTTAGTGACTATTTAAGCTTATGTTTATGTAATGCAAAGTTACATGCAGAGTGTTTGCTATATATTCTCCTAATTTACAGTATAAATTAGTTTGAATAGAGTTAATACTTTTATGTATTGATGGAAGTGAGAGAAGTGAATGCGCTCAAGGATTTGTGGTTAAACTAGCAATCTACAACTTTTGACTTGAGATTTCTTAAGGTTTTAATCTACTGCTTTTCTACAAAAAAATATTTTGGAAGTCTTTTAAGTGTAGTTACCACAAACACTCAAAAAGATAAGCCTAGAATGTGTAATATTCATACCTGCAACTAAGTGTCAAAATATACTTGACTTGATACACACAAATTATATCAATGATTAAAATGATGTAAAACATATGTAAATTGTATTGAAATTTCTTGCTATCATTCAATGAATGAATTACAAAATAAAATAAATAGTTAAATAAAATGGAAGATTGGAAGAAAAAAAGCATTACTAATATGCATGGTTGTAGATTTCGGATGTCGGGCTCATGTCATTTTGAGTTTGAAATGTTGGATATCAGATTGCAGCGTTATATCATGGATGTTTTACAATATCGATTTTTTATATTTAAATAAATTTATTTATATATATACAATTTTTTGTACATATGTATAAGTGTACTGTAACGACATGATGCATCCACGTGGCACCGGACACGTGTAGGTTTTAGATTGAGTAAGTGCTTGTAATTGGTATTATAAATATGGGTTATAGATTGTAATTGGGGATTATAAAAGAGCTTAATAAAGTTGCCGTTCCTCTTATTATTTCTCCCGACCCCCCTCGTCTCCCTCACCTCCGGCCACCCCCGGCATTCTTCCTCTCCCTCACCTCCGGCCACCTCTCCTCTTGGCCTTTCTCTATCACTGCTACTATAGATTTTTCATTTTTATATTTCAACGATCGGATGATCGCAACATTTTGGTGCTCTCGTTGAGAGAGGAACGCCGGCGAACACCATCTCCGGCGATCAAGAACTCTCTCCCACACCGGCGATCAAGATCTGTACACCGGCGAACATCTACCCTTGGCAACCTCATTCTACCGCCGACGATAACCTCAGTCCGCCGCCACTGCCACCTCCTTACCACCTCTTGGCTGAAATCAAGAACTCCGGCGAACATCTTCCGCGCTCAAGAACTCCATTCCACACCTGCGATCAACAACGCTTTCCCCGATCTTGAAACAGAGCCACCCCTGTTTTACAGGAGATCAGCCACCGCCGCTTCGCCGCTGCACAGCCACCGCCGCTGCACCGCCACCCTCGCTGCGTCCCAGCTCCGCTGCGCCCCCACCGCCGCTGCGCCCCCACCGCCGCTGCGCTGCCACTGTCGCTGCGCCGCCACTGTCGCTGCGCCGCCACTGTCGCTGCGCCGCCACTGTCGCTGCGCCGCCGCGCCGCCACCACCTCTGTGCCGCCTCAGCCGCAGCGCCGCCTCCGCTGCTGCGCCGCCACCGCTGCTGCGCCCCACCGCCTGCGCCGCCACCGGTATAGATCAGTCCTCCAGTTCTTGGACATTTTCAATCCTCCGCCAAAGTACTCGGCCATGCCCTGTGTAGTGTTTTAACAGAAGGAAAAAAAAAGAGAAAGGAGAACCCAAAAAAAAAGAGAGAGAAACACTGTTCTTTTTAAATTCCTTGCTGCCACGACTGCCAACTCGCCGGAACAGCCTTCGCCTTCTACATATTTTAGTCGCCGTCAACGTCTTGCAGTTCTCGAATCAACGGGAAGACCAAAGAAGATATTACCGCAATCAAGAATTTTGTTGTCACCTGGAAGGAATTCCAAAACGGAGATCGACATCATTTATTCCTCGCTGTGGAGGAATACATCTTGGAAATAAGAAACCAGAAGTTCTTCATCCCCTAAAACTTCACAAGAGATTGAAAGATTTTGCTGCTGCTTCCAAGGGATTGGAGAGCCTTTCCTGTTCAGTGTTCACCAGTCCTCGTCCAGTGCCTCAAACGATGACGAGGGATCTATTCGATGCTATTGAAACCTGCAAGCACAATTTGTTAAGCAGTTTTGATGCTTTTCAAAAACGCATGGATAATAATTTACAAGTGAAGTATGATTCATGTCCGTGTTTTTCTGATGGGAATCCCGTAGATTGGCTTCACAAATTGCATTTGTACTTTTCGCACAACAGCATCCGCCCCGCAGATTTCATGATCCATGCAGCTCTACACTTAAATAGACCAGCGTCCATTTGGTATCGGGCTATATTAGACGTTCACCCCGCTTTAACATTTCCGATGTTTGTAGATGCCATCATTAAACAATACGGTCAATCTTTGCAAAAGTTCGATGAAATAAATCATGTTTTTGAAGAGAGACAAGAATTCTCTCCCATGGTTTTTGAAGAACACCCTTCAACAAGAATGGAATTGTCACCAACAATAAAAAATGTTCATGATACAATTCTTGAACAGGTCAACATAGCCCCAGAATCAACAATGCAGGATGAAAATGAATTTGTGTTTTCGTATAGTACCGCCAATATGAAGGACTACTATGAGACAGAAGACACATCAGCTGAGTATATGTCTGTGCTTGCAAGCTTTGATACGACAAAGCAACATGTGCCCCATTTTGATACAATTAAATTCAACTGTTGAAGATGTATTTACTGGCGAAGATCGTACAAGGACTGTGGAAACAATGGTTATAATGCGATATTGTTTGGCCACCGTTAGGGAAGTCTTCCTTGAAGAAAAATACTTGAAACGTTGTACTTTGAAACCATTGCCGGTGTTGATTCCTGTGAAGTTTCATTTGGAAGCTCAAGACAAAGCATTAATTCTAGTCTTCGATCCTGGCGGAATTAAGTGAGGCAACTCAAATTGAGGACCGCATTGCAGAAATTTCTTTAAGATGAACAAACAACAAGGACGTCGTTTTTAAAGGGGAATGCAATGTAACGACATGATGCATCCACGTGGCACCGGACACGTGTAGGTTTTAGATTGAGTAAGTGCTTCTAATTGGTATTATAAATATGGGTTATAGATTGTAATTGGGGATTATAAAAGAGCTTAATAAAGTTGTCGTTCCTCTTATTATTTCTCCCGACCCCCCTCGTCTCCCTCACCTCCGGCCACCCCCGGCATTCTTTCTCTCCCTCACCTCCGGCCACCTCTCCTCTTGGCCTTTCTCTATCACTGCTACTATAGATTTTTCAAACATGTACACACAATGGATGTTTATTAATTACATAATAAACATGTAATAATATGATTATAATAAAGTAATGAACATAATAAGCATGTAATAATATGATTATAATAAAGTAATGAACATAATAAACACAATTATGTATATAAATAATTAAATATTGAACCATGTGACTTGTCTATACTTTATGACCATTTAAGATTTGATGACATTCGTCCAATAGTTCCATGACACAACATAAGAAATTCAGTTGTAAATTGTCAAAATAACATTAGATAGAAATCCAATTATAAGAAGGGAGAAATCAGAAGCCCAATATGGATTAAGCAACAGAAGACAAACATGCACCACAATTATCACGAAATAAGAAATCCTACATGTTGTGAAGAAGATAAAAACCAGAAGTCAAGAAGAAGCAGTATTTTAAAGAACAAACTCGTGTTGCTATTAGAGGAGAAACATAGATGAAAATAGAATAAAAAATAAGCTATGAGATCCCTAGAGGCACACAATTGTAGTAGAAGCTGAAGAAAGAGGTGTCAAAGCTAGGCCACAAGAAAGGGCCGTAAAAAACTAGAGTACAAGAAAGATGCATCGACTGTATTAAACGACATAAAGAGCTTCAAATGAGAGAGAGATGAGGAAGTCGTCAAGGCTCAATGAGATGCACGAAATAAAACACGAAACAAACCCAAAAGTCCCTCACAATCGCCTGATAATTGATGATATTTTGCTTAAAATGTTGTCGTAGCTTTTTCTTTTAAAAACCATTATGGCGTCCGATACGTCAAACATGTTGGCCGATATCAGTGGAAACAGGAATAGGTTTGTGATGATTGTATCAAAAGAAAGATCCCCACACTTATATAAGTGAGGGGGAAAACGTACAAATACTATAATACTCTTATGGGTAAATACAAGACAAAAAACTAAAAAACAACTTGATTTCAACTCTCTCCCTCAAGTTGGATGGTAGATGTCTATCATTTCGAGTTTATGGATATCATCATTAAAGGCATCGGAGCCAAGACTCTTGGTGAAGACGTCGGCTAACTGATCTCTAGAATGGACGAAGGGTGTGACTAGGCTTCCTTTGTCAAGATGATCTTTGATGAAGTGCCGATCCACTTCAACATGTTTGGTCCTATCATGCTGAACTGGGTTGTGCGCTATGCTAATGGCAGCTTTGTTGTCACAGTGCAAGGATTTGGGAGCTTCCTCCTTAAGACCGAGATCTTGCAATAGTATGCTCAACCAAAGGCCTTCACAGAGACCCTGAGACATCGAACGGTACTCGGCTTCAGCACTGGATCTAGCCACCACACTTTGTTTCTTGCTACGCCATGTAACCAAGTTTCCTCCAATGAAGGTACAATAACCTGTTGTAGATTTCCGGTCATCATGACATCCAACCCAATCTGCGTCGGTGAAGACCTCGATCCGCAGATGATTGTTCTTCGAGAACATCAGCCCCCGTCCTGATGACTTCTTTAAATACCGGAGAACACGATAGGCAGCTTCCCGGTGTTTGACCCTTGGGGCATGCATGTACCTACTCAGGATCCCAACAACATATGTAATATCAGGGAGAGTATGTGAGAGGTATAAGAGCTTTCCTACAATCCTACCAACCTCTGATAACTAGGAGCATCAGTACGATCACCATTGCTGTCCTGATCAATCTTATGGTTCTCCTCCATAGGTGTGTTAGCAGGGGCACACCCAAGCATGCCAGTCTCTGTCAGCAGGTCCAACACATATTTGCGTTGGGAGATAAAGATACCCTTGTCAGAATGGGTCACCTCAATTCCTAGGAAGTAGCGTAGCCTTCCCAGGTCATTTACTTTGAACTCGGCTTAGAGAAGTCCCTTCAGCTTTGAGATTTCATCTGTATCGTTTCCGGTGATCACGATGTCATCAACATAGACAGTTAGCACAACAATTTTCCCTTCATTCCTCTTGACAAACAGTGTATGATCAGAGTGTCCCTGCTTGTAGCCAAACTTGATCATGGCCTTGTGGAATCTGCCGAACCATGCCCTCGGAGACTTCTTTAGCCCATACAGGGACTTCCATAACCGACAAACAAACGTCTCTTGCCCCTTCTTCACAAAACCTGGGGGAAAAGACATGTACACTTCTTCCTCGAGGTCACCGTGTAAGAATGCATTTTTAATGTCCAGTTGATGAAGCTCCCAATCTAAGATCGCAGCACAAGATATGATCACACAGATAGAGTCCATCTTTGCTACAGGAGCGAAGGTCTCTTGGTAATCAACCCCCTGAGTCTGAGTGTAACCACGAGCAACCAACCTAGCTTTATATCGCTCAACTTTCCCATCCTAAGTTTTCTTAACTGAGAAAACCCATCTTGAACCAATGGGTTTCTTGCCGAGAGGGAGAGAGGTGACATCCCAAGTGCGGTTCTTCTCCAAAGCTGACATCTCTTCCTTCATCGCTTGGGCCCATACTGGGATGCACAGTGCCTCCTGCCATGTTTTAGGGATAGAGATCTCAGACAAGGAAGATATAAATGACTGATGAGGTTTAGAGAGATGATCATAAGCAACATGATTAGAAATGCGATGTTCAGTACACCGGGCCTTACCACGTAGCCGAGCAATGGGAACAAGTAAATCAGCATCAGGATCTGAGTTCGAAGACAGCATTGGCAGCGGCGGGGCGACAGTGGGCTGTGTACCTGGTTTTTGACGATGATATACATGAGGTAGAGGAGCGATGAGTGAAGGATGATGAGAGGGAGGTGTACGAGGAATATCTGTAGTGGATGACATAGTGGAAGGTGTATGAGGGATATCTGTAGTGGAAGTAGGAGGAATAAAAGTGAGAGGAACAGTACCAATGACAGGAAGAGGGACAACATCAATGACCTCATCCTCCTTCTCCCCCTGACGACAAGGAGGAGTCAAATCAAGGTAATATGATTCGTCCTCGCGAAATATCACGTCCATGGTACAGAACGTACGTGTGGTGGTAGAATAACCAAGAAAGACACATTGGATAGCTCGAGGATCGAGCTTATCACGAAGTGGCTGGTGAACATGAACAAAACAAACACACCCAAATATATGAGGAGGAAGAGATGAGATATGAACAACAATCTTAGAAGCAAGACGAGCCAGAGGTGTAACAAAATCGAGAACCCACGAGGGGAGACGGTTGATAAGATGAGTAGCCGTCATGATGGCATCACCCCAATAGGGTTTCGGAAGGTGCATGGTGGTGAGAAGGCAGCGGGCAACATCAAGGAGATGCATGTTTTTCCGTTCTGCCACACCATTTTGGGTGGAAGTGTAAACGCAAGTGGTTTGGTGGATAATGCCATTGTTCGAGAGGTAGGCCCAAACACACCATGATCATCATATTCACCCTCATTGTCACTACGAAGGACACGAATGGTTCCATTGAACTGAGTTTGTATCATCTTATGAAAGGTTTGGAAGACAGAGGCGACATCACCCTTTTTTTTAAAAGATAAACTCAAGTAGTACGGGAAAACAATCAATAAACGTAACAAACCATCTATATTCAATCAAAGAAACAACTGGGGAAGGTCCCCAGACATCTGAATGTATAACAAAAAAAGGAATACTACTAGGAGAAGACAAGTGTGATGATGAATGACGCGCATGTTTAGACATTTCACAAACATCACATTTAAAACTAGAAACAAACTGAGATAAAGCAGGAAAAAGTTTCTGAAGATAAACAGGAGACGGGTGTCCAAGACGCAGGTGCCAGCGTCGAGCGTCAGCAGTAGTAACAGCAGAAGAGGACAGAGCAAGGGATGATGGTGTAGCATCCAGGTAATACAGACCACCGCGTTCCTACCACTGCCAAGTATCCGCTTCGTACCCAGTTCCAGAAAAATACAGGAATCAGAGAAGAAGGTTACACAACTGTTAAGAGATTTTGTAAGATTGCTAATAGAAAGTAAACTGCGGGGAAACGACGGAACATGCAAAACCGAAGTGAGAGGAAGTGTAGAAGAGCAGGAGAAATTGCCCTTGCCAATAATAGGAGACAAGGTGCCATTGGCAGAGACAACCTTGTCCTTACCAGACAAGGGGGTGTAGGAGTAAAAACCTGTAGAGGACCCGGTCATATGATCAGTAGCTCCTGAGTCAATAATCTACTCAGACGACGGAGTCACAGCAGCATGGGCACTGGGCATCGCAGTAGTGGCAAACAAAGAGGAATTACTCAGTGTAGGATCAAACTGAGAATGTAGCAGACGACGGAGCGCATCCAATTCAGACGTGGTGAAATGATCTGGGAGCTGGCCATGAGGACTCCCTTGAATCTCAGTGGAGTAAGCAGCATCAAAAGAACGGGTGTCAGTCTGACGGTGTCCACCACGGCCAGGACCACGCCCACGTCCACGACCACAGACATATCCAGGTGGAGCAAGGTGCGGGTGAAGCTTGAAGCATGCTTCCCGAGAATGGCCCCGACGGCCACAATGGTTACAGGTGGGAATCTGGGTGGTATGGTTAGAACCACCACGACCTGTACTGGCAAAAGCCGAGCGGTCAGAAGGAGGAGTCGCTGTGTTGAGAGACCTCCGACGATCTTCATCACCAAGAATCATACTGAACGCCTCCCTGAGAGATGGGAGGGGTGAACGATGAAGAATATTGGTGCGAACCATATCCAGCTCCATGCTCAAACCCATCAAGAACACATGAAGACGAAATCGTTCATCTCTCCTTTGCAACAGAACTGCATCGGCAGGGCAAGCAGGGGTAAACTGATCGAAGTAATCCAACTCCTGAGATATACGCTCAAACTCTGAGTAGTAGGTGGAAACAGTCATAGATCCTTGTCGTAGTTCCTACATACGACGGGTCAGCTCATAAACCTGAGTGGAATTCCCAATCTGAGAATAAGTCTCCCGCGCTCGAGTCCAAATCTCGTAAGCTGAGTCCATTAGCATATAGCTGCGGTATACCTTTGGAGACATAGAGTGGAGAAGCCAGGAAACCACCAGGGAGTTCTCAGAATCCCAACGCGGCCAGGCTGGATCAGTCAGGGGGGGTGACACCTTGGTCCCATCAATGTATCCAAAGAGCTGGTGGCTGCGAATAACATGTTGCGCCTCACGAGACCACTCAAGATAGTTAGTGCCATCTAACGACACCGTGGTGATCTTCAAGGAGCTAGTATGACCAGAAGGCCGCTGGAGTTCACCCATCTGGGAACCTGAAGACCGCTGGGTTTCCCCCACTTGGGGAACAGTGACACTCGGTGATGGAGAGCCACCACCAATGGAAGAATCATCCATGGGAAACAACGGAATAGAGATCAGATCGGAGAAGGCACAGTTACATCATATCTAAAAAAGATGTGGGGGAAATGGCAGCAACAGCAGCCGGAAAAAGGACTGGATCTGAAGAAGACAGAGAAGGAGGCGGTGCAGGTAGCATGCAGCAGCAGCAGGCGATGCCAGGGAGCAGAAGAAGATGTCGCAGGAGGCGTTGCAGGAATCCGGCAGTCGATGTTGGAAAGCAGCAGGAGTCGCTCGAGCGGCGGCTAGCGGATGCAGGAAGCAGCGTAGGAGGCGATGCCGGGAACCCACGCTGAGCAGGAGGCGGTGCGGGAAATCCACACACGATCAGAGACGCGGCAGGAGGCGGTGCGGTGGGCCGGATGCTTCATGGAAGGACGGCGGCGACGTCCTTCTCAGCAACCGGCGGTGGCTAGGAGGCCGCCCGACAACCACATTAGAAGGGCAACAACGATCGGTGAGGACGAGCGGAGATCGACGCGGAGCGGCGTGCGAGCGGGAGGTGAGTGAGCGTGACGAGCGGCGGCTAGGGTTAATCCCTCTGATACCAAGTGGAAACGGGAATAGGTTTGTGATGATTGTATCAAAAGAAAGATCCCCACACTTATATAAGTGAGTGGGAAAAACGTACAAAGACTATAATACCCTTATGGGTAAGTACAAGACAAAAAACTAAAAAACAACTTGATTTCAACTATATCTACAACACTATTAATATATACAGTTAAAAGTATTGAACATAAAATCAGTAGCAAAGAATTCTAAAAGGAAACTAGTTATAGAATTAAAACTTCATTAATTTATATTTCTAGACTAGCATGAAAATTAAAAGTTATAAGTTGAACCTTCATTAAGAGACTTAGGTAGCGTTTGATTAGGCTTTTAGCCTGTGGTGCGGTTGAAACGCACCGGCGTTTTGGACAAAAGCGCCGTTTGGTTCCACTTTTTTCCAAACCTGCGTTTATTAGTGTCCGTCGTTTTCTTTTTATCTCCAACCGCTGTTTTTTCTTGCGGTGGACAGCAGAAGACGCGCAGCGGAATCCTAGCTCTCGATCGCGATCCGCTCCCGATCACCCCTTCCCTGTCGACGATGGCGTAATCTATGCACAGATTTCTCGCACATCCCCCTCGGCGTCCACGGTCTCTCTCGGTGGTGCTATTTTCGTTGAACTTCTCCTCTGGTTTGTTCTCTTCCTGATATTCTTTCTGGTTTTTTCTCTGCTTTGGTAGTTCACCTCTGATTTCTTCTTTCTGCCATTAATAAGTAGTATTAGGTCGATTTCTTCTTTCTGATTTGTTCTGGGGTTAGGTATTATAACAGTAGGCTGATTTTAGCATGTTTTCTTCACAGCTTCATTGACTGCTACAGTTTTCTTGGCTGATGCTAACTCTCTCCAATGTTTTTTTCCCAGATTTGCTGTACTAGCTCTCTCCAATGTTTTTTTGCTTCAAATTTGTTTTTTCTGCTTCAAATCTATTAGGGCAAGCAGTATTACTCCAGTTAATGAGTGTGTTGTTAACCATTTTGAAGGCATGTTATTAAAAACTTTCACTAATGTTGGAATGCATCAAGGAAGTTGAAAAAATTAAAACTTTCAACAACTGGTTTGGTAGTTCACCTCTCATGTTATTAGAGCATAGTTTTTATTAATAACTGTAAATAAAACTTTACTTTCACTAATGTTGTAAAAGTTGAAAAATGATCTATTTTCTGTTTGGTAATTAAAAATGTGGAAAAAAAAATTCACTCAAAACTCCGTTTTGTTTCCAAATAATTTTTTGAAAACTTCATTTTGCAAACTCCATTTCACCCAAACAGTTTTTTAACAAAACTCTATTTTCCAGGATCGGCACTTTTTCTATCAGCAGTTTTTCATCAGCAACTTACCATCAGCAACAGCCCAACCAAACAGAGCCTAAGAAAACTATTAACTGAGATTGAAAATTCTTAGATGAATAGCAGAGAAGAAGAAAAATGACTCTAGTTGTAAAGAGCAATGAAATAGAAAGAATGTGTAAGGAATCCTAGCGGCGCTCTAAAGTTATATTGGGAGAAGATGAGAGCATAAAATACAGGTGTAAAAAGCTAAGATACACAATACCCTCAAATAAAATTGGAGTATACATTCGTTCAACGCGAAAATGGTTGTTCGCTGAACATACTTGAATCTTCCAGACTTCTTTTTTTATCCCCAAAACTCTGGGCGGTGTCCATCACGATAAGGCAAATATAATTGCAAAATATAGTGGCTGATAACCCAAATCCTGCGATGTGAGACAACATCAGACGATGTCGGAGGCAAAGCAGCCGGGTGGTTACTCCGGGTGTTCGCGGGTACTCTCCAGGCAGTGTCGCGCGCACAACAATGCTTGGCAGAGGTCCGTGCGACCTCTGAGGGAATAATCCGGCAGTTCGCTGAAGGGTTCGCGACGGGCACCACCCCAGAGTCTGCGCAGATTCTCCTCATTGGCATCAGTGCATGCGGTCACGCACGATTTCTTCTCAACCCCCCGCCGCTCGACTTTTCATGTACCTCAGGCGGAAGCGCATTTAATGCCACATTTAATAAGACATTGAATGCCCGACTCTTCGCGAGCCGTTCGAGCAACCTACCCTAAAGTATAAATAGGGATCAGGAGTGCTCGAATGGGGACAACGGACTTAACTCAGAATCTACCGCGTTGTAGGTGCGGGCACCAAGTCTTTCAATTCTTTTCTTCCCTTTTGCCACTCTTGTACTTGTGCTTACCCCTCAAATACTCGCACCCTCCCTTGTAACCTTTCTCAGAGTATTAAAAGAACCCGCCGCAAGAGAGGCATTCGCCGCAGCGGGTCAGTCTGGTGTTCGCCGCTGCCAGCGGCACCCCTTGTCTGTGTTTCTTTCTTACTCGCTGAGCCCCGTAGGGCAAAGTAACTGGTCGGTTGCCAGTTGGTTGTTGAGGGTGGAAAAACTAAGTGTCTATGTGACAAATTTTGCACCAACAGTGGCGATTTTGGATCCCTCAACAGAGAAAAAAGACTCACCAAGTAGACCCAAATAACATGGTATGAACTTAATACTATCATAAGCCACAAACTCACAATACATTAGTAAACATGTAATTTAACACCTTTGTGAGAACTGGGTAACACCGTATGCAAAAACAAATGATAACACACTCTATGGAAGCATGGTAAATCTCTTTGTAGGGGCATGGTAGTATTTAACTTATACACCACCTTTTAACCTGTAGTTGACACCTAGTGTTGTTTTCTTCTGACATCAATCTACTGTAGGGGCGACGGCCTGCTTGTAGCACTCTCCCGTGGATGAGAGATTCTGCCCATCGTGCAAACTCAAGTTGATGTGGATCGTATCGTCGCTGGGTTGATCATGACCACACATCTCAAAGATGCTTTCAGACGTAGGAAGAATCTATAGGCGGCGGATAAACTGTGACATAACCATACATGCTATGCAAAGCCCGACAGATTAATCAAAATTTAGCAATAAATAATTAAATCACAATATATAATTTAAGCAAGTAAAAATAATTTATTAGGGCAAAACAAGCTTAGGCTTTCCGTCGCGTGGAGGGCCAAAACAAGAGCGTGCAACGAATAGACCTTGCAAATCACACTAATAATCTAAAGCAAACTACCACAATACATATATATATATATATCCAAGCAAATATAGTGAGCAATCCAATAAAAATATGCTGAATAAAATAGTCTGATACAACGAAGACCACCAGGTAGTGGGCTGACCAAGACACCGAAGAATTCAGAGCCTGATGCGTTTTGACGGCGATCTAATGTGTTACCAGAGGCGTGGAAAACAACGTAGGTGGCTGTCCTCGGCGGTGGAATGTGGAGATGGGCCGAAAATGAGTAGATCTGGCTACGTATGGGTGGATCCGGGCGAGCGAGGATAGATCCGACGATTTGAGTGCGGATCCGGGTTAGGGAATGAGAAACGGGTAAGAGAATTGGCGGATCGGGGATGGTTTGTCCAGATATGGATAAATCAAAGTGGGAGGGCTGTTGGAAGTGGCTTCACGGGGTGGGGGAGGTTTGCGGCAAGGCTGGGAGGATTAAATGGAGGGGCAGCTGCTGTGGAGGGTTGGTTACGCATTGAAACAATTCAACCAATCACAACGTCCTACACAGACCGGTTGGTAGGACGCCATATACTACGGACAGACCGGTTGGTTACGCATTGAAACAATTCAACCAATCACAACGTCCTACACATAACATCTAGCGGAAGCAATTTATTAAAGTTGCAAAGAATAAAGAACCATGCCAAGCATGAATGTCCACTACTCAAACCCATAGGAATGTATAATACACAAAACGGAAATAACCTTATGGCTTTACAAGAATTTGCTTAATAAAAATGTCTTTCATACCTCGGCACGCAGGCCGGTCACACATGAGTACAAAAAGGAAAACACTCAACATTTGGCCTTCGAGGGCCGACACAGCAACTTGAGCTTTAGCCCGCTAATTACCTCTCGGCTCCGCAGCACCTGCAAGCAACAATCCACCGCACGGTGGTAAACAAAGGCAACGATCAGCTATGCTGACCAAATTATAACGATTCCGCCCCCAAACCGGGGCGGCAAAGCTTCTTCCCTGCACTTGTTAGCAAAACAAGCAACACAGCAAAATAAGCATCACATCATAGGTGCACGCACACACGGCCGTACACCCCGTGCTCTCAGGGCACTTACTCGGCGGGCCAGTCCGAACCCCGTCCGATCCTCGACTCCGCCACCACCCCCAGGATGACAACCTCGTGAGCATTTAATCCTTTCAGCCGTAGCCTAGACTCGATCTCCAAACCTCGGTAAGTCCCACCTAAAACTATAGGTCGCTTTAACCGAGCAGATGGAGCGGGTAGGGGTCCACCAGCCCGTTGCTCACCCCGCCGTTGCCATTTGGCCTTTGACGCGGGCTAAGCTTCCCCAGTCCTAAATATCGATCAAACATGGTACATAGCCCCGCTATGTACCCGGTTGGCTCCCAGGCCACCGATATGACAGAACTGCGCTTCCGTCCAAATTTCCGGGTGCACCTCGGGTTTCATCCCCAAGGATCCCTGCTGCAAACAAACATGGTACATAGCCCCGCTATGTTCCCGTCTGGCTCCCAGGCCACCACAAAGGCAGAACTTCGTTCCCTCCCAGATTTCCGGGTGCACCTCGGGGTTAATCCCCAAGATTCCCTGATGCATTCTACCGCATAGCAACCCGAAAACAATCACAACGCTCGGAGTCTTCTCCGGCTAAAATATGCATAGCAAAACATCACCGATCCGGAAAACACGTCCGGGTAGGCTTCACACACCATGCCTATGTCCGTACTACGATTCCGGACTCTAACAAGGGGGACTTCACATATCTACCCCAAGGAATACCACGATCTCGCCGCACACTCGCGGGAGAGGGGTTTTCCCATGCAAAGGAAGAAGAGCTTCACATGCTCAAGAAGAGAATCGTTACCCTTGCGCTTTTCCTCGGCGCCATGACGATCTAGCCGGATGGAAAGCACCGTATCGGCCTCGCCTTCGCGGATCCGGACTCGGATGGTGATTTGGAGCTCCGAAGCTCTGCCGGTGACCGGATCTAGCTTCTTCTTCCTCCTCCAAGCTCTCTCCTCTCTCTAACTCTTAGAGAGAGAACCAAACAAAGGAAATGAGGGTTTCTAAACCCTATTCCCGGCTATAACATCCCAGCAACAGCCCCCCACCATTGGATCCAAATCCAAGGAAACGAACGACCACGATTAGGCCTAAAATACAAAATCTGGGGCCGAACACGGGTTGCAACACGGCCGTGTGCCTGGCCGTGTCACCCATTCGCCGTCTCGACCGACTCGAAAACCAGCGCACAACATTTGACACGGCCTCCGACACGCCCGTATCACATGTGACACGCCCGTGTCGAGACCCGTGTCACGCCCCCCGTGTGCAATCGGCCAACATTCCCAACCCGAGAAGGACACGGCCTGCGACACGGCACCCGACACGCCCGTGTCGCATGTGACACGCCCGTGTCTGGGCCCGTGTCATGGCCCGTGTGCATGACTCAGAAAACTGCCCAAAGAGACACGCCCTGGGACACGCCCGTGACACGCCCGTGTCAAAACACGACACGCCCGTGTCATGACCCGTGTCACCCGCTCCAAGTCCCAGACTTGGCTTAAAACGCCACCCATTCCTCTTTCGAGTTTCGGGGTGTTACACCCGGGCTGGCGGCGGCGGCATGCTGAAAGGAAGATGAGGGGGTGGCGGCTGAGAGCGAGGGGAGGCAACTGGGTGGTGAGTTGCTGGGAGGGCCCTGTTGAGGCCCGATGGTGCTTGCTGAGAGGGGGGAGGGAATCCGTTGTGGTTGTCAAGCCGCAGCGACGAAGCAGCGAGCAGAAAAGGGGGAAACGGCCTGGCAGGTTGCTGGATCCAGGAATCCAACCGGCTAGGAGGGGGGGTTAGGGGCGACAGAATAGAGTTTGGAGGGGGGAGGCTTAGGGTTAGGGCAAACCTTGGGGAGGCGGAGATACACACATAGAAGTCATCACCCAGGGTTTCACATAGTCGGCTATAAAAAAGGGGGGGGGGAAGAGAGAACCATGGTGGGATCGCGAGAATTCGGTAATACAATTCTCCAAACTCTGCAATGCCTAAAACCAACCCACTACCTATCTATTTATAATAAAAGAACTATGACATTCCACCATCGACGGCTATGTGTGTGTCTGTCACTCGTATATATTATATAGAAAGTATTATAAATAATATTATGTATAGAAATAAATGTGTATATTTGTGTGTGTATCTGTGTTTATATATATTATTGAAACCAGACATTTTAAAATGTTTTCGATATATCCCCAACAATCAATCAGACTTTTGACATTCCAAACCTAAACTGCCATGAACCCAACATCTACAACCTTGCTTCATCCCATCTTAGACAGCCTCCCTCGCTCTAGTTTTTCCTGACAGACGTATCACACCCTATCCAATTTCTTTCTACATCCCCTTTATTGTACTTCATTCTATTGTATATATTTTATTCATTGTTTTGTGTTCACCATAATTTAGTCTGCCTAAGTATTTATTTCCTTGTTACTAGTTCCTTTTCATTATTGTGTACGTGAATTGACTTGTGAAAATCTAGTTCTTCAGTTTCACCTTTTGAGGGTCATCTAGCCAGTATGTCAAAATTTTGTATAACACTTCATGTCTTCATTTTGATTGTTCTTCAAGCGAGAGAGCGCGACTTGATCCAAAATAGTCTTAAAGTGCCCTAATATTGAATTTTGTTCCAGGGTTTATATCAGTGTGGATTTGTGAGATGACTCATAGACCCTACATAATGGAATCAAACATGAACAAATAGAAGCTTGATGGGTCGATCAATGCTGAGAAACTGTGTACGTATGGATTGATCAATTTGAGACTTCACCTTATTCATGAATGAGACTCACGCCAAGGTGTTTTTTATCTGGCTAAAGCTAAGCTACTAAGTTTTTGCTTGATGGAATACCGACTTGAAAATTATGTGCCATCAGCACGTGATCTGAGGATAGTTTAAACAATTCGTATGTGGTTAGTTTATTTCACGGGGTACATAAAAGATAAGTTGAAGAGATGACCCAGTCTGAGGGAGCGCCAAAGATAGTACCATAGTGTTTCACACACAAGTTTTTTGTTCGGGATGAAACTTGGGAGATGTATGCAGTTTGCATATGTTTCATGTAATATAAAATATTGAGCTATGCTCTCTTTGCAGTTGGCAAGAGTGGAGATGCATATATTTCATAACTGGTTGGAGGGTTTTTTACCTTCTTCAAGGAGGCACGAGGTAATCAAGACACCAACTTGATCACAAATGCTCCATTTTCTTATCTTCCCAGGCACATAAATTATATCCTGGAAAATGAGGGGATCAAGAAGGTGCACTTAGTTGTTCTAGAGAGGGGATATTGAATTTAACAGTTCGCTTTGGATCACCCATAGTGATGGTTTTGAAGAGGGATAGGATGTGAAGTTTTGTGCTGACTATTGTGCCCCCGAAGGAGATATTGGTTAAAAACCATTATCCCTTGCCATGAAAATTTTCTTTTACTCGCGCCAAATACCTACTTTGTGGGGACGTCTCTAGTTATATTTCCCAAAGTGATGATGCTTCATCTATATCTTCAAGATATTGGGCAAATATTTTTGCTAGATCTTCCAGATGTTGATTGTACTCGTTAACCCCTTGAGAGATGGGAGAGCCTTGATGGGGTTGACAAGGAGGGGGGGGGGGGAACCTAAGAGGAGTTTCAAATGCAAAAGTAGAGGAAATGAGGTATAATGAGGGACCGATATCCACCCTAGAAGCTGCCACTGGGTCGGCAGACTCCTCAATGGATTGAAAATCTCTAGCATACCCAAATACTTAAAACCATGTCCTTTTGTATAGAGGGTCTTTTAAGCTTTTTATTCATTATACAGAAATAAAAGAAATAACAAAAACATAAAGACAAGAAAGTGCCAGTGCTCCTCAGTCTACGTAGCTTCCTTCTTATCTTTACATGAGTAAACTCATAGTATGTGATTCGGTTTTGGTGATCGATGGATGCATCTCCTTGCAGAAGATCGACCATGTCTCCAAGGTCAAAGTCAAAATTGAGCTTGCACTTCGAGGGTTTGAAACAAAGTGTCCTCGTTCAGTGGGAGGGTCTATCCGTTGGATGAGCACTTGTTTCATTGGTTAGTCATTGATTAGCATCGTTTGTTTAGACAAGAACTGCGTTGGGTATGTAGTGGAGCCAGATATGTGGCTAGCCTGTCTCGAAGAGTTGTTTAGACGAGATGGTTTCCGTTGACTTGCTTCAGTTGAGAAACATAGAAGACTTTGGTGAATCCAATTATGGTCTAGCAACTTCAAGGGGTTGGCTATCACACCAATGTATTTGACGAATGGGAACAGTCCATAGTAGCGGGCTTAGAGTTGGGAGTTTAAGCGGTCCATGAATGACATCTAGCATGGGGGCGTCGTTCATGATCACCATGTCTTTGAGGGTGTTGGACACATACTATCTGTATCCTACGTTTCCAAATGAAATTCCAAATGGCAGAGGGCTTCATCTATTCGTGTGTGTAAGGCCCTCGACCTGATAAGTGCTGTGTGATCGTTGAAGGAGGCCGTCCATACACTATCTGAAGCAAGTCTGTGATGGAGTGATGATAGATTTTATACCATAGTTTGTCCAAAGAAATCCATTAACACTAATGCCTTGGTAGTTCAGAATCAAATCATCTTAAGTATGTTTCTTTGCAACTACTTAACACCTCTGTCCGGCCAGTATGTTTGAGTGGGGTAAATTTTATTGAGACGTAGCTTAGTACTGTGCAACTTGAATAACTCACGTCATAATAAGCTGATGAAAATCATATCATGATCTAATGATGGATCTTTGAAATTCGTGCAACCAATAATTCTCGTAAATAAAGAACTGTGAGTTTGATGTCGTTCTGTAGGGATGTTTAACTGGAATGATGTAATCAGACTTTGAAATTCGATCTGATATGACTAGGAGACAGTTGTAGCCATTCGAGCTTTGCAAGCGCGCAATAAAATCCATGTTGATGCCCTCCCATATTACATTTGGAACGTGATGGGTAATGGGTTGAATGAGACTCTTGAGGGAGAGGTGATGCGGAGCGGAGAAGAGGACAAGTTTTGGGCCCGTTCTGGGCTGATTTGGCGACTTACTATTATTTTGTGGAGCCTGACTGCGCCTGGAGCATTTATGTAATTTTCCTCGTCCTGTTTTTTACGTGTATAAAAGGTTTGTTTTGGACTAGGGTTGTGTACTCGTATGCGAAAACTGAAGAAGAGGAGCGGCGGAATAGAAGCGATGTACTCTTGATCTCTTTCATAGTGGATTTTCTGGGCGCGGGTTGTTGTGCTTTTTTCCCCGATCTTGGGGTTTATCCACGTTAAATCTTTGTGTGTTTTGCTTGTTAATTTTTCTGCGATTTATTGTGTGTTCTCTGGATCTCGTATTTCCTAACACTTATCATATATGGCGTGCCTGAATCGACGATCGACTCCACAGATGTGCCCGGATTTGTGTTGCGAATCGATTTGATATATTATTTTACTATGCTTGCATTTATTTTGATGTATTTTGGTAGACTCACCTCCGGCCAATCATAGTCATTGATGGGGGATGCCCTAATCCTTGTTTTATTATAAATAGATGTGATAGAGGGCTGATCTAGGTATTGTTGGTTTTGGAGAAGTTAAATCCCGGAACTCCGCGATCACCCCACGATGCCGACGCTGTGGAACCCTAGATGACGACTCCTAGACGCTCAAACTCCTCCCCATGATACTACCCATCCATAGCCTCTTCTTCCTCCTCCCAAATCCCTTTCCGCAAGCCCCAACAACCCCAAATACAACCACAGTTTTTCCTATTGGTTTTGGCCTAAGTTACTGTTTGGCTATAGTTTTGTTCCGTGAAAATATTCGCCTGAAAGCCTCCAGGAACCCACCGTCGGCCTGCTGCTACTCTGGAGCCGCCAGCCTACCGCCAACCCCTCTCACTTCTGCCCCTTCCTCCCCCCAGCAAACCCACCTCCAGCCCTTCCCCCACCTTCCAGCACGCCCGCCGCTGAGCCCTCATCCCACCAGCAACCACCTGACCACTTTTAGCCCAGACCGACCGCCCCTAAGTCACCCATCACGTGGATCCACTTCCCTACACCTCCAATTCTCAAGATCAGTCTAGATCTGAGAATTTTAGCCCCCGACCCGTTATTTCCACCACCCGCACGCCATCCCCTAGCCCGGATCCGTGACCCAAAACAACGGATCTATCCTTCCCTGGTCCGGATCTACTCGTACGTGGCCGGATCTACCCATTTCTTGTCTGATCTCATCATCCACCGCTGAGGACAGCCACGACCATCATTTCCACGCCGTCAGTTCCACGTTTGAACGCCATTCCTCGCATCCGGATCCAAAATCTCCAGTGTCTCGGTCAGCCCCGCTACTTTGGTGAGTTTCTTGTTGTATTGGTTAATGTGATTTGACATTATTATTGGATTGGTTATTGTGCTTGGCTTTGATACGAACTTGTAAAGCTTTGTAGCGATATATTTATAAGTTGCGGGTGGGATTTATTCGTCGCGCGCTTAGCCTTGACCCTCAGAGCAGAGGAAAGTCATTAAATGATTGATGAATTGAATGCTTGTTTATTTCCTTTAATTACCTGTGTGGGTTAAAATTGTTATTGCTCAAATTATTTTGTCGCCATCGCCGACGGGTTGCATTGCATTTAGGGTTGGATTAGAGAGCTACGTCCACACCCCCTCCCCCTAAAAATCTAGGTTTTGTGCACCCTGTAGCCTACCCTACATCAATTGGTATCAGAGCCCAAGGTATGAGCCACATTTATATTCGTAGTGGTAGGTTTTAAATAGTCTTTGGGTTCAATATGTCTAGTTATCGTCGTCGTTCGTCTCCTCTATCTGGGTATCCTGAGTCTACCTATATCCGACCTCATAGAGTCTCTTAAAGAAACATTCATGTTATCATTATGATTATCAACGTTCCCCGCACACCACTCCTAGAGATCGTGTCGACCCCTCAACACAATTTCATTATTCTAGAGGCGATCACCACGACGAGAGGTCCTCACGTCTTCATCATTACACCTCTCCGCGATTTCACGATGATAGAATTGAATATCGTTCAGGTCATCGCCGCTACACATCTCCTCTAGGAGAGGAACCCGAGTTTAAATATGAGCGACCTCCACTGAACGTTCACAGGGCCATACGCACCCACGAGCACAATCAGATTATGTTTGGAACTACTTTCTAGACGACCCTCAGGAACCCTATAGAGGTCACCATCGAGAGGATCACCATACATGTCAAGACCCTCCTAGTGTTCCACCAATAGAGTTACCAGAGGCTGAATTTCTGCGATTAATTCTTGACCGCTTTGATCTCTTAGAAGCTCAATTTGATCACTTAAGATCTACATTATGAAGAAAGCCTAGGGATTTGGGTCAAGCCATTGATGCGGCGAGTGGTGCTCCCACCGAGATAAGAGACCCAACACTGGGTTTTGATCCTTCTCAGTTTGATGAGATTCAGTGTTCATGTGATCTTGAGGTTGAATCTGATCATGACCTTATGATACAGTTGGAGAGTGATACCAGCATGACTAGTGAGCGTGGTCACGTGGATGAGAACGAGCGATCCAGTGACGTTGTGATGGTATACCCATCCTTTTCACCTCACCTAGACCTAGTGTCCCCTTTGAACAGAGACACAGTTCTCGACACTATATCGATTGACCCACACTTGAATCTAGGCACCCCCTACTCTTCCCTTAGTACTATCTCGAGTCACTTCACTATTGAGAGTCGAGAGTATAGTGTTGACTCCATATGACTACCTCACCCACTTACGAGGACACGACCTCTATCAGCGATACTCATTTGAGGGATCTTCCCATTATTAATGACCTCATCGTTGAACCTCCAGATAAGTCTCCTGATGACCCACTGCTCCCTTGGGAGGTTCATGAGGCTAGTGTTGACTTTGTTGTGGGTGTCCTACTTGCTCACACAGATACTATTGTTATTGGTGCCCTCCTCGTGGACTATCCTATCATTATCGACCTTCTCGGGATTAAGTCCTCGAGAGCCTCATTTGACAAGTTTTTCCTCCTACACTTTAGTGATGGATCGTGTATCCGCACTAGTGATCATCTCACACGTGATGACTTTTGGTATACACCCCATGGTGAGCCACCTGATGGGCTATATCATTTGAGAGGTACCCATCACACCAGTGTTCCGCACTATTGTGTCACCATCTACGTTGTCCCCACGGGTGATGACGTCGGTCACGCCCGATTTTTCTATCAACCACCCGGTAAGCCTCCTGATAGGCCACCCCATATTAGTAATCTCCAAATCATTGTCAGGCCTTCCCTTAGGAAGTGTGTCGAGTATGTTGTGCTCTATTTGCATCATTCGCTTCATTTATATGAGTCGGTTGGGTCACTTGTTCATCATTTGCATGCATTGCATGAGTCGGCTCGCCGACGAATAATAATGAGCAATGAAAACTATAAAACTCATGCAGATAAGTGAAGGCGAGAACAAGTCTTTAATGAAGGCGAGAAAGTAATGGTGCGAGTCCTCCCTGAGAGGCTCCCCTCGGGGTATGCCAAAAAGTTAAGCGTCAGGCGAATGGGCCCCTACTCTATTATTAGTCGTATTGGGACAAACGCCTACCAGATCGATATTCCGGCAAGTATGGGAATCCATCCAGTATTTAATGTCGAGGGTCTGACGCCGTACTACGAGCCTCGCGAGAATGTGGACCCGAGCAGTGGAAATACCCAGTTGTCCCCACCCCCCACTTTCGTTGCCTTACCACTCACATACTCCACATACGTCTGATATCCACTACAACCCACCCACTGTTGACACCCACCCACCTAGGAATCCGTCTTCTCTGGTTTCATCGACGACACCGCCGATCGCATCAAGATCCACCACTCGAGAGATGAGCGATGAGAGCATCACAAAGCTCAGATTCCACTAGCTTGTTCCTACTTCAGATAGGTCGCCCTGTCACTACTTGGTACATTGGCGGGGCCGCCCCAATGCAGACGACGCTTGAATACTTGCAACAAAGCTTGATCGATTCACCCCTAGACTTCGACTTTAGCACGGCCGTCTCCATTTACCGGAGATGACAGCTTTTCAGTTAGTGGGAGTTGATTGGCGAGGACATTCTTCCGTCGACGACACTTGGACGACTTCCAGTGGACCTCTTCTAGTTGTACCTGACATTCATCGAGAGAATTCCGATCCCAATTAATCGGGAGATGAATTCTTTCAAGTCCGGGAGATTGATGCGGAGCAGAGACGAGGACGAGTTTTGAGCGTGTTCTGGGCTGATTTGGCGACTTACCATATTTGGCGTGCCCGGATCGACGATCAGACTCTGCAGATGTGTCCGGATTCACGTTGTGAATCGATTTGATATATTATTTTACTATGTTTGCATTTATTTTGATGTATTTGGGTAGCCTCACCTCCGACCAATCATAGTTGTTGATGGAGGATGTCATAATCCTTGTTTTATTATAAATAGATGTGATAGGGGCCTGATCTAGGCATTGCAGGTTTTGGAGAAGTTAAATCCCGAAACTCCGCGATCACCTCACAGTGCCGACGTCGTGGAACCCTAGGTGACGACTCATTTGCGCTCAAACTCCTCCCCAAGGTACTACCCATCCATAACCTCTTCTTCCTCCTCCCAAATCTCTTTTCGCAATCCACTGTTTTTCATATTGGTTTTGGCCTAAGTTACTGTTTTGAAATGAAATTTCCTGTTCACAAGCTATAGTTTTGTTTCGTGAAAATATCCTCCTGAAAGCCTCCAGGAACCCACCGCTGGCCTGCTGCTACCCTGCAGCCGCCAGCCTACCGCCAACCCCTCTCACTTCCGCCCCTTCCTCCCCTGCAAATCCACCTCCAGCCCTTCCCCCACCTTCCAGCACACCCGTCGCTCAGCCCTCCTCCCGCCAGCAACCACCCAACCACTTTTAGCCCAGACCGACCATCCCTAAGTCACCCCCCACGTGGATCCACTTCCCTACACCTCCAATTCTCAAGATCAGTCTAGATCTGAGAATTTCATTCCCCGACCGTTATTTTCCACCACCCGTACACAATTCCCTAGCCCGGATCTTACCCAAAACAACGGATCTACCCTTACCCGGTCCGGATCTACTCGTACATGGCCGGATCTACCCATTTCTTGTCCGATCTCATCATCCACCGCCGAGAACAGCCACCACCATCATTTCCACGCCTTTGGTTCCACGTTTGAACGCTATTCCCCTCATCCAGATCCAAAATCTCCAGAGTCTCGGTTAGCCCCGCTACTTTGGTGAGTTTCTTGTTGTATTGGTTTATGTGATTTGACATTATTATTTGATTGGTTATTGTGCTTGGCTTCGATACGAACTTGTAGAGCTTTGTTGTGATATACTTATAATTTGCATGTGTGATTTATTCGCCACGCGCTTAGCCTTGACCCTCCGAACTGAGGAAAGCCATGAAATAATTGTTGAATTGAATGTTTGCTTATTTCCTTTAATTACCTGCGTGGGTTGAAATTGTTATTGCTCAAATTATTTTGTCTCTGTCGCCGACGGGTTGCATTGCATTTAGGGTTGGATTAGAGAGTCACGTCCACACCCACTCCCCCTAAAGTCAAGGTTTTGTGCACCCCGTAGCCTACCCTACATCAAGAGCCCTTATAGTTTTGCTAAGTTGTCATGTGAGGCAGTTAACAATGAACTGCTGAAGTGAGTTGAGCATTTTACACAATCGAGCCATCCAGCTGGGCGACCATAGGCAGGAAATCCCCATAATGGCTTGTTGTTGGTGTTAAGTGAAATTCATGAACGTGGCGATGTATCCAATGAGATGACTCAACCATGTTCGACCGATTATGGAAGAGCAGTTGTCAATGAGGTGATCCTTCTCCAAGTCATTGTTGATGATGGCGTAATGCGGAACATATGGAGTTCTTGCAAAATAGATTTGACATCTAGTCAGCGTTGGTGCGATAGAGTAGATATGGAGTTTGTCTTCCCATTATGCGATAATGAGTCCCCCCTCCTCACCCGGTTTGTGGATCCGTAGTTGTATTTCACTTAAAGTTGCTACCTGGAGTTGGCTATCCAATGTTGTTGGTATCGGCATCATGATATTTTTAGTGTAGCGGGTGGTGTAAGCTGCAATGATCTGTTTGAATGATAAAGTGTCTGCCTAAGAGGCGTAGCCAGTGTTGAACAACCGATGCCAGAGCCATGAGCTTTATGTCATAGACCTATGTGGAGTTGCATGGCTCCGTAAGCACCTTGACGAGGGGTTGAGCGATGCAATCGTAGTTAGAGGGATGAATAATGACAATATTCTATAAGGTCGAAGAATCCACGAACTGCTCTAATTGAGGTAGGCTTCGGCCATTGGGAGACGACCATGATTTTCTCCAAGTCCATGTTGAGTTCGATGGAGGAAATGATATGACCCAATAGGCCATCCGAGAGCATCTAAGAAAACATCTCTTGTTGTTCACAGAAAGATGATGTTAAGTCAAAAGCTAAAAGATGTTGTGTAGATGCTGAGCATCTTAGTAGGTATTATATACCAATATACAACAACACTCAAGCCTTTATCCCACTGTAGTGGGGTCGGCTATATGGATCCTTTTGTCTCCATTGTGCCCTATCTTTAGTCATAATCTCATTAATGCTTAAGTGTATAACTCGTAATTCGTCGAGATCAGATACGACCGATGATGACCTAGAGGATCTCGCCCACCTAGGACGAGTGCAAAAGAAGTCATCTCCCACGGGCGAGATCCCGACTCCCTGGGGCGAGTGCAGCCCCCCGGTACGCGAGATGCAGGCTCCCTGGGGCGAGTGCATCCCCCCAGGGGCGAGATCCAGGCTCCCTAGGGCGAGTGCGGCCCCCAGGGGCGAGTTCCAGGCTCCCTGGGGCGAGTGCAGCCCCCCAGGGGCAAGATCCAGGCTCCCTGGGGCGAGTGTAACCCCCCATGGGCGAGATCCAGGCTCCCTGGGGCGAGTGCGGCCCCCCAGGGGCGAGTTCCAGGCTCCCTGTGGCAAGTGCAGCTGTAACGGCCCAGGAAGGCAACCTGGCACCGATACAGGGCTGCAGCCCGTGCCACACCAACCAAATCTCTGACCTGTTTCTCGGCACGGGCGATTGTTGGTGCAAGGTCTCGAACTCGCAACTTTTAACAAGAACACCTTCCGTCATGTCTCATCACCAACTGAGCTGCAGCTCAGTTGGTGATGAAGTGCAAGTGGAAGACTCTCTTGTCAAGGATTGCGGGATCGAGACCTAGTGTCAACAACGCGCTGTTTGCGGAGAAACATGCCAGAGATTTGATTGGGGTGGCACGGGCTACAGTCTTGTATTAGTGCCAGGTTGCCTTCCTGGGCCGTTACAACTCAGCTGGTAATGAGATCGTTTGAAGGATTCTTGTTAAGGGTTGCGGGTTCGAGACCTTGCTCCAACAACCGGCCGTGCCAAGAAACAGGTCGGAGATTTGGTTGGGGTGGCACGGGCTGCAGCCCTGTATTGGTGCCAGGTTGCCTTCCTGGGCTGTTACAGCAGCCCCCCAGGGGAGAGATCCATGCTCCCTGGGGCGAGTGCAGCCCCCCAGGGGCGAGTTCCAGGCTCCCTGGGGCGAGTGCAGCCCCCCATTGACGAGTTCTAGGTTCGGGGCGAGTGACGAGTCCCCGCTTCACCGGGCACTCGCCAATTCCAGGATATCTCTTTGGGTCTGCTAATAGCCCCTCGAAACAACAGAGTTACACTGTTGCAGACTGTTTTTGGCTGCATATAGTAAAACCACAAGGCGAGATTCCGCTATTCGCAGGCCAAACTTGGAAAACTATAAATAGACTCTCATGGGCTCCCTGGGGGGGACTTCTTCTTCTTGCTTCCCCCTCCCCCAAGGCTGACTCTGGTCGACGAGTGCTCTCAGGGCTCTTCAAGGTGCCCAGCTCAGCATTGGCGAGAGAGGGGAAGCTCTCTTTGATCTTCCGAGTGTGTGGCGGGACCTTCTCGCTGCAGCTCAAGGTCTGTTTCTTAGTTTCAAGCAGCTAACCAGGTGCTCTCGCTTGAGAGAAGTAGGTGCAAGCTACCCCCCTTAGGTCCGAACTCCTCAAGGAACCGAGTTCCGGTTTTAACACTAAGTACATCATGTATTTCCTTATAGTTTCATTCCAAGTCTTTATTGGTTTACCCCTCCCCCGTTTAACATGCCTAGTGACTAAACTCTCACAGTACCTAACAGGTGCCTCTAATGGTCTCCTTTGTACATGTCCAAACCATCTAGTCAAACGTCTCGCATCTTCTACATCATTGGTGTCACTCATGTCTTATCTCTGATACATACATTCATTCGATGGAGGAAATGATATGACCCAATAGGCCATCTGAGAGCATCTAAGAAAACATCTCTTGTTGTTCACAGAAAGATGATGTCAAGTCAAAAGCTAAAAGATGTCGTGTAGATGCTGAGCATCTTAGTAGGTATTATATACCAGTATACAACCACACTCAAGCCTTTTTCCCACTGAAGTGGGGTCGGCTTTATGGATCCTTTTGTCTCCATTGTGCCCTATCCTTAGTCATAATCTCACTAATGCCTAAGTACATCATGTCTTTTCTTATAGTTTCATTCCAAGTCTTTATTGGTTTACCCCTCCCCCATTTAACATGCCTAGTGACTAAACTCTCACAGTGCCTAACAGGTGCCTCTAATGGTCTCCTTTGTACGTGTCCAAACCATCTTAGTCAAACGTCTCGTATCTTCTACGCCATTGGTATCACTCATGTCTTATCCCGGATACATTCATTCCTAATTTTATTCAGTCTCGTGTGTCCACAGTCCACACATTCACCTAAGCATTCTCATCTCCGCAACTCCCATTTTTTGCTTATGTACACAATTCACTACCCAACACGCAGAATCGTAGAGCATCATTGGTCTAATTTCAGTGTGGTAAAACTTTCCTTCAAGTTTTAATGGTACTTTACTATCGCATAAGATCCCTGACACGCCTATCCACTTTAACCAACCTACTTGGATTCTATGTATCACATCTTTATCAACACTTCCATCATTTTGAACTATCGATCCAAGATATTTAAAGCACTCACTGCTGGAAATTTCTTGATCACCAAACTTAATAACGAAGTCATCTGTCCTTCTTGCACTGCTAAATTTAAGCTCCATATTACGTTGTCTTTGCCCTGCTCAACCTAAAACCCTTCTATTCTGAAGTGTCTCGCCAAGATTCAAGTTCGCGTTTACACCCTTGCGCGTCTCATCGACCAAAACAATATCATTCACAAACATTAATTATCAAAGTACTGCTTGTTGGATATTCCCGGTGAGCTCATCTAAGATAAGGGTAAAGAGATAAGTGCTTAAAACTAAACTTTGATGGTGGTCCTCTGCAGAGTGGACCGAAAAATATCATTTATTGTAGCCAGAAAAGTGTTTGGTGCATTAGTCAAATTGAAACACATGATCGGGAATTCGTAGTGACCATCATGAGTGAGAATGTCATGTTCGATATACCTCCAGTTGCACGCAAATCTGAAGATGTCTTAATCGCAAATTGAATTTGGAGAAAACTTGGCATCTTGAAGCTCATTCGAAAGCTTCAGGATCAGTGGTATTGGGTATTTGTCTGAATGCAGTTGCTCAACTTGTGGTAGTCCACTGTTACAGGTCCTCCGTCATTTATCTTATTATATTAGTATTATGTGTATTGAGTCGTATGTAGTCTTTTGTATTAGTTTAATATTTCGTGTATTGAGTTGTATCAGGTATTTTCACCCATGCCCTGGACGCCTTATTTAAGGGTTGCTTGCCTTGTATTGAAGAAAAACAATGAAGAATGAAATTCCTTTTCTATTTCTAAAATTCCTCTCCTTCTCTCTCTAAGTTCTTCTCTCCCTACTCCACCCTCTAGGGTTTCTTCCTCTCTCATCTCCTCCACCATTCTAGGGCTTGCCCCTTGTATCTCCGACTCCAACGATCCACAACGAAGCAAGCCCATAACAACTTGGTATCAGAGGCTCTTTCCTCCAACGCATCAACTTCATCAATAGCCGCAAAGTTTTGCTTCTCCGTCGCGTGCAACCGCTTCAAACTTGCAGCCCGACAACCCCGTCGCTTCCAACAACAGAGCCCCAGCCGCCGCTCGTCCTTCTCGTCCAGGCCGCAAGAGCCGACACATCTTCCTCTTCCGAGCGCATCTCCAGGCCCGATCGCCTCTGCGGGCGCAATCTTCTTCCGCGATCAGACGACGCGGCCTTCCGCATCGTGTCCGACGTCGACACACGCGACACACATCTTCGTCGCTGCTTCGCCTCCTGGGGCCTCTATCGCTCCTTCATTTCTCTCGCGTCGTAGCCTTCCAGCGCTCCAACGATTCTCGCCGACCTCTCCTCCCAGTCGGACGGAGTTCCCGCCTAAGCCCTTCTTCTCGAGCCCATCGAGCCCGACTTTTTCCTATCTATTGTCACGTCCCGCCCTCACGCCTACTGCCGCCTTAAGCCCCAAGCCACGCGCGTCATCCTATCTTTTTTATTTCATCCTCACATCCACCCCTCCCATCACTTTTTTATTTCAATTTCCTGCTCCATCTCCCGTACTTATTAACACCCCTCCATCCTGCTCCATCTTCCTGCTTCCTCAATTAATTTGTATATGGAGATTAAACTTTCTGCCGCGGATGAAGCTGCCCTTTGCTCGACGTTGTGGAAATTGTTGAAGTCATTTCAAGCTTCCACCTCTCGCCTCAACACTACACTCGACAAATTGGTGACTTCAGAACACTTTGGCGTCCCGCCTCTTCCAGTGTCGGAGCCCTACCAACCCGCACAGCTTGTGCTGCCACCACCGCCGCGACGTGTGCCACCACCTTCGCCTGTCACAGTTGCCGCCATTCAACCGCTCTCATCAACGTCATCTCCACCGGCTCCTCCAGTCGACTCGTCGCCGCCTCTGCTTACTCTTGCTCCGTCGGCCCCTGCCATACCACTCCCATCGGCCGCCTTGCCACCTCTTCGGTCGGTCCCTGCTCCACCATCCCCGACGGATCCATTCCTGCCGCCGCATGTCGTCCCTCCGACCTCCGTGTGGCTGCTGCTCACAGCCCCTCTAGCGGCCCCGACGAAGCCATTCCATATGCCGCCTATTTTCCTGATGGCGCCGCCGCTCCTCGCCAACGCCACTGCCGCCGCTACGCGTTACCGCGCGTTGTTCTGGAGGGAGGTCAAGGTACCAGATAGTCCGGCCACCCGCATGGAGCACGAGCTTGAGGGCAAACTCGTTTTGAAGGACGGATGGAGTGTTACGGGTCCTCCGTCTTTTATCTTATTATATTAGTATTATGTGTATCGAGTCATATGTAGTCTTTTGTATTAGTTTAATATTTCGTGTATTGAGTTGTATCAGGTATTTTCACCCATGCCCTTGACGCCTTATTTAAGGGGGGCTTGTCTTGTATTGAAGAAAAGCAATGAAGAATGAAATTCCTTTTCTTTTCTAAAATTCTTCTCCTTCTCTCTCTAAGTTCTTCTCTCCCTCATCCACCCTCTAGGGTTTCTTTCTCTCCCATCTCCTCCTCCACCATTCTAGGGCTTGCCCCTTGTATCTCCGACTCCAACGATCCACAACGAAGCAAGCCCATAACATCCACATAAAGATATTAACTGTCGACCATGACTAGATTGGAGAAAGGACTAGCATTAGGTGTAATGATGCATGCTTAGAGCATCTTAGAAATTGTTTGCTCCATGATGCCCTTTTGAGCATGACAATGGCTGTGCAAGCAAACCAAGTTTGCTGACACTTAGTGTTGCAAGGGAATGTAATGGTCGTAGGCTTTAGGGTTCGAAGTTGCTGTGATGATTGATGGAAAGTTATGGATAAGACATGATCATTGGCTGAGTGACAGTGGCATGGCCGATATGTTTTGTTGTGTTATGTCGTTCTAGGGCTGTGAAATCTTTTTGACCATCTTCTAGGGCTGTGAAATCTTTTTTGACCATCTTCTGATGGAGCGACTTGTTGTTGTGGTTCGAGAAAAAGACGTGTCGCTAACGAGATGGTAGTGGCGGTCTTTAGGGTCACAAGGCCCAATTGGCCTTGACATCATCAACGGTCTGTATGCATGTTGTACTGAGGATGTCGTCAATACTGCCTAGGCTAAAAAAGTAAAAAGACGTAAAAAAACTTGTTGTTAAAGCGTAGTCGCCCATAGTCACTATGGGGGCTGGACAGCCAAAACATTTTGATGGGGTTGTAAACTGGAGTGGAGCGAATGGTAGAATAAGTAGTGTTGAATGGCCTTCAATGCAATTTATCTAGTCAAGTTTCTATATCTTTTTTTTTCCTTAAAACATTTTCTTTCTGTAAAATAACTAGCGATTAGACGTAATAATTTTCTATACTCCACAAGATGGAGCGTACGAATTGTAGGCGCCATGCTTGGAAATGAACTGTCGATAGAGTGGGCGAGGCAAGGTGATGGGGATCAGTCGTTACCTTCTATCCGTCGAAGGACGGGACCACCGTTTGTCTACTCGCGCAGGAGGACTTGATCGGATCGTCGATCTGACTCTGCGGATGCGTCCGGATCTGCGTTCGCGCACGATTTCATATATTATTAATGCATTTTATGTTTTATTTTAGGAGCATTAGATCCTAATATGTTCGGCCCATCATAGTCGTCGATATTAGGATGCTCTACTTGTATTTGCTTTTTATATGTAGGTTGGGCTGCTGTCTAGAGCATCGTTGATTTTGGAGAATTTCTTCTTTGCTTCCAGTGATCTTCCACGGTGCCGATGCCGCCGCCCCTAGGTGCCGACTCCAAGGTGAGTTTCTCTCCTCCTTTCCCTCCCCAGTTCCTGTTGTCGTCTCCCTATGCGACTTCCCCTCACCATCTGTCTTTCAAACTTCCAGTCGCTACTCCTCCAGCAACCCGCATCCAAGCCGCTACTCCAGCAACCTGCATCCCAGTCTATACTCCAGCAACCTGCATCCCAGTCGCAACTCCTCCAACAACCCGCAACCCATGCTTCTCTCCGGAAACACTCTGCCTCCCTTCCCCTACCCCCGATCTGATACTCTGACCACTGCTCTCTCCCAGATCCCGCATCCCCTCTCGTCCACTACTCCCCAGCCCGTTGCCGACCCCCTTTTAGACTCCAGATCGCAATTCCAGTCGCCTCCTCCACCACATCCTTCTTCTAGACCACCTCCCCTCCCTTTCAAACCCTGCACTCTCCCTTGCCAGCGTTTGTTGGCCTCTTTCAGGCTAAACCCGGCACTGGCCGGCCTCCTCCATTGCAGATCTCACCAAACTCTTCGTTTTACTGCATCCCCGACCATCTTTGTTGTTGTAAGACTTGTTTTTGGGTGTTTTGTTCTTGTTTACATTATTAAATATTATTGTTTGTCTTTCTCTTAAAGTATTGCCTGCGTGAGCTTGTATTGATACTGATTGTGACCTGTAGGGACGTATTTGCTTGTGGGCTCTAGTTTGCCCCTCCAAAACGGAGGCCGCCCAACTAGTTCACCTCGAAATATTTGCGCCGCTTACAATTAATCAAATTAAGATTATCATGGTTTGAGTTGTGTTATTTCATACAGATTGCACTTGAGATATTTTCCTGGTGGAGGTCTTTTCCCACTCTTGGTTCCACTAGGTCATTGTCACACCCACCCGCACGTCCAAATCCCTTTTGTGTAAGCCCACCCTACATCACAAGGCCTGCGTGAAGACATCAGAGATTTGATCAGCAGCGGGAACATGCCGAAGATCAATTTTGCGGAGTTAAATTTTTTCCGAGATGAAGTGATATACGGCTTCAATATGCTTGTTGCATTCATGGAACAGTGGATTCTCAGCGATATAGAGAGTTGCTTGTATATCGTAGAAGATGATTGCAGGAAAGGGGAGAGATGCACCAAGATCAGTACGAAGACTCTTTAGCCAAGTGAGTTCAAAAATGGCAGAGGTCATCGAACCATATTCAGCCTCCGCAGATGAGCGTGCCACAACTGTTTGCTTCTTGCTCCGCCAAGTGATTAGGTATCCTCCAAAACATGTGTAATAGACACTTATAGACCAACGATCATCAAGAGAACCTGCATAATCCTCATTATAATGAGCAATCAACGAGAGGGAAGAGAAATACTATACACAAGCCTCTGGCCCGGAGCTTTCTTCAGATACTGGAGGATCCGCTCGATTGCGTGAAGGTGGGATGTCTGCGGAGTATGCATATACCGGCTAACCCCTCCAACAACGAATGAGATATCTAGCTATTTTGATAGTTAAATATATAAGCTTGTCAACTTGACGACGATAGTACTCCAGATTAGGTAAAAGAGGATTAGAGTCAGACTCATGAGCACATAAGATGTGGTTTGCATCCATGGACTTGTCAGTCAACTTACAACTCAAGTAGCCGACATTCTCATTCTTGAGATAGACTTATTTTCACCGGTCAATCTATGAACTTAATATCATGCGGTTGACCGTTGACCGGTGATAAAGTAAGCTCATCAGCTGAGCAAGCCACCTCGGTACCTAAGAAGTATCGAATGAGTCCCAAATCCTTGGTTTGAAAGTGTGAAGCCCAAATCCTTGATCATAAAGATACCATTCAGATCATCTTCAGTGATGATAATATCATCAACATACACAAGAAGGATTATCGTACCCGCTTGGTGACGTGTAAATAGGGATAAGTCTGTCGAGCTCTGAGTGAATCCAAAATCTCAAATGAATTAACTACATTTGTCAAACGAAGCTCGAGGGAACTGCTTTAAGACGTAGATAAAATTTTCAAAGCGGTAAACATGAGGTTCTTCTGTGTTCTCATATCGAAAAGGTTGCTACATATAGATTGTCTATGTTAAATGATAAATCGCCGAATGCATTCTTGATATCAAGTTGATGCCACTACCAATGTTGATGGACTGCCATGGTGATCAATATTTGTAATGTATTATGTTTAGCTACTGGAGAGAATGTTTCTTCATAGTCATTGTCATGTTGACTAAAATCGCGAGACGCAATAAGTGCTTTGAGGTGCTTAACCATCCCATCAGGACGGTGTTTAACAATTAACACCCATTTACATTGTACACGGGATTGACTGTGAGGATGGGAAACTAGGTCCCGCGACTGATTAACTCATGGAGCCGTCATTTCATCATCCGTAGTTGCCTGGCACTCCGGATTCTGGAGAGCTTCCCCCACAAAAGTGGGGGTTGAAATAGAAGTCATGGAGGCCGCAAACTTGTGAAGTTCAGGAGTTAACAGGTGAAAGGAGATATAGTGGGAGAGCGGGTTAACAAATACATTTCAACATCAACATTGTGTATTTCAGTGAAAACAACCGTCTTGTTTGGTCTATCCTCCCATCTACCTGACCTCTTCTGTAGATGAAGCTTTTGTAGTGTCTTCCTCCTCTTTCTTCAAATTACCGGCCTTTGTGATTCTTTGTAGTCTGAAACTTTTGACCAATTTTGGCTTCGATATGAAGTTCTTCCGTGCCTAGTGTTAAGGATATCATTAACTGGTAGAAACGTAAGCTAAGTAGGGGCTATCATGAATCCCCACTATATATTTCATGAATGTTAAAAAAAAAATCAAATGATGAAATTTCTAAACCAACGGTTGGGCCTTCTAAATTTGATTGTATAATTGTGTACCCTTTGCTCATATTTTTACTTCATATTCTGTAGCCTAATCCATTTTTCTTGTTCATAACTGACCTTAAGCAACATGTCAAATTCAATCCATGTGATAGTAGGGGGTGAGGAACTTTTGATCTATTGATAGTGATAATAAAATAAGGAGTTATACCCCAATATATATGGGTATGGAGGACTAAGGGAAAGAGCAAAATAAATACAAAATACAAAATATCAAGACCCCCCTCAAGTTGGGTGTGTGATGTCAATCCTGTCCGACTTGCCAATGATCTCTCCAAGGACACTTGTGCACAATCCCTTAGTGAGGATTTCGGCCAATTGTTGTTCGGATGACACAAACGGAGTGACCACAACACCTCTCACTATGTTTTCTTTGATGAAGTTTGTCGACCTCAATGTGCTTATGATCGTGTTGTACTGGGTTGTGAACAATACTGATGGCAAGCTTGTTATCACTGTGTAATCTGATACACTCATTTCCATTAAGACCAAGATCTTTCATGATAGTTTGGATCCATAACCTTTCACAGATCTTATGATTCATAGCCCTAAACTCCACCTCAACACTGGATCTGACCATGGTTGTCAGGATCGCGATCCGGATCATAGGATCTTACGATCCAGATTTTGTAAATCGATCCTAATTTTGTAAAGCGATCCTCGATCCGACCCTATTATCTAATCCAATCCTACCTCAAAACGATCTCATCTAGGATATCGATCCTGACAACCTTGGATTCTACAATCATATGTTTTTTGCTCCTCCAAGTAACTAATTTTCACCCGCCATTGTACAATATCTTGAGGTGGACCATCGATCATTAATCAATGCAGCCCAATCTGTATCAGTGTAAACTTCAATAGTCAGCCCATCATTTGATGGGAATAAAATGCCTCTCCCTTGTGAGGATTTGAGGTATCTGTGTAAAGTTCAATAGTCCAATACTACCGAGACAACATTATCTTTATTGATTGGCTAAGACTCGGAATAGAGTAGATTAACTTTAGTTTGTGTGGACAATTTTCTTAGAGAAGACCTTGGGTTCGTCTTGTTGATCATCAAGGTCAAAGTGTTGACCTCTAAGTATTGGAATAAATTTTGAAGAAGCCGTTCTTTTATATCCTTCTTTGGTTGGGGATCTAAGTTTTGGGTTATATTGCCTTTGGACATGAGTTTTCTAGGAGCAAGTATAAAAACCTCGGGAAATTGTCTTTCTTGAGCTATAAGATAAATAATGCCTAGCATTTCTACTGGAAGTATAAAATCATCTTCCTCAAGAAGTTTAGTCTTTGATCTTCTTGTTACACCACTGCCCACGATGAGCCTTCCTAACTTCGATTGGCAAGCTATCTGTGATTTTTGTTTGAAGTAGTATCATCTTCCCTTATTGGCCTAATGGTCTTGAAGGAGCGCACTTACTGCCCCAGATTGAACTTTTTTACGTTGTAATTACGAATCTGATTCTTCGTCTGGGTGGCTTCCATCTGTTCTTTGAGAACCAATAAGGCTCTATCTAGGACGGTGGACCAATAAGGCTCTATCTAGGACGGTGGTGACGATGATGAGAGTTTGACTGGAAACACACCACAATTCGATATATGTTTGGCTCACCACTTTTGTCACCACTGGATCACTGAAAATATGATTAGGGGCCAAAAAATACCACGACATATAGCATATGGGGGCATACTATTTGTTTTCTAAACTGTGGGATCATATTGTTTTACCACCTGTTTTTAGCAGCTATGTTTTGAGGATGATTTTGTTCCAGTGGTGAGAAATTCTGCTGCAAAGTTTCTGTTTGTCGCTTTGATTTTGCTCAGGTGAGTTTGGACAAAGAAGGCGTCATTATAAAATGTATGTTTGGCATGACTGGTTCTGACTGCCACCAAGAAAAAATAACTAGTTTTTGAACATAAGAGTGGATGTTCCTTGGGTGAGGCCGGTTCATAGCCACCGTGTTCATGACCGCCACCACCGTGCCAAATAGCCACCGTGTTCACGATCGCCACCACCGTGCCAAATGAAGCCATAACTTAACTTGAGGTGCAAAATTATGGTTATGACTCTAATGTCCTTATTTATTAGAAAAATGACGGGCTTGGGGTACATATTGGAGGACAAAAATGAACAGATAATTAAGGCTCCGTTTGGCATGACGGTAGCGGTCATGAACATGATGGTTATGAACGCATGACCTCTCCTGTGAAACTTTATTACCTTTTATGTTCAAAACTAGTTTTGTTTTCTTGGTTGCGGTCATAGCAGTTCTCTGAGCAAAAACGCCATCCTAGCTGGAGCGTAAATGCGTAACTATTTAAACAATGAAGATTTATTCAGATATATCTATGAGCGCAACTAATTTGTATGGCGATTGTTATCCGCAATTAAATTTTGACTTGTCGCACTCCAATTTTAATCGCAACCCAAAAAATTAACCTCAATACGATAATCGACTTACCGTGCCCTGTTGAAGGAAGCGTCGAGCAGCTTCAACGAGAGGAAGGAGGAATCAAAGAGGATACGTGGGCTTTGGGTGGTGTGACTGAAGACAGGGTAGGCAGGTGGGGCGTAAGATTTTAAGGTTTGGGTTGCAGTTGAACAGAAAAAAAAGAGGTATTTTAAATAAAAAAAAAATTAGATTGCGGATAGCCAAAAGTTGAGTTGAGATTAGGGATCGCTATTTATATTTGGTTGAATCATATTCATGTGCGCTTGCTAGGAGTCTAGGACCATGGGCCGTAAAGCGACCGCGCTCGGCCCATTCCAGCTCTAAAAAGTACTTCTCCACCGCGCCACTTTTTGTAAAGCTTCAGAAAAGCTTTCCCGAACAACGACTTTAGCTTCTTATTAATAATTTATATAATTCTCATAGTTTGTCTTCACCATCTTTTTGCCTGGATTCAGAACGTGCCAGGAGAATCACAGTTATAAATAATTTATTTAGTTCGATTTTCTTATTTAAAAATTGCTGGCCGTCACCTGATTTTTTTTTTTCTGATTCGGAGAATCGGACCGTCATAGCTCGGACTTAGATTGGGCGCGCAGCAGTTGATGGATATCCAGCAGCAATGGCAAGTGGCTTTTTTTTTACCGTGGAAAATCCAAAAAGGGTGAAAAATCACGTGATCGGTTCTGTGCCGGACCAAAAATTCACTATTTCGCTTTGAGTTCACAAGTTTCAGGAGTTTCTTCAGTGGATGACATGTCATCTCTCAGTTACAAGCTTTGAATATGAAAGTTGCGGGAAATAAACCAAGTCATCTTAGTCTTGGTGAGAGCGCTCTGGTGGGAAAAAATGTCAAGTCTTTGTAGCTTGGATGAGAGTGCTCCTGCAGAGTTGGAGTCTTGATGAGAGCGCTCCCGTAGAGAAAAATGGCAAGTCTTTGAAGCCTTATAGTACCTTCACGCGAGCACTCGTGGAAGCAAATTCCAGTGCCTTCTCGCAAGCTCACAAGAACGACCAAGTGAGTGTCGGACACGCTAGAGAGGGAGCGGAGCGAATTTCGAGCGGAGAAACGATGTAAGTCCTATGTTCTTTCCGGAAAATCTCAGAGCTCTCGTCCGTTTATTGAGTTGCTTCTTTTCAACTGAAGGCCTGAGAGATTTTTTATAGTTTTCTAGAGTGGTGTGCTTGTAATTGCGTCGGACTAGATCCTGAGTTGGCGAATGACGTCGCTCTGTTCCGGTCACCCTGAATTACCAATTTTCACGTAATACCAAACATGCCCAGGGTGGTTCCGGTGGCCCAAGCAAGTTGCATGACGACGACAGTGGCTGGCGGCGGCGGCCTCCGGCACGTGCACGGGGAAGGCGCAAGCGCACACACCAGCACGTGGGAGCAGGGGGCGTGCACGCAGAGTGGTTCTGCATCCCCGCATGCACCCGCATGGGGCACGCGCTCGTGCCTCGCGGGCGCGCTGCTCGTATGCGCAGGGAGCATGCGGGAGTGCCGCGCGCACACACAGGGAGGGAGAACCCGAGGGAAGCACGCGGACCTGATGCGCGTGCGCGGGCCCGTCGTGCAAGCTTGTGCAGGGAGCGTTGTCCCGCCTTGCTCGTCGGGGGGGGGGGGGGGGGGCATGGTATTTTTTTGGGGGAACCTTCTTTAGAGGTGATTTTTGGTCAGTCGAGCGTGTGCATCTCGTTCGGTCAGGTCGCAGTGCTTGTGCGTTTTGGTCAAAGTCCTACCGTTTTGACCCGAAATCTTTAGACGGAACCTCATTAAAAAATAAATTGTTTTTTAATTTTTTATTAATACCTTTGATCTCACGCATCACCGATATATTAAGGCGAATGTTAACCGCACCTCTCATATGACTATCCGCACCCCATTTTGTTTTAAAAAACATTTTCTAAAATTTCACCCGCACCCCATCTCACCCATTTCGCGGAAGTCGCACCCCGTCTTCCTCTTCGCCGAGCTGCTCCCGTCTTCAGCATCTCCCTCGCGCCATCTTCCTCTCCGGTTAACAAGTCGATGCTCCTTCCGTCGGCGCCCGTGTCCCCCTCTCCGGTTAAAAATGGATATTTTCGGGTACTCTAGAAGTATAATATCTGAGAAAAATTATTGCCCAACACTACTCTATTAGTCGTATCACGCACATCACTAGAGGATATTTTCGGGTGCGTCAAAAAAAATATTGTGGTGCGGCAAGAAAAAAAGGATACGGTTATATTTTTATATTGCGGTTAACAATGGAGTGCGAATAGTCAAAATCGAGTTGCGTTTAACAATCGCTTATATTAATTATATTAACTGGATTTAAATTAATAACTAATTATGTGCTCATTCGGCGGGGTTGAGGTCACCCGGACGGAATTAACGGCCGGCAAACAAGCCCTATTTCATATTTTGCCGACGTCTGTCTGACGCTGGAGGGAGTAAATTTTTTTTTTTCTGAATTTCAGTGGACCTAATAAATGATAAATATCTCCCAACCAATCCAATCCGTGCGATTCTTTAAAACCGGAATAATTAACGCCTTCACATTTGGAATTATTTTGAGGACCTTTTTTGTTGTGTTAATCTGTTCGTCTCTCCTCCACTATAATGATTTAAAATTTACATCATTTATATTTATCTATATTTAATAATAATTTATTGTTTCGATAATCATATATCTATTTTTTTTACATCATATCTTCACTTTATATTAATCCGGGGTTCTAACTCAATGGTAGATGTTTACACATTTGGATGAAGGAATTTGTCTAGACTATTGGTAGAGTTTAGAATACCATGATTGATCCTCAAAGGTAATGAATGGGAAAAAATGTCGTAAAAAAAAATTAAAACAATAATAAAATCATTGAAGAAAAATAAGAAATTTCATACTCATAATCATCGCTGCTCGCACAACAAAGCATCAACGGCTTTACTAACCCTATCCTTTCGGCTGGCCCGACAAGATCGCGGATTCCCCAACATCGTGCATTAGGTTACAGTTCACAGACAGTAAGATGAGGGTAGAGAAAATAGTCCTTCGGGAAGAAGCCTATTTGCCGGGAGACAGAGAAGCGGTTTTCGTAGGAGAGCATGATCCCGCCATGGTGACCACGAAAGTGCTCAGTGAGGATGATGGGGGTGGATTTCTCGTTGTCCGAGGGGCCGAGGATGGCCAAAAACTGCCCCGGTGAGGCCTTGCTAGTGATCCCCTCAATGATCATTTTATCATCCAACATTTGTGAGATACCCCTCCCCCGTGTTCTCTTTCCAGTGATATTGTTGTGGGGCATGTGCTTCTGTTGATATTGCTGTTGGCGCCAGAGAAGCCGCTGGGTTTGGACGTGGAGTTGAGGATGATGAGGATACTGCATAATGCGAGAGAGGAGTAGCGAGAATTATGCAGGGGTACATTTAGCGTTTTTTTTGGGGGGGGGGGGGGATTATTTTAAAATTTGATTTTAATGGTACAAATAGCTATTTTGAGTTCATGATAATCGACACCCTTATAATAGAGAAGTTGTAGAGTTAATTTTGAGGCGCATCCATCACCTCTAAAATGTCACCAATTGCCCTTCTCTCTCTATTTGCTCGTATGGACGCGTGCAACTGCCAGTAGTGATCAAAATAGTTGTCATGCCAAACATACATTCTATGATGGCGACGTCTTGTCCAAACTCCCAAGAGCAAAAACATCATGTCAGAATCAAACACGAGAATGTGTGAATGACCAACTAATACCTGCTTGAGTGAAGGCTTCAACGTGTCAAACAAGGTCTTTCTCAAGTATAGTGTACACGATTAAACCCATTAGTCAAACAAAATTATAGCCGATGATTATATAATCATGCAAACACGATGACCCGGTTACACCTACCTAATTCATATCTCAAGCCAGGTTATAACAAAATTATAAAGAAGAATAAATAAATAAATAGAGCCTAAAAATATTTGATAGATAAGGAACTTGAACCGGGAAAGTATGACACAGAGAAGAGAAGAATAACGAAATAAAATCTGTACAGCGCGAGGCGAGCCGGACCGGTGATGCGAACTGGGGGGAAGCTAGGGTTTGAAAAGAAAGAAAGATTAGGCGGAGGCGCGATGGAGGCGGCGATTTAATCGTTGCACATGGCCTCAGGGACGAGATCCGACGATCTGGCTAACGAGATCTGGGGAACATGGGAGGAGCTGCTCCTCGCCAGCGCTGTTAATCGTCACGGCACCCGCAGTTGGGACTCTGTTGCCATGGAGATTCAAGCCCGAAGCCCCTTCTCCGTTCTGCTCACACCGCAGACCTGCCGCCGGCGGTACCTAGATCTCAAACGCCGCTTCGAATCCGTCGGTGAAGGCATCGATGAAGAATCTGATGTCGCCGGACGCGGGGAAGAGAGCGGATCGCCGGCGGATGTGCCGTGGCTTGAGGAGCTCCGGAAGATCCGGATGGCGGAGCTCCGACGCGAAGTTGATCGATACGACGTCTCGATCACGTAAACAAGTCCAACTCGCGTCCCTCGGAAACCCGATACTTTTTTTTTTACGATTTTTTCGGAATTTTTTGAGCCGTTGGATTCGAAGACAGGTCGGATCGCCTGAATTTTTTTTTTTTAATTTTAATTAATTTTCACAGATCTTTGCAATTGAAGCTGAAGAATTTGAGAGCGGAGCGGGAGAGGAACGACGCCGGCGACAGAGATCCTGATCCGAAAGATAATGAGACGATTAAGGACGGCGAATCGCCGGAACCTGCTCCAGATGCTTTCGCCAGAGATCTAAACTCCGTTGGAAACTCTAGTGGATCGTGCAAAGAGTCGAACTCTACGGATCCAAAGGAAAAGGACGTGAATCCCAACGGCGGAGTGGAAACGGAGCCGGAGAAGACACCGGATGACGGCGCCCAAGATGACATGCCTCATCCCACCGGCGAGGATTCCTACAACGGCAGCTCCGAGACTCTATCTAAAGGGTCGGAAACGGCCGATGGCGCGGCTTTGCTTTTGGGCGAATCTGGAGAGTCGGTAGCCGGCGGGAAGGAGAGCAGCGACGTTCAGAGCTCAGCGAGCCTGTCGAAGCGCCGCCGCGGTAAGAGACAGAATGCTATTTCCGGCGGTAGCAGCGTCGCGGAGGCGGAGACGGACGCCGTCTCGGCGGTCGCCGTCAACGTCAAGCGCCCCGCCACCGCTGAATCGCAGCCGTTGGCTACCTTTCTCGAGATCATCCAATCGAACAAGTACGGATCCATTTTCATGCGCCGGCTCGAGGGCCAGGTACTCTTTTTCCCGTCCCATTTTCTTATCCAATTTCAAATTACTTGAAATTAAGTAATTAACGTTTCTCAAAATGTTAATTTTCGAACATTAAAAATGATTTTCTTTCGAATATTAAAAATTTTTCTTAGATTTACAATTATTACGATTCTTCTGTAATATGATGATGACGGTGTTGAAATAACATTAATAATATTTCCATCCATACCTAATTGTGTTCGTTGCGCAACACGAACCATCTTCTCTTTATTTTCTCCGCTCAATATTCAATAAAGAAATTGATTTCGAATTAGCTGAATCAGCCGTCCGATTGAGATCAGACGGCGCCTTTTAAACTTGGTGTCGTTCTTACTCCAATCTAAAATGTTGCCACGTAAGCAGCTGCGTTAGGCTTACGATATGCCTGCGGAACAGTGGTAGCGTGGTGGACTCCATGCCAAAGGTGCAGTTACTGTGTTTGGGTGCGCCACTTTCAGGCCACGAAATTCCCGTCTAACATTTTCCCGCGTTTTTTTATAATATTTATTAATGAGATTATAATAAATAAAATATATTAAATTTTCAGGAAAATTCGAGATATCGGGGAACGATAAGGAGATACGTTGATCTGGAGATGGTGCGTACCCGGCTGGAGCGAAAAGGAACCAAATATTCCACCGCGGAGTTCTTTCGCGATCTCTTGCTGCTTTGCAACAACGCCATCGTCTTCTTCCACAAAGGATCGACGGAATCCACCGCCGCCGTTAATCTCCGCCAAATGGTTTCGAAGGAAATGGCCTCAATCTTGCCGAAGCCTGTGCGTGCGCCGACGGAGGAGGCGGCAAGGGAACCCTCGCTGCCGCTTTCTAAAATTGTTCCTAAGATAAAACTCGATACGGATCTTAAAAATCCTCTGCCGAAGAAGAACCGTTCATCGGGTTCCCTCATTGCTTGCCGGAAGCGTAGCTCCTTCTCCAAGGTGCCGGCTATTTCCGATGCGGAAACAACGGCGGGGAAGGAGGAGAGGGATCAGGGTTCTGATTCTGATCATCAGGAGCAGGAACGGGTGCGGGATGAGGATAAGCTGAGCCCCATTGCTAAGCCAAAGACTAAGGAGAGATCTAAGGTTTCCGGAGCGAGGGGATTGAGAACTAACAAAATCCGTGGGGGACCTGGAGGTTCTGCATTGAAGCAATCCAAACCGGCTCCTGCGCCAAAGCCCGGACTTATAGCTGCAGAGACTCTTGAGCTTCCACCTAAGGTGGAGAAGAAGGATCTCAGCCCGCCTTCCAACCTGACGCCAAAGAAGAAGAACGCCGCAAGTTTTCTGAACCGTTTGAAGGGAAACTCTGGTTCATCTAGTGCGACGGGAACGCTTCTTAGCTCCCTGAAGAGCTCTGGCGGTGGCTCCATCGGCAAAGGGTCAGAGCTGAAGAGGGGCGGTAAGGGGGAAGGCCGGAAGGAAGCGACGACAGTGCCATCGCCGGAGTTGATTGCTCCGGCGAAGAGGAGCGTGGGGAGGCCACCTAAGAGAATGGCGCCAGCCCTGACGCCTAGTCCTCCTCCTAAGAGAATGAAGGTGGATGCGGCACTCCCGGCAAAACGTCTGCCGGCGCAGCCGCAGAAAAAGAGAGGGAAGAAGTGATCGCCGCCATTCAATGTAAATTATGTTCAATAGCTGTGTTGTAACTTGTAACGATCTTTATTGTTTTGTTTTTGTAGTTTCTGCAGAAGGAAATTAGAATTTTACCCCCATTAAGATGACATCGCTTTTTTTGTTATATGTGTTAGGGTCGCTAGACGTTCCTGCAGATCGGTCAAAACAAACCGTTTTAATTCGAGAGCGGGACGAGTGCACGTAGATACCAACAACAAACAGGGAGACTTTGTACATGAAAAATTCATAAATGGTAAAAACCCACGCAGACAGTCAAAATATGATGGACTGTGTCTTTTGACGGTCAAAGAACCGGCGTGTGCGGGACGAGTGCACATAGATACCAACAACAAACATGAAGACTTTTTACATGGAAAATTCGTAAATGATAAAAACCTGTACCAAGTCCCCACGGAAGCAAGGCTCAAGGTGAGCAAGGTGAGTATTAATCCTCCTACTGATGCGACATTCTTTAGAAGTATTGTGGGGAGCCTGAGATACCTGGTGCATACACAGCCCGACATCGCTACTCCATGGGATATGTAAGACGATTCATGTAGGATTCAACCACTGAGCATTTTGCAGGCTTGAAATATATTGTGATACATTTGTGATACTCTCAATATAGGTTGTTATTATAAAAGGAGAAGAAGAGAAGATGACCATATGATCGGGTACAACGGCAACGACATGGCAAGTGATTTTAATGACCGTAAGAGTACCACATGTGTGTTGTGGCTACCGACTATATCTTTTGGAGGAGGTAAAGATTCACAACACGTTCCATGTGTCACAATTATGAGAACATAAGGGGGAGAGGCCAGCACAACAAATATCGCTCTTGTCCAAGGTCAATCAAGACGGTAACTTGATGGTCAAGCCGCTGCTTATATTGAATCGTCTAATCATTATGCGACAGGGTTGGGTGGTCACGCAGTTGTTGGTGCAATGAGTCAACGGTTCGGCGGATGAGGTGACTTGGGATGACTTGGGGGTGTTCAAGAAGCGTTACCCGCGCTTTGTCATTCCTTGAGGCAAGGAATCTTTGGAGGAGGATGCAATGTTGTGAACTTTTATTTTAGTTAAAGTAGGTTGTGAGGAGTAATGTTGTAATTAGTCATCTAGTATATATGACTACATGAGATGGTTTTTGGCGGTCTTTGACTTAACATTGTGGCGGTGTGTTGTGCTTGCGATAGAACCGGGAGCTTCCCCTTCTACGCCCAATTAATCCGTTCAGGGTGTGGCCTTAGGGGAGATTCTTCTATCTTTCTTGGACCTTTTTGGTCTCGATATGTGCTCAATGATCGTCTCCTTGCAATTCCGATGCATAGGGACCGAAGAAGAGAAGTTATATGCCACGACGGCTTTAGAGTTTTGCGTAGTCGCCAAATGTGCCTATGACCGACCCTCCATTCTAGATGTCAAGACTTTCCTTGCACGGGAGTTAAAATTGGATCATAAATGCCGAGCTGCGCCGATTGACCATAGACATCTAATTCCCATTTTTTTGCCTCGGAGGAAGATTTCAAGAATTTTTGGCATGGGGAATGATGGCAATGAAGTTGTTTGTTTTACAAAAAGTATGTTTTGATTTACTGACCACAAGGAGGAAGATGAAGAACTGAAGATCTTACAAAAACAGAGCAACTTATTATTTCAGTCATCCCGTTTTACATATATTGCTTAAGCGCCGGTTCAAACACATCGGTTCAAATGAACCGCCCATAACTGATTACAGTACTTATCTTAAATTAAACAAAACAACATAAACAAACTATTAAGTTTTAAACGAAATAAACTTTATATCTTAATACCCCCTCATAAAGTTAATTTCGTCTCTCGACAATCCCTAGCTGCAGGCGAAGCTTGGCGAAGCGATCCCGCGGTAGAGGCTTTGTGAGGATGTCAGCGACTTGATCTTCTGTAGGACAATGCTTTAGCTCGATCTCTCCTTTCTCGATCAATTCTCTGATGAAGTGATACCGTAAGGCGATGTGTTTGCTTTTGGCGTGAAAAATCGGGTTTTTTGCTAGAGCGATTGCTGATAGATTATCAACAAAGATAAGGGCTTTCTTCTTTTCTGCTTCTCTTCTTACAATTTCTGTCTTAATCCTTTGAAGCCATACTGCTTCACAGCCAGCTTCACTTAGGGCCATGTATTCGGCCTCAGTAGATGAGAGTGCTACTGATTTTTGTTTTCGCACATTCCATGAGATCAGGTTTGATCCCAGGAAAAAGCATGAGCCACCTGTGCTCTTTCTGTCTTCCATGCTTCCACCCCAGTCAGAATCACTATACCCAATAAGTTTAGGTTCAATATGATTCTTGTAGTATAGCCCGAAATTTTTTGTTCCTTGAAGATACCTCAGGATCCTCTTTGCTGCATTCATGTGAGCTTTGCTAGGATTTGAGACAAATCTAGCAACCAGATTCACTGATAAAGCTATATCAGGCCTTGAATTTGTCAAATAGATTAGTGAACCTACAAGACTTCTGTATTCCGCTTCATTTGCCCCTTCTTCTTCTTTTGTTTTAGAAGATAATTTTTCACCTGGTGACATGGGGTTGACTGCTTTATTGCAACCTAGCATGTTAAATTTTTTCAGTAAATTTGTGGTGTACAGCTCCTGAGAGATAAAATATCCATCGTCCACCTTCTTAATCTGAAAGCCCAAGAAAAACTTGAGATGACCAAGATCAGTCATCTCATAATGAGTTTTCATTTTCCTTTTGAATTCCTCTATAACTGTTTCACAGGATCCCGTCACAATGAGATCGTCAACATAGATGCTTACAATCAGCCTCTCATTCTCAACAGCTTTTGTATACAGTGTAGGCTCACTAGGACACTTGGTCAGCCCTTCACTAATAAAGAACTTATCTATGTTTGAATTCCAAGCCCTTGGTGCTTGTTTCAAACCATATAATGCTTTATTTAGTCTATACACCTTTTGTTCTTCTCCTTTAATCTCAAAACCTTCTGGCTGAGAGACAAAAACTTCTTCTTCTAAAGTTCCATTCAAGAAAGCTGATTTTACATCTAATTGGTGTATAGAATAATTATATTGTGCTGCTATAGCCAGGATGAGCCGAATAGTAGTTAACCTTGCTACAGGAGCATAGGTTTCATCAAAGTCCTCTCCAGGTTTTTGATTGTAGCCTTTAGCCACAATTCGAGCTTTATATTTCAGTAGGGATCCATCCTCCTTTTGTTTTATTTTATAGACCCATTTAAGGCCTATTATTGATCTCCCTTCTGGTCTTTCAACAAGCTCCCAAGTTCTATTTTTATTAACAACATCAATCTCTTCCTGCATGGCTTTCTTCCAGACTTCATCTTCTACTGCTTCTCGGTAATTTAGTGGTGTTACAGCAGTGTAAGCAATGGGTGTCGTATGTTTGTAGATGTCTTCAAGTGACCTCATTTTAATAGTTGGAAGATTACCATCATCTGGATCACTATCTTGTTTATTTTCAGTATCTGCTTCATCTCTTGTGACTGACACTGGATAATTCTTTTCTGGAGAAGTGATTTTAGTTGTCATTAATTCATTTCTTTCCTGAACTTGTCTTTCTCCTTTTGAAGATTGATAATAACTAGAGTTTTCATCAATTTTTACATCTCTAGTTATAATTAATCTTCTGTTTGCTGGATTCAGCACTCTGAGGGCTTTGCTTTCCTCACTATAGCCTAAGAAAACACATTCCAAGCTAGTCTCATCAAGCTTATCTCTTCTCTCCATAACCTTGTGTACATAGCACAGAGAGCCAAAGATTCTTAAATTTGATACATTTGGTTTTCTCCCCCAAAGTAGTTCATATGGTGTGGCCTTTTTTACAGGTTTTGTAGGACATCTGTTTAAGATATAAGTGGCTGTTGTTACTGCTTCTCCCCATAGATTTTTTGGACAGTTTTTATGTATCAACATAGCCCTTGCCATTTCAATGATTGTCCTGTTTCTTCTCTCCACAACTCCATTCTGTTGAGGGGAACCAGGAGCTGTGTATTCATGCTTGATACCTTCTTCTTTACAATAATTTGAGAATTGAGAGGAAGTAAATTCCCCTCCATTGTCAGTTCTTATCACTTTAACCTTCTTCTCTAATCTATTCTCAAATTGTCTCTTAAAATGCATGAATGTTTTGAAAGCTTCAGATTTGTTTTGTAATAGATAGATCCACATGTATCTACTAAAATCATCAACAATTAGTAGATAGAAGTTCATACCTCCAATGGTTGTAATGCTGGCAGGGCCCCATAGATCCATATGTAAGAGTTCTAAAGTTGCATCAGCTCTTCTTGTGGATTGTTTTGGAAAACAGGTTCTGTGTGATTTTGATTTTTGACATATGTCGCACAAACCTCTCTTCTTGACTTCTATTGGCGGCAACCCTTCTACAATCTGAGGTAGGTATGAAAGTGAATCATAATTTAGATGACCAAACCTGCTGTGCCAGATTGTTCCTTCTTCTTCTGTACATATCATGTTATGTTTTTGTTTTAATGGTTCTCCTGGCACCATTGTGAGAGCAAACACATTGCTTTCATTCATTTTTGCTTTTGTCACAAGTTCTGCAGTCTTTATTTCGATAATTTTGCACGTTTCTTCCTCAAAAACAGCAGTATATCCCTTTTTTAATAACTGTCCCACACTCAATAGATTTTGTGATAGGGTTGGCACATAGTTAACATTAGATATCAGTCTCTTCTTGCCTTGATCAGTAATAACTGATATGGTGCCCTTCCCTTCTATCTTCTTCTTCTTCCCATCTCCAAGCACAACTTCTGATTTGTAGTCATTGTCTAATTCAACAAAATACTCCTTATTTGACATGTGGGATGAGCATCCACTGTCGATGAACCAGATATATTCATCAGAAGTGGTAATGTGACACTCCTCATGTCGGCAAGTGAACAAAAACTTCTTCTCTTCTTCTTCTATAAACTTAGCTTCCTCATTCTTTTTAAACCAACACTTGGTATCAGAATGATTTGGTATTTTGCAACTTTTACATCTGAAGAAGCAATCCTTTGGCTCATGGTTGTTTTTCTTACAGATATTACAGGAAAAGGAATTCTGATTATTAGCCATGTTGGCTTGAGTTTTTTGTTTCCAGTCTTTCCTGTTTTTACTGAAGAATTTTTTTTGATTTTGATAATAAGGAAACTTTTTCCCTTCTTTGGTTTTGAAATTTACCTTTGCTTGAAAAGCCTTGTCCAAAGAAGTTGTATTTCTGGACATGAGATCTTCATGAGATTGGAGTGACCCCATGAGTTCTGTAAGAGACATGTCTTCAATATCATTCCCCTCCATTATGGCTGATACTATGTGGTTGTAAGTAGTAGGTAAAGATCTCAGTACTTTCTCTACCACCTGCTCTTCTTCTAGATCACCTCCAAGGATCTTGATTTGGTTTACAACAGATGTTACTCTACCAAAAAATTCTTTGGACGACTCCTCTGGCTTCATTAGCAGAGCATCGAATTGCCTTTTTAAACTTTGCAATTTTATCTTTACTACTTTTTTACTTCCCTTGTACTCATTCTGCAATCTTTCCCATGCCTCATGAGCAGATTTCGAACCCATGATTCTGGGATAGATGTGTGCTTCAACGCCTTGTTGGATTAAATGTAATGCCAAGGCGTCTCTTTTTCCTTCTTCTTTTATTTCTGTTGCAGCTTTTGATGTTGCAGTTTTTGATGTTGATGTTGATGTTGTTGTTTCAGTTGTTACAGGTCCGTGTGAGACTATTTCCCACAGATCCTGAGACTTCAACAAAGTCTCCATTTTGTCGGCCCAGAAATCATACAAATCTCCTGAGAATGTTGGTACAGAAGTTCGAAAAAGGTTTCCGCTGCCGGTAGATGATGATGCCATGGCGAGCCTGGTGTTAGAGCAGACAAAATAGGTTTTCTGAGAACAGATACAAGAAAGAGTACCAAGTCTGCTTCTGATGCCGCCGCCTGCTTCGTGATCGGAACTTGTTGATTTAAACAAGTCTGAGATGATCGAAACTCGCTCTGATACCACTGATGGCAATGAAGTTGTTTGTTTTACAAAAAGTATGTTTTGATTTACTGACCACAAGGAGGAAGATGAAGAACTGAAGATCTTACAAAAACAGAGCAACTTATTATTTCAGTCATCCCGTTTTACATATATTGCTTAAGCGCCGGTTCAAACACATCGGTTCAAATGAACCGCCCATAACTGATTACAGTACTTATCTTAAATTAAACAAAACAACATAAACAAACTATTAAGTTTTAAACGAAATAAACTTTATATCTTAATAGGGAATTCATTGTGTTTAAGAATTTCTTATTTTATTTTATTTCGATGGATGTCCGACTATACTCTGGTTAGGGAACCTGATGTCATTCCGACCGGGGTCTGTCTTTACATTGCTATGATGAAGATATCCTTCGCTCTCTTGTGAAGCCTTTTGGGAAACTATTTGCTGCTGACAGTCACACACTACAAGATACATGTGCTGATTGGGCTTGCATTTTCATTGAGTTTAACCTCATAACCTCCCCTCCATCTCATCTCTATTTGGGGGTCATGATGATTGGCCGCAAACAGGTAACTCGCTCCTTCCTAGTCACTTTTGAAAGGAACCTCTCTCCTATACTGCTCTATTTGTTTCAAGCAAGTCATGCCTTTGGAGAACGTAAGAAAAATAAACTTGCTCGCCACCCCACCGCTACTTCTGCAGCACTTGCTCGGCCATCTTCTACCATGCGGTATCAAGCAATTACGGAGGCTGATATTGGCGATACTCGAAATGTGTTCCTTATGATGTGGTGCACGATTTGATTGTGGATCGAGTAGGTTGTGGCACAGTCCAGTGTACCAGAGACTACTCATATTGTCGATCGTGAGTTAGCTAACACCGTGAGGATTGAAGATAACATTTCTGGTGGTATGATTACCAATTCTCCTAGGGTAAAACATAGATCACTAAGGTCCCGTTCTGCTACGTGCTATGGGTCTTCGATTCTTATTCAGTTAGGGGAGGCTGTATCAGATTAGGATACCCTCAACAAAGAGGGGGATAATCAGTTGGTTAATTGTGATACAAAAGTTGTTGAACCGGAGACGAAGGTTATTTCCGGCATTGATGAGTCGGATGCCCGCGCATGCATAGATGTACCTGAGGTTGGGGCAGACGATGAGCATGAAGGTGAGTGGAAGTTTCATAGGAGAAAAAAAAATAAAGCCATAAAAGAATTTCATAAACATTCATCTCCTCGACCTAGCGACGCACTCAAAAGCCTGATAAATATTTTGATTTTTTTAGGATTGATTCCAAAGAGTTCTGGATTTTGATTTCATATTTATATCCTACCATATTTTGTCTCTTATTTTTTAGTTGTGTATGTTTTCTAGTCTACTTATTTTGCATCACTGTATCTTCCTTGTTTTATTAATAAATAAATAAAAGGGTAAAATTTTTAAATGGGTCCCAAACTTTTGAGAATCATTTGAAATAGATTTGTAACGTTTAAAAAGTTTGATATCGGTCCCTAAAGTTTCAAAAAAAAAAAAAAATTGATCTCATTTAACATTTCCATCCTGCTTCCATCCTGCTGACTTTTTGTTTTTAAATTTTTTGCATTATTATTGTTACCTTATGTTTTGAATCTTTTGATGATGCAGCAGTCTGTGTTTGAATCTTTTGATGGCGCATATGTTGGAGGAGGCCGAGGCTGGCGGATGGTTTGGAGGTGATAACGTAGGGAAAGAAATGGGCGGTTTGGGAAGAGCACTTTCTGGAATAAAAAAAAAATTATGAAATTAAAAATTAGAATAATAATGTCTACTCAGCATCCTACTCACCATTTCAACATCCACCTTAGCAGATTCCGTTAAATAGATGGACGAAAAGACTAAATGGGGGCTTATTTACAAAACATTTGAAATGCTAGAGACCGATTTCAAAAAATTTTAAATGCTAGGGATCAATTTCAAATGACCCCCAAACTTTTGAGATCTATTTAGAAAATTATTTAAGATGGGAGGGGGCACGTGAGCTTTCTTGACCTCGCACGTGAGATATGCGGCGGTCCGTTCATTGCAAATTGCAATAGGGGAGATTTTGCGCCAGGGCATCCTTCCAAAGTTCTCAGTGTGGGACGGATCCGGATCCTCTCCATTTCAAATGAAATGGCGGGGATCCATTTCATATCTAGCGGACAGAAAAAGCCTCCAAAAAAAATCTAGTGGTCAATAATTTTTTTAATAAAGAAAAATATAAAAGGAATGGAAAAAAAAAGAACCCGTTAAATGCTAAAGTAAATAATCCTGTCCGTGAAATGGATCTCCTCCATTTCATTTGAAATAGAGAGGATCATGATATGTGTGGGACCCGTATTTTCCTTCCACGGGGAATGGTGATTGGGGGAAATCAAAAATAAAAAATAATAATAAGAAAATAGTAAGCCCTTTTTTATCTTCACAGAGATCGAAAATGATCTCCATTGAGATCATCCCTGAGTCCGGGATGCGGACTTCAAAATTTTTCGTGCCGCTGGCAATCGGTCGTTCGCGACTAAGTAGGGAATCCGGATTCTCTGTAGTTCGTGCGGAAACTTCACGGTGGATTTCGCGCAATCTCGCTCGTCTGATTGAAATCTAACGGGCGAGAATTTTACATTTTTTAATATTTTAACTTTTTTCTTTTTTTTGGTCTTTTAGCGCGCGAGAAGCCCAGCCGTTGGATTGATGGAGTTGAGGGTTTTCGCGCCGATGGATTGAACTCCACCCTGGAGTTCCCGCATGAACTTCAGAGGATTCGGATCCCTAAGTAAGAGGGCTTAAATAGCCTAATGGGGCTTCCGATGTGCAGCCGAGATGAGTTGTTGGGTCAACTGTCTTCCGATGTGCCGCCGAGTTTGCTGAGATAGCCGAAGAGTCAAAATAGACAGAAGTCAAAATCAGCCGGTGGGTGCAATATCAGGACTAGACCTTTATTCACTGATACAGCTTTTGAATTTTTTCAAATACTATGGAACTTATTCAGATTTTATATTAATTTTAAGTTATGCTCTTTTCACCTTATGCTCTTTTCACCTTTTGGTTGTGATAGAAGGAATTTTTTATAATTTCTAATTAGCAGTCTTATATGGGAATAATAATTGTGTACGGGTAGCACTTCTTCTTCTAAGAGCGGGTGAAATTTAAGCTGCTGATCTCGCCAAAATAAAAAAGGAAAAACAAAGAAAAAACCCAAATTTTGAAGCCCAATTGGACGGCGAGATCGTTACGCTCGCTCCTTCCCCTGGGAGCGAGTAGCGCTCCCAAAAATTATTTCTTGTATGGGGGGTTCTCTAGTGCCCTCCACACTTTTTTTTAAAAATAAAATAAAATAAAAATATGTAAATTAAATTCAATAATATAAAATTATAAAAATTTAATAAAGAAGGAAATTGGAAATATAAATATTTCACCACGGGATATTAATATCCCTTATATATTGTGTGATATATACTATCAGTTGTGCACTCACGATGAGATGGAGAAGGGTTTCGAAGAGGGATTTTTGCTTCTTACGCATGAACTGCTGTGACGATGGAAATTTAGGATAATTGAATTCAGAAAGTAACGATTGTATGTAGCGAATAAAACTGTCGCCTTGACGAGTCGATGAAAGAAATGGTCGAAGAAGTGGGTGTAAGGATTTAGAACCGAAAAACTCAAGCACATGAGGAGAAAAGAGTAGAGATAGAATTCGGTTGCGTAGCTCCACAAAAAAACACTTACAGCGCACCCAACAAATCACACACTACTTCTACTTTTATACTACCCGTTCACAATACACAAGCCACACATATAACGAAGACAAAACCACTCACTACATGACAACACACAACATAAAAAGAAGAGTCGCAGCAGCACAGGACATAGGAAGAAGGTAAGAGAGCTGGAAATGGTTAACACTCTTTCTGACTTGTATCTTCCTCTGCAGGTCGCTTGAGGTGGTCAACTTCCTTCTTCGATGCTTCTTTGGTTTCTTCCAGGGAAGTTTTCTGAACCTTATTATTCTTGTCAAGATGATTATCTGCTAAGCTGGGTGGATTACATCCTAACACCCTCTCATAATCCATACAGTTTCTCACAGTGATTTCTCTTCGTAGTTCAGCAAAAGTCGGAGCCGACAAGGGCTTTGTGAACATATCAGCCAACTAATCCTTGAATTAGCACTAGTCATAAACTTGAGGCCAATAGCCAGCTTTCCTGGGGGCAAATCTGCAAGCTCCCATGTTTTATTTTTTCGATCAAATGTAACTCCTCATTCATTACTTTTATCCACTTGTAATCTTTGACAGCTTCTTGATAAGATGGCGACTCATATACAAACATAGCTAATTAGCACTAGTCATAAACATCAGAGATAAGCTTGTAGCTTGGTGGCGATAAAGGAGATGATGTATCAGATGATTGGTCATTTTCCTCTTCTGTGTTCGTGTCTTCATTGCATTCTACAGTAATGAGATGCAGAAATTCAATCTCAATTGCCAGAGTGGAAGGCTGAGTTTCTGTTCCAGAAGTATCATAACACTTCTCAGCAACCGCTGGCAGGAGCCGCTGATCCTGAGCCACATCCCAGGTCTAGCAACTTGATTCATCAATAATGACATTCCTAGTGATTTGGAATTGTCTGGTGGCAGGATTGTAAACTCTGTAAGCTTTTGAATTTAGGTTATAACCCAATAAAATTCCTCTAATTCTTTTCTCAGACAGTTAATCCTTTGATTTTGAATTACTCAGGTTGTAAACTAAACTCCCAATTAAACACTCTTAAGTGAGCAATGTTTGGTTTACGACCAGTCCAAGCTTCATAAGGAGTGGGCTGTGTTAGAGCATGAAATGGTGCCCTATTTAAAATAAACACAGTCGTATTGACTGCTTCCTCCCGATATTGCTTGGGTAAATTCTTATTATGCATATATCATGCATTTTGCCATTTCAACTATAGTTTTATTTCTCCTTTCGGATTTCCCATTTCGTTCTGAAGTGGCAGCGAGGGTTAATTCTTGAGTTATGTCATGTTCTTGACAAAAAGTGGTGAAAGCTTTACTTGTGAATTCACCCCTCTGTCAGTCCTTAGGGCCTTTATTCTCAAATTTGTTTGGTTTTCATCTAAAGCTTTAAGCTGTTGGAATTTCAGCAGAACTTCTGATTTACTATCTAAGATATGAACCCACATCATCCTTGTGTGATCATCAACGAATAGTAGATAGTTATGCTTACCTGAAATTGTTGCCACCCTTGATGGTTCCCAGACATCAGCATGAACAAGCTCAAGGGGATGAAGCGTTTTTCTGGTTGATTCCTGAGGAAGTGGCAGCTGGTGAATCTTTTCATAGCACATTCTTGACATACACCCACCTTGTCTTGAATCTTAGGCAACTCGAGCACAAGTTGTCTTTCATGCAGTTTTTTTAGATCCTTATGATTCAAATGCACGTATCTATGATGACATTTGACAGTTTCAGGACATGTAGCAAACATTCCTCTTTCTCCATGTGAAAGGGTGAGAGGGAAGACTTTATTTTGGGACATGTTGATTTTTGCAATAATTTGATAGGTACCCTTGTCAATAATAGTGCATTTTGATTCATCAAATATAAGTTGGTATCCCTTTTGCATGAGTTGACCAACACTCAGCAAATTTTGAGCAAGGTCTAGGACAAATTGAACATCAGTGATTTTTCTGATTTGTTCCTTTTTTGATTGCACAGTTATGGTTCCTTTTCCCTTTATTTGCTTGGAAGATCCATCTCCTAAAATGACTTGAGATGAGGCAAGCTCGTCAAGGTAAATGAAGGCACTTCTATTGTGTGTCATATGATTTGAACACCCACTGTCAAGGTACCACACGTCTTCAGGCTTCCTTCCACCTTTATCACATGTGTAAAACATATATGTACAACCCCATATTCGCTGAATGGGACCTAAATGCCCATTGGGTCGGGATTGGGCTAGCCTTGGGTTAGTATTGAGCAAATTGGGCCAGACGAGAAGAAAAGGCGGAAGGGGTTCTCGCCTGAGGCGTGCGCAAAGGGTAGCGCTTGGTGAAGCGGGAAGCCCGCGAAGCTGGCGTTGAGTGAGATCTTTCCACTCGACGCTCTCGACGCCTCAGGCCTTGGAGTTGAGTGAGGTCTTTCCACTCAACGCTCTCGGCGCCTTCCAGGCTCTGGCGTTGAGTGAGGTTTTTTCACTCAGCGCCCTTTGGTCTTTTTGCTCCCACCTGTGATAGGCGGGAAGGCTCTCGCTCGTCATTCATTGAGCTGAGCCCTGCTTTCGTCTAGCTGAGCCATGCTTTCGTCAAGCTGAGCCTTGCTTTCGTTGAGCTAAGCTCTGCGTTGGACAAACTTAGCTCAGAGTTAACTCATTGGCTCTCACCCGGGATAGGCGGGAAGGCTCTCGCACGTGATAAGCGGGAAGCCCGCAGGATCAGTGAAAAGGCTTCCGCCGGGGGTACCCCAGGGGTGAAATTACCTGGGTACCCTTGGGTGAAATTACCTGGATGCCCTTGGGTCTGCATTTAGCTCCTCAGAACAGCGGAGTTTGGTTGTTGGCAGACCAGCCCAGGGTATTTCAGTAATTTTAGGGTAGCAGAATTACGTTTGGCAGATCAGATACTGAAAACCTATAAATAGACTCAGGGAGTTCCTCAGAGAGCAAGTTTTTCATCATTCCTGAAATCCTCTAGAGCTTTCTGAGGTTCTCATAGCCCAGCAATTGGCTTTGGAGGGGAAACGCTCAGAGATCTTCTAGGTTAGTGGCTTCCTAGCTGAGGCTTAGGGTCAGTTCTTGGTTCCTTATTGCTAGTCAGGGGTCGGGATTTAGGAGAAGTAGGTGTTGGCTACACCCCAAGGTCCGAACTCTTGTTGAGGATAGTTTTTGGATTCAACAATATAGTCTTCATCCTTTTTTTCACCAAAGTTTGCTCTTCAGTTGAAGTTCGGGCTAGCTTTTGGAAGGGACAATTCTTGTTAAAATGAGTTGGTTTTGGATATTTTCTTCACTTATTGAAGCAGTCTACTGCTTCATGATTTATTATCCTGCACATATTGCAAAACCAAAGAGATCTCTGCCCAAGTCTACTTACCTTTCCTTCCTTAACATTGGATAATTTTTTCTACTCTAGCTGGAATGGCAGTTTGCTTTGAAAAGCTTGCTCAATGTTTTGGTTTTCAAACCTCTTTATCTCCTCCTCATGAGCTTGCAACGACCCCATGGGATCAGTCATGGACAAATAATTAACATCTTTAGCTTCCTCTATAGCCATGATAACATAGGCATATTTTTGGGTAAGTGTTTTAAAAAAAAAATACATTATTTTTTTCTCATCAATAGTGTCTCCATAGCGCTTTATCTGATTGGTAAGACTGGTAATCCTTGAAAAATATGATAAGGTATTGTCATCTTCTCTCATGCTAAGGGTGTCAAATTCTTGTCATAGGTTTTGAAGTTTAAAAGATACAACCTTGGAGAACCCTTGGAAATCAGTCTTGAGAAATTTCCATTCTTCCCTGGTTGTTTGAGCACACATAATCCTTGGGAAAATACCCCTTCATATTCCTTGTTGAATGTAAAGAAGGGATTTAACATCCCGTTTTAAATTTTCTGTATGCTCCTTCAATTGGGCAGCATCCCATGAGGACAAAGGACTCTCAAGAGACAATTGAGGAAAACCTTCTTCAATTAGATCTCATAGCCCTTGGGACATAAACAGCATGCACATTTGAATGTGCCAGAAATCATATGCCTCTCCCTCAAAGATAGGAACCCCACTAGGGGAGTATAACAAATTCTGGACAGCATTGCTACATGAAGCCATATGAGGAGAAACGGCGGGATAGTGCAGAATCTGCAAGATACTACACTCGATGTGATGAACATCCCACATAATTTCTAATGGCGAATAAAACACACACCAACCTAACTCTGACATCATGTAAGAATTTAGAACCGAAAAACTCACACATGAGGAGAAAAGAGTAGAGATAGAATTCAGTTACATAGCTCTACACACAAAAAAAACACTTACAACACACCCAACAAACCATGCACTACTTCTACTTTTATACTGCCCGTTCACAATACACAAGCCACACATATAACAAAGAAAAAACCACTCACTACATAACAACACACGACATAAAAAGAAGGGCCGCAGCAGCACGGGACATAGGAAGAAGTTTAGAGAGCTAGAAATGGTTAACACTCTTCCTGACTTGTATCTTCCTCTGTAGGTCGCTTGAGGTGGTCAACTTCCTTCTTCGATGCTTCTTTGGTTTCTTCCAGGAAAGTTTTCTAAACCTTGCTATTCTTGTCAAGATGATTATCTGCTAAGCTGGGTGGATTACATCCTAACAGAGGGAGATGCAAGTGATGACGGTGCTGACGGCTACAACAATCCATGATTTCTTCTCAACAAAAAATTAGGAACCTATTTCACAAAATGAGACTAGTATAGGGACTAATTTATATGTTTTGCCAAACATTAAAAAAGAGATTGAAGCGGAACCATACCTAAATAAATGAATATGAATTGATGCGGCCACAAATCTTCCAACTCTATTAGTCCATGTTGCAAAATACAACTCGTCATGCTCTCATTGAAACGATGTCTTGTGGTCGGAAAAATTAATATAGTTATATACTTATATGTTAATATCAAAACTCGAATGCGGTCGGTTTACAATTACACATCATCAGGGGCGGACTTATCTTAGGGTGAGTGTGGGCGGCCGCCAACACTCAATTTTAAGAAAAAAACTGATAGTATTAGTCACAGTTTAAGCCGTAGCAAATGTCATATATTTTTTAAAAAATAATAGTATTAGCCACATTTTAAGCCGTGACAAATACCTCATTCTTTTAAAAAATAATAGTATTAGTCGCGGTTAAACCATGACTAATATCCAATTCTTTAGGAAAATAATGATATTAGTTACGGTTTAAACCGTTACTAATACCCAATTCTTTTAAAAAAATATTGGTAAATTGTGGCTAATATCTTATTTTTTTAAAAAAAATAATAGTATTAGTCATGGTTTAAACCGTAGACTCCTGATTCTCGTCATTCTCAAAATCAGACAAGTGACATGAACAACGAGACATGTGTCATCCATTCTCGTGACTCGTGACTTGCGATTAGCGCTTCCTCCTGAACGGAATCTGTGATCCCGGGCTTATTCTTCTTCTCTCATCTGACCAGAGCTCATCCTCTTCTAGGCCATCAGAGCAGAACAACCCAGTCATCTAGAACTAGGTTATCCCATTTTTGTTTTCCCGTTCCGAGAACGGTCATCCTATTCTGTCGTTCAGAGCTTTCAATTTCCACTTCTCGTGATTTTTGTAATTAATTTCATTAAGATTGCATTAGATTACTAGATATTGTTGAAACTTTCTTATAAAGCAATTTTTATTTCATTTCTATTTTCAATGCAGCAAAGATTGAACTTGATTGAAAAGAGTTCGGATCAGCAAAGTAGGAGTCATTACGGTCGATTCTATTGTTTTGAGGCACACTTCAAGGGTAACAATCACTTAAATCGGGTTGATTGTGTCTGTCCCTGACATTAAATTGCATTAGAGATCCTATCACGGACTTAGACACGTTGTGTGAAGCTTACCTATAGCGATAGACCCGGATCAGTGACCTAATGAGAGAGAGAGAGAGAGAGAGAGAGAGAGAGAGAGAGAGAGAGTAAATGATCATTCACGATTAGAACTCAATGTAGATGATCTTCCTGCGGAAGCTTCAGTGAATTGCATTAAATTTCTTTTAAAGCAAGGTTTAACATTTCGTGGTCACGATAAAACTGACGAATCAGATAATTTTTAAGTCTGTACATACTGAAAAGAAATTTTGCGCCCACCAGTGGACATCATAATATCCGATATCCACACATAATTTGAATTGCCTACACAATAGGCAACACATTTGACTTGATTAATTAAACAATTAAATTTGGTAGATAATCACGCAATTAGCATAATTGACGAATCAATTATTAATTATATATCTAACAAACAAAAGACATTTTTTTTATTTTCATTATCAATTAATTAGCATAATTAGTCAATATGAATTCTCTATTTAATAATAGATGTCCTTTTTTTTGGCTCTTAGACTTGGTCCCTCGAATTTTAATTTGCTCGAATCTCAATTCCGATAATAGCAAAATTATTCATTAATTTTAATATAGAGGAAGCTTTTATCCCTCCCATCAGTCTTATGATCTCTATTTTTCGTCTAAATCAAAATATGGAAGTACAGTCATAATTTAAAGTTTTATGAAAATAAATATAATTTAGAGAAGAAAAATTGATGCACCAAACACACCTAAAAATTTCTCGTTTAGTTGACAACCTGTTTTCACCATCCTTCCTTAGTTACCAACTTTTGACCACCATGTGACTTTATGGTCGTTCCTTAGAGTAATAGTTAGGTCAGGAGTCTGATAATGCTCATGGTCCTGCACCAATGAGAAACATGCAAAGGAGGTGGGGCCCGTGCATTTATGGCTTGTGCTATACACTTTTGCGCGGGGCCCGCGCATTTTGGGGCTTCTTATTGGTTCTCCGGATCATGCTCATGGTCAGGCTACTGACCCAAAAAAAATTTTGTTCCTTAAAATGGCAAATTTACTATGATACAAGATGAGGTTATCCTAAATTTATAGAGAATTTGGGGTGTGAATAGCCTCCTCCTCATGATTCCCCACTAATTTGGTGGGATCATGAGTTTGACCGTCACACGCGATCTACGTGCATCATCTGATCTACCACCACGACCGACCGCCCGCGCCGCCATCACCAGTGTCGGCCAGCCCATGACCGGCGGGCCACTCCGAGGCCGCCCCGCGGCCGCCCCTCCCCGCGGCCGCCCCTCGCGGCCGTGGGGTTTCGCTCACAAGGGGCGGCCATGTCCGGCCACCCCTCCCCGCAACAACCTCCCGCAACCGCGGTGCGCCGCCCACAAGGGGCGGCCATGTCCGGCCGCCACTCACCACAGCCGCGGGGCGCCACCCGCTGGGAGCGGCCGTGTCCGGCCGCCCCTCCCCGCGGCCATCTCCCGCGCGCGGCCACGAGGCATCACCCGCAAGGGGCGGTCGTGTCTGGCCGCCCCTCCTCGCGGCCGTCTCCCGCAGTCGCGGGGCGCCGCCCGCAAGGGGTGGCCAAGTCCAGTCGCACCCCCACCCCACGGTTGCTTTCTCGTGGCTGCGGGGCGCCGCCCACGAGTGGTGGCAGCGCCCAACCGCCCCTCCCCGCGGTTTCTCCCGCCGCGGTCGGCCGTCCCACCGACCGCGGCTCTTCCTCTCCCCTCGCTGGCGACCGTCCGCCAGTAAGATGACCGGTCTTTCGTAACAAACCTTCCCCGCCGTCTGATCATTCCGCCGCGATCGCCGCCGCCCATTTTATGGATAACCACCCACTAACTGTCATGATTAGTGGGGGGTTATCATTAATTAAAAACCAGTCTGCATTTAGTAAATATTACACACATTGAATACGTCCAAAACTATATTAAATGTGATCTACAAATAGTAATTGTGGGTGGTTACCGCGTGCGGATAGCCGTATAACCACCTCCAGAAGCTTATAAAAATGCCACAGAACCTCCTTAATTTCTAATTTTTCCCCCTCCCAGACTTCTTCTTTCTTAGGTCGGAAGTCTGCCAAAATTCTCCTACGAACCTCCTCCACCAGTCGGGCCACCTGAAAATCTGTCTAAGTCCACGACGCTCCCAAGAAGAAGACGTTTTGTGCGACATTCCGCAAAGCCTCCTACGCGCACATCGCCACTCAAGTCATCGCCCACGTATCTTTGTGCGCTCCGCCACGAAGTTCACCGGGAAGCATCTGAAAACACACCATCAGAGCATAGAAAAGTACTAGCTTCGTGTGAGCCGGCATGTCGCCCACCGAGCACTCGCAATCTCTCATCTCACTGTTGTATCGAGGAGCGGTATGTCGCCCTCAATTCTCTGCACAATCTGTAAACAGCTGCCAATGATAAAGTTTGACCGGCACTGTACCGATCACGTGGTTTTTTACCCATTTAAGAAGTTTTTTCACGTTAAAATTGTTGTGCGTTTTTGCTTATTTTATTACTGTGTGTGTGATCGATCGCTCCACGGGCTAAGGCGACCTATTTTAGTTCGTTCTACCAGGAGATTTGAGTTGGCCGCAACAATACTAACATAATTTGAAGTTGACCTAGGCTCTATTTGGCACGGTGGCGGCGGTCCTGAGCGTGGTGGTTATGAACTGCCTTTTGTGAACGACTAACCTAACCTATGAACTTCACTCATTTTTATGTTCAAAACTAACTTTAAGTTCTTAGTGGCGGTCATAACTGTTGTCATGCCAAACATACATTCTACGATGGTGGCATTTTTTTTCAAACTCACCAGAGCGAAAATGCCACGACAAACAAAGTGATGTTCATGTTAGATTTGGCATTCATGGCTGGCCATTAATGTGGGTCAAGGTCTACATTAATATCTAGTCTATGATTTTGCAATTGTCATATATGTCATAGAATTCAATGAAATATGCTTTGTTTATACTTAAAAATATTTTTTTTTGGTCATTTATGCGTGCACCTTTATGCATCTTTTTAAATTTCATTTTTAAGCAAATTTAAGTATTTGACCCTAGGCATTTATGAGTTGAACATGATTAAACTTTTTCATTAATTTTGAACAAAATTAATCAATAATCTAGTTAAACATAAACATAATTGATTTCTTTAGTCTTTGATATAAAGTTTAAATTCATTTTGCCCACTAGATCTCTGGATTTATTTATAATTTTATGATCTCTTCATGTTTGTTATTTTGATGATAATTTCATTATGCAGTCATAGCAAGGATGTCTTGGAGTTTATGATTCTTAATGAGAAACTATGATGAGGTGCACAGAATTTAAATGTATGGACCCAAAAAAATTGACATAAACAGAACATGTTCACAACATTATAACAATCAAAATGTAGTCCAACCTCTTAACTTATGGAAGCATAATGATGCATGCGAACATTGAAGACGTGCTCGAGCCCAATTAGTCGAGTGAGACTATGCATTGACACGAAAAACATATTATGCGCAATCAAAAAAGAGATATCAAACAAAAGATGTGAGCGACTCCATTGGGAGATCTCTGCATACAATATCTTAAAATCTTGTTAGGATCACTTTCGATTATAGATAATGCAATTTGGATCACTTTTCGATCATGTGTGTTCAATTTACATGCACTTACACTAAAAAATTACGCTAGCATTTAGTTAAACGAAAATCTAAATATAAATGAACATAAATGGTCTAAAAATGATCCAAATTACATTATCTATAAACAAAAGAATGATCTTAATAACATTTTATACATTCTCCCTGTAAGACGCAACTATGCATTAGGACGAAAAACACATTGATTTCTCCTGTGATAGAGTTGAAGAAGCATATTGCTACTAGTCATAAGACAAGAATTTACATTAATTTTAGCATACAAAAGGAGGATATAAATCGTGCATATTAACAGCCTCCACCAAAACCCCATTGCTAACATAAATAAACACATGCATTGTAAAAACAAATTCCTAGCCCAATTCAGGTGGGAACGAGATCCTCTTCATTTGTCCCCAAAGGAACCCAACCCATTTCATGGTCCAGACAGAAAAGCATCGATCTGGTTAATTGGTCCTTCTGAAGTTTCCACCGCCAACAAACAATTCTTGCATGACTCAGAATCGCTCAATATCCGCTGTTTTCACGGAAATGATTGGTCGCAATCCGCTGGAGACAAAAAAAACAATTATGAGGATAAGAAGTGTTTGGTGGCACTTTTTGCCCATGACTGCGGGTTTGTTTGACAGAGCTTCTCTGTGGGAAGCGTTCCACGAGAAGGCTGTTTCGGATAGGCACCGCCTAACGCAGCACGGCGAGCGCGGTCCAAATCGAGTGCGAAACAAAGTTCGTGTACCCGAGAGACTGCGGAACAGAAATGCAAGACCGCGGCTTTGCCAAACAGCAGTGTGTGAAAAATATAAGAATAATGAGAAGATGCTACTTAGGAGTACTAATAAAATTCTACTTTAATTAACCTTTTGCACCAAACTAAAAGTTATAATAGTGTCAAAAGAGAAAGAATGACTTTCAATCATACATTTGAATTTGATAATATCAGAATCCAATTGAGTGAAGAATGTTATGCTAACAAAATCCATCTCGCAGAACTCCGGTTAGAATCCAGCTGCTTAGAGCAACGCCAATCGTTTGGCATTCTCTAAGAATGTCGAACGAAATCCCTCCAACCGGCCTCTATTAATTTAGAGGAGGGGGAGAGAAAATACCGGGTTGCAAATTTTTTTTAATTGTCTTATATACCTTCTAATTATTATTTATCATACAAAGACGATTGAAACTTACATATAAATAAAATACATTCAATTTAATATGCATAAAATTTTTAACATTACATTGCTGGAAGTAGAGCTGCAATTTTGGCGTTGTTGGAGATATAAGTACGAGCTAAAATTTCTTCTTTTTTCTCCCATTCATTTGTGTCTTCTTCCCACTGAAGAATATGTTGATAAAATAAATCATCATCTGAAGACGATGAAAATCGCAAATTGGATGACCCTGCTCCATAATTCATTTTTTGTATGAGGAGAGTATAGTTAGTTAGTCGGAAGTGGTGTTTATATAAATTATTTTGAAAATATTGTCCACACACTTATTGGAATCTTCCTATTTATGAGGATTTTTTATCCCCGTCATTGGATTTTTATCCCTTCACATATCATTTTCTCTTCATCAATCAAGTCATGCACGAATTCCAAAGCATTATTTTTAGGACCCTAAATAAGTTCAAATTCTCCTGAAAATAGAGCATAAAACTAAACCCAGTCGACAAAGGTTGTGCTCTAGTCGATATCGACTGCAACTCTAATCAATATTGACTAGAGCTCTAGTCGATATCGCAGTCCTGCGGTCAGGAAAAAAGAATGGGTGCAAAGTGCCAAAAGTCCTTATTTTTCCCTAACATTGGATTCTTATCCCTTCATATATCAAATTTGAAATAAATATATATATATAATATAATAAAATAATATAATACAAAAAAAAAGTATCATTATAATTATTATATATATATGCATATGCATATACAAATATAATTTACATATATAAATATATATATATATGCATATATAGTAAAAATATATAATATTCTCCAAATATGAAGAACATGTATGGAATTGAACACCCAAGTTCTTCATATTTGAAGAACATTGTGGATAAACTGCGTCTGTCGATCCTGTACCAGAAAAGAAGATGTAAAGGTTATAGAGCAATTTAAATCAGTAGTGAGGCGACCAACAGAAAGTAAATTGAAAGGGGAGCCAGGAACATGAAGAGCGGAGCGTAGAGAGAGAGAGGTGAGAGAGATGTCCGCAGAGCCGGAGACCGGAACAGTGTCCCCATTGGCTACTGTGATACACTTGGGATGAGGAGTATCCAGGTACTGATGTGGCCGCAGAGAGGTGATGTGATGAGTGGCACCTGAATCCACTATCCACCGTGGACTAGTGGAGAGACATGTGATACCTTCATGTGAGACAGAGGCAACCGAGGTAACGGAGGCAGGCGGGCGAGTGAGCAGACCATGAAGTTGTTGGAGCTGAAGACGGACCTCGTCAATGTCAGTACGAGTGAGCGAGGAGTCGTGAGCAGCGACGGCAGCCTGTGGACGAGGAGGAAGACCATGCTTGCGATAGCACGTGGCCTCAAGGTGGTCATCCTTCCTGCAGAAGGAACACTTTGGTCGTGGTCGGCCTCCCCGACCGCGGCCACGAGAGCCCCCCCCCCCCCCCCCCCCCCCCCCGAGCAGAAGGTGGAAGGGGTAGTAAGGGCGCAAGAGTTTGCTGAAGGAGATCCGGTGATGGAGGTCCAGAACTATCCGGAGGTGGTGAGATCTTGAGCAACATGGAACAGACATCGGATAGTGATGGAGTAGCCGCAGAGGAGAGGATCTGAGCCCGAATGCTATGAAGATGTGGTGGCACACGAGCCATCATCATGGCGACGCCCACGGCTTCTTTTTGAGCTCGTTGCACAGCAAGATCCGTTGTAGGAGGTTGATGTTGAATCCATGCTTCAACCAGAGTTTTGGCCTGAGCAACAAATGAGGTGAGATCGGTGGCCCCGCCAACATCAAGAGTCTGTAGATCAGTGATGATGTCATACAAGTGATGTAGACTATCCTTCCCGAAATAGAGGGAATGAAGTTCATCCCACATCGCTTTGGTCGTTTCATGGTACATGGCCATGCGATACGGTTCGCCATCAAGAGAGTTGAGAAGCCATGTCTGAACACGACCATCATTTCGCAACCAATCATCAGTAGGAGTTGGAGCAGCTTGAGTCAAGTGATGCAAGAAGCCTTTGAACTGAAGGACACGGCGAACCGAGTGTACCCACTCCACGAAGTTCTTCTTGCCGGCTAACGAGATAGTCGTAATCCGCAGTTCATCCCGGAGTTCTGGAGCAGGAATCGGGCGGTAAGCAGAGGAGGAAGTCGCCTGCCTGGTAGAGTCAAGAGAAAATCCCATGGCCACGCAGTTAGGAGTCTAGACCGGCGGGAAGAGGATCGGCGGTTAGAAGGGGGACCGCGCGGGTAGTGTAGGAGCAGGCCGGGCGGTTAGAAGCGAAACCGCACAGGATGGAAGGCAATGGTCGGGCGGCAAGCACGGAAGAGGCCGCGACCAAGGAAACAGAGCGGGTAGACGGGGAAGCCGCTGAAAAGAGGAGGGTTGGGAAGTCGCACGGTCTCAGTGGCAAATCACTAGCGGCAAGAGACGATGCCGCAACCAAAATGCAGAGCCCGCAGCTGGGAAGTCGCACGGTCTCGGTGGCAAATCACCAGCGGCAAGAGACGATGTCGCGACCAAAATGCAGAGTCCGCAGCGGGTAGAAGAGAAACCAAGGCAAGCTCGCCGCAAAGAGAGACGTGAGTCTGCAGCGGGAAGACCAGGTCAAGCCTAGCGAGAAGAGAAGCAACGCGGGAAGAGGAGCAGAGGACCAAACCGCTCAACTAGCAGAGAAGGGCAGCGACGGTTTAGAGGAGAACTCGCCTGAGCAAGAGAAGACCGCGCGACAAGCTGTCCGCAGGAGCCCGCAGCAGGTAGGCAATTCGCAGCGGGTAGAGGACAGGATAGATCGCGCGAGATAAAAAGGCAGGGAGATAAATCGCGCGGGTAGAGAAGAAGCCATGCAGATAAAGGGGAAGAGAGAGGGCCCCACTTGTTAGAGAGAGGCTTATAAAAGCACGGGAGCCAAGAGGAAGAGAGGAGGTGGAAGCCACGAGAGAAAGGAGGAGGGAGGAGCGGCTAGAAAAGAGTCCAACCGCGCGGGAAGCCGCGGTTAGAAAGAGAGTTATCCGCCAGGGAACTCGCAGGCGGGTAAAAAGAAACAGGCTACGTCCTGTGCGAGAGAAGGAGGCCGGACGATTAGCAAAGGGCTAGCCGCAAGGAGAGACCGATTCCCTCTGATACCATGTGGATAAACCTCAAACTTGTATATACTTTCTCAATAATCAAATACGAGGTATGAATACATATTTATAAGAGGGAGAAAGAGAGAAGAGATCCCTATACATGATATGGGACTAAAGAAGAGAAAAGAAGAAAGCTAACTAAAAGGGCTCCAATATGGGCCTCTTTACATGAGTTTTTTCAACAAACATGATACAATGAGAATCTCTAAATATAAAGATCACTTTGTCTTATAAAAAGAAAATAACCAAAAGTAAATATAAATTCCATGGGAAAAAATGTGATAAAATATCCACTCTATCAGAAAGAGAGGTTTGTGGTCTTAATCCTTGGAAAATGATGCTAGCTTGACTAAGCCTAATGAAACATCACACCAAATATATTAGAATAAAGTATATCTGGCAACTCTAAAATTTATTCTTAAGAAACATTTGAATCCCTTGTAATTTTTTTTTAAAAAGGCAACTGAAACTATAATATAATAATCTTATTTGACTAAAGTTAATAAAGGGTTGCAATTGTCCTTTCAAAACTACAATGAGTTTAAGGCTCCGGTGGTGGTGGGAAAAAGTATATTATTCCCGCTGGAACCGCTGTTTTGGAGGCGTTCGGTTTCTGGATGGTGGGAAAAAAGCTTGCGCCAAAAAAACGTTCTCAGGACTTTTTGGAAAGCATTGAACCCTCCCACATCCAGTAAAGTTAAAATGAGCTTTTTGCATTTTTCATGTTTCTCTTCTCATAGGTCAACATCCCTGTTCTTCTCCTACTGTTTTTCCTACCACAATTTTCCTGACAGCTCAAATCCCACCGCTACTTTTCTTACCGCCACACCCGTCCCAAACAAAGTTTAAGTATCATTTTTATAAACAATTAATTACTAAAACCTACGCTAGGAATTAGCATAATTACAAGTTGCACCCTCTATCTTTGAAATTACAAAAAAATCGCCTGTAAGTTTACATTTCATAACATGCATGAAAAACAATATCCACTTGGGGCTTCCCTCCAGGGGTATTTTTGTGCATGCATGCTATGAAAACTAAATTTACAGGTGAGGTTTTTGCAATTTCAAAAGATAGAGGGGTGCAACCTGTAATTTAGCTACCTTACGGGGGAGGTTTCGGTAAACAACCCAATTTATAAATTCAAAAAAAAAAATCGGGCAAAGCATATTCACCGCTTTCTCCATCAGATGCATCAGCGAGCCTAGATATCGCATCAATAAGTGCTTGTTCATGCTCCTACAAAAGCGCAACTAACATTCTTAGCATTTTGAAAAAAAGTAAACCCTAAACCCAACTCGGAATCAAAAACCTTGTTTACCTTGAGCAATTTCTTTGCCTTCTCAACTTCTACGGGATCTGGGTGACTTGCACTAAAAATTCTCTCAACCTAAAATGTTATTTGAAGAAAACATTAGATTAAATTAAAAGTATTTGTAGTTATGCTGAGATGCGATCACAAAATTTCCTTTTTTTCTAAAAAAAGAACCTCTTTTAACAGACTATCGGTGTTTAGTATCTCAATGTCGTCTGAACCCCTCTTCCCCATTCCATTTTGTGATATTCTCAGGTCTTTCTTCGACTGATGCTTCAGAGGCCCTCCTCTTCCTCGGCCTAAACCCGATGGAACGCCGCTATTACGGCCTGAAGCCTTCTTGATCCCTCGACCAGCCGCACCGCGAACTCCTCGATTTGGGAATGCGGGATCCTCGCCTTCCCATCTAATGTCCTCTGGAGAAATCTGCACTTAAATATATGTTCAAAATTATGCGATGATGAAGACATTCAAGATATAAGAATCAAACAGCAAGAGATTTGACAGAAAGCTGATTGAATATTACAAAGAGGTACTACTCAATCAAAGATTAAGAGTCTATTTGTCTGGGCAGTGAGATTGGGAGCGAAAGGAATAAGAGTGGTGGGAATGGAGCAATTGGAGATGGAGGGAGGTGGCTGTGGCCTCAAAAAAAGCCCAAAAATGAAGTTTTTTTGTGCTGGCGGTGGGATGGGAGTTTACCAAACAGTTTTAAAGGAGAATAGCCTTTTTCTCCCAATGGAGATGGAGCAAAAAATTAAGTACTTATTGCAACTATCCGCATATCAAACCATCAAAATGGTAAAAAAATAAGTATATCATTTATTCAAACAAACATTCATGCCTGACAAATACAATAATAATATATGGGAATACAAAATTGGTGATTGATAGATGGAAAGAAAAGAAGTAGACCAGATAACGAGGACAGAATAAAGAGAGCACCGAGCGAACCGAAATTCGGATTGAGAAAGGCGACCACAAATTGGCATAAACTACTAAAGTTCGAAGTACATCTAATTTGATGCCCAACTAATAGATACAGATAACTGTTGAAACCGGGAACCGATTTCTGTGGAGTTCGAATCCTTGGGGAAGGAGTGACCACACACTACTTCGCCTAACAAGCTTGGCTGGCCGAAGACTTAGAACTAAAAACTGACCCAAGGCTCCAGTACGGAGGTCTCACCACACACTCGGAAGATCTTAGAGCGATTCCCCTCCTTAGCCAATGTTGAGCTAAGGGCATCTCAAAAAGCGTTGTAAGACAAGAGAGTAAGAGAACTGAAAAGCTTGCCTTCTGAGGTACCCCCTTGGGTCTATTTATAAATTTCTGAAAATGATCTGCCAACAGCGTAACTCCGCTGTTCTGAACGGATATGTGCAACACAAACTAGTCTGCCAACAGCGCAACTCCGATGTTCGGGGGGGGGGGGGGATACTGGTAGACCAACAGGGGTGGAGTGGTAAAACATATTACTGGGCGAATGGTCCTTGAAGCTTCCACTCGCCTGGGGCGGCGAGTGCTCGATGGGGATAACACTCGCCGCCTCCACATGGCCTTGGGCGAGTGCGGGCCTGGCCTGCCCCACTTGCCCATTCCTACGAAGAGCCATGGGCGAGTGCGAGCCCACCTGCTCCACTTGCCCTGCACTTGCTTAACCCCAATCTGGGCGAACCGAGCTACCCCAATGCACTCGCCACCCCCTAGCTGACCTGCCTGAGATTCGAACTGCGCCAAATAGCTGGGCTGGCTCCTGTCGATCCACGCTCACCGCACCAAAATGTTGAAACCGGGAACCGGTTTATGTAGAGTTCGAACCCTTGGGGAAGGGGTGACCGCACACTTACTTCGCCTAGCAAGCTTGGCTGACCGAATACTTAGAGCTCAAAACTGACTCAAGGCTCCAGCACGGAGATCCCACCACACACCCGGAAGATCTTAGAGCGCTTCTCCTCCTTAGCCAGTGTTGAGGTAAGGGCACCTCAGAAAGCGCTGTAAGACAGGAGAGTAAGAGAACTAGAAAGCTTGCCTTCTGAGGTACCCCCTTAGGTCTATTTATAGATTTCTGAAAATGGTATGCCAACGGCGTAACTCCGCTATTCTGAACGGATATGACCGGCCCAAATTGGTCTGTCAACAACACAACTCCGCTGTTCGGGGGGATACTGGCAAACCAGCAGGGGTGGAGTGGTAAAACATAATACTGGGCGAATGGTCCTTAAAGCTTCCACTCGCCTGAGGCAGCGAGTGCTCGATGAGGCAAACACTCGCCGCCTCCACATGGCCTTGGGCGAGTGCGGGCCTGGCCTGCCCCACTCGCCCATTCCTACGAGGAGCCAGGGGCGAGTGCGAGCCCACCTGCTCCACTCGCCCTGCACATGCTTTACCCCAATCTGGGCGAGCCGAACTACCTCAATGCACTCGCCACCCCCTGGCTGACCTGCGTGAGATTCGAACTGCGCCGAATGGCTGGGCTGGCTCCTGTCGATCCCGCTCGCCGGGTATGGGGTTGTAAAATAACGTAACAAGTTAAGACTAAAAAATGTCAAGTAGTATCTGACCTCAGGGTAAGGTCCTAAGGGAACTTTAGGATAAATGCTAATGCAATTTCCGATGAAGCCAAACTCGCAATAAGATATTTAATAAAATGATATGATTTGATTTTTCCACAAAAATAAATGCTTTAACATGAAGATAACAAGAAAGAAGTACAAACACAAGAGTGCACGGAATCAAATTACTAATTAAATAAGAAAAATACAAACTTAAATAACTGAACTCAAAGCCAACAATCTAATCTCTCATCAAGTAGAGATTAAGCACAAAATTCAACTATAAAGAAATAGCAAACACGTTTTTGATTCACACAATACTGAAATGGGAGGGATGGAGATGTATATGAAGTGTTGTGTGGAGGCCGAGGTCGAGATCCGGGACTGGTTTTGGACCGCCAGATGAAGGCCAAGCTGCTGACCAGTGATAATGGTGACTAAAAATGGTTCAGGTTTGCCTGAAAATTAGATGGAAGGGGCTGGAAATCAGCCAACAGTTGTTGAAGGTGACTGCCCTGGAACCTGGACACCAACCTGAAATGTTGCTGGGCTGCTGAATGGTGGCAGAGCTACAGTTCGGTGAATGTGGATGGCTGCAGGATCAGTTCCAAGTGTCCCGCTGCAGAAAACACATTTCCTGATGGTGGAATAGGCAGGGGGGCTTGGTCCAGTGGCTGTAGAGGGATTATGGCCGGCTGGGTGTGAGTGGGGGTTTCGGTTCTGATAGGAGATGTTGGTTTGTGGCTCCGGGACTAATTTTGGACCTCCAGATGAAGGCCCAGCTGCAGGCCAGTGATAATGGTGATTGGGAATGGTTCAGATTGCCTGAAAATTAGATGGGAGGGGCTGGAAATCAACATACAGTTGCTGAAGGTGACTGTCCTGGAACCTGGACAGCAACCTGGAATGCTGCTGGGCTTGTGAATGGTGGCTAGGCTGCAGTTCGGTGAACGTGGATGGCTGTAGGATCAGTTCCTGTGAAAATTTATGGGAAGCTGAGAAAGAGGCCGCAGGAACACTCAACAACAACCAAATTCAAGTAGATTTCAGCACAACAAAAGCACAAGAGTCCTAATCTTGAATTCACAAATCTGATTTACAGAGCGAGACATACATTGCGAGACACGATTTTGCAATGTAACCGATGGAAAAGGAAAAGTACAAGCAAGAGTAACCGTGCGGTCTGCAAACTCTAACCGCCCAGGCCGCACAACTGTTAACCGCAAGCCCTGTCCGCCGAAACCGCCCAAGTCGTTAAACCACAACTACCCGTGCGGACAGTTTGTTATTGAATGCAGACGAACTTGAACAGAACCCGTTGATTGATCGGGCGAACAGCTCGACTTAACCGCAACCCCGAGGAAGAGACTTCAGGCCGCTGAGACCGCGAACTGTTGTATACCGCTGACTGTTAACCGCGAACTATTACACACCAAACTTTCACTAGTTTCTTAGCTGTCTGATGCTAGCCGCACAAGCTGCACAGAGTCAACTTCACTTAGTCGCGCCGGTTAGAAAATCTTAACCGCAAGATTAAAGTGCGAGCTAAATTCTCATTATTTTTGTTATTTATGACGAGTCAGTGACTCCTATTTATAGGCGCAAGGAGCAGTGTCGTCACCGCCCATAACGATAAGATAACCGTCCGTCAATCCGCGACTAGCACCATCTATCCGCACAATCGCGGACACCAACATCAGTCCGCCACAAAGACCAATTATCCGCATAAGAGGAAAGAAGGACCAGTCTGAGGACCAGTCTGCCAAGCTGAGCGGATAACAAAACCAGTCCGCGTGGACTTGATCAATCCAGCCACGCGTCCTGAACCACTGTGCCAATGACGAACTATCGGTCTTCGCAACCAGACCGCACAGTTCAGCGGACACTGATACCAGACCGCCCAACGCAGCAACCAAGTCACGCGAACTAATCCAATCACGCCAGCGACGGACTGCCGGACTCCGCCACCAGACTGCACTGAGCAGTGGTCTCCACATCCAATCGGCGTATACTGATATCCACGACTAAGGCCATATACAAGCCTAGTCGAATAGTCGATTTTCACGAATACCAGAAGCAGACCGCACAACCAGGCGGTCTCAGCGAACTAGGCAACAAACCGGACTTGTCACCACCGTGACCAAGTCAACACAAACCAGCGAACTCTGGCACCAGACCGCGCAAGAAGAACATATCGAATTGTGCGGCTAGCCTCCGCAAACCGCGCTAACCGCTTGCCTTCTTACGAGCCAGAGATCCTGAAAGCTCAAGCGGACTTCTTACGAGCCAGAGATCCTGAAATCTCAAGCAGACTGTGCAGTCTCACAATCCAGACCGCCATAGCCACAGTTAGACAAGGCTAACCGCCCGGTTACTTCTCCAGGGTGCTTGCCGAACCAGACCACAGTAAGGAAGGATAGAAGCCGAAATCGGTTGCCCACCATATCCTAGCCGCCAGTCCGCGGCGAACTCTGCGGTCTGCCCAAATCAGACCGTCCACCTCCACCTCACTCTCACTTCAACAAATTTAACACTCCCCCTTGAAGTGGGAAGTGGAAATCACAACAGCTTCGTGAAGATATCCGCGATATTGTCCTGACTCCACACATATTCTACCATTAAAGACCCATCCAGCACCTTCTCCAGAACGAAGTAATGCTCGATCTCGATGTGCTTCGTTCGCGCGTGACAAACTGGATTATTAACCTGTTTAAGAGCACTCTTGTTGTCACCGCGAAGCAGAGTAGGACATCGCACATCCTCATGGATGTCTTCCACTAACCTCCTGAGTCAGATGACTTCCTAAGCTGCCAAGGTCGAAGTCTTGTACTCTGCTTCCGTAGTGGAGACACACTGAATCCTACTTCTTACTACATCACGAGATAGCTGCAGTTCTGCACATAAAGACGTATCCTGATCTCAACTTCTGATCATCAGAATTTCCTTATAATCAGCATCTGTGTAGCCATGCAGCTTGAAGCTCGTGTCCCTCTCGTAAAAGAGGCTCATGTCCGAGGTGAACTTCACGTACTTCAAAATATTTTTAGCCACCGCTAGATGAGCCTTTCGCGACTCCGTCATATATCGACTCACTCAGCCCACAACATAAGCTATATCCGGCCATGTGATCGTCAAATATATGAGACTCCCCACGAGAGCCCGGAACACCAAGGGATCTATAAGAACCCTCCACTCATCACGCCAAAGTTTCAGACCGACCTCCACAGGAGTAGAACTGCTCTTCCCTTCCCGCATGCTGCATCGCTTAACGATTCTCTCCGCATAGCCCTTCTGGGAAACGAGCATGTCGTTCTTCCTCTCAACCTCGAGTCCAAGGAAATGGTGGAGCTCCTCAAGATCTTTCATCTCGAACCTGATAGCAAGCTAAGTCCTGATCCTTGGTACCTCTTCCTCCGAGTTCCCGGTGACGATCATATCGTCAACATACAGCAGCACTAGGACCTGAAGCTCTCCCTTTTCTTAATAAACAGACTTGAATCTGAAACAGAAATACCGCAGAACTGGAGGTATTCTGTGATCTTCTCATACCACGCTCGAGACGCTTGCTTCAAACCATAGAGGGCCTTCTTCAGCTTGTAGACGTGTCCTGGATGTTCTTCAGATACATAACCCGGTGGCTGCACCATGAAGATGTCCTTGTCAATCTCGTCGTAAAGTAAAGTATTTTTTACGTTGACTTGTTAAATCTTCCACCCTTGGCAAGTTGCCAAAGAAATCACCACCCGCACTGAAGTCATTTTGACCACCAGACTAAACGTCTCTTCATAATCCTCCTCGTATTGTTGTGAGAACCCTCGAGCTATAAGACGGGCCCTATACCGTTCGATGTTGCCGTCAGTCTTCTTCTTCAGCTTGTAAACTCACTTGCATGTCACAGGAGTGATGTCTTTGACCTTGGGCACAAGGTCTCAAGTCTCGTTCTTCCCGAGGGAGGTCATCGCTTTATCCATAGCATTTTCCCACTCCTTAATGACAGTGGCGTTTTCAAAGCTTAACGGCTCCCGCTCATCCAAGGAACCTGCGAAGAAACATGAGATGAAACTCACCATGATCCCATCCTTATACCGAGCCGATGGAATAATGATCCTTTCGTACTTCCGCAGGGCTTTACCCTAATCCACCACTCTCGCTGTTTCTTCTGAACTAGCTCTCCTCTCGGGTACACCAGGAGCAACGCTCCCCCTGCTTTCAGGTCCAGAAGCTTCCGCCCCAGAACTAGATGAAACTGGAGCACATGGTGACACATATAACTCCACCAGAAAATCCCGAGCAGCTTGAACCTGCCCACCGTCAGACCTGCTCTCTTGTAGCTTCACAGATGAGCTACCTTGGTATGACGTCAATTTGTCAAATACCACATCCCGAGAGACAATGAACTTCCGTGTCTCAGGATCCATGCATTTCCGGCCCTTCTTTCTCTCATCGTATCCAACGAAGACTAGCTTCTTTGCTTTCGCATCTAGCTTCGTCCTGAGAGTGTCTGGAACATGCACGTAGCAGATTGACCCGAACACCCGAAGATGTTCCACATTAGGCTTCTCCTTTAACATCAGCTCATGTGGAGACTTCATGTTGTTCGGACTGAGGGGCATCCGGTTGATGGCATACGCTGCACAGGTCATTCCTTCTACCCAGAAAGCCATAGAAATGCCTTTATCGTGAAGCCAGGACATGCAGGTCTCCGTCAAATGACGGATCTTACGCTTTGCAACTTCGTTCTGTTGTAGAATATGTGCACAAGTAAGCTCCCTTTGGATTTTGTGTTTTCTGCAGAAGTTGGAAAACTCATTTGAGTTGAACTCTTCACCATTGTCTGTTATCAACTTCATGATCTGCAGACCGAGCCTGCCCTCCACGAGCTCCTTGAACTCCACAAACTTCTCAAATGCCTCTGACTTCTCCTTCATAAAGTATACCCAAATATATCTAGAAAAGTCATCAACCAGAACAAGCATATATCTGTTACCACCAAAACTGGGGGTGACGGTGGGTCCTGTCATATCACCGTGGACGCACTCCAACGGTGCTTTGCATCTAGTTTGTGACTTGTCAAATGGAAGGCGATGAGGCTTACCATACTGACAACCTGCACAAACATGACCGTCTGCAAAGGATGAAAGACTAGGCAAGTCATGCACCAGGCCTCTTACCGGCATAGTCTTCAGCTTATCCATCCCTACATTGTCCAGTCTCTCATGTCAGATAGCAGCGTTATCATCCGCCCTCATTTTATCAACATAGGAACTTGTCGTCAACACGAACAAGTCCTTCACTCTCCTTCCGACATGAGTAACGTCAGCTTTCACAGCTGACACATTTCGGAGAAACTTCACTTCTGTTGGGTCAAACAGAACGTGATACTCAGCGTCAACAGCGTTGGTCGCTGAGAAAAGGTTTTTTTTCATCCCCGACACGTGATACACATTCTTCAAAGTGAGTGGCATCCGATCACTGCTTACAGAAACTGTCCCTTCCTTCTCTACTGCATGAACAATATCATCAGCGGTAATAATAACATCGTTACCTTTGTAATCCTGCAGAGAAGAGAATTTAGACTCGTCCCCGGTAAAGTGATGACCACACCCCGAGTTCACGATCCAATATTCCTTGCGAATGTGACCAAGCTTGTTACACCTGTAGCACTGAGGTCCGCCTCGCTTATTCCTGTCATCATGCTTAGGAGCCTTGCTCTTTTCCTGCTGTGATGAAGAATACGGATCATCGCTAGCAGGTTTCTTCTTTTTTGTGTCTCATCTCTTCTTCTTGTCAGAGAAGAGAGCCTCGTCATCTCCTCCTGAGATCAAAACTCCAGTTAGCTGCCTTACCAAGCTTTCCTGTGAAGCCAACAGGTTCTTCAGCTTAAGCAAAGATGGTTGATTGGGTCAGCTTTGCATAAAAGTAACAAAGGTCACATACTCCTTCCGCAGCCCGCGGATGATGTGCATTTTAAGTTTTGCCTTTAAGATAAGCTCTTTCGTGTCCAACGCTGATATCTTAGCGTAGAGGTTCTTCGTCTTCAAGAAGAATGATGAAATGGACAGATTACCTTGAGTGGTCTTAGCCAACTCATTCTCCAAGAATTATAGCCGAGCTACATTCTTCTTGTTAAACAGGTCATACAAGGCCATCCAGATTTCAGTTGCAGATCGACATCCAATGATGTGGTCAAACAGCTGTGGTGAGATTGCCCACTTGAGAGTAAACTCTGCTTTTGCATTTGTCTTCCTCCAAGCTCTCACCGTCTCAGCATTCCCGGTAACAGCAGTGACCTCTTGCATGTCGTCTCCACTGACGACTTCCCAAAGATCCTCGCCAATCAGATAGTTCTTCATGCAAGACCGACATTTCTTGAAGTCGGTCTATGTCAGGAGCTCAATTCCAAGATCTCTTGTGCAACCCCGAGGAAGAGACTTCAGGCAGCTGAGACCGCGATCTGCTGTATACCGCTGACTGTTAACCGCGAACTGTTCCACACCAAGCTTCCACTAGTTGTATAGCCGCATGATGGTAGTCGCACAGCCTGCACAGAGTCAACTTCACTTAGTCGCGTCGGTTAGAAAATCTTAACCGCAAGATTAAAGTGCGAGCTAAATTCTAATTGTTCTTGTTATTTATGACGAGTCGAAGACTCCTATTTATAGGCATGAGGAGTACGGTCACCGCCCATAATGATAGGATAACCTCCTGTCAATCAGTGACTAGCATCATCTATCTGCACAATCGCGGACACCAGCATCAGTCCGCCACAAAGACCAATTATCCGCATAAGCGGAAAGAAAGACCAGTCCGCCAAGCTAAGTGGATAACAAAACCAGTCTGCGTGGACTTGATCAATCAAGCCACACATCCTAAACCACCGTGCCAATGCTGAACTATCGGTCTCCGCAACCAGACCGCACAGTTCAGCAGACACAGATACCAGACCGCCCAACACAGCAACCAAGTCACGCGAACTAATCCAATCACGCCAACGACGGACGTCAGACTCAACCACAAAACCGCACTGAGCAACGGTCTCCGCATACAATCCGTGTATACTGTTATCCGCGACTAAGGCCATATACAAGACTAATTGAATAGTCGATCTCCGTGAATACCAGAAGCAGACCGCGCAACCAAGCGGTCTCCGCGAACTAGGCAACAAACCAAACTTGTCACCATCGTGACCAAGTCAACACAAACCAGCAAACTCTGGCACAAAATCGCGCAAGAAGAACATAGTGAACTGTGTGGTTAGCCTCCGCAGACCGCGCTAACCGTCTGCCTTCTTACGAGCCAGAGATCCTAAAAGCTCAAGCAGACTGTGCGGTCTCACAATCCAGACCGCCACAGCCGCGGTTACACAAGGCTAACCGCCAGGTTACTTCTCCAAAGTCAAGCGCTTGCTGAACCAGACTGCAGGAAAGAAGGATAGAAGCTGAAACCAGCTATCCGGCAAATCCTAGCTGCCAGTCCGCGGCGAACCCTGTGGTCTGTGCGGTTTGCCCAAATCAGACCGCCAACCTCCACTTCACTCCTACTTAAACAGTTTTAACAGTTCCAATTGTCCCACTGCAGGGAAAACAATTCCTGATGGTGGAATACAGGCAGGGGGGCTTGGTCCAGTAATTGTAGAGGGATTATGACTGGCTGAGTGTGAGTGGGGCTTTCGGTTCTGAGAGGGGATGTGGGTTTGTGGCTCTACGTGAAGGGGTTGAGTGGGGTAAGGAAGGGGGCTTGCAGCAGGCAGCCGGGGTGCAGGGGGGATGTTGGCGGTGGTAGAGGGGTTTGTGGAGGGTGCGTCTAGGGCTTTTAGAGAGGGAAGATGAAGGCTATGGATGGGTATTACCTTGAGGAGTTTGAGCACCTAGGAGTCGTCACCTAAGGCTCCACGACATCGGCACCGGGGAGTGATCGCTGGAATCCGGGAAGAAGAGTCTCCAAAATTCTGCAATGCTTCCATTCAACCCCTAACACCTCTATTTACAATAATAAGAAGACTAAAGCATCTCAATCAACGGCTATGATTGGTCGGTGGGGAAAAATACATAAATACAACAATAATAAACCAAAATATATAAAGTAATATATGATCTCGACTCGCGACGCAGATCCGAACACATCTGCAAAGTCGGATCGGCGATCCGGTCAAGTCCTCCTGCGCGAATAAATGAACGTGGGTCCCACCTTGCGGCGAACCCCTCCTGGTGCACGATCTGATGGATCCCCATCAGAAGGGGGTCGGGTGGCTCCTGGGAAGTGAAAAACTGCAGCTGGGAGGGCAAAACTCGGGATGGTTTAGGGTAGGGTTGCTGGAAAAGAAATCTGCGATGGTAGGCTGTTAGATTTTGGGGAGACGACAAGGAATTTGTGCAGGGAAGAGGGTGCGGTGACCTGGGTTGTTGCTGGAAGAGAGCGGCAGTAGGGCTTATTGCTGGATCTGGGGGGCAGCAATAGGAAATCAGTGAAAGGGGCAGCGTCAAAGCTGAAGGGTGGCTGGGCAGCGGAGTTTGGGAGGGTTGTAGGGTGGCTGGGCAGAGGTTTTGATAAGCTGCAGTTAGAGGGGATTGGAGGGGCGGCTAAGACTATAAAGAGGGGAAAATGAAGGGTATAGGTAGGGCATACCAAGGGGAAGTAAGAACGCACCTAGGAGTCATCACCTAGGACCTCACGGAATCATCACCGTGAGGGGATCGCCGAATTCCGGGAATAGACTTCTCCAATATCTGCAATAGCCTTCAAGCAGCCCCCTACTCTTATCTCTTACATCAATGGTTATGATTGACCGTTAATATAACGGACCCGATTATACTAAATAAAGACTGAAAATAGAATATTATATATGAAAATGAAACTAAACGAAAATCTGGACGCATATGCGGAGTCGGATCGTTGATCCAAAAATGCCAAACATGGCAAGTAGTCATTTGATCCCAAACGGGCCCAAAACGTGTTGCCGTTCCGCATCAAAATTGCTCAAGCTAATTATACAAAATTTCACAATAACATATGATCACAAGATCAAATATGTAGTTGAAGAAACTAGAAGAATGTTTAGTTCTTTCAAAAATGGAGATAAAATAAAATTTAGATTTATTATTGCTTTGAATAAAAAAGAAACCATTCTCCAAAAATTGTAAGGCAAGTATGGGAAAAAATTGACAACCTGGCATAGAGGATGTACAAATATCTAGTAGTATAAAATTAATGAATCAGAATTATTGTCATATGATAGATTGTGAACTTTAAAAGGTGAGAACTTATGAGTCTTTTAAGAGTTGATATGAGAGGAAAACTGTGATTCATGCTTGATATTAGAACAATATAAGATCGTCATGAAAGTTTTAGGTGAGTCTGGGCATAGATCATACATGAGTAAAAAAATCATTCCTGGTGGAATCACGAGGTTCATAGAATTATGAAAGAAAATAAAGATAATATGAAGGAAAGGTCAAAAAATTAAATAGCAATTAGGGTCTGATTGGCGCAACCACAATTGCTTGTACAGTTGCAAGTAAAGTTGTTGCTGAAACTATTTTATTGTTTAGGAAATTCAACTTCCTAGGAGCTCTGCTAGTGTTGATGTACAGACTCATATTCGCTGAGTGGGACCTTGGGCCCAGGTTGGTCAGGTCAGGCGAGTCAAGCGGCGAAAGTCCTTGTTGAAGGCGCTGAGTAAAAGCTCATTCACTCAACGCTTTTAGCCTCTGGCGTTAAGTGAAGTCTTTCCACTCAACGCTTTTCGTCTCTGACGTTGAGTGAAGCCTTTCCACTCAATGCTACTCCCGACGTCTTTTCGCCTCTGGCGTTGAGTGAAGCTTTTCCACTCAACGCTCTCGACGTTTTTCGCCTCTGGCGTTGAGTGAGGTCTTTCCACTCAACGCTCTCAACGCTTTTGGACTTGGTCATGTCTCTTATAAGAGCAGGCGAGTGGGGTAGGCAAACCCGCACCCGACCGAATATTGGCCTTTTGACAGGGCATGCGGAAAGGCTTCCGCCTAGGTGTGCGAGAAGCCTCCTACCCAGTTTGGTCCAGAGGTAAATTTACCTGGCTGCTCCTGGAGGTCTGCATTTAGCTCCTCAGAACAGCGGAGTTTGGCTGTTGGCAGACCACTTTGGACTGCATATAGTCCTTTTAGAACAGTGGAGTTACGTTGTTGGCAGACCAGATACTGAGAATCTATAAAAAGACTCACATGGTACCTTAGAAGGCAAGTTTTTCTCATTTTCTAAAGTCTTGTAGCGTTTTCTGAGGTATCCTTAGCTCAGCACTTGGCTAAGGAGGGGAAGCGCTCTAAGATCTTCCGGGTTAGTGGAGGGACCTATGTGATGTAGCCCAGGGTCAGTTCCTTAGTTCTCAACAACTGGTCAAGGGTCCGAGTTTGGGAGAAGTAGGTGCTAGCTACACTCCAGGGTCCGAACTCTCGTTGGGGCTGATTTTTGGTTCCAACATTTCTGATGCAGTGAGCGTGGACCGTAGCTGATACAAGAAAATCTCAGGCTAAGTCTCATGGCTAGAGGCGAGGATGAAGGAGCAGGCTCGGGAGGCTCTCCACCACCGGCGAGCGGGGTGACGATGGGGATGTTGGAAGACTTCAGGCGGGAGTTCTTTCAGACCATCCAGTTGGCTTTCGCCGCAAGAAGCGACTGGGCTACGCCTTCGGTTCCAGTGGTTGCAGCTACTTCTTTGGACGAGAACGCTCCCGGTCAGCATCCCGGGAAGGAGATTCCGGCGGAGAGTACCGAGAGGGATATCGTCGGGCGGGAACTCTTCCCCGGGCAGGCTAATGCTGACACGGTTAGCGAGCCGAGGCCGCGGGATGTTCCCTCTCGCCAGGTTGTGGGCGGGAGCCCTTTCAGTGAGTTGATTGTCTCTGCCCCGGTCCCCGACGGGTTCAGAGAGCCAGATATGTCTTACTACACGGGCAGGGACGACCCAGTGCAACATGTTCAGTGGTTCGAGGATGTCATCTCCATCAGGCAGATGTTGGACGCCTTCAAGTGCAGGCTCTTCGCCATCACTTTGAAGAAGAAGGTCAGGGACTAGTTTCATCAGCTTCCCGTAAGTTCCATCTATTGCTTCGAAGATCTGCGTCGTGGGTTCCTACTGAGGTTCTCCGCGTCGAAGAAGAGGGAGATCTTGTTCGCCATCAAGCAGAAGCCGGAGGAGACGATGGGACACTATGTCGATCGGTTCCAGGAGGAGATCCTTCTAGTTCCGGAGGTCACGGGGTACACGTTGATGCTCGCGTTTACCCTGGGATTGAGATCTGGGTTCTTGAGCATGGAGCTGAAAAGAATCCCCCCCCCCTCTCTTTCGAAGAGCTAATGGAGAGGGCGGCGAAGGAGATAGAGATTGAAGCGGCCAACCCGGCGTTCCACCCGACGTTCGCCATGAAGCTGGCCAAGTTGGCGGAGGATGATGTGAAGGAGCCAGGAGCAGGGAAGCAAAGAGAGCAGAGAGAGGAGAGGAAGAAAGAAGAGCCCCGAGGTCAGGGGCACCAGGTGCAGCACCAAGGTTGGGGGCATAGGGAGCCGAACAACTGGTTGGCCTGGAGGCCTCAAGAAGGTCCCTCTCCTGCAGCAGCAGGAGGCGATGGCAATCGCCCGAGCAAGGGGAGAGAGAAGAGGATTTAGGGGAGGAGGAAGGAGAAGAGAAGGCAGGGTGGCGTTGCCTTTCTGCGACTTCCATCAAGAGGAGGGTCATGCGACGGTCACCTGCCCAGATTTTCTGGAGATGAGAGAAACCAGGGCGCAAGTTCAACAGCAGCCGCCCGTGAGGATCGAGGAAGTTATGCCAGGAGGAGGAGAAGATAGGTGCGAGGACCGGGCGGATGTGGGAGCCCGATGAGGGATCGGAGTGATCCACGGGGGAGTGGGGATTGAGGTCACCTGTAAGGGGAGCTTCCAAACCATGTACAGGAGGAGCGTCGCCTCGACCTCCCAGACTCCCCCCCCCCCCCCGAGGAAAAAGTCACCTTCTCGTCGAAGGATATGCCCGACTATGAAGACCCGTTCTGTGACGTCTTGGTGATCCAGACGGCCGTAGAGAACTTCACAGTCTCCAGGATTCTGGTGGACAATGGGAGCTCCGTGAACATAATCTTCAAGAAAGCGTTTGATGAGATGAAGGTAGAGGCCCGGAGGATTTTGGCCTCGGATGGACCGTTGTTCGGGTTCTCAGGGGAGAGGAAGGAAGTTGAGGGAGGGGTGGAGCTGCATGTGACGCTGGGGGGTGTCAAGGAATTGTCGGTTCGTCATTGTTGACGCTCCGAGCAGCTACAACGCCATCTTTAGGCGCCCTCTCATCAGCGCCTTCTGTTGCGTCCCCTCCTCATTCCATCAATGTCTCAAGTTTAGCAGTGGAGGAGTCCAGGTCAGGATCAGGGGGGATCCGAAGGTGGCGAGGCAGTGCTATGTGACTGCCGTCAACACCATATCCTGGATGGCAGAGGCGGAGGAGTTGGAGAAGAAGATGGCGACGCAAGAGGAGGTTGCAGAGGAGGGGGAAGTGAGCCTAGGTGAGGCTGGAGAGAAGGATGCGGAGAAGGAGCAGGGAGAAGGAGAAGCTGGGGTGAAGGCCCGGGGAGGCGGAGAAGCGGAGCAACAGGAGAGCCTGTTGGAGGCGATGGAGGTTGAGGAAGTAGGCGGGGAGGAAGAGTTCGAGAGAAAGGAGGAGCCGAGGAGCGGTGGAGAGCAGTCCAGGTTGGAGCCGGCGGAGGAGGTCGTGGAGATGGAGGTCTTCACCAGGACGGGAAAGACGGAGAGGGTACGGATCAGCGGTGGCTTGAGCCCTGAAGATCAGGAGAGGATGCGAGAGTGCATCCAAAGGAACGTCGACATCTTCGCTTGGAGCGCGACGGACATGTCGAGCATCAATGCGTACGTGGCATGCCACCGTCTGAATCTGGACCCCAAGACACGTCCCATTCGCCAGAAGATGAGGACCATCGCCACCAAACTGGAGGAGCCCATCCGCGAGGTCAAAAAGCTTCTCGAAGTAGGTTTCGTCTCGGAGATCCAGTATCCAGGCTGAGTCTTCAACGTGGTAATGGTAAAAAAAAGGGATGGAAGGTGGAGAATGTGTGTGGACTTTTCTTTATTAAATAAATCATGTCTTAAGGATTGCTACCCCCTGCCTCGGATCGACGCGCTGGTTGATTCAACCGTTGGTTTTTCTATTATGAGTTTTTTGGATGATTTTTCAAGTTATCATCATATTCGAATGCATCCCCCCGACATCAAAGATGTCTCCTTCATCACAAGGGAGGGATGCTTCAGCTATAAAATGATGTCATTTGAGCTAAAGAATGTGGGGTCACGTACCAGCATATGATGGACCGGGTTTTCCAAAATCAGAGGGGGAGAAATCTGGAGGTTTTTGTTGATGATCTCATGGTGAAGAGTAGGGATGTGAGTTCACATCTACTCGACCTGGAAGAAACATTCGTCACCCTGCGGAAGTTCAAGATGCGCCTAAACCCCCAAAAGTGTGTCTTCGGGGCAAGCCGAGGCAAGTTCCTTGGACATCTTCTGACCCATGCGGGGGTAGAGCCTAACCCGGACAAGGTGAAGGCTATCATGGAGTTGGAGTCGCCGCGTAACGCCAAAGAGGTTCAGCGCTTGACGGGCAAGCTCGCCGGGCTGAGTAGGTTTCTCTCTCGAGCCGGAGAGAAATGCTCACCTTTCTTCAAGGTGCTGCGGGGAAACCAGAAGTTCGAGTGGACAAAGGAATGCGAGGAGGCTTTCCAGGCACTGAAGGGTCAACTCTCCCAAGCGCCGCTTCTTCAGATCCCGAAGAAGGGGAAGCGCTCTGAGATCTTCTGGGTTAGTGGAGGGACCTCCGTGTTGTAGCTCAGGGTCAGTTCCTTAGTTCTCAGCAACTGGTCAAGGGTCCGAGTTTGGGAGAAGTAGGTGTTAGCTACACCCCAGGGTCTGAACTCTCGTTGGGGCTGATTTTTTGTTCCAACAGTTGATAATTCTAGAAATGTCTAAAATGTTATAGGACAAATATACTTATTAATAGGGATTATGTGAAGATAAAAACTAATAATTTTAATGAAAAATATTGTAAGTTTGTACTGCTTTTTTTGTTTATAAAATAATGAGATTTTGTGATATTTAGAAATTAAGACAGAGATGTAAATTCGCATGCATCTCATACAAGTTTGTTAGTGAGTTTGTACTACCAGAACTAGAATAAAAGTTTATGCTAATGTCTTCCCAATGCATGTGTTTGTTATGATAAACTCTCTCAAACAAAAGGGATACAACTGTCTCAAAACAGAAAAATAAGGATGACTCAAACATCAATGATGAAGTAGAAGCAAGTTCTCCACACTCCTCCCACCCCATGAAGCATCCTCTGCCAGTGTTGAAAGAGCTGAATTCATATTCTCCTTATCCAGGTACCACAAGCCATTATGTCATATGTCAATCTCAAGTCTCCTATCGGTCTCCTTCTCCTGGAAGATCACTTTTGGGATATCAAACAAGACGACACATTTTAGTTGGGATATAATGACATTAATCGATAAGAGATTCATAGAAAAGGAAGAAACATGCAAAACATTGGAAAAAATTAAAGTGTCGGTACATTGCAAAGTACCCTTACCAACCACTGTCTGAACCACGTCATCGGCAGTCTGAATGCGCTCTAGGACTACTAGGGATTGTACGATTGGAAATCCCTAGCATCCCCAATAGCATGTCGAGAGGCACCCAAATCGACTATCCAAGCTAGTGAGCTAACGGCGGATATAGATGCGAGGGCAAGTGTATCATGAGTACTTGTGACTGAGTGAGCAAACGAGGTAACGCTACCCTTGGATGAAGATGCAGTGAGTGCGTCATCAACCATACCCTCATGCTTCATCAACATCAGTTGAGAGTAAGCATCCAAAATTCTTTGCTCCTCAGAGTAACTTGCATCAACCATACTTCTTTCTGCCTCTTCGTCTACTATTATCATATTTGCTCGGTAACCTCCTCTTCCACCACCTCTATGACCCCCACGGCCGCAACCACGACCCCCAAACTATCCCCGTCCACCTGCATCTCGCTTCTATGGTGTCTTAGGGAAGGCATGTCGGAGATGACCTATCTCACCACAATTAAAACAATGTCGTGTCTCACTCTTATATCACGTGTGTCCTGAATTGGTGACCACGAGAGCTTATTTCGCTTCTGAAAGTGCAACGGCGCCAGACTGGAGCCTAATCCAGCTCTCCTCCTGCATCATGGTTGAGATCGCCTCATCTAACGATGGGATTTTTGGTTGAGCGAGTAGCATTGCACATCTTATCTCAATCCAGGGTTCAACACTCATAAAGTGAATAGTCTGTCTCTGAGCATCTTGCTCCCCTTTCCTGCACTCAGGATCTTTGCAACATATAGTTGGTCAGAAATGATCATAGTTTGCCCATAATCACTCCAGATCTGCGGCATACTCCTGCATCGATCGATCTCTGTGTTACAGTGCATTAGATGGACCCTGACATCCAGACCAAAAGAATCACAGAGACAACTTCTGCAAAACTTCAGCTTTTGTATCTAGTAGTTGAAGTAGAACTCCTGCATTTGCATGTCCCGACTCCCGCATAGATCCTCTGTAACTTCTCCCAAACATCACTCGCGGTCTTTATGCTATCCACTGTAACAGTTATAGACGCAACCATTGAGTTTCATAGGCAACTGTGCAGCAGGCTATGTGTAGTCTTCCACTTATTGTATCCAACTGAGTCCTTTTCTGGCTCCCCCTTCTCACCGGTCAGGTAGCCCTCTCGGCTCCTCCCGAAAAGTGTCTTCACCCGAAGCCACCAACTCAAGTACGTAGGAGATCCATCGAGTTTTAGCTCCGCTGGAGTAATATCCAACTTTGTCGGAGGCAACTGTGCCTGAGTCAATCCCTCGCCTTTGGAAATCCGTAAAAACTCAAAGAACACTTTTAGGTTCGCATCCTCCATCTTGGAAACTAGCTTCTCCATGAAGGGCTCGCCAACACTACCCTCTAACCAGAAGATCTCACTTGGAGATCGGATAGCACGGGGAGGGATAACTACACGCTAAAGTTTGCTAACATAGAGCTCCCCACGCCTTCCCCTCGGTCCTTTTTTTCAACTTACTGCTAAAACTCACATACATAGCCTCATGCTTCCTAACTCCAAGGATTTTGGTTTCCTCCTAGTTTCTAACCTCAATACTTGTTGCTGTTCAGAGCTTACAGAGAGCTCCTTCAGTTAGTGTCTCCTTCCGAGTCCTCCCAAGGGAGTCTGCGACCCCTCAAGTTCACACAATCTGGAGAGTATCCGCCCGGACCCAATCTCCCTCTGCTGAGTTCAACTGGTCGTCAAGCTCGCACCTCCTTCGCACCTTCCCGGTTGTTTTCGCACACAACGTTGAGTTTGGCAGATCAAGTAAAGAGGCAGCGGTGTGTCGCTCTTGCTTAGAGTTTGCTCCTATTTCTCGCATGAACTTCAGTTCACTGGAACCAAGCCGCTTCTCTTCCTCGTGGGTCGTGCAACCCCACTCCAGTTCGCAAGAACAAAGCCGCTTCAGTTCGCAGGAACCAAGCAGCTCTTCTTCCTCGCAAGTTCGTTTCTATTCCTCGCGGGTTGCATAGCCCAACTCATTCTCGCACTCCTATCCAGCGATCTCGATCGACGCGATCTCTGGCGTCTTCACTCCCTCCTTCGGCACGAGGACAAGAGCTATTTTGATGGGACGATCGATGACGAGGTTCAAAATTGCGGAAAAGATCATGTTTGACTGTTCGTCTAGAGCGTATTGCCGAACCTGCCTCTGATATCAGGAAGAAATGGAACATTACTTATATTCATTTCATTAAGGAATAGGAAAATCTACATATTTACTCGCAACATTTCTCCCATATATAAACAAACAAGAGGGAGACCAAATACAAGAACGGAGATGTGGACTAAATGCAATGGAGGAGGGCGCTAAACACACACACATACCAATCATCAAATACCAACAGCGATAACAAAAGCACTACTCTTTCAAGGCACAAAACACAACTATGAGACGTATTGAAAACAACTCGGTCATCCTTCTATGCATCAAGTCTCTATGGTTCTACGCAATATCAAATCATTCGTCCTTCAAATGAGTACACTACATTTGGCATTTTTTCATTCCAAAACTTTTGATGAGTATAAACAGGTACAAATTACAACAGCATGTCATATCTTATCTTGAAATGTGTTATAAATTTAAAGGCTTCCAAACATATGACCCCAACATGTCATATCTTATCTTAAAATGTGTTATAAATTCAAAGGCTTCCAAACATATGACCCCAATGCCTGTTTTTCTTCTCCACTTTTGTAAATTGGACTTAAATCAATGAAGCGAACAGCCCAACATCTTTGTTTGAAGCTTTGCAAGGAAATTAGAGCGATGTTGAAGCTTTGATTTCTCAAGAAAACCAAATTCGCAACTATCAAAAAAAGATGATCGTGGATAGTCATTATAGGGAGGGTTCAAAAAGGATAAGATAGTAGATGGAGACTGGAACAGATGCGCAAATAAGAGATGGGAGCCTTTGACTGAAATTTCACTTTAAGCGGGCTAAAAAGAAGAATTGAAGGAGTGAATACCTCAGGTCAGGATAAAGAGAACCCCAACGGAATCACTTCTCTCTCAATTCAAGAAAACAATTGATGGGATAGCAACTAGATAAGGATCAACAATCAAATCATTTTCTATGCACATCCTTTCTGAGGTTGTTACTTATGAAAGTAAGTGAGAATCTATTAAATGTGAGCAAAAAATCTAGATCTTTGTGGTGTATCTTAGGCTATCCTACTCCATCCATCTTGGCTATCAATTAATTATTCAATATTAATCAATTACCTTGAACTGATTAATATTAATTAATCAATTGGGTTTTTTATTAGATTTCTTTTAATTCAAACTAATTTAGGAAAAAATTAGGTATTTTGTTAAGTAATTTGCTTAGGTTTAAGGAAATAGTTTTTCCTTATAAGGGGAAATTAGGTAAGACTTAGGTATCCTTGGACCACTTAGTTTTGTAACTCTCTTGAGGAGCTTCTTGGGAAAACCCCCCAGAGGACTTTAGAGAAAAAAATCTCTTTAGGGGTGCTCTCAATAGTCGGCGGGAATTCATCCCTAATCTTCTTTCTGAGGGTATCTTGCTCTTCTTAAGTGAAAACTTTTGTGTGATTTCCCCTCTTCCCCTCCACCAACACCCCTTAACTTCACAAATTGTAACAATGACTGACATTGCCAATAGCCTTACAAACATCATTATAGAGTTCACGGATCGAGTGTGGGCCGACACTTATCGGACGGGGCCCACACGAGTCTTCATACACAGGAGATGGAGATACTAACGTCGTATAGACGATCCAAACTGGTAGTTACGTTCAGAGTGACGACGACGTATTTTATGTATTTTTATATTATATAAATTAGTGGATTTATGTTACGGACGATGTTGGCCGACCATAGTGGGTTTTAAATCTATAAATAGAGGTTTAGGAATTGATTTTCAGGCATCGAAGATTTTGGAGCAAATATCGGGGCTCTCGCGGTCCCACTGTGCCGATTCAGTGGATGAGTGGATCCTTAGTGTTGAAACAAGGGTAACCACCTCATCTTCTATAACCACCACCTCCACATCAACTACTAAATCGTCCCATAACTACCTTCAACCAACATTAACCCCTCTATTAATGGTTGTTATTATTCCGTCTGAACAGTAACTGCATATCCCATCCCCGAAGCTCCTAGACAATTGTTGTTATTCTTCATCCCGAACGACAAGCGCATGTCCCTAGACAGAATCCTAATGGAATGCTTCAAACCTAGAAACACCCTCGGCCATCACTTTTTGCACCCAAAACCACTACTCTAGCATTCTTACACTTGTACCAGCCCCATTCGTCCCACGTTATTCATTGGAACTACTGTTCTGGGCCTGAAACTACCCAGGCAAACACCCCATACACACCCAGTAGTTGTTCTAGTCGGGAATTGCCCTGCCAACCCCTGAATCCCCTGGACATCCCCAATTACAGAATAAACCAGCGGCAGAACTCGGAAAGCACAACGGAAATTGCAGTTAAGTGTTGTCTAGCCACTGAATCAGCCTCCTGCCACCTCTCTCAATCCCGATTACACATGTAAGTTATAATTTAAAATATATATTGTTTTGTGTTGATTATGTGATGAAAATACATACAATTTGGGATCTTGATTTATAAAAAAATTGCCCAATTTTAGTTCTGCCTAGATGATTATTTTGTCAGACATTTAATGGCATCACTCTCGATTTAAAATCAATTAGCAATTATTCGTTTATTTAATATTCTAACATCAATTGTGGTCGTTTTTTCCGATTTCTTTATTAAATTTAGAACTTATTACTAATTAATGCTGGATAATTGTTTGTGCATTGCATCATTTAGATTCCTCTCGACATTATACTAACACCACTTCATTAAAGTTCCCATTAGGGTCGCAAATAGTACACTCCCTAACTTCCTCCTAGTCCTGTCAAGTCACACTGATCAAGGAAACCCACCTCTTCCAATGATTCATAGTTGATGTTCCAATAAGCGGAACTTTAAGCAATTGAAATGCCTTCTATTAGAGAATATATGGCCGTGCTCCTCCAAACATCACATTTTCATTAATATATTCTCTCCAACTTCTCTTTATGTGATAATCAAGTTGATATGTATGTTGTAGAAACCATGTATTCTGTGAATGCACCAAAAAAACTAAGGTTAATTATCACTTCGCTTGGGATGATTGGGAAAGGAAAGATATTACATTTTTTGATAGAATTCCGCTATCGTAGAATCCAAAATTGCATGATTGAACACAAAATAAAGATAAAATATCGAGACAAGCTCGATTGAAACTTTTGAGGACAGGTTCCCTCTAAGAGTCTTCTCCCCAAGAGAGCCTAAGACTAAACAAGATCTTAAAAGATAAGATATAGACTCACTACCACTCTCTTGTATAGAGGAGTGGGACATACAAATTACGACAGTGTCATAGTACCCTTAGGCTACATAGGAAGAGGGAACATGTTAAGCCTCCGGACGAGGCTAGGCTATTTGGGCAATATTACAAGCGGCGGCAACGGCGTGTGCAAGGCGACAACGGGGCTGAATCAATGGGTTCAGCCCCCTCTTCTTAAATACTTCGGCTCCGGGGGGCTGAACCACATTTGGTTCAGCCCCATGGGGGCCGGCCGGCCCCCTTGGTTGGCCGGTCCTGGGTCCGGGGTTATATATACCCGGACCCCTCTCTTTTGGGGGTATGCAAGAATTATTCTAAAGGTATTTTCCCTCTCATTCTTCCAACCCTAATCTCTAGCTTTCTCTTTCTCTAGTCCTTCTTCTTCTTCCCTAGTGCGTGCTTAACATTTGGTATCAGAGGCTCTTTCCTCCATCATGGTGAATACACGTTCGCAAGAGGAGAGTGGCCGCTTGGAAACCCTAGAGGAGAATTTGATGGGGCTTACCGATTCGGTAGCCGCCATCGAAGAAAATGTCAAAACGTCCACTCAAAGGTTGGAAGAGCGCATCGACGACCGCTTGAACGATATCATGACGCTATTAGCGCAAAACTTGAAGGGCAAGGCGGTGGCGGAGGATGAACCGGGCGGATCTACAGGAAATAGGCCCGAAATGGCCGAACTTGGCGGATCGGGTGCGGGAAGCGCCGGATCGGGGGCAGCTGGCTTCGGACCTATTGCGTCGGCCCAGGCGGGGGCTGGATTTGGTGCGGCGAACCACGGAGGGACGGGATCGGCATGGGGCGGCCTCGGCTGGTCGGGATCGGCTTCAGCGCACACGCAGGGGCCCGGATCGGGGGTTGTCGGCGCTGGTGGGGCTGGATCGGGAGTGGCGAGCATGCAGGGGGGCGGATTTGCTCCTGCGGGCTATGGCGCGGCGGGAAACGCCGCAGGTGGCTCTAGCGGTGTCGGCTGGGCATCAGCGGCCCATGTGGGGCTCGGATCGGGACCGGCAGGCCCTCAAGGGGGCGGTTTTGGGCCGGGCGGCTTTGGCATGGCTGGGGGTGGCTTCGGAATGGCCGGACCCCACGCGGCAAGCACGGGGAGGGCCGGATTTGTGCCGGCAAACCTGGAAACGGCCGGCAGGGGTGGCGGCTTCGCAACTGGGGCTGACGGAAGGGCTGGGACTTTTATCGAGCACGGTCCTTGGAGGCAAGGTCGGGATGGGTTGTTACCCCCACCGGCAGGAAGAGGGCAACCACCAGGCTTTGGAAGGGGGGTGCAATGGGGAGAAGGGGGGCCTTTCCGTCATGGGGCCCCAATGGCGGGACAGTTCCAACAAATTCCGGGCATGGCAGGGGAACGCGGCCAAAGGCCGTACATGGCTCCCAAGTTGACTCGGATGAATTTCCCTCGGTACAATGGGGGCGACGCTTTGGAGTGGGTACAAAAAGCTGAGTTGTTTTTCAGCTATCAGGAGGTGCCAGAGGCTCAGTGGGTGCAGCTAGCGTCCTTCCATCTGGAGGACGATGCTTTCCAGTGGACACAGTGGTTTTTGCGGGGACGGGAGTATGTTCCGTGGGAGGAATTTGTGGAAGGCTTCACGGCTCGCTTTGGGCCTCTGGAGTTTAAAGACTTTGAGGCGTTGTTGCAGAAGCTACGTCAGAAGGGTACGGTGATGGAGTACAGAACGGAGTTTGAGAAGTTGGCCAACCGGGTACAGTGGGGAGAGAGGACACTCCTCAGCTGTTTCGTATCAGGACTAAAGGATCACTTACGCGATGAGGTTCAGGCCTACATGCCCCGTAGTCTGAGCCATGCGATCAGCTTGGCCCGCATCCAAGAGGAAAGGTTAAATAGGCAACGGACCCGCAGTACGACAAGGCATACTACTACACCGGCCACGACCAGGAGAGAGCCTCCATTGGCCGGCCGACCGACGGTGACACGGTTATCTTGGAACGAGTTACAAGCACGGAAAGAGAAGGGCCTTTGCTTTAATTGTGATGAGAAAATTCACGCCAGGGCACAAGTGCCAGAAGGTTCAGGTCTTTATGTTGCATCAGGAGGATCAGCTTGATGAGGACGTGTTTCCAGAGGAGGAGTTGGAGTCTGGGGGGGACTTAGATTTGACAGAGTTGGGTGTATCCCTACATGCCATGGAGGGGTGCAATCCACCCCCACTTACTATGCGGCTGGCGGGTAGGATTCGGCAGGAGAGGGTGACCATTCTGGTGGACAGTGGGAGTACTCATAATTTTATTCATCCAGATGTGGCACAAAAGGTGGGGCAGGTGATTGACACAGGAGCTGCGTTCCAGGTTATGGTTGCGGACGGCAGCAAATTACAGTGCCAGGGAGTGTTGAAGGCGGTGGAGCTTCGGATGCAGGGCTATGTGGGGTGCACGGATGTCTATCTCTTACCGATCCGGGGCTCAGATATGGTGCTGGGCGTGCAGTGGTTGCAACAGTTGAGGAGGGTGACTTTTGATTGGGACCAGATGACGATGGAGTTCTTGCAAGGGGAGCGACAGTTCTGTTTGAAGGGGCTTAGATCTTCTCCGGTCAAGGAGATCTCCCTTCGCAGCTTACAGCAGTTTGAGGAGTCCAGTAGTCTGATGGCCGTTCTGTTGGGGGTGAGGTCTGACGAGGATAGACCGACGGAGGTTCCTGACCAGATGCGGGCGTTAGTAGAGGAGTATGATGACATCTTCCAGGAGCCGAGTACACTTCCACCGTCACGATTCCGTGATCACCAGATTGTGCTGAAGACCGGGGCGGAGCCGCCCAACATTTGTCCATACAGGTATCCCCACATGCAGAAGGCTGAGATCGAGCGCAGTGTGAAGGAGATGCTTGATGCAGGCATTATACGGCCTAGTACCAGTTCCTTTTCAGCACCGATTATCCTGGTTAAAAAGGACGGATCTTGGCGTTTTTGCGTAGATTACCGTGCCTTGAACAGTGTTACCGTGAAGGACAAGTTTCCGATTCCCGTGATAGAGGAGCTGTTGGATGAGTTGAATGGGGCGACTCGGTTCACGAAGCTGGATTTGCGATCCGGCTATTATCAGATTCTTATGAAGGAGGAGGACGTGCATAAGACGGCCTTCAGGACCCATGACGGCCACTATGAGTTCTTAGTGATGGCGAATGGCTTGACGGGGGGACCGTCTACTTTTCAGGCCAATATGAACGAGATTTTTCGGCCATTCCTGCGACACTTTGTCTTGATTTTCTTTGATGACATTTTGATCTACAGCGCTACTTGGGAGGATCATCTACGTCATGTGGCTCAGGTCTTCTCTACCCTTCGGCACCATAAGCTATATGCCAAGATGTCCAAGTGTTCTTTTGGACAACAGGAGGTGGAGTACTTGGGGCATCTAGTTTCAGCTGACGGGGTGAAGGCCGACCCACGGAAGATCGAGAGTATGATTTCTTGGCCACGGCCTCTGACCATCCGGGCGTTGAGGGGGTTCTTGGGCCTCACTGGGTATTACCGACGTTTTGTGCGGGATTATGGGAAGATTGCTCGGCCACTTACGCAGCTGCTACAAAAGGATGCTTTCTCGTGGCAGGGTGAGGCCGAGACCGCTTTTCAGGCGCAGAAGAGGGCAATGACGACGACTCCGGTGCTGGCACTTCCAGATTTCACTAAGGAGTTTGTGGTAGAGACGGATGCGTCCGGCGTGGGAGTGGGGGCGGTCTTGATGCAGGAGGGGCGGCCAATCGCCTTCTACAGTAAGGCCTTGGCTCCACGGACACTGGGACTATCGGTGTATGAAAAGGAGATGCTGGCGGTTATTCATGCAGTGGCCCTATGGCGGCCATACTTGCTGGGACGTCGTTTCAAAATCCGGACCGATCATCAGAGCTTGAAGCACTTCCTGGAGCAGCGGATTTCTTCCCCCCTTCAACAGAAGTGGGTCACCAAGTTGTTGGGATATGATTATGAGATCGAGTATCGACCGGGGAAGGACAATCGGGTGGCTGACGCCCTCTCGCACTTACCAGAGGGGGCCTTGGCGCACATTTCTATGCCACAGTTGGAGTCGATGGATGAGATTCAGGAAGAGGTGCAGCGAGATTCCGAGTTACGCGTTATTGTGGAGAACCTGCGGCAGGCTCGTGAGGCAGCCCCTGGCTATCACTTACAAAACGACCGGCTATATTATCAGGGACGCGTGGTCATTCCTGCCCAGTCAGCTTGGAGGACGGTGATGATGCATGAGTTCCATTCGTCGCCGACGGAAGGTCACGCCGGTATTCTTCGCACTCTCCAGCGGGTTCGAGCAAATGTGTTTTGGAAGGGAATGCGCCGTGACATTCAGGAGTTTGTGCAGAAATGTGAGGTGTGCCAAAGGCAGAAATATGAGACTACTTCCCCAGCCGGGCTACTCACTCCCTTAGAGATTCCGCATCAGATCTGGGATACGGTTTCTATGGATTTCATCGATGGGTTGCCCAAGTCGAAGGGTAAAACGGTTATCTTAGTGGTGGTGGACAAGTTGTCCAAATATGGGCACTTCCTTGCTATGAGCCACCCTTACACAGGCGAGTCTGTGGCGGCTTTATTTGTTCGGGAGATTGTTCGATTGCATGGAATTCCCCGGGCGATCATTTCCGATCGGGACCCTACTTTTGTTGGCAGATTTTGGACGGAACTCTTTCGTTTGCAGGGGACTTCATTACGTTTCAGCACGGCTCACCATCCCCAGACTGATGGCCAGACGGAGGTCTTAAATCGGGGCGTGGAAACTTACCTGCGCTGCTTTGTCATGGATGAGCCAAGGACATGGACCACCTGGTTACATTGGGCGGAGTACTGCTTCAACACTTCGTATCACTCCGCTAGCAAACTCACTCCCTTTGAGGTCGTCTATGGTCGGCCACCTCCCTCCTTGAGCAGTTATGAGCCAGGTAGTACCGCAGTGGCAGCAGTTGATCGGGCATTCCGTGATCGGGATCGGACCCTCGCCACCTTGCGCGAGAATCTTCGGGCGGCGCAGGATCGTATGAAGGCACAGGCGGATCGACATCGGACGGAGAGAGAGTTCCAGGTGGGGGATGAGGTTTTCCTTAAACTTCGCCCTTACCGGCAGTTATCTGTGGCGCAAAGGACAAATCAAAAGTTGGCACCCCGCTACTATGGACCCTTTCGGATCACGCGGCGGGTCGGGCCTGTTGCGTACACCTTGGCGTTGCCCGCGGGCTCACGGATTCATCCTACCTTTCATGTCTCCTTGTTGAAGCGGAAGCTGGGTGATGCGGTTCCGGTCTTTCCCGCTCTACCAGAGGCTACTAGTGGAGGCGAGCTTCGCCCAATTCCGGAAGATGTATTGTTGATCAAATGGAAACGTCGTGGCACGGCGTACTGTCCAGAGCTGTTAATCAAGTGGAAGGATCTCCCCGCGGAGCACAATACTTGGGTGGACTTGCTGGAGTTTCGGGAGCTTTACCCCGATTACCACCTTGAGGACAAGCTGGCTTTTGATGGGGAAGGGAATGTTAAGCCTCCGGACGAGGCTAGGCTATTTGGGCAATATTACAAGCGGCGGCAACGGCGTGTGCAAGGCGACAACGGGGCTGAACCAATGGGTTCAGCCCCCTCTTCTTAAATACTTCGGCTCCGGGGGGCTGAACCACATTTGGTTCAGCCCCATGGGGGCCGGCCGGCCCCCTTGGTTGGCCGATCCTGGGTCCGGGGTTATATATACCCGGACCCCTCTCTTTTGGGGGTATGCAAGAATTATTCTAAAGGTATTTTCCCTCTCATTCTTCCAACCCTAATCTCTAGCTTTCTCTTTCTCTAGTCCTTCTTCTTCTTCCCTAGTGCGTGCTTAACAGAACATGTGTCAAGGAGGTCTTATCTATATCAACACTCCTCACCCAAAAATCGACATTGTCCTCAAGGCCAAGATCCGTAGGAGTCATCCACGAGTGTCAGGAGATCTAAGTCACCGAAGTCAGGACCATCGTCTTCAGTTCCTAGCAACACGTGTCTTTATAATGGTATATGTGGGTGGGCGAGTACAGTTGTTGGCGGCGAAAGCAAAGAACCTTACGGAGAAGCTCGAGTTGTTGCTGGTGAGATAAGCGTTGGGGTGGTCGGGGTGCCGGATGAGGCAAAATGGGTGGGACTGGCAGCGGCAGAAATGGGCCTAGCAGCGGGGGCCCAGGTAGAGTCAGGTGGACCAAGCAGGTAAGAGGTGGCGGTCGTGACAGCAGTTGTTGGGGTTGTAGAGACAAAGAGGGAGGTTGAGCTGTGGAGAGTTCTTCACTGAGGCAACGAGCTTGATACATGGCGTGGGAGAGAGTAGTCAAGTTGTGGGTCCAAAGGTGTGCCCGGTGGTGACGTTGCATAATCCCAAGAAAGTACCCTGAGTAGAGGTCTGGAGATAGACCAGGTACGTGCATGGCTACCTCAATGAATTAGTCGATGTAGGTGGCTACAGTGTCAGATTTATGCACGGAATAGAGGCACTCATAGGCATTACCCGTCCGGTGGGTATTATAGTGGTAGAGGAGTTCCTCCTTAAGTTTGGGACATATTAGGTCAGGGACCTGCTGGCACGTGCAACACACCCAATGGAGCGCCAAACCCTCCATATAGATAATGTTCAAGGGAATTTCTGATGGGTGGGGGTGGACTAAAGGTCGAAGAACTATTCGGCATGGGCGATCAAGCTAAGGGGGTTAGTGTCGTTGAACACAAGAATCTCGATCCGGCGAAGGTGGGCCAGATGGATGTCCGAGCAGGGTGGAGAAACCCCATGTAGTCAGCGAAGGACCGAGGGGGTGCGACGGTGGTGTCGGAGGGGTCGAGGGGTGGCCACCGTGGCCGCGAACTCACGAAGGTGGAGAGTGAGATCTACAAGTTGAGCTCAAGCCGATCCAAAAGAGTGGATTTGGTAAAGGCTGAAGTGAAAGGGTCCTCATCAGCGTGGAGAGCCATGGAATGTGTTTGGGTCATGTAATGAATGTGCAAAAGGAAGAAAGGATCAGAAGTGGTTGTTGGGTGACAAGGATGCATAGGAAGGGGCGTGAGGCGCTGAGTGCGACTGAAACAATAATCGTGGTGCGGGAAGCGGCTGGGTGCGATGTTGGGCATGATGGAGGTGCACCGATTGTTGGAAGGAGGCAAGGGACTGGGGAACAGATTGGACGCGAGGTAACGCTGAGGAGCCATGCGGTTAGATGATGCACGTGGAAGACGCACGAGAGAGAATACGCGGCGCAGTGGGCGTGGGCGAGATCCTGGGCAAGTAGGGACGGATTGTGGTTGTGTGCGGACGGGAGTATCGTTGTCGATTGGCGGTAGATAGCAAGTTGGATAGTCGAGCGCGCAAAAATTGCAGGAGAAACAGGAGACATCAATGTAGACTGTGGCGTGGGGGCGATCCAAGAGGGAGGCAATCGATGCAGGATGAGGAGGCCGACGTGTGCATGTGAGGTCGACGGGGATCAATATGACAGAGTTGGTTAGCAAAAGCAATGAGATTAGGGTTAAGAACCCTAATTGTTAGGGCAAGTCTGACCAATTGATAGAAGCTCGCTACAAAGAACCAAAATTGCATGACTGAACACAAAATAAAGATACAAAAATCAAAACAAGCTCGATCCAAATTCTTGGGGGCAGGTTTCTTGTAAAAGCCTCTCTTCAAAAGAGCTGAAGACTAAACTGGATCTCAAAAGATAAGATATAAAGGCTAACAATCAGTCCCTTATATAGGAGATTGGGCCATACAAATTACAATAATGCCCTTAGGCTACATAGGCAGAGGAAACATGTGTGTGGGATGTCCTATCCGTATTATTGCTTATGTACGATATACCATCATTTGCATCGTCGGTTGATATTACAACTAATGATTTGCCTCCAAAGATATTCCACGTCTTGACAGGCTTGGCTTCAACAGCATCATTGTTCTACTTGTGCTAGGATACCTATTTTACTTTATCTATTTGTAATATAATTCCTAATTGTAAAGATCAAAATTTATTAGAACTTACCGTCATGTATTCTACAGTCCTTATGAGACATCAATACAAATAATTCATAAATTCTGCAAAAAAAAACATATAATTTAATAATCTAATTTCAATCTCAAGCAAGTTTTCAAAATTTAGAGTTGGGTTGGATTAAAAATCGATAGAAAGGAAGTATTTAGGCATAAAAAAATTTCCCTCCACAAAAGCGGTAGTGAACTTGACTACAGAACTTAGTGCAAAATGATCATTTACATTCAGACTTCTGTATGGTACTTCAATCCACCACACGTAGTAGAACTGTAGAAGTAACCTAATGTAGAAGAGAAATGCTAGAATATCAAACTGTATTAGTATATTTATATATATATATAGATGAGTGACAGTGCACGGGGGCCCCCGTGCCTCGCGCGACAATATCTTACCCGCCCCCGACGGGCTGCCCATCTTTTAATTTAATTTCCTTATTTAAAAATATATTTTTTTATATTTTAAAATTATATAAATTTATTATATGTCAAATTTATTTTCTTGGAAAATTTTAAAAAAATAAAATGCGTTCATGATTTTGTCCGCCGCCAGCCTGCCCAGCATCTGGATAATCTGGAATGCGACGTGGCATACCTTGTCCATTCGCAACAAAATCTTTTTTGTGTGCCGGTAAAAAAAATATCTTTTTTTGGAGAGAGAGACTATTTCACCAATCGAGTCACGGGTATCTGACATCTTCTCACAAAGTTTTTGTCTCCTAGCTGTTCGGCGCCAACCGGCGGACTCGCCAGACTCCATAGGAGGGTTTCTTTATATATATATAGTATATATATATAAGAAATCCTCACTATTGCTTCTAAATTGGCATAAAAAAAATACTAATAAAAGTAAATCAATATAATTCAATTATAGTAAACAGATAAACAATTTCACCTCTTTGAGATTGACCCATTCCCACGTCTCATTATTTGTGTTAATATCATATACAAGAGTATGAATCCCCTGGAAATCAATGGAAGGAGTGCTAAGGGCTGAATCGCTATCAAAGGCACACATAACACTAGTTAAAATGCAAAGCGCGCACCTTTTGTGGATCATAGTCAGTAATAACAGCCTCATAGAAGCTATTATCTTCAGGCCACCTAGTCATTACTTTTCGTCCAATCATGGGATCATATGCTGCAGTTTCAGCCACCTCATTTGCTGCAATGACACCAGGAACAACCCTATTTGAGAGATGGCCTCTTCCACTCGCACCGGAGGAGGGGATCTGAAATGATTCCATGCAGCAGGTTAGATGGGAAGTAAAGATATTGTAACCAAAAATGCGTGACATAACCAAGTGGAGGAACATAAAATCATATGTAATAGTAGCGTTGATAGTTGACATACTGTTTTAGGCTTTTTTCCCTTGGTTCCTGAAGCTCCATGTTTTACACTTGATATTGCTGGCTGCATGGAAACACCAACAGTTTGGGAATGCATTGCAGGTGATGGCACGGTGAGAGACAAAGAAGGCAAGGGCTGAGAGGTAGTTTTCCTCTTGCGAGACCCTGAAACACTAGGACTGGGCAGTGAGTCAGGAACAGGTTGTGCATGATTCATCAAAGCAGGTTGCCTCCCTCCTGCCTGTCTCCATTCCCTTTTACAGACCAAATAATTCAAACTAACAATAGGAACAGAAACACAAAAATGCATACTCACAGATAATCTAGTTGAAATTTTTGATAATCAACAAACCTTATTCTCCTAATAAGATCATCTGTGTTAACCATGCTTAATAGCTCACGGTGCTCTATATCGGATACTTTTAACTCTGTTCTCAGTTCAGTTATAACAGTTTCCTTCTCCTGGGGAATTCATTTCATGAAAAGATGTGTTAAAATGAGCAAAAGAAAACACATGTACAATAGTGACTTTATTTGGATAGAATTTGCATGAGATGTATACCCAAGTAAGCAAATCTGATTGAGCCTTGAATGCCCGAAGAACCGAACTGTATGCTTCCTGCTCCAACTGATGTATCTGACTCTCCATATCAGGCAGGGTCCTAGCGTATGGAAGGGCGGTGCCAGTCCTTCCATTTACTGCAAATCGACCTCTTGTACCCCTATTCTGATGTGGTGGTGGAAGATCATCATCAGTTCCTGCAAACAAAGCCAAAAAAACATGAAAAAATGACTCCACAAGATAAACTTGATTGATCATAAATGAAAGAAATGAATAGTATCAAACATTAATGTTAACCATGCCTGATTTGGTTCTCTGGACACTACATATGCAAAAATATCCGACATTATAGCACCTCAAAAGAAGGTAAGTGCCAGCTAATAAAAAGGTCAAAATGTCTGGTTTTGTTTACTAGAGCAAACATTCCTTCTAGAATAAATATTCCATATTGTGGCGGCTTCAAAGAATTTAAGCAGCTAAATACTATCAGAATTTCAATAGCGAAGGGTTCGATTCCGGTGAGGGAGCCAACGCACCGGAGATTGCCATTGGTGGAAGTGGACGGGTTTGGAGACGGACAGGTTTCTCCGTTTCCCTCGAGAAAAACGGGAGCAAACGCCACCGGTGGCGGGAAAACAAATGCCCCAGAGGGCTCCGCCGGTGGCGTTTGCTCCCGCACTAGAGGCCCGCCAAGCAAAGCCTAAAATATCATATCTAGATTTTTAAAGCACAAAATTACTATATTTAAAATGAAGTCATTTAGTGCGGCAGCCTAAAAAATTAAGAACAAAACACTGTCTTCTATATAGTGAACAAGAAAAGTATTTTAAACTTAAGAGTACGGACATTCCATGAGCAACAAAAAGACATTTTCTGTTAAAGCTTAGAAGAATTTAATAAAGTTTATAATGTCAGTTGTTTAATGATAAGCAGTTCTACTTTTGACTTTCAGGTCATAAACTTGTCATAACAGCAAAAAAAACGGTTCTTTAATATAGCAATTGTTTTACTTTAACACTTAAATGCAGGTTTGAAAACCATCATGTGTACTCTTCAACTGCTGCTTTCACTCCTACAACTTATCACTTAAAGCTGAGGCGTGCCTCTCCGATAAGAAAATTAATCTGCAGATCTATCACAAAGATGAAAAATCTCCCTTCTAACAACTAGTCAACATTAACACAACTTTGTCAACATCTCGAGTTTAATTTGTAGAATATGAGGTTAAGCAGCACCCATCCAATCACACTAGTACATCATGTATTTCCTTATAATTTCATTCCAAGTCTTTATTGGTCTACACCTCCCTCGTTTAACATGTCTAGTGACTAGACTCTCACAACGCCTAACAGGTGCCTCTAATGGTCTCCTTTGTACGTGTCCAAACCGCTTTTAGCATCTTCTCTGCAATTGGTGCTACTCTTGTGTGATACATTCATTCCTAATTTTATCTAGTCTCGTGTGTCCACACATCCACCTAAGCATTCTCATCTCCAACACTCCCATTTTTTGCACATGTACAATTCCATCCAAACGAGCAGACCATATAAATGATTTCACCAATGTAACAGCTAAGCTGGGGTTGACATCAATAAGATATATTTAGAAGAAGAATCTGGGAAAATTTGGCATCTCTGCTACACTAGTAATATCATGTTGATCACTTTCAAAGGGTCAGTTTTAAGAGCTCTAAAAAGTGTACATAAACTGCCAACTTTCTAACCTAGCATGACGCAGCCTCGGTCGTCGATGACCAGCTAAAACCCTAAAAATATTCCCTAATATCATAACCCGGGTGGAAGAAGTAAAAAAATTATACCTAGCAGGCTACAAAGAGAATAAATTTCATTTCAAGGAATGAAAAACATCAAAACCATAATAAGCCTAATCATCGGGAGTCTGATTGCTTCTCTTCCAGCAGCTGGATACGTCGAGGAGATGGGACTCCAAATTAAAACCACGCCAGAAAACAACATCAAAATTCACTGCAGATACAAATGCCAGCCCTGAAAACCGCCGGGAAAGGCCGAGAGATGACGAACGGGTCGAGCAAAATACAGTTGTTAGAGAACTCACCGCTGCTGTCTGAAGGGCCATACTCCATGGAAAGAGACCCCGGGAGAGCGAGAAGTCGAGATGTACAACCGCCCAGTAAAAAAGACAGAACGCCTTAGATTCCACTCCTTAACAAGGGTTAGATCTCGCGGCTGCCTGTAGATTCATCCTCCAAAACAATAAATTTTCCTAGCATTGGAGCCGGGCATCAATTTGAGCTCAGGCTGATCGGATTACAAAGCGGCTGAGATGAAATTTACAGCACGAGAGAGAGAGAGAGAGAGGGAGAGGTTGCGATTGGTGGGAGTGATCAGTCGGCAGCGCGCGGAGAGAGAGCCTGATTCAACGATATTTCGGCAATTCCAAATGCTCCGGTGGCCCTAAATTCCTTAGGGCAAAATCCTACATTATACAACGCATGAATATTTTTTTAGGGATCTTTGTTTTGAATTGAGGGGGTCATAGTTATAAATGTAATGAGATAAATAATAACACAATTTCAATAGTTGCATGATATTTCTTCAAAATGATATATTGGGCTAAGTAGTCATAGTGATCATCACCATCTCAACCCCAAAAATTGTTTGGGTCATAAAAATTGTCACAAAAGTTATAAACACGGATCCGTTTGGTGTTGCGGTGGCGGTCCGAATGTGATGGTTTATGAACCATCGTTCGTGAACGTCCGATCTCACCTATTAAACTTCATCCATTTTCATGTTCAAAACTAGTTTTTTTTGTGGAGGTGGTAACCACTTTCATGCCAAACAAGTATGATGGTGTTGTTTTTGTTCAAATTCACCGGAGCAAATAATCCGTGTCAAACAAAACCAAAGTGTCATAGTTGCGCTTACCGTCACAATTTCATGCACCTTAGTGCTCAAACGTCACAACAGTCTGAACAAAGCTCCACTAAAAAGGCATGCCTTTGAGTTCATAGGATTTGTGATGTATATAATTTAGGATAAATATATTTCTCAAATTTTAGGAACTATAGACAAAGCATATATCGTTCATAGCATAAAATATTTACGAAAATGAAATATCAAGTGTGGTATTTTTTTAGATCTGTTGATTACTTTTACTCACGCAAATTAATATTATTTTATCGAAAAATAAAAAGAATGATTGATTTGCAAAAAGATAAAAAATAACGATTAAACTATTGATAAAATAAAGATTGGCATTTGATCTAGAATCTCTTTGAATTAAGATAAACTTTCATGAAATAATAAAATGCAAGCTTTTAAATTAATTACTTCAAGTGTGGAGGTTTCCAAAATACGAAAGCGGCTCTCTCGAGAATACGCTCTTGATTAACCTTAGGTTGATCGAATAAGACCTCTCGGCCAGTCGAAACCCCTAAACTTGCTTTATGTGGTGAACCTCTTTACTGGATTTGACTTGCATCTGAAAGATTCATGTTGTCCTCTCTCGAGAATTGCATGCAACTCTTTTTATCTTTAAGTGATTTTCTCGTATTCACAACCTCTCAGTAAAATCTAGGATATGGATCTAAGATCGAAAAATATATTCGCGACATATGAATTCCATGCAATTAAATTAAAAGATAAATCGAAGTGAACAAAATAGAGAGTTTGATAATTTTGAGAAAAATAAAGCAAGTTTATTTCACTCCAAAGTTTATCATGATCAAGTGCAAAATAAAATTTAGCTACTAATAATGATAAGAGAATTACACAAAAAAGGTAGAGAAAGACATGATTACAAAAGTAAAGAGTACTTGAATTAAAAATCTACCAAAGCTAAGATTATATTATGAAATAGAAAATACATAAAAGTAATGCAAAAATTCTAAAAAAAATAAACTCCAAAATCCTCCTCCCCAGCTCCTGGTCTTGCTTGAAATTTATAGAAAATTTTGCTAGTGAGTCACGCACCAAGGTCACGCTAGTGACCTAGGGCGTGTAAGGTACGGAACCGACGTCTTGAAAGCCCAGGAACGTTGGAGAAAAATCGCCAAAATTAAGGCTCTGTTTGGGAGGACTTATTTTCACCGGTCAAGCGGTTACGACCGCATGAACCGGGCCTTAATTATGGTCCGGTTCATGCGGTCGTAACCGCTTGACCGTGAAAATAAGTCCCCCCAAACGAAGCCTAAGTAAATTGCATGTAAGGTACGGAATTGCCTCCATAAAAAGCTCGGGAAAAACCGTCAAAATCTGTTGATTTGCAGGTCATGCCCCCGAGTCACACCGGTGACTTTTGGGCGTGTACTTAGAAAAAGTTACAGAATTACACCGGGAAGTTTTCTAGAGAAAATTGAATTTTTTTCCTGAGACACAACCATGTTCAAGCCCATGTCACATCTGTGACATGGGGGCATGTACTTATGAAACTCTCCAGATTTGCAGAGGACGACGTACTCTTTCCATTGACCGGTTGCACGTCCAGTAACTCTTCATGGTTTGAAAGTTATGATTATTTGAAATTCAGTTATCCGCGACCAAAAGTGCTAATTTTCTACAAAATACCTTCATATCGGGGTCATTGACTTAAAATTGCTATTTGAATCACAATTATACCTGAAATTAGAAAAGAAAGCAAATTAGACATATATTAATATAAAATTAAATAAAAAGTGATTATTTATTAAATAAAAATTATACTAAAATAACTATAAATAATGTACTATTAATTTACAATCACATTTATATGGATGGAGATTGGCAAGAGCCTATTTGAGGAAAAAAAATCGGTCCGACACTCGAACCGTAAAAATGGTCTAAGTATAATTTTTCTTACAGCTGTACCCTACCATCATTTTCATCCTCGTCTTTCCTTTTCGTCTTTTGAAATTCAAAATTGCTCCGTCTAAACCCTCGTCAGGAAAACCTATCACCAGAGAAAAGAAAGATCGTGCCCCCTAACTCTTCAACCACGCGAACGCAGAGGAAGTAGAGGAACTTTCATTTCCTCCCTTTGAAATTCAAATATGCTTCGCTCAAACCCTTGCCGCGAAAACTCTATCGTTGGAGAAAACAAATTGTGCCCTAACTTCTCGGCAACGCGAGCGCTGTGGACAGAGGAAAATTTTCCGACACTCGACTGACACGCGGAGCTGTGAGGGGCGTCGAGGGGACTAGGGTTTTCAGTACTATTGCAACTTGCAGAGGCCGACCGTTCCGACCATGATCCTGCGGCTTTGGAAAAAATTTTGTTTTGGATGGATTTTGATAGAAACGAACTTGAGTCACAGAGAGCTGTGAAGTTTGGGAACTGTATTTGAATTATATCATGTGAACTGTATTGAATTACTGGTGCTTTACATTAGTGTTTAGTTTATCTCTTGAGTGTTTGTATATATCTTCATATAAAGTAAATTTCAATTTGGATGATTTGTATAGATGCTGAATTTGAGCTTTTAGTGATTTGTAAGAATTGCCCTTGTTTTTATACAACTTATTTTTGGTTGTTTTTTTTTTGGTCAAGCATCATGTCCGGCTGGATATATAATGCATCACAAACTTGCATTTTTTGGCCAAGCAAGCGTCCTGTATGTCCGGCTGGATCTATACCGTATCAGAACATGGGCATTTTTCCCCTAAGTTTTTCTATTATCTCTGGCTGGATCTATCCAGTGATTGAACATTACACTATTTATGCTTAAGTTTTTTGGGTTATTTTTGATTGTATTTATCCCAAATTATAACATTGATTTATCAATTTGTATATGCAGATGGAAGGTCAATCAACATGTACATACTTGAATACTAGATGCGTCATTTTCACATTTAAGACACATGCAGAACCCTTGGTGGATGTCCTTTCAGAGGCCTCAAGGTAGATGTTAATAAACTCCTCGTTGATGCATTTCTTTACCATACTCGACCTACCCCAAATATTTCACTTCTATACCGACTCATTAGGTTGTATTGGACGGACAAGGTTGTTTTTTTATTAGGCTGTTATTACATAAGAATGACTGTCAATTAGGCGGCGCTGATATTTGGTCTACCCAATAGGGGACTTGATTATGACTTCAGGAGATTATCATTATCAAATGTGACACGAGCCAACTTATTAACCCTCTTAATGAATTAGCAAATATAGAGGAGGCTTTTGATGAAACTGAAATGCAAAAAGTTAACGCTCTGGTGAAGTGCATGCTTTGCAAATTCTTGTTTCCCTTGAAGTCTCTTCGACTTCCATTATGCCTGGAGAAATTTGGTGGATTTGATTAGTTTAGAAGACATAATTAACCAAAGGCCGACCATATATCTCTGCATAAGCAGTTTGATGATATACATACACTTAGCTGCTCCCGAAAAGAACTTGCTAGTCTAGGTTACCTCGAAGGCTGCTCCATCATTCGTGTGGTGAGTTCTTTACATATTTAATACTGACTATATTGATGCAATATTGAGGTAATAATTTATTTATTTATTGGTTTACTATCTTCCAGGTTTGGTTTTTCGAGTACACCAACATACAGGTGTCAGAGGATGAGAAGGATCAACCCCATTTGTGTCGTTGGGCTGCCAAAGGAGGTTTTAGTTATAGGTTCTGTGAAGATCTACCGAGACTATTACTTCTAAAGAAAGATGTAGATTCATGTTATCTAATTGGTTTGGTTCTTGCTATCTTGTGTTTTTTTGTTTTCCCCACCAGCTCATGTTGCTCACAACTCATCTTATGTGTAGGTAAGACCGTCTTTTTTTTACTTAGATACGGAGCAAGATGTATTCGGTCATAAGTAGTCAGACTCCTCTTTCGAGGAGGTGCTGAAGTTAAGGCCGGAGAAAAATAATGTTCTGAAAAAATAAGGAAGTGACAGAGGAGTCGATGGATAAGAATAAAGCTCAGATGAAGGACAAGAGGAAAAAAGAGAAGGAGAAGAAGAAAAAGGAGAGGGAATTGTAGAGATTAATTAAAAGAGAGATTATTCAATCAGAAAAAAAGATTTTTACATAGGAACGTGAGTTGCGCGGCTACGAGGAGAGATTTGATTCTCTTTTTACCCTGATTAAGACGATGTCACAAGGGCATGATCCTGAATCAGTTGTGTAACATCCCTCAGACAACTAGTGTTGAAACCTAAAATCGGTCTCTGTGGAGTTCGACCCTTGGGGAATGGGTGACCGCGCACCTACTGCCCTCAAGCGAACGATCTAGGCACAAAACTAGGAACACAAGGGACAGACCCAAGGTCTCAGCGTGGAGGTCCCGCCGCATACCTGGAAGACTAACAAACTCTTCCCCTCCCAAGCCAAGGGCTGAGCTAAGGCACCTTCGGATGGCTCTCTTGGCCGGCCGGAACATCTAAGCAGGATCTCAAGATCCACTCCTTCTTAACTAGAGGTGTCACCTCGGGTCTATGTAAAATGTTCCCCATCTACCCTACTAGTCGCGTAACCTCGCCGAGCAGTTCTATTTTACGCCGCCCCAATTGGGCCGCCAACAACATAACTATGTTGTTCTGAGAGGCCATCAACTGACCCTCAAGAGCTTCCCGGTAACCTTACATCGGGGTCCCCACGGGGCGAGCGGTTCGCGAACATACCGTCCGCCTAAGATGGAAAAGATAAAACACATTCACAGGACATCATATGCATTATAAATAATTACAGGAATATGAATTCCATACTTCGGCACGCAGGACAAAAATATAAATAAATTAGGCCTTCTAGGGCCGACGCAAGCTTGAGCTTAAGCCCGCTATTCCTCGCTTAGTACTGCAGCACATGTACGTCAACATCTCGTCGAATGGCTGACAGCCGAACACAAGTCGACTAACATAAGCTGGCCAAATATACTGCACACACCCCTTCCTCGGGGTTAAGGTGTGCATTCCCTGCAAATATATAATACACAACTTCCACGGAGTCTTCTTCGGGAACCCCAGAACATCACCAATCCTGCTCACACGTCCGGATGGGCTTCACACAGCATGCCTAAATCCGTACTCACACTTCCGGATACTAAATGCAATTAATAGCAGGGACGCATATGTCAACCCGTCGGAGAGCTTCCTTCCCCCACCCGTTGGTGGAGAGGGGCTTCCATGCAAATATGTAAAATAAGGGCTTCACCTGCCCAAGTAGAAATTTCGATACCCTTGGCGCGTATGTTGGCGGAGCCGCGACCGCATATCTTGCATGAAGCTCGATGCCTAGCGACTGTGGCGATTGTACACGCACTGATCCGGATGTCGCAGTATGAACTCTGATTCTTCCTCTCGCTGTGGATCTCGGTAATAATAGCCCTCTTCATGAGGGGCTTGGGTAGCCTCTTCCAAATGGCCGAGAGAAGGCGGCCTTTCCTTGGCGGCGGTGGCCTGGACAGAAAAAAGGAAGGGTTCGGACAACACCTCCAGGTGGCGGCCTTGATAGGAAAAAGTGAAGGGGAGGGCGGCTCGAGCTGTGCTTCCAGGCGGCGGCCTAGACAGGATAAAAAGGAGGGGCTGGGCGGCTCGGGCTGCTGCTTCAGGAGGCTAGAGAGAGGAAGGCGGACGGTCTGCTCTTTGCTGAGGCGGCGGCCGGAGGCAGATCTGGAGGCGGGCAGCCTCGTCCTAGCTTAGGCAGCGGCCGGAGGGAGATCTGGAGGCAGGCGGTGCTGCTCCAGGCCGAGAGAGAGGGAGAGGGGAGGGGCGGTGCTGCTCCAGGCCGAGAGAGAGGGAGAGGGGAGGGTGGGGCTAGCGTCGGGCTGCTGCTCCAGGCCGGCAGATCCGGAAAGCCCTAAGGGCTTTCTCTTCTTTTCCTTTTTTTCATGCCCCCCTGCTCCTCCTTTTTCTTTTTTGTTTTTTTTCTCTTTAATGTTGTTGCCCCCCCCCCCCCATCTCCTTTCCCCCTCTTTCTTAATCAATAAAAACCTATATATATTATAATATATATATATATATAATATAATTTTTAAGCCTATGCACATAGAACCTCCGCACGCACGTACGAGGACCCGCACGTCTTCCAACGGGGTCGCACCAACTCGTCGCCCATAACAAGCCCCTAGGCTGTTATTTGGGGAGGGTCCCGCTCGCCTGGGTACGGGGTTGTACACAATCCCCGCTCCTTTCGAGGTTGGTACAAGCTCGGAAAGAATCATCCAACCCTACGTATCGGACGAGTGAGGGCCGACCCAAAAATTTTTTTTGAGAGAAACTGAAATTTGCACTTGGAACATCAATCTCTCCATGACCTTTTTGATCTTTTTGAACCACTCGATATCTGTAATGCCTACTGCCCTGCCCTTACCCCCCCCCCCCCCAGGTGTGCCTACAACCCTACCAGCTAGTGAGAGCCTGACAGCGAGTCTACCCGGGGCCGAGCAGCACTCGGGGTCCCTTACCCCCCAGGCGAGCCTACAGACCTGCCAGCGAGTAGGAGCCAGACAGCGGGTCTACCCGGGGCCAAGCATCACTCGGGGTCCTGCAAAAAGTCTCCAAGAACCAACCCTTTCCCCCCCAGGTGTGCCTACAGCCCTGCCCAGCTAATGAGAGCCTGAGCAGCGAGTCTACCCGAGGCCGAGCTTCACTCTGGGTCCCTTACTCTCCAAGCAAGCCCATGGACTTGCCAGCGAGCAGGAGCCAGGAAGCGGGTCTACCCGGGGCCGAGCATCACTCGGGGTCCTGCAAAAAGTCTCCAAGAACCAACCTTTTCCCCCCAGGTGTGCCTACAGCCCTGCCCAACTAATGAGAGCTTGAGCAGCGAGTCTACCCGGGGCCGAGCAGCACTCGGGGTCCTTTACCACCCAGGCGAGCCCACGGACCTGCCAGCAAGTAGGAGCCAGGCAGCGGGTCTACCTGGGGCCGAGCATCACTCGGGGTCCTGCAAAAAGTCTCCAAGAACCAACCCTTTCCCCCCCCCCCCAAGTGTGCCTACAACCCTGCCTAGTTAATGAGAGCCTGAGCAGCGAGTCTACCCGGGGCTGAGCAGCACTCGGGGTCCCTTACCCCCCAGACGAGCCTACGAACCTGCCAGCTAGTAGGAGCCAAGCAGCGGGTCTACCCGGGGCCGAGCATCACTCGGGGTCCCTTACCCCCCAGGCGAGCCCACGGACCTGCCAGGGAGTAGGAGCCAGGCAGCGGGTCTACCCGAGGCCGAGTATCACTCGGGGTCCTGCAAAGTATCCAAGCTCTGTCTAAATTTCGAACTATCTCCATCCACTGAGTGATATCCAGCCCTGCCAGCTAGGTGAGAGCCTGACAGTGGGATCTGCTCGGGATCTGGGGCAGACTCACTCGAGTGACATCCAGCCCTGCCAGCTAAGTGAGAGTCTGACAGCGGGATCTGCTCGGGGTCTGGGGTAGACTCCCTCGAGTGACATTCAGCCCTGCCAGCTAGGTGAGAGCCTGGCAGTGGGATATACTCGGGATCTGTTAAACTAATACTTTGATCGTCCACATAGATTGCGACGGGAATATTGTCACTCCAAATTTTATAACGATGTCCAGGGTCATAACGATGTCCACAGGGAATCGTCCGGGCTCCTGGGTGATACCGCCAGTTTAGTCAGCTAGGTGAAAGCCTGACGACGGGAGCCGAGAGCAACCTCAGAGTGAGGAGACTTGAGAAACTTTTGCCAAGTATAACTGGAGGGTAGGCTCCCTCACTTTGAACTCCACATTAATCTTGGAGGCCACCACCAAGGAGTCAGTAAGAACCTCCACATCATGTACCCCAAGTTCTCAGGCCAGGCATAGTCTCGCTATAACCGCCTCATACTCAGCCTGGTTGTTGGTGATAGGGAAATGCACTACTACTCGAGGACTTGACTTTGCTCGAGGTGGAGACATCCTGTTTACTTAAGAGGTGTTGGAGAGTTAATTGCACTGATGCTTTTACAAATGGAGGACACATTCTTTTCTTAAGAGAGACGATCTGGAAGTCGTCAAATCGGGAAGCTGGCGTCCGAGCCTGTTCCTAATAATTCCTCCAATCAGAAGAGAGATGCAATCGGGGGGACATAGGCCGACATGCAAGGGGGGAGCTGATCTCGGTCGTCAGTGTAGAGGCTCGGTCTTACAAGACCGCTTAAAGTCCCGAGGCATCGTCCCATCATCCGAACCGGACTATTTAGGAGGAACAGGTCGACGGCTCGTATCCTGATCTAATGGCAAATATCAATTTCTGCCATGTCACTCGATGATGAGAGCTAGTGCATGGGAGATGGGTAATGTTCCTGCGAGGGTCCTCTAGGACGCACTCGAGGCCAATGTCTTCCCTTGGGCCAAAACCTGCTCCTTCACAGGTTATCCTGCTTTCACAATAAAAAAGGCATTCACTTGTGATTGCTTGGAGAGATCGGCCCTTTATCCACGCTCACCACACCAAAATATTGAAACCGGAAATCGGTCTATTGTGGAGTTCGACCCTTGGGGAAGGGGTGGTCGCACACCTACTTCGCTCCTGCAAGGAAAACAACAAGGAAAAGAGAGCAAAAGACTAAACCAAGGGCCCAGCGCGGAGGTCCCACCACAAACCCGGAAGATCATTGAGCGCTTCCCCTCCTTAGCCAAAAGTCGGGCTAAGGTACCTCAGAAAGAGCTAGGAGACTGGGGGATAAGTAAACATGCCTTCTGAGGTACCCATTGGGTCCTATTTATAGATTTCTGAAAACGGTCTGCAAATAACTAACCTCTATTGGCCTGAAATTACTGAAAGCCCCTTGGGCTGGCCTGCCAACAGCCGAACTCCTTTGTCCTGACCGGCTATGCGCAGTCCACCCAGGTCTGCCAACAACGATACTCCGCCGGTCTAGCTAGCTAAGGGCAGGCCTGTAGGGGCAAAATGGCAAGGAATTTCCCCCATTGGGGACTGGGTGAGTAGCCCTCCAATGCCTCTGCCGGCAGGAGGCGCGGGCCGGAGTTGGCTCGCCTAGGGTACGCGGGTTGGAGGCAGCCCGCCTGGGAAGGCGTGGGCCGAGGGTGGCCCGCCTAGGAGAGGCGGGCAGGACTGACCCGCCTAATTTTTGCGGGTCGGAAGGCTGAGGCTGACCCGCCTAGGAGAGGCGGGCAGGATTGACCCGCCTGGGCGACCCTTGGAGGCCGACTTGCCTAGGAGAGGCGGGTCGGGGCTGACCCGCCTGGGCAACCCTTGGAGGCCGACCCGTCTAGGAGAGACGGGCCGGGGTCGACCCGCCTGCTTGCCTGAGCCCCTTCGGCGAACACGGGGTTGTACAAAGCCAAAATGTTGAAACCGGAAATCGGTCTCTTGTGGAGTTCGACCCTTTATCAAATCTGGGAGGTTATCGTCAAGGCCCGTTCCTGATAATTCCTCTAGTCGGAGGAGAGGTGCGATCGGGGGGACATAGGCCGACATGTAAGGGGGAGCTGATCTCGATTGTCAATGCATAGGCTCGGTCTTACAAGAGCGCTTAAAATCCCGCAGCACCGTCCCATCATCCGAACTAGGCTATTTAAAAGGAGCAGGTTAGACGTTTGGCTTCCGGAGTCGATCGTGAGGCTAACCCTTGAATCCTTCAGAAGCTCGATGCGAATTAGCAATAAAGAGAAAAACTTGACTGCTACTATATTGCAAGGGAGAGATAATATGTTACCGTTAGGGAGAGAACCCTTTCAGGTCACCCCGGCTCCAAATACCTCTCAGCTGCTCTCTTACTTGATCTTGAAGATAATAACCTTCAGGTTTCTCGTTGATGTAATAAGTGGGGATATATGTGTTTTCACAGGTAGAAGCGCTTCAAATAGGTGCAAATCCTACTCCAAATGTTATGGGATTCCAACAACAACTATGGGAGGGGACAACTCCGAGTATGAGGACCTTACATACAAAGTATCAACGCATGACCCTGGTCGCCACTTGGTTCCTCTTCTATAGCCATGATGTTCGCCAGAGTTCTTCTGTGTTGGTCACTCTCTACGCTCACCGCACCATAATGTTGAAACCTAAAATCGGTCTCTGTGGAGTTCGACCCTTGGGGAAGGGGTGACCGCGCACTTACTGCCCTCAAGCGAACGATCTAAGCACAAAACTATGAACACAAGGGACAGACCCAAGGTCTCAGCGTGGAGGTCCCGCCGCATACCCAGAAGACTAACAAACTCTTCCCCTCCCAAGCCAAGGGCTGAGCTAAGGCACCTTCAGAGGGCTCTCTTGGCCGACCGGAACATCTAAGGAGGATCTCAAGATCCACTCCTTCTTAACTAGAGGTGCCACCTCGGGTCTATGTAAAATGTTCCCCATCTACCCTACCAGTGGCGTAACCTCGCCGAGCAGTTCAATTTTACGCCGCCCCAATTGGGCCACCAATAACGTAACTACGTTGTTCTGAGAGGCCATCAACTGACCCTCATAGGCTTTCAGGTAACCTTACATCGGGGTCCCCACGGGGCGAGCGGTTCGCGAGCATACTGCCCGCCTAAGATGGAAAAGATAAAACACATTCACAGGGCATCACAGGCATTATAAATAACTACAGGAATATGAATTCCATACTTCGGCACGCAGGCCGGAAATATAAATAAATTAGGCCTTCTAGGGCCGGCGCAAGCTTGGGCTTAAGCCCGCTATTCCCCGCTTGGTACTGCAGCACATGTACGCCATCATCTCGTCGAATGGCTGACAGCCGAACACAAGTCGACTAACATAAGCTGGCCAAATATACTGCACACACCCCTTCCTCGGGGTTAAGGTGCGCATTCCCTGCAAATATATAATACACAACTTCCACGAAGTCTTCTCCGGGAACCCCAGAACATCACCAATCCCGCTCACACGTCCGGATGGGCTTCACACATCATGCCTAAATCCGTACTCAAACTTCTGGATACTAAATACAATTAATAGCAGGGACGCATATGTCAACCTGTCGGAGAGCTCCCTTCCCCCACCCGTTGGTGGAGAGAGGCTTCCATGCAAATATGTAAAATAAGGGCTTCACCTGCCCAAGTAGAAATTGCAATACCCTTGACGCGTATGTTGGCGGAGCCGCGGCCGCGTATCTTGCATGAGGCTCAATGCCTAGCGACTGTGGCGATTGTATACGCACGGATCCGGATGTCGCAGCATAAGCTCTGATTCTTCCTCTCGCTATGGATCTCGGTAACAATAGCCCTCTTCATGAGGGGCTCGGGTAGCCTCTTCCAAATGGCCGAGAGAAGGCGGCCTTTCCTTGATGGCGGTGGCCTGGATAGAAAAAAGGAAGGGTTCGGACACCTCCAGGCGGCGGCCATGATAGGAAAAAGTGGACGGGAGGGCGGCTCGAGGTGTGCTTCCAGACGGCGGCCTGGACAGGAAAAAATGGAGGGGCCGGGCAGCTCGGGTTGCTACTTTAGACGGCCAGAGAGAGAGGGAGGAGGGCGGCATGCTTCTTACCGAGGCGGCGGCCGGAGGCAGATCTGGAGGCGGGCGGCCTCGTCCTAGCTTAGGCGGAGGCCGGAGGGAGATCTGAAGGCGGGCGGTGCTGCTCCAAGCCAAGAGAGAGGGAGAGGTGAGGGGCAGTGCTGCTCCAGGCTGAGAGAGAGGGAGAGGGGAGGGTTGGTGCTGCTCCAGGCCGAGAGAGAGGGAGAGGGGAGGGGCGGGGCTAGCGTCGGGCTGCTGCTCCAGGCCGGCGGATCCGGAAAGCCCTAAGGGCTTTCTCTTCTTTTCCTTTTTTTTCATGCCCCCCTGCTCCTCCTTTTTCTTTTTTGTTTTTTTTTCTCTTTAATGTTGCTGCCCCCCCCACCCCATCTCCTTTCCCCCTCTTTCTTAATCAATAAAAACCTATATATATATTATAATATATATATATATATAATATATTTTAAGCCTATGCACATAGAACCTTCGCACGCACGCACGAGGACCCGCACGTCTTCTAACGGGGTCGCACCAACTCGTCGCCCATAACACGCCCTAGGCTGTTATTTGGGGAGGGTCCCGCTCGCCCGGGTATGGGATTGTACAACTAGACCTACAGGAGTGGTTTTGTCATGACTAGGTCATGACAAAACCTTAGGAAGCTCAAGAAGACCAAGTGAAACTAGGAATGTAGGTGAGATCACAATGGTCTACAAATAGTAGATTTATAAACACTAGGTTAGGATGATCATGGGGCTTCACCATGACTCCAAGACCCCACCACAACCTCACCAACCTATTGAAAGGTCCATTAGAGCCCAAAGGGTCCATTGGAGTCAACCCAGGGTGACCAAGTTGACCTAGGATCATCCTAGGCCTAAATTAGGCAAGGTGCCCTAACTAAGGGCAATGTGACCCTAATGTGCACAAACAACCCTATTTAGGTCTTCCCAGACCTAGGGTGAAGTCAATGGGTCACCAAAGACCCATTGGGGTCAACCTTAAAGGCTGAGTTGACCCAAGTCTATCATAGCCCTAAAGTGGTCAAAGTGCCCTAACTAAGGGGCAAGTGACAACCAAGGTGCTAAGTCAACCCTACACAACCCTTCTGTACAACCCCATATTCGCGGAGGAGGACCAGGAAGACTAAGACTTCAGTGGTCAGGGTTGGACTAGTCCCGGGTTAGCCCTAGGGCGGACCGGCAGAGTTCTCGCCCTTAAGGTGCTCCCGTCTACTGATAGGCGAGATCGTTCGCGCCAGGACTCGGGTCTGCAGGTCAACTTTAGGCTTCGGGACAGGAGAGCTCCCGCCCAGAAGGAACTCTCCCTAGAGGCGGGCTAGAAGGCGTTGAGTGAGCTGTCACGGCCTGAAGTCCGCACAATTTAATATTCGCTTTTATCAGATCCTTTAAGCACATTGGTAACGCTGATGATCACAATGAGTATACCACAACATGCACAAGTCCATCACTAAACAAACACTATGTGTTTTGTACCATAAAATTTGTTATCTATGTAATACATCACACCCATTCCACAAAAACATATATGTTAATACTAACAGGAACCATAGCCACATATACATAAGTTTCATAACAGGTCACACACAACTATAAGAATATTAGTTTATATGTATATCTATACAGATAGGTAACACTAAAGTTTTCCAAATAAGCACAAAAGAAACATCGATATGAGTTCAATCACTTCATCTGCTCCAAACAGCGCGCTAGCGTTGACTGTCAAGTTGTTTTCCTTTTCCTAAAAATTTTAGAATTATAAACCATTAGTCTTTCACAAAGACTAAGCGAGAACATACCTTCTCAACTTGCTGCATACAATAATAGTGGAGTTATTCATATCAATTCTATCATGTAAATACTAACAAGAATAGCAATATGTGAAAAGCATAATATGAAATGGTTGAATGGTACATTATAAACTAAGTATCCACATAATGACTCATAAAACAGTAACAATATTGTCAAATATTCAATTCTTTTTCTTAAGTTACTTACAGTATTGTTAAGGGTATAAGTACCATATCAGTATTTATAACAGTTTTTCAGTCTTTGGGCCCAACCCCTTTGGGGTCATCAGTATCCAAAACCAGTACGTACAACACGCGTTTATGCCTTTCGGCTCGGCTGGTTTGGCATCAGTTAACATCCTTTATGTACTTATACTTTCAGTAATACCCTTAACAATAACATATGTGTCGACACATTTATATCTATATGAACATAGGAATAGTTATTTAATGATTTATCCCCTCAGATTTTCATTCGCTTGTTTGCCTTTAACAAGGCCATACATAAGAGCGAGCAGTGTTATCAGTGAAATCCAACTTCATCATATCATACTCCATAATAAATATGGTTGACCATAAGTAACACATCATAAAAGAGAGCATAAAGTAAGAAGATAATTCTCACCGATACATTTTCCTTCTCCGCATCACGCCCTATATCATTGCCATGTTTTCCTTTGGATGCCATCCTCCGTAGTATCTGTATTATTACGGCCATTGTTTTAAATCGGGGTTGCATCACATAGAAGCTATGACGATGACCAATAGGGTTAACTAACTCAACTAACACCTCAACATAAAAACGAGAGAGAGGTTGAAGTAAGATAAAATTGGGAGAAAGATCATAGCCGGCCCAAAGCCATACTCACTATAAGGTAACCACTAAACCCAGTGTTTTCCCCTCATAAATACCCACAGAAAATATGCAAACCAAAGCAGGATGTTTGCAGAATATCATCCAGCCAACAATCCCTCTTAGAGTCAATAAAATATGAAGAATATACAACCTTAACTCACCATGTAGCCCTTCTAGTACTCATAAGAAAAGGGCATCCAATAACATGTAACAAAACAGAGCTTTTAGTAACTACAAAAATCGGACCCCGAAATTAACCCAAAGATCCAACACCATGATCCCCAATAACAACGACAGGATCCATATTCACCCAAAATCGGGTATTAGGGTAACACTCCCAAAATCTGGAATCGACCAACAAGGAACATGAGTTCACAAGCATGCTCACAAAATAAGAAAAATAAAAGGGTTGTAGCAGATCTGGGAATGAACAGCTCACTCCAAGCAACACCAAAAATCACCGGCCAACAAACAAGATACCAACTCTATATCAAACTCTTTTGTCTTAATCCATGCTACACCATGAAACATAAAGAGAGATAGTGGACAAGAGAGAGCTTACAGTGGATCGGTAACAGAGGAGCCAAATCACGTCATAACCAAGCCCTAACCTTCCAGGCCAAACAAAACTGGTCAAGCTGCAATCGCAGCAAAAGTTTAGAAGTTTGCAAGATTTTGCGGGCTCAAGAGAGGAGGAGGAGGAGAGTAGAGAAAGAAATCAGCTTCTTCCGCCCTAAATGCGACACTACCGAGGCCGAAATAAAAAAAAAAAGAACAGCGGCAGTAGATAAGAACCTGTCCATAAAATACTTCCCATACAATAAAATACTTATCTCTCCCACCGCCTCTCAAACACTCAATAGCTTTGAGTGTCTTTAATGCCCCCAGCACACAGGGCACTTCCCTTTTTTTTTATCACAACCATAATATGGTAACATTCAACATATTTATATTATTTCATCACAGGGGATATAATCAATTATAGAAAACATTTGTTTGAAACATATAATTTACTTACAAGAGTACGTCGAGTATCACATGAGCACCATTCGCTCAACGCCGTGATTAGCAGTGAAGGCGTAGAGTGAGCTTCACCCACTCAGCGCCGCGTCCAACGACAATGACGTCAAGACCACCGAGAGCGAGAACCCTCTTGGCGGGAGATCTCGCCAAGGTGAGCCCAGCTAAGGCTCAGCGAGAGCCTTCTCGCCCAGGGTTCTCGCCAAGCAGGTCCATGTGGTGGGGCCTGGCGCCCAGGGAAAAGGATTATTTTATTATTATTTAATTATCCTCGGGTTCAATTACCTATATGCCTCTGGTATGGCAGCGGGATTTGGCTATTGGCAGACCCATCAGGGGTATTTCAGTATTTTCAGGTCAGGAGAAGACTATAAAAAGACCCATAGGGGCTCTTTGGAAAGCAGGTTTTCATTATTCTCCAACTCCAAGGCTTTCTGAAGAGCTCTCAATCCAACTATTGGTTTCGGAGGGGAAGCTCTCAGAGATCTTCCGGGTGTGAGGTGGGACCTCCCAGCTGAGGCTTTGGGTCAGTCTTAGGACCTTAGCAGCTAGTCAGGGGTCGAGATTTGAGAGAAGTAGGCGTCGGCTGCACTTTGGTTTGTGAACATTCGTTGGGGTCAATTTTGGCTTCAACACCTTCCTAGAACTTAGGTGAAGTCAAGGGATCGCCAAGGACCCCTTGGGGTCAACCCAAATGGTCATGTTGACAAAAGTCAACTTATGGGTCAAAATGGTCAACTTAGGTTAACCTAGCCCAATTCAAGTGGGCTAAGCCCAAGTGGGGTGGCCCATTAGTCTAAGGAAGTGGAGAGACACATTTTGGGCCCACAAAATTCAAAGAATGATGACTAGGAGAGAGAGGAAGGAGTTACCCACTTTGAAGGAGAGAGAAAATGGGGGCTTAATAACCATCATGGCCATGGAGGTTACAAAACTCCCCCACCTTGATGGGCTTTTACTCCTTGGAGGCAGGGGAGGAGTTTTCAGGAGGTGGCCGGCCAGTGGGGTGGCTCAGCCCCCTCAATTTGGCTGAAACCGAAATTAGGGTTAAATAACCATTAATGGTGTTTTCCAAAATTGAGGAGTTACCAGACTCATCTCCTCAATTCCTTCTTTAAGAACCTTCACCAGGACAAGAGCAAGCGTTGCCCCCGTTCTAATCTTGTTTTACTTGTTGTTACTGTGGAGATTGCAGAAAAGCCCAAATCGGCGGCCGGAAATGGCAAGGAGGCATAACACCTGCTCTCAGGCCGCAGTTCAGGTCCTCCTCTTCTCCTTTTTCCATGGGTAGATCATAGTAGTAAATAGGGATGGGCATCGGGCTTAATTGAGCCCAATCAGGGGAAAAAATTTCCCTGGTTTTTCTGAAAATTCAACCTATCGGGATCGCCGGAATCCGCCCCTCCGGCGGTTGTGCCGCCGCCTGGCGATAGCCACCACCTCGACGGAGGTGGTGGCGGCGGTGGCCGGCCAAGGAGGTGGTCGGGTGGCCGGGAAATGGCGATGGAATGAGCTCGGAAGACGACCAGATGCCGTCCCTTTTGCGCCAAGATTCGCGCTGCATCATTTTTAATCTTAGGTTTAATAATCCATTTCATTTGATTTCTGACACAGAAAATGCCGTTAATGTTTTAAATTATTAAAAATAGTTAGAGGCTTGTACAGAGAAAGTGGTCAATATGAAGTTTGTAGGTCTGGATGTCTAGGTTATTTTAAAATTTATTTGAACCAATCTGGATATCTGGTTTGACCAAGACACTCATTTTGGTGGGGTCTATACCAATGGCTAGTCAGAGGTTTAAATGTGTGCCCCCACTTCACCACATGTTCAAATGAACTGAAATTTGGACGGGGAGTCAATCTTACTTATGTCTAGGACATGTCCAAAATGGGAATTTTTGGAGATAATTTTTCTATAGTTTTTGAAATTATTTAATAATCCTAGGGTAAATTAATTAGGGGACCTAATGACCTCTAAACCTTCCCAAATTTTTGTGAGTGGACCTTGGGGTCATCATAAGGCTCTGGATAAAATTTCATCTCATTTGTAGATGATTTGGGTTGAATTTTTGTAAACCCTAGCCTTGGCTTAAAGGGGGTATTTAGGTCAAGTGTTCCTTGTGTGTTTAAGTGGTCAAATCACCTCAACAGAGGCTGGAACTTGGGCCACTGGTTTGATATGATGCTAGACACCCTCACATGGAATTTGGGATGGGTTGGGGTAGATTTGCCCTAGTACCCAAGTTCAAACCCTAAGGTTGGACTTTGGGGATTTGTGAAGGGCATGGGGTGAAATGCCCTTGTATGGACTTGGTGTTTAGTCCATGTGATCCTAGGGTGGTGATAAACCCTAAGGAGGGATGTGGTGGGATTTGGACACATGCACACCACTTAAACCACAGGGTAAGTCTTTGGGTCCATATACCTTAGGAAATGTCTAGTGGCTCATATGACTTTGGAATTGCATGACATTTTGGTAGAGGTCGTTTTCATAACCTTATTATCCACTGAAATATACTACACATTATTTGGATGAGTTTACAAGTGAGTTCCTTTGAAAAGTCCACTTTCATGAGTTGTCTTGAAGAATTTTATTATGTGACTTTCTAATCTTGGGTTTGGATAATACTTAGTCAAGCTATATTTTAGGACTATAACAAGCCCTAGAGATTTTTAATATGAAATTTAGATCATTATATGGAGTACTTCATTCATAACCCAACAAGTTACACCTTCTGCTTAGAAATTTCTTTTGATCAGAGGCTCTTTTTGGTCAGAGGCTCTTTTTAGTCATCCTTGAGATTCTGTAATTTTTCTACAATTTTATGATGATTAATTTTAGTACTTTCTTCTTTAATCATAATTAATGACTTATTATTAGATTAATTAAGTAGAGGCCAAATCATATTTGGAAAATCATTAAATTTGGTATTTAATGTTGTTCCTATGTTATCTAGTGTTCATAATTTGTTGGTGGTCATTACTTGAGAAAATATTATACTTCATGTTCAAATTACCCATGGCCTAACTTTGGGAAAATTTAATTAAATACCAATTTAATTAGGAAAATTATAAGTTTCTGTATTTAGGCTAATCATGTCATGATAGACCCCTATTAAATATTTTAGGGCATTAGGATGAAAATTTGGAGTACCTCCTATCATGTACGGCATATAGTATAAGTTGGTCTGCATTTAGTAAAACTGCAGAAAATGTGATAGCTTTGAATTGGGCATATGGCTTGGGGTTAATAGTTTGCTGGTTTGGGTAAAATGAAATTGAGTTCATCATTGGAAGTTGGGATGAGTAGAATGCTGGGTTGACTCGGATTAGGCGGTGCTCGGGATCGACAAAAGATCGTCTTTCCTGTAGAGAGAGAGAGAGGGTCAAAACACACTAGGGTTAGATCCAGTGTAATATTAAAAAGGGATCGGGTATTAACCAATAATAATAAGTGTCTTGCCAAAGGGAGTTTTGGGCTTCAGGCCATTGTAGTTCCTAGTGCTCTCGAGAGCCCTTCACGGGGAATGCCCTAGGCAGTCCAAGGTTAATGTAAGCCATAAGAATAATCAATGTTAAGAGTAACTAGTATAACTAGGGGTTCACTTTCACACACCCCGGTGTCTCGGGAAGTTAGGATGGGTCACACGGGTGGTAGACTCGGTGGTTTTGGTGGTGGACAGGTTAGCCCGGTGAGCCGATGGCTCAGTAGATAATTGTGACGGATGGGATAGTCCGGGGAGCTTCTGCTCATTTGTTGGTTGTGACGGACGGGTTAGTCCGGGGAGCTTCGGCTCGGTGGTTTATACGTCAAGATTGCATGTGCATAAAATATAAGGTGGTGGGTCTTCGGTGTTGGAGGGTCGATGCACCGACGCCAATACGTTGACTCGGCAAGTGTGGTTTAACACTTCGCCAAATTAAATCTAGTGGACCAGCCGACAAAGAGTACGCAGGAGCTCCGCTTAGTGCACCAGTGTTGAGGCGTACGATATGTCTGACTGGTTGTGTAATTGTCGGTTTAGAGGTGGGCGAGGCCCAACCCACCGCTTCTGTTTGCCACTACGGAGGTATTCTGGGGGGTTAGGCTCTAGAAAGGGGGAACTAAAGGTCTGTGTGCACAGAGTTGGGTGGGTGTGTTGCACTTGCATGATCATACCATGGCATACTTGCAAGACATATCGTAATCATTGCATATAACCCTTGACACCTATTGTATAAATTGGTATGGGACTCTTTATACAATAGGCCCTGCAAAATGACCCCTTGATTTATAAGTTTGCGTGAGCGTGCTTATAAGCTAAGGTTACTATTCTATGGATATTATATATTGCTTGCTTGAAAACCGACACCCCATCGTATAAATTGGTATGAGACTTTTTATACGATAGGAGCCTTGCAGAAGATCCCTTAGCTTATGTGATTGTATGAGCATTCATATAAGTTAAGGTTACATATTTCATAATTTTTCTGCATACTTTTGTTATTGCTTCCTGTTTATATAGAACTGCTAGACTAGTTTCGCCGCCAGCTGCTATCTTTGTTATTTTCCACCTTCATTATCTTTCCTTTTTTTCTCCCCGCTCGATGCCTAGGAGCCATGAGGGAGGGGTGGGGGTGATAGGACTTAATCTTTTAGACTAACGGTTTTCAGACCAAATCATTTTAGGGGATCGTAGAGCCCAGCTTGGAGGTGCAGCCCTGGAGGTCGGCACGCTTGGAGACGGGACAGTCTAGTACCGGAGTTCAGACAGTTGGGACAGTGAGTCCTGTTCGCTAGTAGTTGTTATAGAATTGCTTCCGCAATGAGTGAATTGTAGTGAAGACTTTGATGTATCGGGCATGGGCCATAATTCCAGTATTTTTATTATTATTGTTGTGGCTCTCCCTTCGTGAAAAATTATTACTATATATGTGATCATTGTGAACATGTGTTAGAGTTATAATTTTGTGTACTCTCATACTTTTGCTACTATTCTGTGATCGATATGACCAACAGGATTGACGTTTTGTAGTGACTATCTTTCCGGGCGTGATGGTGCCAACACAAAGAGGCGGTTCTGGGCCTAAGACCCCATGATTTAAAAGAAAAAGGGGGGGGGGGGGGGGGGTCTTACAAGTTGCCCCCACACTATCTTCACTCATTGTTACGCTAGCCCCTCCCAAACAAAAAAAATCATCAAAGAAAACAGTTTGTGTTAGTGAATCCACCCCTGATTCAAAAGGTCGCAAGAGAACACATTTTAATGTCTAAGTGGCGGGAAAGTTCAAAAAGGAAATTAAATTCCCGAGACGATCACATCTAACTGTTGCTGCAAGGAAACTCGTAAACTCTACCTTAAGCTGCTATGCCGCCAGGTAAATTAAATTGTTATGTGACTGATGTTTTGACGATCACATTTGATTGATATTTGCAAATCTTACCTTACCTGCAAAAGTTTTTTCCAATTAGATAAATTGAGTTAACACTATAGTGAATGCATGTATTTTATTGTTGCTTGTTTATTTGTTTCCTTTAAAAAACATATACAAGTCATGCATCACTATTCATCAGTAAAACTGTAATACATTTTAAATTCATTACAGTTTTGACGTATATCAATCATATTATAGTGAAAGTATGTTCGAAAGTGGCAATGCAAGCATGATAAGATCTGCGATGGAAGAACTGTTACATCAGGGATGACTGATGGATAGTCATATAGATGCATTTGTCGTAGTGTTGAACCATCGGAGGCGTGATTTCCCGAAGGCTTGGAAAACTTTATTTACTTCTCACCTACATATGCGGTAACATTTACGCATATTTGTTAGGGATGAGATCCATTTTATAAGTATAGGTGTGCACATAATCACACGCTCATGATTTTCACCTCAAAAGTAGTGAGATCATGGGTTTGACCGCATGCGCGATCACCGCGCCCGATCCCCCTGCACGCCGATCCCATCACGTATAATGGACGAACCGCCGCCTTGCCGGCGGCGGGCGGCCGACCACCTCCCCGGACGTCGGCCACCCCCTTCCCTCGCTGTGCCGGCCGCCGGCGTGCGTACGAGGGGGCGGCCCCGGCCGCCGCTCCCCCTCGGCCACTGGCCGCGACCGAGCAAGCTGCCGCAAGGGCCGGTCCCTCTCGGCCGCCGGCCGCGACCGAGAGAGCGGCCGTCGGCCGCGGCCGAGCAAGCAGCCGCCCGAGCCGCTCCCTCCCTCCTCCTCGGCCGCCGTCGGCGGTCCTCCCCTCGTCGGCAAATTCAGCGGCAAGTTCGTCGGCCGCCCGTGGAACTCCGCCCCCGTCGTCCGATCGTTTGAGGTCATTTCCCGCCGTCCGATTCGCGCGTAACCACTCACTAACCCCCGGGTTAGTGGGGGGATTTAATTAATAATTTAATAATTTATTTATGGTGCAAATAGCGAGATTAATTATCATAAATATGCTCCCTTAAACTATGGGGAAAATATTAATTTTGTGTGGTTACGGTGTGCGTATAGCCGCATAACCACCGTAACCACCCCCTAGAGCCTATAAAAAGAGTTCAAGCCTCCTCATTTCTCACTTTTTTTCTTCTGAGTCTTCTTCTTTCTTAGGTCGAAGCTCTGTCGGATTCCTCCTACGAGTAGCACCTGAGCCGTACCCGAGCCACATATGAGCCAAGTTGAAGCCGTCCAACGAAGCCTAATCTCTCAATTTCCAAGTGGCCTCCGCAACTGTAAGTTCAGGCGTTCCGCCCCCACGTCTAGAATCAGCAAGATGCTCAGCGAAGCCCATCAACGCAAAGTATAACTTGTAACAAACTCCCGGTGTGATGGTCTGTCGTTCGCCGTGTGTCAAGTGTTCTCTCACCTCAAAACTGTAATGAGAGGTGGTCTGTCACCTTCGATTCACAAACAAGCAGTAACAGCCAGAAAATAGTGGACTTTGACCGGCACAGATCCTGTCACGTGGTTTTTTTACCCGGTTGAGGGGTTTTTCTACGTTAAAACTTCATGTGTATAGTACAATCAACCTACTTCATTGACTGTGTGCGCGCTCGACCGTTTCGAGAGCTAAGATGGTCTAGGTTATTCCGGTCCGACCGGGACGTCGAGTTAGACTACAACAATATTATTATTATTTTAATTTAATTTTTTAAATTGATTGTCCTCTACTTATGTAATGTTAAATGCTCTGATAATTTTGTAGTATTTTAAGAAATCTAATGTTCCATTCCAACGTTTATCAAAACACATTACACCGACAAATGTCCAAGCAGCAAAAATTATCTTGATGCATGTGCACTTGCCAGGTCATTGGGTATTATTAACTGGCAATTTGACGCACCAATGATGGTATTTTTATGATTCAATGCATAACAAGTTGCATCAACTGACATTGTCATCATTGGTAAATTCTGTTCTATAAATTTTTGGTTATGCCCTTTATAATTTTTTATTCTAAGATCATATGTTCTCACAGATAATCGACCTGCAAGAGCACAAGTGATGCACTTCCACCCGAGATTAATAATTGGGAGATAACACCTGTAGGGGAAGCATCAAGTCAAGATGGAGGGGATGACTGTGGCATCTTTGTTCTTAAGTACATGGAGGCGGAAGCAAGCAACAAGTCAATTTCCTGAGCAAAATTCAAAGGGTGGTAAAAAAAGTATGCTCAAATATAGAGCTGAGATTGCGGTTGAAATGTTAGAAGTTTTTTGCTCTAAGAAATAGATAGCAGTTGGGTTTATATTGACGTTTGGTATGCATGTTATACCGGTCGATTTTATATTGACCTTTGATATATATTGCAGGCTTTCTCATCAGAGTGCACAGTCGGAAAGACAACAACGTCATTTTCCTGTGAATAAACAGAAGATGTAATTAGTTTAAGAAACAGATGAAATGGATATAGTAGTGAATGAAATATATCAGAGTGCACTATGTATTGGTGTTATGGTTTTGACCATAGAAATAAATTCTACTGCAGAAAATCTACTGTCATGCTCACTATATTGGTGTTATGACATCAGAATGCACAAATAAAAAATAGTTGGTGTTATGACATTGTATTTGAATAGTTTACCCAGAAATCTAATAGATCGGACAAACCAAGACCCCCTAGTAATAGCTACCAAATCTTAATGAATCACCTAAATAAATTTAGTTTGTAAGTTAGTTTAGGAAAAATTTAGTTTCTTGATTTGTGCAGGACAAAGTCTATTAAAAATTACTTGTATGAGATGATATGGAGAATAACCAAGATACCCAAAAACAAACTGCTACAAAATAATTCTGGTAAAATCCGATCGGAGAAACACCCAGTTAGCCTACAAGTAAACGAATTCCGGCCGGATATAACTCAAACAATCAAAAAAATAAAATTTGCATTGCAAATTACTAGAAACACACATACAACAGAATCACACTAACTATAAAAAACAACAGAAAAGGCAAAGAAGCGCATCAATTACATTAACTACCGGGCATTTGTCCAAGGTTTCTCCAGTTTTCTCCATGGTGGCGGGAGCGGTGCAATGTTTATCAAAAGAAGATGATGTGTGAAATATTCCGAGATAAAAGGGGAGGAGGATGGTTGGCGGTGTTCTGCACTTCTCGACAGAAGAGCGGAGTGGTCGAGGTCGTTTGGAGGAAGTTTGCGAGGATAGTCGACGGTGCGTTGAGCTTCTCAGCGGTAGAGAAGAAGAAAGGAGCAAGCAATTTGCTCGCCAGAAGAAAGAGTGGAGAGAAAACTTCGTTACTCGCCGGAAGATTGGAGGGAAAAGCTACGGTAAAAATGGAGTTGGAGGGAAAAAAGAAAAAAAATCAGAAAGTCGGGAGGGACTGTGGTAAGAGAAGGGGTCTTTATATATACTTGGACCGTTTTTATGATCTGAGTGTCGAACTAAAAAAATTTCCCTATTTGAGAGAGCAAGTCTTCTTACAAGCTATAAATAATTGAGTTTTAGAGTTGTACATTTCATGTCATTTTTGCTCCTTAAATAGAGTTATAAGCGACACATTCACGGCTCTATAGGTACTATAACTACCAGCCAGTGGCAACTCCAGCAATAATATCAAGTGGTGTCATATTTATAAAAAAATATTAATGACAAAAACATTAATATATATATATATATATATTAATTCTTCACAAAAATTCGATTCGTAGTACATAAACTTCCACTTTAGATTAACTCAAATTTTCTTCCACTTGACCAAATCAAAAATCCAAACTTCCCAAAACTGCTAAAGAAGAGAGATTTAGGGTTCAATCAGGATTCAGGATTCAGGGGAAGGAATGAAAAGGAGTGCGGGATTCCACCTTACCAGGCGACGAGAAGAAGAAAATCGTCAAGCCCTAGCTTTCCGATTCCGCCAGGCAGCAGGAGAAATGAGAACAAACGCGTGATAGGAAAGATCAACCCCAATGCCTAAAATTTATATATATATATATATATATATATATATATATATAGGGAGAATAGACTGCGGTTATTATAATAACCACAGTCTATTCTCCCTAATATGGAGAATAGACTGCGGTTATTATAATAACCGCAGTCTATTCTCCCTATAGACTGCTTAAGGTGTATTTAGTTATATACGCGCCTTTTGAATCTGCACCTTCTACGGGCATTTTTAGGAAAAGTGTTGAACATGAAAGTTGTAGATCTCGACTATATCTACAACTTTCATGTTCAATGTTTTTCTTAAAAATGTCGTTTAGGCCCCCGATTTGACCCCCGAAATTAATCAGGCGGAACATATGTAATCAGGCGGAACATACATATGTTCCGCCTGATTAATTTTGGGGGCCAAATCGGCGGCCTAAACTGCATTTTTAGGAAAAGTGTTGGACATAAAAGTTGTAGATATAGTCGAGATCTACAACTTTCATGTTCAACACTTTTCCTAAAAATGCCCGTAGAAGGTGCAGATTCAAAAGGCGCGTATATAACTAAATACACCTTAAGTGTATTTTCATGGAGAATAGACTGCGGTTACTATAATAACCGCAGTCTATTCTCCATATAATAAAATTTTCCAAAAAATTTGGGGGGGGGCACGTGTCCCTGTGACCCCCCCTGTAGATCCGCCTATGCAAGTGGGGTCAGCTGAACCCACAAGTTTCAATGTGGCGTCGCCCATGCTACCAGCGCAAGTCACACTCACACCAAATTCATAACAATTAATTAATTAAGAGTTCATTTGAAGATGTTGTAAATATCGGATGTCAAGGACATATCATTGAGTTTTAAAATGTGGGATGTCATAAGTCGGAGACATGTCAGAGATATTTTAAAATATCAAATTTTTCATGTCTTTAAAATATATATATTTTTTGTATACTAACTGATGGGATTCCCCCTGAAATTTCCAAGCTAATCCGACCGGACAAGTCACGAGTGATGCACCGTACACCCCCAAAGCCTGAAAGCTCCAAGTAGAAAAAAACTCGCACGCAAGCATGGGCAGCAGTGCAACACCCCCGCACGCGCAGCACCCCTGCGTGCGCACAGTCAGCCCATGTAGGCACATGCGGCCTGCGCGCAGCCTGCGAGCACCCGCGCGCAGCCTGTGCGGGCGCGACCTTCTCGCGCAGGGGTGGCTGCCATTCGCCAACACCAATTCCGCCCCGACGCAATTACCGACACGTCCCTCTAGAAAATTATAAATAGACTCTCAGACCTTCATTTGAAAACAAGCAACTTTATATGCTAGAAAGAGCTTAGAGGTCTTCCGGCAAGATCGTGAACTTAAGTCGATCCTCCGCTCAGGAGTTCGATCTACTCCTCTTCTAGCACAAAGGCTCCAGCAGGCTTCAAGGCTTTGTGAACTTAGAAATTTTTCTCTGCCGGAACGCTTCCAACGAGGTTCTATGGACTTAGTCAATTTCTCAGGCTAGAGTGCTTCCATCGAGACTCTGAGGTCGTAGCTATTTGCATCACTTTTGGACCTTGCATTTGTGATAGAGAGGTGACATGTCACCCTCCAAGATATCATTTCATACACCTATAAACTCTAATGAAATAGTGAAATTTGACTCGACACAGATCCGACTGTAACATCCCGACTTTTATTGGGTCATTAGAACCCTAGTGGGCTCAATAAAAGTGACTCGAATCTCTACTCAAGACCCATAAGGGATAGAGGATAGCCCTGTTTGGGGAGATTGAGCTAGAGAACTCGGATTTGAGTTCTGTCAGTTTTTATGACCCCGTATAGTCAATACGAGTGCATTGAAATTTGTTGCGTAGCGATTCGGAGTCATACGACGAATATGATCATTTTGACCTTCGTAGCGCGCCGCAACGCGTACATTTTGAATATTAAGCAAACGAACTCTGATTTGACCCTAATTAATGGCATTGGATTCATATGGTCAAACCAAGCTTTATTATGCACCGAAAAGCATGCACACATCAATTGTACCACAATACCCCAACATTGACCTGTTCTTCGATGAATTGGATCTACTTTGACCTTGACCCACATGGGGGACCCACCCTAGAGTTGACTTTGGGTCAAACCCCCCTAAAATCTCAAATTTTGGATTATTTTTCAAAGGGGCTTCACCTCTCCATCATTTAATCAATTGGGCTCCACCTCCCTTCTCCAATGGGCCTCTAAAAATTAACAAACCTCATAGGAATTTGGTTGAACTTTGGGCCAAGAAAGGACCAACCTTTCACTCCCCTTCTCTTTATTTTTCTCAAACTCAAGCCCAAGCCCATTGGGCTCCTCCTTTTTAACATGTTGAAAAGGGATCAACATTCAGCTGTCCAAGGACAACTGAAGGGTAGGGATTAATCCCTCCCTAAGGAGGGATTAATCACACACCGTCGGGAGAGGGGAAGAGGCCCCCTCCCTGGATATATATAGCCTCCCCCCCCCCTCTGCTTAACCCCACACCAGCCTAGTTAAGTTATCTTGACCCCCTGTCTGAGCCCCACCTCACCAGAAACCCTCTGCCGCCCTCTTTCTTCTCCTCCACCTCTTATAGCAGGTCAGCCCAGCACCTCCCGAGCCCCTATCTTAAGTGAAAACTTTATTCCTCCTTCCCCACTCCCCCGACGATCTGCATGCGCCTCTCAGCGGCCAGAGCGCTACTGGCGCCAGCCGAGCCAAGCTCCAAGTCGGGTGGAGGTCGCGCATAGTAAGTCTTGCCCAGCGCTAGCAGTGGCGTTCAGAGGGTGATGCACCACTGAGGATACCCCTTTCTGGTAGTGGGGGGGGGGGGCAGTGGTGCCGCCAAAAATCGCTGCTCCGACGGCACCCAAAAAGAATAATTTTTCTCTGTTTTATTTTTCTGTGGCGGCCAACGGCGCCAGGCCGTCTGGCCACCGCTGGAGGAAAAGCCTGACCCCTGGCGCGCCGGCCGAAGGTGGTGCGCGGTTTGAATACCTACGGTGTACGTGCGTTGTTTGAATACCTATGGTGTACACTGGTTTGAATACATGCAGTGTGTGTGGGTGCTTTGAACACCTGTGGTGTGTTGGCTGGTTTTGAACACTTGCGGTGTGATTGCAGGTTGTGAGTACCTGTTAATTATGTGATAGCTAGCTGAGCGCTTAATATATCAGTAATGTTTATGTTGCTACCCTTCTAGTTATTTTATGATGCACTTTTCAGATATTTGCCCATAGCTTATGAAATGAAAATGTATTATATTGAAATATTGTTATTAACTAGTGAAGCACTGGATGGATGTCTTGGGCAGTAAGGCCCGTCTCCGACCTGACCTGGGTAAAAGCTGGGGGATGGGGGTTTTACACCAACCACAGTTTTCACCATTTTCAGGTTTTTACGTCAAAAAAGCCTTTTAACATTTGCTGTTATTTTTCTTTGACTGTTTGCGCACCCGGTCCAATTCTAAGCTAAGGCGATCTGATTCTCCGGATTGGGGAAAACCAGGTGACTCGTAACAATTTGACGTCGTCTGTGGGAAAATGTTCCCAAATGCTCTGACAAGTCCCAAAACATCCCAACTAGAAACAATGACGAAGGGAAGGGTGCACGCCGCAATCCAACCGACTTACAAAGAGCCTAGTGACCAGACATCCAATAACCTGCCCTCTAGCCCTACGACGCACTTTGAGGCAGTAATCACCGCACTAGCATTGTCGGTGGAAGAATGGATGCGCCATATAGATGAACGCCATGCACAAGCACTAACTTTACTAAGGGAGTGGGGAGCCTCCCATACCCCAGGGCCATACCCCATCAAAAACATCCAGAGGTCATTTTCCTCGGGGCACTGATCGCTAAGTGGGGTGGCCTACACCATGCGATGCACGAAAACTCGAGGGGGGGCACTGCCCAAAGGAGGCTCGACCCCCAAAAAATGTGATAGGCACCCCGATATAACCTCGCAAGCCAAGGAGTAGCAACACTTTGCTGAGCTCGGCATCTCTCTTATAAAGGTTCTGTATGCCCCAAAGAACCACCCACAACTTTGGAGGTCCAAGGAACTCTCGCGGGGCAGGGATGATTGGTCCCGGTATTGCCACTTTCACAAAGGGAACGGGCACGACATAGAGGAATGCATGCACCTGAAGGAGGAAGTCAAACGACCCACACGCCACGAATTCCTCAAAGAGTTTCAGAAGGCAGACACACCGTCAGTCCTGGACAAACCCATAGAAGGATAGTATAATGAGAAGGCAATGCTTAGAAAGCAGCCATAGCCGATCCGGTCAACCACACCCAGTACACCAGGATCTTTTCCTCACCACATTCAGGCGACCCTTGGAAGCCCACCAGTTGAGGTGGCCAGAATATTAATCGATGACGACGTATCCACCAACGTGTTGTTCTTATCAACGCAACCCCAGCTCGAAATCTTCGGGAGAGACATCTAGCTTGGCTCGGGAGGTGTACGTGTCACGGGGTACCCGACAATCGTCATCGTGGGAAGTATCATCCTTCCAGTAACTCTGAGAGTCCCTCTGGTGCTAGCTATGTACGATGTTCAGTTCATCATCATCCAGTCCACCTCAACATGCGACGTCATTCTCAGGAAACCAATGTTAAGGTCGCTCCACGTCGACATGCTAGCACAAGGCACCGCACTGAACATCAGCCTGCAAGACACATCTCCCAAGGGACCCGGGCCGTGAAAGTTTGGGCACAACTTAAGCCAGCACGCCCCATTGCTCTCTAATGTTTTCCCTACTTTCCAAAGAATAAGTAGCGAGAGGAAATCCACGAGCACCTATATCTTCCTTTCTAGCAATGAAAATTTTGATTTTCCTTCTACATCAAATGGATCCCTCCCAAGAAAGATTGACGAAAGTCTTTTTGCACCTTCCAGACGAGATTGACAAAAGTCTTTCTACATCTTTCAGGTGAAATTAGTGAAAGCCTTTTAGCACCTCCCAAGTGAGATTGGAGAAAGCCCGTCCGCATCTCCCAGACGAGATTGGCAAAAGCCACTCTACACCTCCTAGGAGAGATATATGAAAGTCCTTCTGCACCATTTAGGAGAGATGAACAAAGGTCTGTCTGCACCTCCTAGGCGAGATGGACAAAAGTCCGTCTACACCTTCACTTAGACAAACCCTGATTCTCCTGAGGCGCGAACGAACAAAGGTTCTTCACCACCTCCACCCGGACGAACCCTAGTCCTCCTGAGCCGCGAACGAACAAAGTTTCTTTGCCACCTCCACTCGAGCGGACCCCGGTCCTCCAGAGGCGCGAACGAACAAAGGTTCTTCGCCACCTCCACCTAAACAAACCCTGGTTCTCCTGAGGTGTGAACGAACAAAGGTTCTTCGCCACCTCCACCTGGACACACCCCGGTTCTCCAGAGCCACAAAAAGACAAAGGTTTTTCACCACCTCCACTCGGAAAAACCCTGATTCTCCTAAGGCACGAACAAAGGTTTTTCGTCATCTTCACTTGGACGAACCGCGTTTCTCTCAAGGCATAAACATACAAGGGCTACTCGCCTCCACATCCTAAACTGACTTCGACCCTCCCAAAATGCGAGCGGATGATTACCTCTCGCTGACAAGCTATTCAAATTACTAACACTCAAGCAAGGCGCTACTCCGCCAATAACATACGCGCACCAAAAAACACAGCTAGAACACAACATATCTAAAAGCAAAAAGGTTATCCACTCAAATAAAAAATGTTCATTGGCTACATCACCATGAAAAACAAAAAACATGCAATGACGCAAAGATACGCCTTCAAAAGAAAACCAACAAAGCCGACAAGCAAGGAAAAACAAAATGAGATGACTCGTAGGATCATCCCTTGATGTCAACGCCAACGTCGTCATCTAAGACATCCTTATCACCCAAATCATCATGCTTCAGAAACCTCCGAGCTGCCCGGAGCCCCTTGTCGAAGCCCAAGCAGTACGCCGCTTCACGCTCATCCTCCATAAGTAAGTCGATCTCGGTCGCCATCATCTCAGAGAGGACCTCCTTTGTGATACGAGACCGCTCCATCTCAAAGTTATGAGACCTCTTGTGCTCGGTCACCGCAGCCTCCCGCACGACCTCGACCTCCTCCCGCCCCGCGATCAGCTGAGCCTTCTCTTTCTTCAACTGATCAACCCCGCCTCCTGCTGAAATATCGCAGTATCAGCCGCCTTGGTACAACGAATCGACTCTGCGAGAGTCACCTCAATAGAAACCAACCTCCTGCGAAGAGCCTTGGCCTCTGCATCAGTAATGCTCAGCTTTGCCCGAAGGGCCTCGACCTCAGCCTGGGAAGAGGACAACTAGGACTTTGCATTGACTAGCCAGGAAATGACTTCATTCTTCTTCTTCTAAGCCGCCGACAAAGAGTCCTCGGATGCGGCCAACTTCGTCCACAGAGAAAGAAACTTATCTTTCATAGTCACGTAACTACTATTGAAGGAAAGCGCAATGTCACTTATCTCGTCCAGCTGTAAACACAAGAGATGAATTATTTCAATGCAATTCAAGGCGGGAAAACACTATGGGCAACAAACGTACCTTCGGGAGAAGCGCACGACAAGCGAAGCATTCCTGCACCTTCCCCTTCGCCATGACCAACGATGGCTCTGGAATCTTTCAAAAAGCCGGCTCAATCGCATGGAGCTTTGGGGGATCCTCGGTCTCTACATGTAGTGGATCAACAACCAGGTCATCCTAATAATCGCCGGCAATCTCAACGACAACCACGGGAGCAGCGGTAGACGGGCCCGAATTTGCCTCGTCACCATGAAAAGTTTAGCTTCCTCTTCTTTCTGTGCTCCAATGGCGCGACACGACTACGCTTCGTATTCGTCGAAAGACCCGCAAGAAGTAGTCATTTATCAACAACGAATGAGCTGGTCTTGTGGAGAGTGGCGCACAACTCACGCGAGTCCTCGAAACCGAACAACAAAGAAAAGTCATACTTCCTCCCTACTAGTCGGCGACAGTGATCCAGACGATCCCGCCAAGCCTCAGACAACCTCCATGGGTTTTTGAAAAACCCAAACAATGTTCCCCCATGGTGGTAGTCAGTTTTGTTTTCAAACAACAATCATCTCTTGTTGCTTCGCACTTCAACCCAGTCGCAAGAGCCAAGACAGACTTTGCATCACTCGCCAAAAAATTGAACTGATATAAGGGAGTCGTGCTCTCAAAAGAAGCAAAGCAGTCCCATAATCATCATCAGCCCTACCAGGGAAAATTGCATGACCAGAACGTCGCAAAACCAAAAAACTTCAATGGCTTCATCAATTGGGGGGATTTGAAAGCCCACCTTTAGGAATCCCTCCGTGATAGCGAATGGTCCGGAGGAGGATCTTGAACGCGCTCCAGTGGGGAACGAATCACAACCTCCACGTCTACTAAAATACCGAAGCATTTCCTCCCACATTCACTCGGGCAAGGCTCAGAGTCGACGGAATACGCATCGACCGCAGTGGAACGCCACCTTTCGGCACCTACAAAAGAAAAGGCAACCGTTAGCATTGAAATAAACAAGGCACCCCCACGAGAGCCCGAACACGCATCGCCAAGAGCCCACGCGCGAGCAACCTCACATGGGGCCACATGTGAAGCCCCGTGCGTGGCCACGCAGACGACCTCGCACATCCCCTGCGGTCGGCCCCACGCACGTCCCCACGCGCGGTCCCGCGCACGGCCCCGCGGGCGGCCCCGCATGCGTGCACCCCCTACGGGCAGCCCCGCACGCGTGCACCCCCTACGGGCAGCCCCGCACGCGTGCACCCCCACGGGCGGCCCCGCACGCACACTCCTCCACGGACGACGGCATGCTTCCCCGCAGGCGACCCCGCTCCCCCGCAGGCGACGCCGCTCGCGCATAGCGTGGGTTACTCTCGAGCATGCACCCTCCGCTTTCCCCGCCCCTTTCGCGCGTCGCCGCATAGACACCACCATGAGTGGGATCCTCTGCATGCGGCCATTCCCACTTGTTTGCTCTTTATTATCCAAGCAAAAGTTCCACAAACTCCAAGATCTTTACGACAGTGTAGACTGTAGAAGGAGAACCGAATGACCCTCTCCAATATATAGGCCTCAAAGAAGGACTTATAATGGAAGGCGTTCGAGAAAATGAAATATTTCTTGTTTAATTTTCTCGTCATAAAATAGGCAGTGAATAAAGACTGAAAGTGAGGAAAAGATCTACCTTAACTCTAGAGGGGGGGGTGAATAGAGTATTTTAAAATAATTCACAATTCAAATAGGTAAAGCAGTGGAAGACTTAAATTTATATATATGTGTAAGGTGCTTGCAGTGAATTAAAACTAAAGCAAGAAATAAAGAATCACACAGCACACAGCAAAGACAAACACACAGCAACCAGAAGACACAAGGATCTATAGTGGTTCCCCAACAACCTGGGTACATCCACTCTTCTACCACCCTTGGTAGGAATCCACTGCAGGAAGGGTTGATCAGGTGTCCTGGGCACCAATGAGCTTTTGACAAGGTGCTCAAAAACCAAACAAGATTTTTTGATCAGGTGTCTTGCCACCACTGAGTTTTGATCAGGTCTCAGAAACCAAGAGTTCACTTTTGAAGGGAGAGATAATCCTGTACAGATGGTGGTAAAATAAAAAGGTGATGATGTCTTCTCTGTCTCAAATCACTGAGAGAAGACTAGTGGATTGTTGATGTTGTCAAAGCTCCCCCTGAGATGTAGAATGGTTCAAGAGTGAAAACTTTGCTAGGGTGATAGGTCTTCAGATGCTTCAGATCTCCAGCAGAAGATGATTTCAGCAGATGCTGAAATGTTTGGTGTCTGGAGTCCTTGATGTTGAAGCTTTTGAACACTTGAAGATTTGGAGGAGTTGAGTAGCAGAAGATCTCCTCTACAACAGAATTTTCTTGTCTTCTTGAAGATTCAGTAGATTTGAAACTCACAAAAGATGAACTGTTGATCAGAGAAGTTGTATTGTTCAATCTTCTGTGTTGTAATCTAATTCTTCTGTATCTCTTTGTATTCTCTGTGAATTGTTGTTATTATCTCTATTCTCTTATGCAGGAGTATATCAAAAATCTTACTTAGATGACCGTTATTCAGTCATAAATGACATCTGTCTCTGGGGAAAGTCCTAAGCAACATTCCATTTAGTCCTTCCTTGAAACTTGCATCAGATTGCTTGAAACGGCTAGAAAATCCTTTGTAATAAATGCAGAAAATAACTCTGAAAGAATTTGAATTAATTCCATAACTGATCTTCAATTTGAATTCTAAAAGCGTCGATCTCTCGCAGAAATCGTCGATCTGAGCTCTACGATCGTTGAACTGAGCTCAGAGATTGGATTTTCACAGCAGACAAAAAACGTCGACCTGAGCTCTACGATCGTCGACCTGAGCTCAGCGACTTGGAAAATAGCTGAAGACAAAACGTCGATCTAAGCTCGAAGATCGTCGACCGGAGTTCGACGATTTGCAGACTTGAGCTCAGAGAACGTCGAACTGAGTTCGACGTTTCGTCGACCTGAGCTCGACGAAAATTGTCTTGTCTCAGTACTTAGTCCTGATCTCTGAATGGTCCTGGGGGCAGCTCCAAACCTAAGTTCTAAGCCCTAGACTCATTCTAATTTGACCTTTTCAACTATACAACTAGGTCAAACAATTTTCCTAATAACATAGTGATTCTTGCCCAAATTAGTAATATGGTGTTCCAACAAAGACTATCTTGGCCAAATATCTAATAGGCATGACAAATAATATACGACACACTATAACAAGAAATATTCAGCCTTTTGCTCTCTCTAATTTCCAGTAAACGATTACTCACGATTGAGCCCGATGATCGCTATGTTCCAAAACACCCCGAGTGAAATCAGGAAATTTCCGCGTTAATCGCTTTGCGGGTCATAACTCACAAAAATTTGGGGGCATTTGATGGGGTTCCCCTTGAAATTTCCGAACCAAACCACAAGAACTCGATCCGAGGACGTGTGAGAAGAGCCAACCCGACCGGAGAACTTGTGCACGACGCGTCACACTCCCCCAAAGCCCGGAAGCTCCAAGCAGAAAGCAAAACTCGTGCGCATGTACGAGCAGCACCCATGCGCGCGCACGACCAGCTCATGGGGGCACGCACGGCCTATGTGCACCCGCACGTAGTTTACGCGCGCGGCCACCCTACACGACCACTCTCTGCGCGCGACCAGCCCGCGTTATACCCAGTGTGTGTTCCATCGCCGCCAGCTGCCGCCAACCGCCGCCGCCGAGTACCCCGCCCGGGCCGCTCGAACTGCCAGGGAGGCACTTTCAACATTTCACTAAATTTGGTGATTCAGGTGACCGAAACAGGGCGACGTCATTCACCAGCACCAAATTCGCCCCGACACAATTACCAACATGTCCCTTCAGAAAATAATAAATAGGTCATCATACCTTAATTTGAAGACAATGAACTCCATGAGATAGAAAGATCTCCAGTGTCTTCGTCGTCCGCCCCTCTGCCGGCGTGTGGAGGGTCGGCGTCCTCGTCGTCAAGATCAGGCGACAAATTTGCCGCCCGGCTCTGGCCGGCCCTCCGCCTGAGGGAGGGGTTGCCCAAAATCAGGCAACCACCCTGGCCGCCCGATTAGGGAGACCTACTCCCGGCCTAGGTCGGGCGGCATAATGTCACCCGACCCTGGTTTTCTCCCAGCCAGGGGGAGCAGGACCACCCAAATCAGGAGGCCCCTTGGCCGCTCGATTTAGTCGACCACCTTCGTGCCCAGGTCGGGAGACATAGTGCGGCCCGACCCTTGTTGGCTCCCCGTCGGAGAGCAGGGACACCCAAATCGGGCTGCCCCTTGGCCGCCCGATTTAGGCAGCTACCTCCCTGTCAGGTCGGGCGGTATAATATCGCCCAATCCTGGTCATGCTCCCTGCGTGAGAGCAGGGCCGCCCCAAATCGGACGGCCCTTTGGCCGCCCGGTTGGGGCGGCCTCCGCGCCGCCCAAGTCAAGCGGTGTTTTCGCCGCTCGGCCCTGGCCGGGAACCATTTCCTGCCGGCCGCCAGCCTCTCCGGTCCACCCTTCCCCTCGCAAGAGGAACAATTATTTTTCCGACGAGGGCGGTAATTTTTCGATCGTGGGAAGTTTCGTCATTTGCATAAATATGGCGATCTGTATGCCTCATTTCAGACGATTCTTTTGGTCTGGTCGATGGTTATTAGGAGAAATTATTGGATCTCCCCTCCTAAAATCTATAAATAGACCCCTCTCTTTCTCATTTTCATCAATTCCTCGGTCGAGAAATCCTCCTGTGATATTCTCTCTCCACCGCTTCTCTTCATTGTGCGCTTCTGTGTGCACCTCTTCCTTGCTCATTCGTGCACGCTCTTCTTTAGAGCGCGCTCCTGCGCGTGCCCCTTTTGTGCAGGCTCCTATGTGCGCCTCTTTTGTGCGCTCTCTCGTCTAGCAAGCGCCACGCGTGCTCTCATCCAGCAAGTGCCCTGCGCGCTCTTCTCCAGCAAGCGTCATGTGCGCTCCCCTCCAGCAAGCGCCCTGTACATTCTCCACCAGCTAACGCTCCGTACGCTCCACCGTCAAGACCATCCAAGCGCGCCTCCACGCACTCCACCGTCAAGACCGTACGAGCACGCGTCTGCACACCCCGCTGTCAAGACCGTCCAAGTGCGCCTTTGTGCGCTCCGCCGTCATGACCGTCTAAGCGCGCCTCCGAGCGCCCCACCTTCAAGACCGCTCTGAGTGCACTGTTGTGCGCTCCGCCATCAAGACCGCTTCAAACGCACCAGATCACCGAGACAAACCACATAGGATAGAGCACACTGAGCGCTCTCAGAGCTTCAAGACCCAAGCATCAGAATTAGTATATCAAATTGTTCCTGACTCCATGAACTATCATATGAATCCATAATACAATGAGCACATCGCTCCCCATAACACACGAAGAAAAAATTAGTTCAGTGAGAGGTGGCATGTCACCCTCCGAGCACAACTCTCTCTCCCTCAAATTGTAACGAGAGGCGACATGTTGTCCTTAAGTTTTTCAAATAAGCTCTGTACAACACCCAACATATAGTGGAAGTTTGGCCGACACAGTCCCGACCATGTGGTTTTTCACCTAATTGAATGGATTTCTATGTTAAAAAATTCTTTTTCCAGCTTTTTACTTACTGTGACAGTTGGCGTGCTCGACCGCTCCCGGGCTAAGACAATCCAATTTAGTCCGGTCTACCGAATTCTTGAGCAATCTCCAACAATTTGACGTTGTCTGTGGGAACATGGTTCCCACGTTTCCTAGAAGATCTAGAAGAGCTAGAAGACAATACCCTCAACACAACGGTACTCGTGACTGGAAATCATGACAGGATAAGCCACCCACACAGCCGAAGGAACGGCCCCCGGGGGGCACGTTGATCTAGTTCTTCGCTAACTCGATAACATGCCAGAAGTAGAGCTCCACATCACAGATATTCAAGGCCACAAAGCCCATCCATATGGAGGAACTGAAGCTTGATATCACCGCAACTGCCCTGAAGCGGTAGGCCTCGAGCCCGTAGATGAGAGGCTCACATGGGAAGAAGTTCATGGCATAATTTCTAAAGAGCATGAACGAGCCAAGCAGCGTGCCACTTCGGCCTCCCTCCATCGTCGCTCGCAATTCGCACATGATATCTTGACACATCCAATCCCACCAGGCTTCAAGTTCCCAAAGATCAAGATGTACGACGGAACGGGTGATCATTCAGAACACGTATGACACTTCGCAATCATGATGCATCTATGCAACACCCTAGATCCCCAGTTATGCCAAGCATTCTCGGCGACTCTGAAGGGATGAGCTCGCGCGTGGTTTCTTTCTCTGCAGGATGGAGAAATAAAAAATTCACAGAGTTAGCTCAATAATTCACGAACCAGTTCATCGCCAGCCGTCGGATAGTCAAAGACTCTTCCCCCTTGTTTGGGATCCGCCAAAACGAAGGGGAAACCCTTAAAGTCTTTTTCCGTTGTTTCGCCACCGAGGCGCGACAAATCCCTGGGGTAAACCCAGAGCTCTTTCGAGGGTTTCTTCTCAGAGGGCTCCGCCCCGGTGGCTTTCACTCCGTGCTAGTACGAGAGACTGTGCCCAACTATGCCGACCTCGTTTGTCGGATCGTTGCCCAGATTGCAGCTGATGATGTAGTGGAAGCGCACTGCCAACAGTTCGAAAGGTACTCCAAAAGATAATGAAAACAGGAGTAAGCACCACTACTGAAGAACGACTCATGCCGCAATAATTCTCGATGAGCCGGGGGGCATCACCACCAACAAGATTTCAATCCCCTCAATGCTTTATGAGTAGAAGTGTTGCTCGCCATACACAACCATCTCTCTTTTCAGAGGCCAAGAGATCTTGCTCCAAACTCAGAGGACCAGTCTAAATACTGCGACTACCACCAGAAACATGGGCATAGGACGGAAGATTGTTCGCGACTGAAGGCAGAATCGAAAGACTTATCCGCTAGTGATTTTTTGAAGAATTTTTGCAGCGCACAGGACCTGAACTGGATAAGCCTAAATGAAACCAGTATGGAGGCAATCCCCAACAAGGTCGTTCTAATGAAAGGTTCATCGGTGGAATGTCCAAGAAGCTCAACAAAATTTATCTTACGTTTTCAGTGCTTATGTACACAAAGAACAATTAATTCTTTCAATATAATTGGATGTTGCACTACTCTTCTTACAGAGTGTTCGGATCTCCGCAAAGGATACTCCAGCCTCTACTTTACAGAGTGTTCGGATCTCCGCAAATGAGACTTCAGCCTTTACTTTACAGAGTGTTTGGATCTCCGCAAAGGAGACTCCAACTTTTACTTTACAGAGTGTTCGGATATTCGCAAATGATACTCCGACCTCTACTTTACAGAGTGTTCGGATCTCTGCAAAGGAGACTTCGACCTTTATTTTACCGAATGTTCAGATCTCCGCAAAGTAGACTCCGATCATTATAACGATCACATCGCTCCCCGCAGCCCACACAGAAAGAATTAGCTCCGTGAGAGGTGGTATGTCACCCTCCGAGCGCATGTCTCTCTCTCTCCCTCAAATTGTAATGAGAGGCAGACTGTCGCCCTCAAGTTCTTCAAAGAAGATCGGTACAACACGCATCATATAGTAGAGGTTTGACCGACGCAGTCCTGACCACGTGATTTTTCATCAGGTTGAAGGGTTTTCCACGTTAAAAAATTCCATTTCCAGCTTTTAACTTACTGTGAATGTTAGCGCGCTCGACCGCTCCAGGGCTAAGGCGCCCAATTTAGTCTGGTATACCAGAGCCTTAAGCGATCCCCAACAATACGTTTTGTTAATTTATAAAGTTATATTAAAGACATACAAATAATCAACTAATAAATGTATTAAATGCACTCATTGTTGAAGCCGAAATTCGGTTCCACCTAGAGTTCGAACCTAGGGTGCGGCTCACACCTACTTCTCACAAGCTGTCCCTTGGCGAGAGACTTGAATTTGGAAACTGACTCTTAGCTCTAGCGTGGAGGTCCCACCTCACACCCGGAAGACCTTTGAGATTTCCCCCTCCTTAGACCACTGAGCTAGGCGCCATGGAGGATGAAGATGGATGAAAACGGATCCTCTCCAAGGCACCCCTAAGGGTCTATTTATAGATTTCTGAAAACGACTTGCAAATAGTCAACCTCCGCTGCTATGAAATTACTGAAAACACCCTGGGTTGGTCTACCAACAGTCAAACTCCGCTATTTTGAACAGCTATTCGCAGCCCATCAGGGGCAAAATAGTAGACGCTCGAGCAGAGCGAGTACTCCGGCAGGGTGAGTACTCCAGCCAAGCGAGTACTCCAGCAGAGCGAGTACTCCGGCCGGGGGAGTACTCCAGCAGGGCGAGTACTCCGGCATGGCGAGTACTCCAGCCAGGGGAGTACTCTAGCAGGGGAGTACTCCAGCATGGCGAGTACTCTAGCAGGGCGAGTACTCCAGCCGGGCGAGTACTCCAGCCAGGGGAGTACTCCAGCAGGGCAAGTACTTCAGCAGGGCGAGTACTCCAGCCGAGCGAGTACTCCAGCAAGGCGAGTACTCCAGCCGGGCGAGTACTCCAGCAGGGCGAGTACTCCAGCAGGGCGAGTACTCTAGACACTATCAAGCCAGACAAATTTTTCTTCCCCATACTAGTATATCATGCATATCAACAATAAATTGGCCTCCAAGAGTGCAAAAACCCTCTAAAAGTTTACAAATGTATAGCAAGTCTTACGCCTTGCTTGAGGGTCCCATTCCGCAAATACGGGGTTGTACACTCATATTTTTTATAATATAAAATTACAAAATTGTGAAACAATTCTACAAATAAGTTGCAGGAATAAAACGTTACAAAATTGAAACAATTAGTTTAATTGATTTAAACATACATTATATATGTTCATGCGTAATTTAAACATACATTATATATGTGTGTGTGATTTAAAATACTTACAAGTTGTATCGGCCGAAATATCAGAAAAATTAGAACATGTCGCAAGATATATCGAAAAAAATGGGCATGTTGGCCTATATTTTACAAAATGACGTAATCTATTTTTTTTAAGAAAATCATATCGTTTTGACCATAAAAATGATATGTCGGGAGACATGTCAGACATATCGGAGTACATTTAAAACAGGTAGCCTGGTGAACACATTGGTTGTGAATTGTCGTCCGTTTGACACTGTTTTTTTGACAAGTGAGTTTGGACAAGAAAATCATCGTTATTGATGGAGTTCCCATAAATAGTTTCGGGTGAACCAAAGATTTTTTGTCGGGACCTCGATCTTCTCATTGATACAATTCCAACGGGCCCATTCTATCAAAATTCCGTGTCCGTTTGGTCCTTCAAATGGACGTTGAAGCAAACGCGCACGCATGTGCACATATCAACCTCTCCCTAAACATTGGGAAGAGGGTATACCGCAACCCCCATCATGGGGGCGCGGGAAATCGCCTCCATATGGAGGCCTCCCTCCCACGCGCATCTGCACGTACATATGCGTGGAGGTCTCCCTCCCGCATGCACGCTCGATCTATGCGCTAACTGCCGCGCGCGTAATCCCAACCGCCGCGCGTGCAATCCCGACCAGCGCGGGAACCACTTCCATCACTCACGCCAAAAAACCTGTCTGGTCCCTCACCGACCGTCACGCCAAAAAACTCAGTTGGGCTTAGGACGCACGAGGGCTGCCCTCACGGAGGCCGCATGAGGGCTGGCCACATCGAGGCTGGCTCTCGCAAGGCCGACCCCTGGGCGGGCGGTCTGCACCTGCGTGCGGGCGACCTCTGCTCGGCCGACCTCCAAGGCCAACCCCTACGCGAGCATCCTCTGCCCGACCGGCCTCCCCGAGGCCGGTCCACGCGTGGTCACCAGGTGCTCGTACGACCCCTCCAGCTAGCCACCATAAGTCTGATCGTCGTCTCCCCCTCCTCCGGTCGGCCTCTCGCCACCAGGGGCTCATCGTCGGCTGCCCTGGCTGGTCGGCCCTCCATCGTCATTCGATTATTCTCGTGCAATCTCCGATGGCCGCCCTAGCTGGTCGACCCTCCATCGTCGTTTGATCGTTCCCATGCAATCTCCACCGCCCTCCCCGACCGGTCTACCCTCCATCGTTGTTTGATCATTCTCATGCAATCTCTGAGGGACGCCCCGGTCGGTCGACCCTCCATCGTCGTTTGATCGTTCTCATGCAATCTCCACCGGCCGCCCTGACCGGTCGGCCCTTCATCGTCGTTCGATCGTTCTCATGCAATCTCCGTCGGCCGCCCCGGCCGGTCGGCCCTCCATCGTCGTTCGATAGTTCTCATGCAATCTCCGCTTACCAGTCAGTGCTCCATTGTCGTTCGATCGTTCTCATGCAATCTTTGTCGGCCGCACCGACCGATCAGCTCTCCATCGCCATTCGATTGTTCTTATGCAATCTCCGCTGTCCGATTAATTGGTAACCACTAGCGTAACCACCAGTCATGGACGAGTTCCAATAGCTGAAATATTGTTGGTGTGCGCGTAGCAAAAATATCATGATTATGCGTGCATCAAGCTATATTGAAATGTTTTTCAAATAGTAATTTAGATGGTTACGGTATGCGGATAATTGCATAACTACCGTAACCACCCCTAGAGACTATAAATAGGACCCCAAGCCTCTCTTCACTCTCACTTTTTCTTTAAAAGACTTCTCCTCCTACGCGCTCAAGAATTCCACCGGGGACCTCCCCGATCTTCGAAGCCGCCCTTGAATATCTTCAAGAATTTCAAAGATCGCTCGAAGATCTTCGTCCTCCTTCCGTCGTCTTCATTTGTCTCTGTGCATTCCGCTCTGCACGTGTCCCTTCCGCCGTTGTGGGAAACCTGCGCCCGACGTACCCAGCGCTCAACACCTGCAAGTATCCACAGAAGTCTGCCCAGTCTCCAGAGCACGCACATTCTCCGTAGCGAGCAAGAACAAATATTTAGATTCGCGTCGCAAGCTCTCACCGTTCTCCGCAGCAAGCTCTCACCGCTCCAGTATCCTAGCATCCGCAGAAGTCTTCCCAATCTCTAGAGCGCACACATTCTCCCCCGCGAGCAAGACCAAATATTTAGATTCGCGAGTGGTGGTCTGTCGCCCTCCAAACTTCACTCTCTCTCTCCTCTTTAGTTGTAACGAGGAGCGGCCTGTCGCTCTCACATTTTCTAAAAATCTCTGTAAAGCCGCACCGAATAGTGGAAGTTTGGTCGGCTCCGATCCGGCCACGTAGTTTTTCACCCTATTCACGAGTTTTCCACGTTTAAAAAAATTCTTTGTCAGCTTTCTTTTCTCCTGGACTGATTGCACGCTCGACCGCTATTTGGGCTAAAACGGTTTAGTTAGTCCGATCTACCTAGAGACTCGAGCGGCCCGCAACAGAAAACATCATAGTTCAATGATTGATAAACTCCTCGTCAATAAATAGTAATAGGGATGGAAGCTACATAACACTTCATTTTCAAAGAGGAACTACAACAGATTTGATTGACTTGGGTTGCTTGATCTTCACAGAAGCAGCAAACTTCTTCCCCACAGCAGATTTCTTAGCCGGTTTTGCAGTGGCGGGAAGCTTCTTTGCAGCAGCTGCGAAATGCTTTTTCGTAAAAACAAAAGTCTTCCTTTTAGCTTCCTTATGCTCCGTTTGGGGGGACTTATTTTCACCGGTCAAGCTGTTACGACCGCATGTGTGATCGGTTACGATCTCACATGCGGTCGTAACAGCTTGACCGGTGAAAATAAATCCCCCAAAATAGAGCCTTAACCATGAAGTGGAAGATAAATAGAATAAAATGCATATCAAACAAAAAGAACTTGATATAAAGAATGGAGGAAAAGGAGGGAGATGAGATTGTAAGGGCCTGTTTGGGAAGGCTTTTCAGAAAGGAAAAGGAGTGGTGACAAAAGGATGGTAGAAAAAGGAGCTTTTGGAAAATGTCTATTAGAAAAGGAAAACTGTTTGGGTGAACTTCTTTTACAGGGCTTTTCAAAAAGGAGAAACACTTTATAAATCGTTTGACAAATCTTCGTTGCGGTAAATTTTTTATTAAAATTGCGCGTCAGGGGGAAAATGCGCAATTATTTCGCCGGGGTAGGTTTTTTTCGCCCGGGAGTGAATTTTTCGCCGGGTGGCGGTTTTTCTCACCCGGGCGTGAATTTTTCGCCCGGACGCGATATTTTCGCTTGGACGCAAATTTTTCGGCTGAGACCTATATTTTCGGTCGGGCCCCAATTATTCGGACTGTTGCCAATTTTTCGGACGGACGCGAAATTTTTGAACGGGCGCGAATTTTCCGGACGAGCCCGAATTTTTCGGATGACGGCAAATTTTTCGGACGGGCGCGAATTTTTCGGACGGGCACTAATTTTTCGACAAGGCGGGAAAATTTCGCCCGGGCGCGAATTTTTTGCACAGACGAGAATTTTTCGCACGGACGCGATATTTCCGCTCGAAAGCGAAAAAAATTGCATTCGAGTGAAACAAATAGCTTACAAGCGAAAAAATACACGACCGGGCAAAAAAACCACGAACGGGCAAAAAATCACGTCGAGGCAAAAAATTCGCTCCCGGGCGAAAAAAATAGTGCCCGGGCGAAAAACCGCTCCCGATCAAAAAAAATCGCGCCCGGGAGAAAAAAATCGCGACCGAGCGAAAAAACCGCGTCCGGGCGAAAAAATCGCGCCCGGGCGAAAAAACCGCGCCCGGGCGAAAAAATAGCGCCCGGGCGAAAAAATCGCGCCCGGGCGAAAAAATCGCCCGGGTGAAAAAATCGAGTCCGGGCGAAAAAATCGCCCCGGGCGAAAAAATCGCGCCCGGGCGAAAAAATCGCGCCCGGGCAAAAATTTCGCGCCCGGGCGATAATTTTGCTCTCGGGCGAAAACATCGTGCACGGGTGAAAAAATTGTCATCGGGCGAAAAAACTGCGTCCGGAGGAAAAATACCGCTCCCGGGCGAAAAAACAGCCCCTGGGGAAAAAACTGCTCCCGGGCGAAAAATTCACAATCTGGCGAAAAAACAGCGCCTGGGCGAAAAATTCGCGCCCGGGCGAAAAATTCGCGCCGGGAGAAAAAATTCGCGCCCAGGTGAAAAAATTTGCGGCCGGGTGAAAAATTCGCGCCCGGGCAAAAGAATGTCTCCCGGACGAAAAATTCGCGCCCGGGTAAAAGAATGTCGCCCGGGCGAAAAATTCGCGATCGGGCGAAAGAATGTCGCCCGTGCGAAAAATTTGCGCCCGGACGAAATATTCGCGTCCGGGCGAAAAATTAGCGACCGGGCCAAAAATTCGCGCCCCGACAAAAAATTCGCGCCCGGGGTAAATATTCCCGCCCGGGCAAAATATTCGCGCCGGGAAAAAAAAATTCGCGTTCGAGTGAAAAAATTTGCGCCCGGGTGGAAAATTCGCGCAAGGGCGAAAGAATGTCACCCGGGCGAAAAATTTCGCGCCCGGCTGAAAAATTCCGCGCCCGGGTGAAAAATTCGCCCCCGGGCGAAATATTCGCGTCCGGGCGAAAAATTCGTGACCGGGCCAAAAATTCGCGCCCCGATAGAAAATTCACGCCCGAGAGAAAAATTCGCGCACGGGTGAAAAATTCCGCGCCCGGGCCAAAAATTTCGCGTCCGGGCGAAAAATTCGCGTTCGGGCGAAAAAATCACCCGTGCGAAAAAATCGCGCCCGAGCGAAATATTCATTTAGAGAAAGACTAGTGTTTTCGCAGTATTGTCGAACTGGATCCAGAGGAGTAAAATGTTTTCATAGCATCAACTGTGTATCGGGATGAGAAATTACTTTTCGAAATGTTGAAAAGTAGGAGGCTAGTGACTTTTCAAATAGAGGAGAAAAAGGAGTTTTTGGTGGTAGCTTTTCCCACTGGTAGACATTCCAAACGGTTTATTATGTGCGGTGGTGTTTTCTAGAAAATGAAAAGGAGCTAGAAAGCCCTCCCAAACAGGCCCTAAGTTATACTTGGAAATACACGGAATGAGAAGCAGCATAAGAAATCAAAGGCTTCTTCTTCAGGGTATAAGGTGTGCTAGTCTTCTTGCTCGCGGGCTTCACTTTTAAAGAATGAAGTGATCTGGTTATATCAACTGTCTTTATTGAAAAATTTAGGCGATTGTTAACCGTAACTCGGTTTTGGCTATTCGCAACTCATTGTTAACCGCAATCCGAAAATATAACCGCACCACGTTTTTTTTTCTTGCCGCACCCTGATATTTTTTTTGACACACCCGAAAATATCTCCTAGTGATGTGCGTGTGACAACTAATAAAGTAAGTTGACGTGAGGAAAATGCCGGAGACGGGAGTAGCTCGGCGAAGAGGAAGACGGAGTGCGGCTTCCGCGAAATGGGAAAGATGGGGTGCGAGTAAAGCTTTAGAAAAAAGTATTTTATAACAAAAACGGGATGCGGATAGCGTAAGAGAGGTGCAGTTAACAATTGCCAAAATTTAATGTTTAATAGCAAAATGTCTAAAATACCCTCTGCATATATAGTTTTATCACGTTTTTAAATATCAAAATAAGTTTATAAATGAAAGAGGGTGCAAAGTGTTATACTAAAGTTTTTTAGAGAGTGCAAAAGGCCAAGGTTTGAATCTTGAGGTACAAAATCAAAAGGGTGCAACTAAAAGATGCAAAGTGTCAAAAATTTGAGGTTTTTTATAGGTTTTTTGGGAGAATGCATCGTAAAAATATATGCTTTTGACAAAATATACCCTAAAAGTTTAAATATAGCACAATGCATCCCTACCCAAAAATCAATTTTTTTTTGACAAAATATACCCTAAAAGTTTAAATATAGCACAATGCATCCCTACCCAAAAATCAATTTTTTTGACAATATGCATCTTAGCATGTTATAACATCTTCACTTCTATTTCTTCAATGTAGGATGCACATTATCGTAAAAATAAATTTTTAGAGAAAAGAGTGGTTGCATTGTGTTATATTTAAAATTTCAGGATCCACCAAAATTTGATTTTTATAATATGCATTCTGCAAAAAAAAAAAGTCATTTTTTTACAAGTGGGATAATGAATTGTGTGATGGACGACTATTAATTAAAACACTGGAAATTGGCGCCCTAGATTCATTGGATCTACTTCCGAAGCGATCGCCCACTCCCGTCCTCCACAGGAACCCTAAACCCCAGGCGAGTCCTCCGCCCTAATTTGACCGCCTTCGACTCCCATGCCTCGAGGAGGAAAGTCCATGGAGGAGTCGAAGAAGAGGAAGATAGTTGGAGGCGTCGAAGTTTTAAACCACGCAGGCAGCGACGAGCTCTCGACCCTCCAATTGGAGAAGAGCATGCGCTTACTTCTCGCACCTCTCGGAAAAGACCAGCTCGTTGATCTTCTTGTAAAGATGTAAGTCCATCGAGTTACCAAATACAACGAGTTTGTTTCTCTCTTCTGAATTCCGGATACGCCGAATGGGGAGAAGCCAAATAGTTCTTTGATTTGTTATAAATATTTTGTCACGTGAAATTCCTGTTTGTCTTACGTTTATTTTCGATTCTCTAGGGTGAAATATCATCTAATTAATTTGATTGATGGCCATGTTGTTAGCATTACAAACTCGTGGTACGATTGATTGAGTTACCTAGGGCCAGTTTGAGAGGGCGGTTGGAGGTGAAGATGAGCAGACTGGGCTGTTGGAGACGCAAACAAAAGCTCTGTTTGGGGCGGTGGCGGCAGGGGAAAATGTAGTGGTGAGAAACTAGTCGTGCCATTAGAGCTGTCCAAAAAGCTATTTGAAAAAGCTGCAGATTACAAAAGGTCATTGAAGAGAAGTAAAGAACGCGAATGGGCGAAGAATAGCTAAGGAGAAAAAGAAACTTTGCAGTGGCGAGAAGGAAGAACTACAGGTCGCAGATGGTCTGGGCGTGGCTTTTGTAAATCCTCAAACAAAAGAGAAAAAATTGAAAGTAAAGGAAGAGGTTTTAGAAGGCTATGTTGGACCGTCTGCTCAAAAATTCCCCAAAACACATTTCTTGAAAGAGTTTTTTTGAAAAAGCTCATCATCCGAACGACCTACAAAGAGCGGTAGGAATAGAACAAAAATTCCTCATTGCAGTTGGACTTAGTTATAAAACGACAGTTTGGGGATCCACGGTCACAAATGGTGGTTATTCAAATGGGCCGCTAATTGCATTGCCTTTGTCTTTTTTTTTTTTCAAAATCTCAATAGAGAAAAAACACAGAAACAAATAGAGCTTTATTTGTGGTGAACTGCTTTGCAAATTTTTTCCTTCATTCACGTTTCTCGGTGATTTCCATACTTCCAAATTTTTTCTTTATGTACAAATCATCTTTGAGTGCAACAATTAGGATTTTGGATGAATATACAATGTTTGTTATCCTAAACAGAAAACTCCAGCATTAAGAAGCATTGACCACATTTAACTCAACAAGTAGACACGCCTGGATTAAAAATTGTTATCAACGAAGAGATGTATTCATTAGGATTCCACTTTCCAGCACTGGCTAATCAACATGAAAAGATAAAGGAATGGATATGGAATTTGCCTCTTCGCCTTAAATGAAGGTTTCCAATTTTGTGACTTTTCTTTCTAGTAAATAAACTATTTTTGTGAGGTTTCTGGTTTCTTTTTTTCACTGGGAAATGTTTTGCTGAAGTGTGTTTTGGTTTGTAGAGCTTGATCCAAAGATTGTGTGTCTCGTTTTGTTCTTTCTTCATGAGATTTCATAGATCCCATTAGTTCAGTAAGTGATAGGTCTTTGGGCTCCTCTATGATAGTGACTGCAGGATCAAAAGTTGGGGAAAGGCTCAAGGATTTTGGGAACTATTTTCTTGCCTTCAATAATATCTCCTAGATTTCTTATTTGAGTAATGATTTTAAGCTAATGGTTCTAGCCCAAAAATCATCCAAGATTCTCCTTGTTTCATTAGTATTCTCAAAATCTTTCCGAAGTGCTTGTGTTTTATACCAATTACCTTGGAGGAACCTTTATATTCTTCTCTAAATATATCCCATACTTTTTTTTGCTGTTTGTGGCACCATAATTCTGGGAAAAAAGTCTTCAGAAACTCTTTGTTGGATTAAAAGATTCTTCATGTTGATTTCTCCTGCAATCTTTACACATCCTCTGTTCCTCTTCTGGAATCTGCAGTCTGCACAGATACTGGATATTGTGTTCCCTTTGTAACCAAATCCCAGAGACCTTGTCAAATGAATAGGGTCTTCATTTGTATACACCAAATTTTATATTGTTCGTCATGAAATACAAGTATGGAGGAATGACTATGAAAAAGAGCTGGAGCTTGTAGATGAAGAAGCCATAACTTAAATGTCTTGATTTTCTTTTGTTGGTTTTGGATCGTGATGAGCTCTGATACCACATTGTTGGTATATAATGAGTAGAATGCAAAAGAAAAGAGGAGATAATGGCAACTGAAATGATTTTTTCATTACTTCATTGATGTGTTACATCTTCTTATACAAGTGCAGCTGTGCAGGTTACAAAAGGTATAAAAAAGTAAATTTTCGGCTTACTGCTATGACTACAGTACCTTGTACGAGTAAATACTCAGTGCTGAGGTGACAGGAGCCGGTTTATTTATACTTATCACAATATATCCCCATTTTTTTATAAATAGAGGATGTTGTCATTAATGCAGTGACTAATTTAAAGTAGTACACCGAAGAAAATACTGATGCCTCTCTCTAGTTCATTCATATCCGCTGTTCTCTTATTTGTTTTAGATCCTTGATGAATGGGAGGATTTGTTTGATTGTATACTGATTTGTTGTATGTATTTGTGGTGCATGCATGTGCATGATTGTATGTTGAGCTGTGCAGAGGTATGAAAGTTCCTGATGTTGCTGAAGAAATTAGAGGTGTAGCAAGTACTGACCCCGTACACCGCAAACTTTTTGTCCGTGGCTTGGCCTGGGAAACTACCTCAGAAACTTTGTGTGCTGTGAGTGCTTTGATGTTTGCTTATTCTGTTGCTTGCTTGTTGTGATTGCCTGAGTTTATTTCTTAGTTCAGTGGTTGGGTCTAACCAGTTCTTTATCATATTCAATTATATACTTTTGGATTAATTACTTAAATCCTCCTTTATTTATGTAAAAAATCTGGGTAATACTGGCCAAGTGGTCTTTTTGGTGTTCTTAGTTCTTAATAGTTATAATAGCGATTGTGCACACGTCCTATGTGCGTTGTGCACACATCCTTTACGCAGTGTGCGGCAACGATGGTTTTGATCACTACTTGAGCGACGACCAAGTCTAATGCCGCCATACACCATGCACCGAGGGAACTTGTGCATGGCCGCTTGTATTATGATTAACACATTATTTGTTTTTGGGTAGCCTTGTCTATATTTTTTTGAAGTCACGTGATCCGTTAGATTTGATTAATTAAAATTGAAGGATTCAAATTCATTTGATGTTTCTATTCCAAGACCATGACCACCTCACATTTTCTTTCTATTATAGTATAGATTGATATGGTTTTTTTAGTAATGAAACAAAATATATTGATACAGGCCTTTTCTGTACATGGTGAAATTGAGGAAGGAGCTGTTATAATTGACAAGGCAACTGGAAAGTCTCGTGGTTTCGGCTTCATTACATACAAGAACATGGAATCTACTCGTAGAGCACTTGAAGAACAAAGCAAGTTGGTTGATGTGAGCATTTTCTCTCAGTAGTTAGACTAGTACTTGTTATATTCCTTTCAGCTTTCCATTTCATTGCTTTTTATCGAGCAACATGGTTTGCGTGAAATTAGCTGCATGATACTGTTTTATGATTTTATGCATATGAGTTCATTTACAATATTATATAGTTCAGTATCACATGACATAGTAAGAACATCAAATCAGCATAAGTGTAACTGCCCTACGAGCTCTGTTGAAGACTTCACAAACTGTTTGTATTGTTCAGTGTAAAAACTATCTATTGGTATTTTGTAATTTGGCATAGCCTCTTAAAAAAGAAAAAAATTTCTTCGTTTGAAGAGTGCTGGGAATGCTATATATTAATTTACATCTGGGCATGTGTTAAAACTTAAAAGTGCCAATTCATGTTTTCTCTACTTGTAAATAATATTTAAAATGCCTTAAATAATGGACTGAAAATATGTTAAATATGTAAAAAATGGTATAAAATATTTGTTGCAGGACGGCGCGTAGGGCTTGCGCGTCTGTTGGCTTTTTCTAGGAAACCCTAAATGCGTGCAATGAAATATAAATTTTGTAAAAAATAATTTGAGCGGGCGTTACACAGACTTTATGAAATTAAGCAACGTTTGTTTTCTGTAAAGCACAAAAAAACTATTTTGTTAAAAAAAATGAATTTTTTAAAAATAATGGTTCAATTTTGAATCCGGGGAAGGAAGTTCGCAACTTTTGTTCCGTTCCCCTTGTCGTAGCAAAACGGAAATCGAGCACTCCAAATGCGCTTCCGTTTTGAGTTTTTTACGTAGTGTTCGCTGACAAAATTCGGGCGAAAATCCAACACTGAATCTAATTATTCTACGAGAAAATATTTAGAAACAAGTTACCCACGGAAAAGGCGAAAGGAGGAGAAAGAAACAAGTTACCCACGGAAAGAAGCGTCTTTCCGTATTCGATGTCGATGACGATCACGCGAGGAACTTCTCGTCACCTTTGATCTCCCGCTCCAAGGTCGGCCGCTATCGCACACGGACACCAAAGAGAAATTTCACTCACTCTCACATGAAAGTGGTTTCGCGGAATCTCAAACACTCACCAGTGTAAGGAAGCCACAAACTAAATAGCCTAAAATTCACACGCTCCCACACAAGAGTCTCCACGAAATCTCAATTGCTCAAGGTGGATCCACGAAATCTCTAACACTCAAGGTGGATCAAGATTCTCACAGTACAATTTTTAAATAACCTTCCTGTAACACTCTCAAACAGGAGGCAGCAAAACACCCTAATCCTAATCACTTTAACGGAAGCACCAAGCTCACAAATTCATTATCATTCAAAACATTACATAACACTGTTCATTAATCTGAACCTTGCAACAAAATGTTCAAGCCACTATTCACCTTCTCTGCCAGCGGAAGGCAACAAGACACCAGCTCCAACAAGAAACAACCAGGCAACTCTCACCTACAGGAAATCACTAATTGGAAGCAGCAATTGAAAGCTCTTCAACTATGGCTACATGACTCAAGAATTGGACGCTAAATCACAGCAATATCAATTTTTCATCATTCATCAACAACATCTAACATTACAACAAATCCCCTTTTATAGGGTTGCACAACAACAACAACAAAAATTTCTGGTTCGGCCCTGGGGGAAGCTTGGGCGGAGCGGGATTGGCGGAGTGATGCGGCGGTTGATGTAGTCGTGGTCACTGGCGGCGACGATGTGCTGCTTCGGCGAGTGTTCGAGCGTGAAATCTGCAGGTCGTGTGGTCAGCAATGGCGGAGACGGGAGCTGCAAGCTCTAAATTGCGGCTCTGCTGAACCGGGAAGAAGAGTTGTACCGGTTTGGCTGAACAGGAGGGCTGGACCACTGCTATCCTTCATGTGCCGGCTGAAAGTTGAACCGAGAGAGGCCCTTTTTATTAGGAGTTAGACTTTCTGAACCGCTAACTTCATGGAGGAAGCTAACCCGCAGGAGCCATTTGCTGTTTTACACTTGTTGACATAAACTCTCTATATTTATTTTCAGACATACATATAATTGGATATAGATATATATATATATATATATATAATTATATTTTCATAGTTATATATATGTGTGTGTGTGTAATTTCCAACCTACACTTTGAAAAATAACACAAACACATCGTGAGACAAAAATAAAAAAATGTATAACTCAGGGCCGATAGGATTTCGGACGAGTGCGGCGTCGGGTACTTTTGCGTCGTCCCGACCTGGGCTGGTCTCCACCAATATTGCTCTGCTTTTAATTCCTCTTGTTGTTTCTTGTGCTTGTCTTTTGTTGGTCCTATTTACTTTCATCCTTTGTTAAACTCTGATTATCCGATTCTTGGTTATTCAACTAGGTCTTACTTTTTTTGCCGTGTAAATGCTAGAAGCTCTTGAAATGGATCTCGTCGCGGAACGATGGAGGATTGGATCACTCTTCCCTTCCCTTTTCTCGAATATTCTTGTGATAATCTATAGTGAAACCCAGGACAAAGACAGAGAAGAGATTTGCGAGAAAAGAAGGGGGACAAACGAGAGAGGGGGCCGCTGTCACAGTCTTTGAATATTGAAGGGATTGAGCTAAGTGGCGGGGATGTGACGTAAGATGATGACGTCGAGGGCCTAGACGATTACTTCCCCTCGATCCCCTTGGCCGATCAATGGTTGGAGCCTTGACGTGGATTCCTGGGCGGGGGAGTCATCGGATGGTGTGGAGGACGTTGTTAGAGAAGTGAAGGAAAAGAACCGGTCGTACGGTCTTACCAGGCTGCAACGTACAGGCGGAGGAGGCTTCCTCCTGGTGGAAGGGTGCACATGAATGTCCCCGTGACTAGGCACGTGGGAAGGTTGTTGCTCGTTCTGCTAGGATCCCCGAATAGGTGACGAAAACAACGCTGTACTGGGTTGCTAACGCCTCTCCGTGGCCTCTGTTACCTCAGAGGGAACAGGAGATTCTCGATCTCTTGTCTGTTGGCTTTAGAAGGGTGGAGAACTAGGAGATTTTGGTCGATGGGAGAGGGAGCCTTGGTTAGATTTCAACAAACCCGGTCACAAGCCTAGCCCATTTGTTAATACAAGTTCTAATGATGCGAAGCGTGGACCAATCCTAACCTGTAAATAGATGCATCATAATTGAAATAAATGTGCGACATAATGAACTAGCAACAATGCTTCAAAATAAAATAAATAATGATTGTCGCGCTTCTACTTGAGACTAATTAAATAACAAAATTACTTCAAAATAAAATAAATGCAAGAATAAACTAATGGTTGTGGCGTGTTTGGTCACCTACCGTAACGCGGCCTACTACCATAATAACTGACCATGAAAGCGTCTGTGAGACCGGCAACCCGAGGAAGAGGAGATGGAGGAGTTAGGTTAAAACTTTCTGCTAATAGCAGCATTTTCACTGAAGTAGTCTTATAAGACAATTATAAACAGCATCCATAAAAAATGCGAATTAAAAATTGCAGTGCTAAAAATACGATAACGAGTCGTCCTATGTTCCACGCCTAATTTAGTATTATGATTAATTTTCAGCTATTTTCATCAAGTACATTATAGTTTTAGCTTTTTTCATACTTCAAAATCCATGATGAATGGAGGCCAATTGTTCATCTTCAAATCATTGAAATTTGTTCACATATTTCTATCAACAGGGTCGTCTAGCTGTCTGCAATCTAGCCTGTGAAGGGCTCAGCAGTGCATCTGTCAGCGCAGATGTGGCATCGAGAAAGATATACATTGGTGGTTTATCTCCAGACATATCAACTGAAACTTTACTCAATTTATTTGGGAAGCATGGAGAAATAGAAGAAGGTTCTGTTGCATATGATAAAGATACTAACGCTTCAAGGTAAGAAGATCATCTATTGTGAACTCTTCCTACTATCTTCAAATCTTTCTTAATCAACAGGGTTTTCTGTTTGAGTTGTAGGGGCTTTGGGTTTGTGACCTACAAGACTGCCGAGGCTGCAAAGAGGGCCATTGCAGACTCGAATAAAGTCCTTGGGGTAAATCATAAATAAGAGAGTTTGCATATATTTACTTGCCATCGTCATCATTATAATCGCCACCATTGGCCTTATCTAATTTTTCTCGAAGGGGAGCCTTGGCGCATCGGTTAAGATGTTGCCGTGTGACCTTGAGGTTACGGATTCGAGTCCTAGAAACAGCCTCTTGCTAAAATGTAGGGTAAGGTTTGCCTACATTTCACGCTTGTGGTGGGATTCTTCCCCGGACCCTAGCTGCGTGGGGATGCTTTGTGCACCGGGATGCCCATTGAGAGTGTTGCCTAAGGTTTTTAACATATTCTTCACAAAATATTTTGAACAAAATTAATTCATTTATCTCAGTTCACCCTTCTTAATTCTCAGTCACTAATATTATTTAATTGTCTAAGGGATGCATTCTCTATTTTTATTTTGCACGCTGAAATCATAAGTCCATGTTTATCTTCTCTAGATGTCACCCTATATTATAATCATTCTGTATTTTTTTTCTTTGTTTTTGCTACACATCTTTCTTGATATAACCCAAGTATCCAATCTAAGATCAATTAATTTTAGGTGGAGGGATTTAGGATCAGTATTAAGTGCACAATATTACATTAATTATCCGATGTGGAACACTTCTCAACACGCCCCTCATGTGTAGGGATTTTGGCATCTAATACATGAACTACTTTTTTTGTTAATTGGCTGACATTATAGCGAGCCATTAGGGCTAGCCTTCCCTGATACAGTGATACTATGTTAGAATCCAAGTATCTGATCTAAAACCAATTGATTATAGGTGGAGGGGCCCAAAACTTCTATACTAAGTGCACAAGACTATACCTGATTATTCTCGACATGCCCCTTTTGTGTAGAGTATTTTGTCTCCTAACTTGTGAATTGTTTTTTTAGGGCCTTAATATTCGCAGACCTAATATGGTATTCACACCCCCAAAAACACTAAATGTACCTCTAAATAATCCTCGTTTGCTCCTTGCTCGCTCACGCCGCCTGAACAAAAACCCTCGTTGCTCGCCAACGATCTCAACTCTTCTCCCAACACGCTGCTGGTCACCATCTTCCCTTTAGGCGGGCCGAGAGTCAGCAACTGCGCTTTCGATTTGACATCCATTTCAGTCTTCATGACTGTTGGGTCCATAATCAAGACTTTCAATGACCTCTTGTTTAAACAATACTCGTCTCCTTCCTGACCTTCTCGACCGATCTCAGGGCATTTGCCACTTCTGGTATATCCTCTATCTTCATCCTCCATTTCTTCTACTCATCTGCAATTTCTTCAACATTTCTGCCTTTCAATTTCGTCTCTTCCATTTCCTCTTTGTTGTTTTGTCCTTCAGGTATGTGCATGTGATTAAGGAATGAAATCGCAAGGCAAATTTTTTTGGTTTTTTTCAGGTTTGTGAGGGTTTTATCGAGACGAAATCACAGCACAGATAGTCAATATGCCTTTATATTTTTTCTCTAGCGCAAATTATTGATTAAGCAATGAATCGAGTGAGCAAATTCTTGAAATTTTGACGGCGCATGTGAGAAAGGCAGAAATGATATTCTTCCTTTCTATTTCGTCTCCTCAATTTCGTCTCCGTTCTCTTCAAAATCTCCTTTTTCAAGTTTTCCATTTCATTATGCAGAACTCTGATATCAGTGTTAGTGGCAGCTCAGCTTCTCCGAACCCCGTTGATCTTTCTCTCGGCCGCCTCCAATTTCTTCGAAAACTCCATTTTTTCGGCAGCTCGCTGGGATTCAATCTCCCTCAGTTCCTTCTCTGCTTCAAATTTCTCCAAGAAACCTCTTGGGTTACGAATAGTGTCTTGGGGTATAATTATTATTTTGGGGACTACAAATAGCCAAGGGATGCAATAGCCAAAGAGAGTCTGCAAATATCAACACATTTTTTTATTGGGCGTTATGAAGTGGGCCATTAGGCTATATACTTTTTTCTGATACCATGTTAGTACCTAAGCATCCGAACTAAAATCAATTGCTTTTAGGCGGAGAGGCCCATGATCTATATTAAGTGCACAAAATTACAATAATTTTCCTGATGTGGGGAATAGCTCAACTCCCTCATTCTCTCACTTACCTTAGATATTGACGGCTTCTATACTATCTAAACCCGGATCTATACTACATTGCCAACCTAATTGCAATATATAAAATTTACATTTTTTATTTCTTTACTCTCATCTTCATCGTACAGTGCTCCCGAGAGACTTCTCCACCGCACTGTTCTTCCAAGAGACTTCCTCATCACACAGTACTCCCGAGTGACTTCTCCATTACACAGTACTCTCGAGAGATTTCTCCGCTGCGATAACACATTCTTAAACTCTTCAAAGTTCTATTCTCATGCGCATTCTCCTACTTCTATACCATAGATCCAAGATACTTAATGCTTACCTCCATACATCAATTTATACTCTAATAATAATGAAGATATTTACCTATACACAGTAGTTGATAGTAACGATTAAGAAGGTTGACAATTGTTCCTTTCATGTCACAGGGAAGGACCCTCACTGTGAAGCTTGCAGATACACAGCACAAGGGCAAAATGATGCAGTCTCAAGTTCCAGCGACTGTGGTTCCCATAGCCATACCGATTCCCGGATACCCTCAGTCCATGAATTCGCCGACGAGCGCAGCTGGAGCCCTCACTTATGCACCATATTTATACCACAATCCTTACTCCAACGTGCCACAGCCGCACTATCTGTTGCAGCCTCAAGTACCGTATGCGCATATCGGAGCGAAAAATGAACCTTACGGAATACCTTCAGTATCTCCGTCTGGGCTCCCTGGTTACCCGTATTACATCACAAAGCCATAAATTCTTACGAGATTCACGTGGTTTCTAGAAGGTATAGAAGCAACTGGTCAAAAATTAGGTATCTCTTGTTAGTTGTGACTGGGTTTCTTGGTAGGTTATTTACACTTGTGCTTTGAAACCCTAAATCTATCTATTTTGTTCAAAATTTTGATGATGAGGAAGCTTATATGCTTCTAGTGTTTTCTGAATGTGTGTGTGTTTATAAAAGACCAAATAGCACCTATTTTATAATATCCTAAAAGTATACCCCAACCGGCCAACCCTAACCCACTCTACTCTCCCGCTCCCATTTCGTACTTCCGCCGTGATTCGTGAAATCCATCGCTACTCTACTGACGGCCGCGACGCCATTCCCACCTCCAGCGACAGGAAACTCGCTGGCGGCTATTTCCGGATATTGCAGAGCAAGGGCTCGCGCCTCCAGCGGTTTTTCTTCTACTCCCTCCCATTCGTTCTGATTCGTGAACGCAAGGTTCTCCAGTGACAACAAGTGGTCTTCTTTGGCAGTTCTTCATTCTGGCGACAACAAGGGTGCTGCTTCCCGTTTCTGGTGAGGTAATAGCTGAGTGTATTCCCAGTTTTGTTGTTTTTACTGGCATTTTGCTCATAATGCATAACTAGCCCAACATAAAGGTTCTGGATCATGATAGCTGTAAAAGCAGTTGAAATATTGTTAAAAAAAAATCAACCAGATTGTAGCAAAACTGTCAAAAAACAATGATATTTCAATATCTGCTAATCTTTTCCACTTTGTGGCATGTTTTTTTTTTCTGTTATCGGTTTGTCTTCTCTGAGCAATTGTTTCTCATTGATTTGGCAAGTTATCTCTTCACCGATTGTACTTTTGGTCAAATTGTATGTAGTAATATTTTATGATTTTCTTTTTGTTCAAAATATTGTTAGGATTTACATAATGCATTTTGTGGTATGCAGCTAATGAAAATTTTAAATTTTAAATTTATTTTATGGTGGTGTGCTAATAGCTTGTTGACGTGTAGGCCATAAACTCTAAACCTTAATATAATAGTCAGTTAATATCGAATTTTGGGATGCTAATAATATATATTAGATGTTTTTTCACCTCCATAAATGAAGGAATCTTACTCGTGTCCATCTATATTCATTGTCATTGCTATTTTGTATTCGGGAACTTTGGAATAAATAGATTCTCTCAACTTGTCGGTCGTCTAACCCTGCCGTTCATCACATTTCGACGGACAAGTCACGACGATGGATTGAGCACATCTAAATCACATATGAGAGCCACAAAAAAGCTATTTATTAGCTTTGTATTCTTAATCAATTAAGCTTCTCAACAATTTACCATGTATCCATTCATTTTTCAAGTAAAGTATTTCAAAACAGTACATCATTGTTCATGGACTCCTTGTGTACTTATTAGAGAATTCGTCCTAATATTTCCCAACTTTAAGGGAGTATCCTCGATAATTGCGATGAACCTATTGGTAGGTTAGATACTTGCTTGTAAATTAGGCTCTATTTGTTTGGGCGTTTCGCTGTTCCGTTTTGGGCAAACGCTGCCAGAAGGAGGGTAAACAAATGAATTTCTGGCGGCATTTGTTCCGTTTCCACCCACCCGCCTTGAGAAACGCCCCAAAAAGCTCTGTTTAGAGCAGCCACCTCCCCCCTCCGGTTCGAACACTCCGTTTCCATCCGCCGGATTGACCCGTCACCGCCGAACCAAATGTAGCCTTAGGCCATATCATCCTCCATTCTTGGACGCTAGAAGATGATTTCAAACAGTCATCGGATAGATTCTCTGTCCTAGCAGATCAGGTTGTCATTCTTGCTTGGTTGAAAATATGGAAGTCGCGACTATGCCTAAGATTTTTTTAATAATTTCTGTGGTAGAGGCATTATGGTGATCATTTTATTGATTATTTCTACTGGAAGTTCATTTTTGACATTTAATTGATATATTTTATAAGAATTGCTAGAATACATGCATACCCTTTGATGTGTTTCCCCTAAGACTTTTCTAGACTTCGTTTGGGAGGACGTATTTTCACCGGTCAAGCGGTCACGACCGCATGAATCGGACCTTAATTAAGGTTTGATTTATGCGATCGTGACCGCTTGACCAATGAAAATAAGTTTCCCCAAACGGAGCCCTAGTCAAGCCAAATGACTCCAAGTGGTTGCACAAGAATGAGCACATGAAAGCACGAAAAGCCCAAGCGCGGCAGGCCAAACCAAGGGCACCATGCACGCACGCGACACGCCCGGGTGGGCATGCTCCCGCAACACACCCAGGCGCATGCGCCCAATGCGATTAGACGGGCGCGACACCCTCGTGTGTGGGCTTGCTGGCGGCTGCCTTCGCCTCCTTCGGTTGTTGTCGGTCGTCGCCGCCATCGGGCAACTTGCCCGGGTCGACCGGACTGTCCGTGGGCCACTTTGTTTTTTTTCTTTCTAAATTTGGTGATTCGGGTGACTAAAACGGAGTGACGCCATTCACCAACACAAATTTTGCACCGGCTCAATTACCGACGTATCCCTCTAAAAAATTATAAAAGGATTCTCAGACCTTCATTTGAAGACAAGCAATTCCAGAGACTAGAAAGAGCTCTGAATTTTTCCAGCATGGTCGTGGATTTAGACTAATCCTTTGCTCAGGAATTCGTTCCGCTCTCCTCTTAGTGCAAAGGTTCCATCAGGCTTTCAAGGCATGACGTTCGTCTCCGCAGGAGCGCTCCCGCCAAGGCTCCGCTTCAGTAGGAGCGCTTCCATCGAGGATCCGTGGGCTTTGAGATTTTTCCCCGCCGGAACGCTTCTATCGAGGATCCGTGGACTTAATTTTTTTCTAGCCAGAGCGCTTTCATCAAGGCTCCGAGGGCTTAGTTTCATTTTTGACATTTTCATACTTTGTGCTTGTAATAGAGAGGTGATCTGTCACCGTCCGAGGAATTATCCCAAATTCTTGTAAACTCCAACAATATAGTAGATTTTGGCCCGACACAGATCTATCCATGTGGTTTTTCACCCTTTTCGGGTTTTCCAAATCAAAAAAAGTATTGTCATTTGTCGTTGTTTTTCTTTGACTGTTTGCGCGCCCAGTCCAATTCCGAGCTAAGGCGGTCTGCTTCTCCGTATCGGGGAAAAATTGGGTGACACAACACCCCTATAACATCCCTATAGCATATATCTAAGAAGAAATCATAACTAAATCCATATATATTTTACATATGTTATATGTTGAAATCGTTACCCTTTCTCAAAGAGAGTTCGGACCTAAAGGGGGTAACCTTCGCTTACTTATCCTAAGCCGAATTCCTGGCCAGAGACTTTGAACAATGGAACGGACCCTGAGCTACAACACAGAGATCCTGTCCAACATTCAGAAGATCCAAATGAACTTTCCCTCCCAAACCAAAGCTGAGTTGGGCATCTTGGAAGGCTCTATAAACCAGCCAAAGCAGACCAGAGCAGGGAGAAAGCCAAAAATTGATCATCTCCAAAGGTGACCTTAAATGTCTATTTATAATTTTTCTGACTTAGCCTGTCAATAGTGCAATCCCGCCTTTTGGTTTTACTATACACAGCTCAAAGTTGGTCTGCCAACAATGGAAGTCCGCTGTGTGGAAAGGCTATTAGCAGTCCAACATGGACATTCTGGTAAAAACACTGCTGGACGAGTGGTTCATGCGGCTGCCACTCACCTGGGGTAGTGAGTGCCTGATGAGCCTGACACTCGCTACCACCCCGGGGCTGAGGGCAAGTGCGGACCTGGTTACCCCACTCGTCTTTCCCTTGGTTTGATCCCGAGGCGACTGTGGGCATGTGCACCCCACTCGTCCCCATGCTACTGATGGCTTAATCCCATGCGAGCTGGGGAATTCCTTCCCCACTCGCCAATTCTACTCGCCTTAGCCTAAAACCGCTCTCTTTGCCGTGGTGTTCTTCTGAGCGATCCACTCGGTGAACACTGGGTTGTACACAATCCCCGCTCTTTGCGAGATTGTCCCAAGCTCGGAAAGACCAACCCCATGTGTTCGGCGAGTGGTGGCTGATCCTGAGGGAATCTTTTGGTGGGTTTCACAATGAGCTATATATACATGCCAACCTAAGGGGTAGAGAATACCATTATATTTTCCTCTCCTATTTTTAACCTTGTTGAGACTGGGCGGTCTGGCGAGTTGAGACCGGGCGGTCTGGCGAGTTGAGACCGGGTGGTCTGGCAGTCTGGCAGTCTGGCGGCTTGTCCTAGGGGTTTGGTAGCCGGGTTGGAGACCGGGCGGTCTGGCGGCTTGTATGGCGATCTGGAGGCTTCTCCTAGCGGCTTGGTGTCAAGATGTTGCTGACTGGTGTCTGGCGGTTTGAGCGATCTTGCGGCTTGTCTATGACGGCTTGGGGATATTGGCCGCTTATCCTCCACATTGTAGTGACTGTGCGGTTAGGCTAACCACGCGGCTTGTGCGGCTTATGCAGCTTGTGCGGCTTGTATAGTTTTGTGTTTATGTAATTATTAGTCCCACATTGCTTATTTGTTATCCCTCTTCTTTCCTCCATTCTATAAAAGAGAGGTCATACATTTGTAATAGATACCTTTTTGGATAATAAAAATTTTGTTACTCCAATTTTTCGGTCTCTTGTTTTCTGTTCGCACATGGTATCAGAGGACTCAATCTTTTCCTCCTGATTTTTGAGCCATCTCTGTCTGCGCGGCTTGTTCCTCTTCTCGCGACCTGTTCTCACGACCTATTTCTTCTCTTGTCACGCCCTGTTCGCGCAGTTTCTTTCTTCCCTTGTGTGAGCGACCTCTCTGCCCCTCCTTTCTAGCCGCTCCCGCTCTTTAGTCGCTGCGACCTGTTCCTAAGTCGCCGCGATCTGTTCTCCTTGACGCAGCCTCCTTTTCTAGCCGCTCCTGCTCTTTAGTCTCTGGGACCTGCTTCTAAGTCGCCGCGACCTGTTATCCTTTTGCGGCCTCCTTTTTCTAGCCGCTCCTACTAGTTAGTCGCCGCGACCTCTTCTTTAGCCGCGCAACTTGTTCTTCTCTCTGCTCTCTTCTATGACAACCTCCGATATCTTTACCTCCACTACTCCCGCTGCCGCTCCTCCTCCCACTCCTCCCACTCCTTCGGGCAACCTTGGCACCGTTTCCAAACTCGTCGGTCCCAACTACCCGGATTGGAGTGTCTCCTTCACCTTCTTCGCTCTCAACGCAAACGCCACCACCTCACCGATGACCCTCCTCCGCAAGATTCCCCTCTTTTTGATGATTGGGATGCCAGCGATGCCCTTGTCCGCACATGACTGACTAACAGTCTTGCTGATGAATGCCTACCCGTCATCCGTCATGATGAGATGGTCAAGGCTGCATGACTTTATCTTGCCGCTCTCTACTCAAAGGGGGCTCAGACGTCTCGCATCTATACTTTGTATGCAGACCTCTTTGCCCGTCCCTCCATGTCTCCTGCTGCTTCATACCAATAAGTTCAGGCTCTTGGAGCCGAAATTCTCCAGAATCGTCCCTTCTCTGCGGATCTGGCCGAGCAACACAAACACTTCTAGGAGCTACTGGTTGTCTGCTACCTTCTGCGACTTCTTGAGTCCTATGATATGATCCGTCAACAAATCCTTGGTGAGACGGAGTCTCCCACCTTAGATGCAACTGCTGCCCGCATAGCCGCTGTTACCTCTCTGCTACAACGTCCACTGTTATCCTCCCCTCCTCCACCAGACAACTATGCTTACTACACTCAGCAGACTGGATCTGGTGGCCGCAGCCATCAATCAGGCGAACGCGGTGCTTCCCGCTTTCTCTCTCTCTCACTGTGGCCGCACCGGTCATACGGTTGATCGCTGCTGGAAGAAACATCCTCATCTTCGACCAACGGGTGACGCTTCAACCTCCTCTTCGAAGCCGTCCGCTTCGGTGGTCACGTCTTCAGGTAGTGCTCATATCGCTACTCAAGGTAAATGGTTGATCGACTCTGGTGCTACCAATCACATGACTGACAATCCTCATTGTTTTTCTCTTCTAGAAAAACATGATCGGTTGCCCCTTGTCTTTATTGCGGATGGCTCTCCCTCACCGGTCAATGGGACTGGAGTGGTTCAAGTCACTCCGTCTCTTCGCTTGGAGGATACCCTCTACGTGCTCACGTTTCCTTGCAATTTACTATCTGTCACTTCTCTGTGCAAGCAACTACAGTGTTATGTCACATTCACTCCTACCTCTTGTTCTTTTCAGGATCCGGGCTCCCAACAGATGATTGCTACTGGGACTGAGAGCGGCGGCCTCTACTTCCTCGACAATGTTTTCGCATTGTCCGCTTCCTCCTCTACTGATCTTCCCCAGTGGCACCTTCGTCTTGCTCACGCTCCTCCATGACTTCTTCATCAGCTTATGCCTCACCTTCCTCCGCAGAGTCCTCCCCTCAACCTTGACGCATGTCAGCTTGGAAAGCATCACCGCTCCTCCTTCTCACCTAAGCAAGGTCGTGGATCTTCCCGACCGTTTGATCTGGTTCACTCCGATGTCTGGGGACCTACTCCTACCCTCACCGTAGGTCGGGGTAGTTCATATTTTGTAACTTTTATTGACGATTTCTCCCGCTCTACTTGGGTGTATCTCTTACGAGATCGTTCTGAATTATTTCATGCATGAACATCTTTTTATTATATGATTAAGAATCAATTTGATATCTCTATTAAAATCTTTCGCTCTGATAATGCAAAAGAATATCATAGTCATGAGTTTTCCTCCTTTTGTATGAAACATAGTATTATTCATCAAACTAGTTGTGTCTATACCTCACAGCAAAATGGTGTGGCCGAACGCAAAAATCGTCACCTTCTTGATGTCGCGCGCACTCTACTGACTCAAATGCAGGTTCCTCGCTCCTATTGGAGCTATGCTGTTCTCATCTCCTGTTATCTTATCAATCGCATTCCCTCCACCGTTTTCCATGGCAAAACGCCCTTCTCCATTCTCTATCCAGGAAAGGATCTGTTTCCTCTCCCTCTACGTGTCTTTGGGTGCACAGCCTTTGTGCACTCTCCTTTAGCCACCCGTGACAAACTCTCACCACGGGCCACCAAGTGTATCTTTCTGGGATACTCCACCACTCAGAAAGGCTATTGTTGTTTTGACCCGGTTGCCCGCAAGCAGTTTGTCTCTGCGGACGCCACTTTCTTTGAAAATGCGTCCTACTTCTCTCCCGACTCCTTTTCCTCTCCTGATATTCCTCCTCCTACCACCCCTTCCGTTCCCTCTACACCTACCGAGACTCCGCCACCTCCTCCCTCTCCACCATCTCCTCCACCGTGTCCACCTACCAAGATATCTCCCTCTTTTCTGTGGTCGTCTCTCTTTACTCACGGGCCAGCTCTCTCCGCCATGGATGCCCCGGAAACTGAGGAACTCGCCGACCTTGATATTCCCATTGCTCTTCGCAAAGGGGTGCGGACGTGTACTCAACACCCGCTAGCTGTTGTTGTTTCATATGATCGTCTAACTCCTTCTCGCATGACGTTTGCCTTGGCTATCTCTGTCACTGCCACTCCCCGCACCTACCAGGAAGCTCTTACTATTCCTCATTGGAAGACCGCCATGGATGTGGAAATTGCTACCCTCACTGAAAGGGGTACATGGACCCTTGTTCCTCCTCCTTTGTGCACTGATGTGGTTGACTGTCGATGGGTATTCGTTGTGAAGTTCCGTCCGGACGGCAGCGTGGATCGATACAAGGCCCACTTAGTCGCCCAAGGCTTCACTCAGACTTACGGGGTTGATTACTTTGACACCTCTCTTGTTGCTTGTCTCAGCACCATTCGGGTTTTTCTCTCTGTGGCTGTCAACAGGGATTGACCCATTTCCCAGCTGGATGTCAAGAATGCCTTCCTCTATGATGATCTTCAGGAGGACGTATACATGGAGCAACCTGCTGGGTATGTTGCTCAGGGGGAGACACGAGTATGTCATCTGAAGAAGGCCATCTATGACCTAAAGCAAAGCCCTCGGGCTTGGTTTGACAAGTTCAGCGACATTGTTGCGGCCATTGGTTTTGCAAGAAGTTCAGTCGATCACTCCTTATTCATTCGCAAAATCTCCTATGATATGGTGGTTCTTGCTGTATATGTGGATGATATTTTTTTAACTGGCGATGACTAGGCGGGAGTAGCTTTGACAAAGAAATACCTCTGACAACACCTGGTCACTAAGGATATGGGCTCCCCCAAATACTTTCTGGGGATTGAAATCTCTCAGAAGCCCAACTTTTTAGTTCTCTCCCAACGGAAGTATGCTCTGGATTTGCTAAAAGAGGCAGGGTTGACTGGTGCTAAACCTGCCAGATGTCCCATGATTATTGGAGAAGACAAAACTTAGACAGATGACTCGCCTCCTCTATCCGATTCTTCGAGGTACCAGCGTCTAGTGGACAAACTCATTTATCTCACAGTGACCAGATCTGACATCTCCTATGGTGTAGGCAAGGTTAGCCAATTCATGCAAGCTCCTAGGGAGTGACATCTACAGTCTGTCCTGAGGATATTGGAGTATGTTAAAGCAGCTCTAGGGAAAGGATTGTTTTTTCAGAAGAATGGTCACTTGAGGGTTGAAGCGTACTCAGATTCGAGCTATGTTGATGATAAAGGAGACCGCAAGTCAACATCGAGATTTTGCACATTTGTTGGAGAAAATCTTGTGAGCTGGAAGAGCAAGAAACAGTCTGTTGTCTCCAGGTCTAATGTAAAAGCAGAATATTGTAGTATGACATCGACCACATGTGAGTTATAGTGATTATAGACTCTCATGCTTGACCTAGGAGAGGTCTACAACTATCCTCTTCCTATGTTCTGCGACAGCAATGTTGCTATATACATTTCCAAAAATCCGGTCTTTCATGAGAGAACAAAACACATAGAGGTCGACTGTCACTTTATTCGAGAAGAGATTTTGAAGAAACAGATTTGTACTCCGCTCGTCACTTCTGACAACGAGTTGGCAGATGTCTTCACCAAGCCGATGTCCGCTTCCTTGTTTCACATTTTCGACAAGCTGGGCATGATTGATATCTATGCTCCAGCTTGAGGGGGAGTGTTGAGACTGGGCGGTCTGGCGAGTTAAGACCGGGCGGTCTGGCAGTCTGGCGGCTTGTCCCAGAGGTTTGGTAGGCGGGTTGGAGACTGGGCGGTCTGGCGGTTTGTCTGGCGGTCTGGAGGCTTCTCCTAGCAGCTTGGTGCCGAGATGTTGCTGGATGGTGTCTGGCGGTCTGAGCGATCTGACGGCTTGTCTATGGCGGCTTGGGGATATTGACCGTTTGTCCTCCACATTGTAGTGGTTGTGCGGTTAGGCTAACCGCGCGGCTTGTGCGGCTTATGCTATAACACCCCCATCCGTCCTATGACATATAACAGAAGGTCTAGCTGGATCCCGACGCCATATACCACGGACAGTCAGAAAGGTTACAAAATAATACCAAAAACTCAACTACTCGCCCTAACACAGAGCATTCTAGCGGAAGCTTTTAAACAGTTTAAGAGAACCCAGAATTTGCACAACAACGACATGAATGTCCACTATACACCACATGAATGAAATACAACAAATACACAAAAGAGTACTTGGCCTTAATGCCTTACAAATGTTCACTTGACAATATAATGTTTTACATACATCGACTCACAGGCCGGCCACACATGACAAAAGTAAAACAACAGTTCGCTTTGGCCTTCAAGGGCCAGCTCAGCAACTTGGGCTTCAGCCCGCTACTTGGCGCTTGGTTCCGCAGCACCTGCAAGCAACATTGCACCGCACGGTGGCAAACAAAGCAACGGTCAGCTAAAGCTGACCAAATTATAATGACCCCGCCCCTTACTCGGAACGGCGGTGCTCCTTCCCTGCATTTCATTAGCCCAGCTAAACATTTAAGTGCATAAGTATATTTCGCCACAGGTGTAGGCTCGCTCGACCAAACACCCCGTGCACTCAGGGCACATTCTCAGTGAATCCGGTCAATTCCGTGGCTTCACCACCATCCTCGGATGACAAACATTGTGAGCATTTTTGAGTCTTTCCGACCGCAGTCCAAGACTCCCGACTATGCCAACGACCAGTTCCACTTTAGGGCCTCTAGCACTGAACCGCAAAGCCCAGGTCCGTTTCCACCCGCCCGTTGCTCACGCCGCCTAGTCACTTTAAGACATACGCACGGGCCAAGCTTCACCCGGATCCTAATTCATTTCAAAACATCATATAACCCAGTTATGTTCAAGGCTGGCTCCCCGACCGCCAATTTAGCAGAACTACGATTTCGCCCAGTTTTCCGGGTGCGCCTTGGAGTTAATCCCCAAGGATACCTGCTGCAATATACCGCGTAGAAACCCAAAAACAACGCACAGAGTCTTCTCCGGCTATTCATGCAATGAAACATCACCGATCCAGACAAACATGTCCGGGTAGTCTTCACACACAATGCCTATGCCCGTACTTCGATTCCGGACAATAAACAAGGGGGACTTCACATATCTACCCCAAGGAACACCGCAAACTCACCGCACACTCGTGTGAGAGGGTTTTCCTATGCAAAGGAAGAAGAGCTTCACATGCTCAAGTTGAGAATTGTTACCCTTGAAGTATGCTTTGGCGCCATGAAAAACTAGCCGGATGAAAGGCTTCGCAAGGGAATTCTCTCCGCGGATCCGGTCTCGGTTCTCAATTTGGTGCTCCGACGCTCCGCCAGCGGCCGAATTCCTCCCCTTCCTTCTTCCTTGCTCTCTCCTCTCTCTAACTCCTTAGAAAGAGAAAACTTAAGAGGAAATGAGGAAATAATCCTCTATTCCCGGACTTAAGAAAGCAGGAACTCATCTGGGCCGTCTGATCTTGCTTAAAGAAAACGAACGGCTCAGATTCGACTAAAATCTCTTAATCCTGGGCCGAACACGGCTTTGCACACGGCTGTGTCCCAGGCTGTGTGCCTCGATCCAGACACGATTGTCGAGTACAGAAAAGCACACGGGTTAGGACACGCCCGTGTCCCAACCTGACACGCCTGTGTCGGGTCATCGACACGCCCGTGACCAGTGGCGTGTCACGAATAACCGCCACGCCAACCGACACGACCCTTGGTGGACACGGGTGGCCACACGCCCGTGCCGAATCTGACACGCCCGTGTCATACAGTACACGCCCGTGTTCCGGGCCGTGTCCCTCAGTCGACACAGGACCAAACTTCCAGAGGAGTACACGACCTTGTGACACGCCCGTGTCACATGCCGTGTGCCATGCACGCCCTGTGACACGCCTGTGTCGCAGGCCGTGTTCGAGCACTCAACGCTCGTCGACCTCGACTCGACTACCCGGGCACGACACGGCCATGTGACACGCCCGTGTCACAGGTCGTGTTCACCCTACCAAGACCCGAACTTGGTTCGAACACCGCCCGTTTCACTTTTAAGTTTTGGGGCGTTACATATGCGGCTTGTATAGTTTTGTGTTCATGTAATTATTAGTCCCACATTGCTTATTTGTAATCTCTCTTCTCTCCCCCATTCTATAAAATGGAGGTCATACCTTTGTAATAGATACCTTTTTGGATAATAAAAATTTTGTTACTCCAATTTTTCGATCTCTTGTTTTTTGTTCGCACAAACCTTTACTGCACGATGCCTCTTTCCAAGGAGTTTCAGGATCGCCTTGCCAAGGTGAGGGAGCTAAACTCATCAGACACTGTCGAGCTCATGCCTTGGCTCTCGCATAGGTCCCCAAGCGAGCTGCTGAAACGTAAATCAGCCAAAAAGGCTAAGCGTGCCTCGGCGACAGCCGAGCCTCCCACGCCCGGACTCAGATTCGCACCTCCCAGCGAGACACAAGTTCTAATGATCTTACTGGCTCGCATTATGTAAAAAAGGTCTCAACAAGCATCTCAAAAAATACTTGCAGGGGAACCCTAAAGAGAAAGATGTCGAAGAGGTTACGATCGATCCAGACACTTCAACCCGCAGCGATGTGAGTCAACCACCGATCCAAGATACCTCTCACTTGCGGGTGCGCTCCTTAGGACCACTATCGAGAGTCTCGCGAGAACTCCCGGTAACTTATTGTCCAACTGACTCGCCTTAGTCATCCACCCAACTCAACCCGAGCCGCTTTGTTGCAGTTCCTCCCTTTGGGACAACCGACCTGGGCTCTCTGCCGTTGAAGTCGCCAGCTCGCGAGTCCATGCGTGACATCTCCCCCGACTCTGCCCCCGGAGCGAAAGACACTATGGAAATCCTGATCCCCTCCTCTGCCCTGATCCCTGACTAAGTCTCCTTCCGTCCGGGTCATGGGAAGGCTCTCACTGTTCCCCTCAGCCAACCCTTCCAGGGACAACCGAGCTCTTCTCGTCAGAACCCCAATCAATGTACTGCGGCTTCGCTTGGTTGGTCGGAGTTCTCGCCCCTTTCTTTATTCTAGGTCGGCCTTAACCCTCCTTAATTTTAATTGCTCTAGGTTCCCTCAGGCACTCAGTGGCTGAAGAATCTTCTGAACAAGCGTTCTTCTTGCCACCTCTCTCCCCCAATATGGTTGAAGATTTTCTTGGAGACCCGATCAATCCCGCTGAAATGAAGAAGCATATGACAGAGGTCCTACAGAAGTATGGATTTATGCTGCGAGAGCTTCAGGAGGAGAGGGTCGTTAGCGAGCAGCGACTGCATGACCTTGAACTGGATTACGAGAGGCTTGCCGACGAGGTGAGGCAAGGAGAAGGAGGCGAGATGACCTCCCCTGGACCGCTCATTGACCGAATCGAAAAAAAATGCGACTCGTACATCAGGACCTCCAGGTCATCCGCGAGTTCAACAATCCTCACCGACCGCCGGGGGCAGGGCGCGAGGCCGGGGAAGATGGAAATGACTCTCGTTCTGAGCTTACCAGCACTCGCCCCCTCGCCCCCAAATATTGCTATTCTCGCATTCCTTCCCTTGTTGTCTGTTAATCTTGATCTCTTTGTTTGAGAACATTTCAAGAATTAATTCATGTAATATTTGATGTAATAATTATCGTTTGCTGATTTCGCGCGAGTGTTGGGTCTAAAGATCTGACTCGCTGCTTTATGATGCGAATTCTTTATTCGACTCATTTGATGGCTAAACTAACCTCAGGGGGTCGATACCCATGCTTGCGAGTGACCATAGAGTGGTCGCCCGCATACCCCTGACCACTTTCTATAAATAGGACCTCTCACCTATCTCATACCCATCACATTTATTGTTCCCGTACTTCTCTTATCCCTAAATTTTCTCCCTTTAGAACTCGCGTAATTAGTCTCGCTGTGATGGGTAAGGTGAGGGTTGATGTAGGCGAAAGATCAAAGTTCGCGAGGCAGTTTCCCGAGTACGCTTTCTTCGACGGAAACTTGATAGAGGAAGAGTACCTCTCGTTCGTGGCAGATTACGTCACACCCGGGTTCACCGCACGCTGACCAAAAAGGGGCGAGGCGATAAACACATTCCTAGTCAGATAGCTCGCCTTCCCCATCTTGCACTTTGAGGTGGGACTTCGATTACCCCTCTGGCCAGAAGTACGTCAGACTCTCAAGTACTTCGGGGTCGTTCCCGTACAACTCAACCCCAAAGCGATCGCCATGCTGGTGGCCTTTGCGTGCTTCCTCCGCAGGGAACATATCGAGTTCAACCTCACTGTTTTCTTGAAACTCTTCATCTACCGGGCCACCAATGATGGCGCCGCCTTCTTCGCCGGTTCACAGTTCAAAGTGCGCGAGACCGCCAACAAGAATCACCATTGGGTTACAAAATTTGTCTTCATAAAGGGGGAACTTCCTACTCGCCCGTTCAGAGGAGCAAGGAGATGTACCGCGCGCCGACAGTGTCAAGCGATGCCACCAACCTCCATCAGTTCTTTCTCCACAAGGACTTCGATGTCGCCTTTCTGAGGAGGGGTCTCGACCTGCTCTCCCTGGTACTTCCATACGAAGGTATGTTTCTTTCTCGCCCCACCTCGACCTTGTTGGGGGATACATACATTTTTGATAACGCCGAGTCATCTCCCTACAGGGGAGAGACTAATCCTAGAGCACCCACCCTATGCGGATGCTAGGCTAGACTTCGACCCTTTAGCTCGGGAGAGGGAAGCTGCGACAGCGTTCAGGAAGGAGTCAGAATCGTCCACTCCCTCTAGCAGCAAGAGGCAAACTCCACCCGCCAACCCTGACTCACCTCGATCCTCGCCAACGCGCAGGAGGCTCAAGAAAATGACAGTGTCTAAGGGAAAGCAGGTCCAAGGGGGCCTGCCGGAGGAGGGCCAAGGTGTGGGCGACCTCCCCGAATCCTCTGTCGGGACAAAGCCCGAGGTTTGCGAGGAGGACCTACCTAATGCGCACTGCAACTTCGGTCTAAGCGGGAAGGTTAAAGACCATGTCGGCGAGCCGATGGTATTATGGGACGAGAAAGTCCAATAGGATCTTGGTCTCCTCGCTTCTCCCCTCCTGGTCGGAGCGTTGAACATCGAGTGGGCACGCCTTCGCCCTCGGTTTTGGGCTTTACGGGCGGGAGGATGCGAAGGCCTATGACAATATGACCCTGCAGAGGCTCGCACACGAGAGCGCACAAGCTCAAATGCGCTCCCTTGAGCTTGTGCACGTGACTGTTCTCCTCGGCTTCACCCTCAACCGGAAGTGGAGCGATGCCGAGGGGGCGCGAGCTCTTGCAGAGGACGAGGCGAAGGACTTAAGCGGAGGCTAGAGATTGCCGAGGGCCTCCTTGAGAAAAACTCCGGGGGCGTGGTAAGTGTTGATCCCTTTGGGCCTCCACGCTATTATTTTTCCCCCTCTTTCTAATCCCCTGGCTCTCGTAGGATGCTGAGACTGCCGATCGGATGCGCACACGCACCGCCGACCTGGAAGAATAGACTAAACAACTCAAGGCCGAGGTCAAACGCCGGGTCGAAACCGTCCTTCCTCCAACTCGCAGCGAATCAAACAGTAGGGGAGGCAGGCCGCGGTTGTACAGCGAGTCGGAGGTCAACAAGATGATGAGGGTCACCACCGTCAAGGACGCTGAGCATACATTCAAGATGATGCGAGACCTCAAGGTGTTAATGCCTGATTGTGAGAAGATTACCGCCAAAGAACTAGTCCCCGAACTATTCCTTCCCGTCGCACAATCCTATAAGGAGGACGTGTTCGACTCGCTGTTCGGGGACCTGGACGACAATCATGATAACCAATCGGGAGGGGCCGACTAGGGAGGGACTCGTTGTACATCCTTTTTCCTTTTTTTTCCTATAATCTTTTGCTTCTTTCTTGTACACTCGTCCGTGAGGCGATCTTTTTGTAACCCGTTATTATTTAATGAAAAATACTTTTCTTTTTCGAATTGTCATTCTCAGTATGCTTCCTCACCGAGTGTTTTTCTCTCAACTCTCTTTCAGACTCTAGGCACGCTCGCTGCGAGCTCAATTCGCTAATTCGTAATCGTGGTTATCTCTTAGGAGAGCGCCCAGTCGCACTCACGTGTACACCACATTTGAGGCGTAATTATTCTAAGGTAAAACTTGTTATGTTAGCATCCATCTGAGTTAGGCTAGTTTCGACGACTCGCTCCCTATGAGCACGCGCTATAAAAGGATCACTCGTTCTCGCCCTTTTGGGGATTAAGCTCGAGTAGGAAAATAGGAACCACTCGCCTCTCAACCTGACGGTGCTCGATGATGGCTCCTCGGGGAATTGGCGAGTGCCTAGTTGGCGAGATCCATCCCGGAGCAACCCCACTCGCCTATTCCTTCCTTCTGGTCTCCCAACCCCATTCACAATGTCTCAACATCTCTTTTTGCAACCTGTCACCGCGTGAGCCTTTGGACCTGCCAGCTAATAAGAGCCTGGACAGTGGGTCTGCTCGGGGCCAGTATTTTTCCCACCACCGTGTAACTTCCAGACCTGCCAGCGGGTGCGAGCCTGGTCAGCGGGATCTGCTCGGGGTTAAATTTTCTTTCCACCACCGAGTGATTTCCAGACCTTCCAGCTAGTGAGAGTCTGGTCAGCAGGATCTGCTCGGGCCAGACTTTCTTTCCACCGCCGAGTGACATCCAGACTTGCCAGCTAGTGAGAGTCTGGTCAGCGGAATCTGCTCGTGGTCAAACTTCCTTTCCACCACCGAGTGACTTCCAGACTTGCTAGCTAGTGCGAGGCTTGTCAGCGGGATCTGCTCAGGGTTAAATTTTTCAAGTCACATTATACGACAGTAATGAAAAGTACTTGAGACAAGAGATGATAATAGGCAAAGACATTTTCTTTTATTTATAATAGTTTAGGGATAAAGCATTTTAAATCATCACCACTCCAAGTGTGACCTAGGGACATCCCTTCCACATTCTGAAGGCGGTACCCTCCCGACTTTAGTGTCTCTTCAACTATGTATGGGCCCTCCCAGCTAGGAATTAGCTTTCTAACAGCTGTCGACCTCCCCGCTACCTCAACTTTCTTTAGGACCAGGTCTCCTTCCACGAACGGTTTGATCTTGATATGCTTGTCAAAGTACTTGACCATCCGGCGCTTGACCTCCTCCTGCCAGATGGCTGCCAGGTCTCAGAGCTCTTCCACCAGGTCCAGTGAAAGTCGCAACTCGCCTTCATTCTCTACTCTCCATCCTTCATCTCCTTCTCCTGCAGCTACCACCTGCGGTGACTTGACCTCGAACTTTACTGGAAGTACAACCTTGCAGCCGTGGGAAAGCTTGATGGGGGTAACCCCCGTGGCAGTATTGGGGGTGGTCCTCAGGACCCACAGGATCGAGGGAAGCTGTTCTACCCAGTTCCCCTTCAGATTCCCCTCCTTTTTTAGTAAGTTCACGATGATCTTGTTCGCCGCCTCCACCTGCATGTTGCTCCTAAGATGGTGGATGGACGCAAACCTGAGGTCTATCTCCAGCTGAGAGCAGAAGCTGACAAAGTCCTCACTAGCAAACTGCGGTCCGTTGTCTGTGACAATGACCTGAGGAAGTCCATGCCGACAAATGATCTCCACCCACACGAAGTTACGAATCACTTGGAAGGTCACCTTGGCCAGTGCCTTGATCTCTAACAACTTTGAGAATTAGTCGATCATGAACATTATGAGGAACCTTCTTTGCCCGCTTGTCTGTGAGAAAGGTCCTACCAAATCCATTCCCCAAATTACGAAGGGTCACGACGTCGTGATGCTCCTAAGTCTTTGGGCCGGTAAGAGTTGGAGTGGAGCAAACAACTGACACTTTTGACATCTTCTTGCAAACTCTGTCACATCCTTGCTCACGGTCGGCCAGAAATACCCGTGTCTTATCACCCTCGGCTCCAAGGTCCTATTTCCCGAGTGACTGTCGTACTTTCCAGAGTGAACTTCCTCCAAAATTTTCAAGACCTCCACTTCAGTCACACACCGTGCTAAAAGCCTTGAAAGGGTCTTCCGGTACAGACCTCAGTCCTGCAGCAGGTAGTAAGCCAATTTGTGCCTGAAGCATTTGTGATCCGGGACCTCCTCCAGAAACCTACTTGTTGTTAAAAAGGTTATGAAAGGATCCATCCACAAGGATGCTGATCTACCTCCATCAACTCGCCTTCCTTGATGGATGGGTGAAATAAGTCCGCCAGGGTCCCTCCGGCCCGGGGTCCAAACTTGACCAACTGATCAGCTGTTGCATTTTCCTCCTGTGGTATGTGTTGAATGGAAAAAGTTCGGACTCCTTCGATGTGCCCTTTCACCTTGGCCAAGAACTTCATGAGGGTGGACTCCCTCGCCTCAAATTCTCCCTTAACCTGTGACGCCACCACCATTAAGTTTGTAATCACCTCCACATCTTATACCCCTAGCTCCCTGGCCAGACTTAGTCTTGAGATCACGGCCTCATACCCTGTCTGGTTGTTCGTGATGGGGAAATGTATTGCCACTGCCTGCTCTATCCTGGTCCCCTGGGGGCTTTCCAACACTACCACGCCTCCCATGGAATGTCTTCCTGAGGCTCTATCTACCAACATCTTCCAGGCGACATGCCACGAGGATTCTTCGCCTTTCACCTCGACCACAAAGTCGGCCAAAAAATCTGCTATCGCATGTACCTTAATTGATAGCAGGGAGATGAAGGAGATATCAAAATCGCTTAGCTCTACGGACCACTTGACCAATCTCCAAGAATGCTCTACCCCTTCGAAGATCTTTCGAAAAGGGTGATCAGTCACCACTCTAATCGAATGCGCTTGAAAGTATGGTTTGGCTTCCTGGCTGAGATGACCAAGGAAAATGCCAACTTCTGCAGAATCGGATGTCGAAGCTCTGCCTTCTTTAGGACCCTGCTCACGTAATAGATGGACAACTGCTTCTTACCCTCCTCTCGTACCAAGATGGAGCTTACGACCTCCGCTCCGACTCCGAGGTACAAAGTCAAACCTTCTCCCTCCTTGGGTCCTTGGAGAAGTGGAGCTTTGGTGAGTTGATTCTTCAAAGCTTGGAAAGTCTCCTCACACTCTCCACGACCATTCAAATTTTTGATTGGCCTCGTAACACCTTGAAGATAGGAGAACACTTTCTCTCCTTGCCCGAGAG